>CM061275.1:2622500-3340000 GCA_030848825.1 Tadarida brasiliensis | reverse complement strand
CTATCTTTTTGATGGACAGAAATGTGGAAAGCAGCTCTGATATGGGAGCCACAGACCAGGCAGAACCTAAGGTCTTACTTTTACTGTCACAGGGCAGAATAAATAACCATTTTGAACACTGAACGTAATGATTCCTGGAATCTTATGAGATATAAATGAAGTAACATATGTAAAAGCCTTAAAACATGTTAGGCAGTTCAATAAGAGATAGCTATTATTACTGCTGTTACTCTTAGCAGGAATTGGCGATTAATAAAAACTATAAATGTTTTGTTTTAAAAAGTCTATGTCCAATATTCACATGTTCGTGTCTTTGTTTTTGCCAAATAATACAGACAAACAGCTATTTGTATAAGAGCAGGAAGAACCCAAATGTTGTATAGGGATTAAAAAACAAACCTTTTGTTTTGGAATGCCTTTGAATTTACAGAAAAGTTGAAAAGACAGTACACAGAATTTCCATACACTCCCCCCTCCCCCATCACCCAACTTCTTTTATTTTTAATTATAAGGAGTATTTTAATTTAAGAACTTACCAACATAAAGTCTTGGGGTAGAAAGTGTTTATGCCGAAGCCTTTATTTTGGAGGCTAACAGAGTACTGTGAAATGAACAGAAAAAATCCAGGGAGAAGCCCAAGGAGGGCGTGGCCCGAAGGGGTGTGGCCCGAAGGGGCGTGGCCTAAAGGGCACCACCCAGGAAACTGAAGTTCTCACTGAGACTTGTTATTTTCCTGTGTATAAAACAGCTCCCTGACCAATCTAGATCAGTTGAAATAGTTAATTAAGATATGAAAGGGCAAATATTTGCTTTTGTTTTCCAGTACTAGGAAATCTTTTAAGGAATAATTAAAATCTGAGTAGTAAGAACGCTCCAGAAAGAAGACAAATACTGGCATTCATTTTCCATTTGACATTTTCCAATGTCTATAAATGCTATTGATTTCAAATTCTAAATTATTTCACTTGTGAACACGCCTTGTAGAATTATTACAATGCTATTTGTATGGGCTTGTAATTATTGATTGTGACATTATATTCTCCATAAATGTGCCATTGTGAGTAGTTAAACTTGTTAGCATTTTGTTTGCCCACAGCCTTTAGGGCGCTAGCCCTTTCTGGCAATCACAGATGTTTCTCTAGCTCACTTTGTACTAGATACGGGACATGTATTATTTTCCCCTGAAACTTTTTAATACTTTGCCATTTTTAAATTTTAGATTTCAAGAGCTGCCCTATAACGATTGAGCATTTAGGAAGTAAGACCTCTGGGAGACTTATGCCTTGTATTCTGGAGTTCACAGACAAATGATCATCCAGAGTGCAGACAGACCTTGTTCCAGCCACTGCTGCCTGTGAGCCTGCCCGTTCCCACACTTGCATTCTTTTTGCCGAGGGTAAAGCCGAGATTAGTGTTAGGAAAAGGGGTACGTGTGACTGCTGGCCCTCCTTACACTCGCTGCAGACACACTTGGGAAGATTTGAGAGACTGGTGTCATTTAATAGGATCTCCATCAGCAGCTTTTGCACAATTACAAGGAGTCTCTGAGCTCTGTTGAGAAAACAATACGTAGCAGTTTGGGCAAAGGTTACCAAGAACGTGTCTCCTCTTAAGGCTCGGAAGCCATGTCCTAGAAGTGGATTCTGGAAGTGGATTCTGCACATCTGTGACTCCCAGTGCCAGTGCCGAATGGCCCAGCGCTGTTTGGAATCATTACGCACAGTTTAAGCATTTGGATGATGAAACACTTATGGCAACAATGTAAATTGAATGAGCAGCTATGAATGAGGAAAAGCATATGCATGACATTTCTGCTTCGATGTGTGCATTAGATACTGCCTGGGTACCTTTCCACCAAGTCGTCCTGGTAACAGGCTGTCTCCCTTCACGCGTGCAGGAGTCAGCTCGCTGCCATTTGGCAAGGCGTCCAGTCATGCAGGCTGGCACACTACATGCACCGGTTCAGCCTGAATATCCATGCCAGTCGACAAAGTAATGACCTCCGTTTGACAAGAGCCTGAAATTTCATCGGAAAACATAAATGACTGGAGAAGTAGCAAATAGAGAGAGGCTATTTCACTGCAAACCCATCACAGAGTTGACAGAAGCGATAAGCCAAATATTCTTTAAAGATTCAGCCAGGAAGATAAGTTCATGATGACACGGTTTTAATAGGAACAGCACCCTGGAGTGCTTGCTCTCTTGTTTTGGAGAGGTAAAGATGTCCTCAAATAGCACTTTGGGCATAAAGTGCAGAGACAGAAACTCTCATTATCTGTTAACCACATTTGTGATCAGTTGATGACACTTTGGAAATTTGGCTCTAGGGTCTTACTTAGTACAACAGTCAGCAGACAACCAATGGCCCGGGCGCTCGCGGAGCCGCCTGTCTGAGCAGCGTGGTGCTCAGCGCGCCTGGCACATTTGGGGGGTGATTCAGACAGTCCCTGTCTTTTACTTGCATCATTCTTGAACTGCAGTGTCCTTAGTCTTAATCAGGAATCAGATTTATTCCCCCGTGTGTGTGTGTGTGTGTGTGTGTGTGTGTGTGTACATTTGTGATATGTGTGGCTTCTCAGAAAGCCTTGCCTTCAGGAACATTTCACGGAGACTGCAAACATCAAAGAGACCGGCCGCCCCCAGACTCCCTCCCACAGCTCATCTGCTTCTCCAGGTTTGCCTTTCGTGGTGTGCCACAGAGATGGCCTTTGTCCCCTTTATCTCTGAAATGCAAGATTCAGTCTCACCGTGTTTCCCTCCGCGTGTGGGCAGGTGCTCTCAGATTCTATGAACGAAGCCTTTGGACCCTCTGACGTCAGAAGATATCTCACAAGTGGACCCGAATGGGGGGGGTCACTTCTGAGATGCACTTTTTTGGTGGTTGTATGTAATTACTTATTTTTAATTTTTTTTGAATGAAGTATATTTTCCATACGATACGAGGCACAGGTATTCAATTTTCAGCTAAGTTAGCTCTGAAGAGTGTGTCCATCTGTAGTAACTGGTTTGAAACATGATGGAAGGCATTCCCTTTGCTCCCTTGTATCCCAGCTGAAACGATTCCACAGATGCCTTTTGACTGTTCTTAAACTTTATGTCAGTGATAATATTTATTCACACTCTCTTTTCCACACCCCTACCCCATGTGTGTGTGTGAGTATACTTTGGGCTTTATTTATATTCAGAAAAGTGTTTAGAATGGTGATGGGCGGAGACTTGACTTGGGGGTGAACACGCAATGTGGTGCACAGATGGTGTGTTGTGGAACTGTGCACCTGAAACCTATGTAATTGTGTTAACCGGTGTCACCCCAATACATTCGATAAATGTATCCATCTCTGTTGTCACCAGTATCAGTAAACAAGCTCTTTTTTTAAAAAATATAGTTTTATTGATTTTTTAGAGAGAGAGGAAGGAAGAGAGAGATAGAAACATCAATGTGAGGGAGAAACATTGATCAGCTGCCTCCTGCACGCCCCCCACTGGGAATTGAGCCCGCAACCCACGCACGTGCCCTGACTGGGAATCGAACCCAGACCTCTCAGTCCATGGGAGGATGCTCAGTCCACTGAGCCACATCAGCTGGGCTACACGTTCTTTTTATTGCTGACAGTTTTCATTAAATTAATTGGCCACATTTCTTCTGATTGTTCATTATTAGTATATAGGAATGCAACAGATTTCTGTATTTTAATTTTGTGTCCTGCTACATTACTGAATTATTTTATTAATTCCATTGATTTTGGGTGGATTCTTTAGGGTGTTCTCTATATATAATATCATGTCATCTGCAAATAATGACAGTCGTACTTCTTCCTTTCCTATTTGTATGCTTTTATTGCAGAGAAGGACAAATACCATAAGGTTTTACTTACACGTGGAATCTAAAAAATAAACAAAATGAAAACAGACTCAGAGACCTAAGGGATGGTTACCAGAGGGAGGGCTTGTGGGGCTGGCGAAAGGGAAGGGGAAGAGTCAATGATACTGTAATAAGTTTGCACGGTGACAGATGATGACTAAAATTAGTAGGATGATCACTTTGTAGGGTATAAAAATGCCAGATCACCATATTGCACTCCTGAGACTAATGTTACCAAGAAGATTATATGCCAACTATACTTAAGAGAATAAGTCAAACAAAATACTCGGTAAAAAAATTAATTGACCATGATTTGTTTATCTTTTCTCTCACTGATGGGCATGGAGTTGAGTGGTTTCTGCTGGGGGTTATTATAAGTCAGGCCACTGCACATCCTTGTACATACACTTTCGCAGTCTTGTTTTTATTTCTCCTGGAGGAAAGTCTAGGAATGAAATTGTTGAGTCGTAAGACAGATGTATGTTTAATTTTTAAAGAAATTTTCTGACAGTTAGCCAAAGTGATTTCATCATTTTATGAGAGTTCTACTTACTCCCGTCCCTGTCTATCCCCGGTGTCATTGGCATCGTGATTTTTAGCTGTTTTCTAAACGGGAGTGAAATGTGTCCCACGGTGTTTGGGTTCTGTCTCCCCCACACGGAGCACCTTTTTGTGCTCTAGTTCCTATCCGTACGTCTTCTCTCTTGAAATGTCTGCTCAACTTCTGTCCATTCTAACTGAGTTATTCATCTTGTAATTGCTGTTTCATAGGAGTGCTTCATGCATTTTAGATAAGAGTTCTTTCTCAAATACATGTCTGTAAATATAATATTTTTCCTAGACTTACTTGGCTTCTTTATATATTTTTTTTATCAAGTTCAGTTCATCACTGTTTTTTAAATGTAGTTATTGTTTTCGATGTCCTTTCCAGGGACTCTGCCTAACTCAAGGTCACAAAGATACTCCCCCATGTTTTTCCCAGATACTTTATAGTTTCAGGTTGACTTTGAGATCTTCAATCTACCTTGAATCTTAATCACTTTTTTATTAGGTGAGGTAGCAGTCACGATGGTTGTTTTTTCTTCTAACCGGTGGTCCTGGCACTTTTTGTTACAATGACCTTTTCCCCCGCTGACCTGACTTGGTGACTTGGTCAAAAGTCAATCGACCTTTTCTGTAAGGAACATCTGTTCTGTATTTGCATGCTGCTGTCTGATACTGTAGATGGGTCGCGGTCCCCAGTGAGAGAGTGTCCTCGAATTCCATGTTCTTTCTCAGGATTGTTTGGGTTGTTCTAGATTGTTTGCATTTCCATATGAATTTTAAAATCAGCTTATCCCCTTCTTCAAAGAAGGCTTACTGGAATTTTGATTTGGGTTTTGTTGCATCTATAGATGCATTTGGAGAGATTTAACATCTTAATAGCACTGACTCTTCCAGCCTATGAATGTAGTCTCTCTCTTCTTTTCCTTAAGTCTCTTTGATTTTTCTCAGGAACATTTTGCAGTGTTCAGTGTCGCAATCTTGCATGCCTTTCACAAATGTGTTTCTATTTGCTGCTTTTTTTGTGCTATTGAAATGTTATTTAAATTTTAATTACTGATTGCTTATTGCTAGTCTATAGAAAAGGATGATCATAGAGTATATAAAGGTAATGTTCTACCACTAAGCACAATATTAGCTCAAGACTTTCCATGGGCTGCCCTTTATCACACAGGGGAACTTGAGCTCTTTTATTCCTATTTGCTAAGCATTTTAATTGTGGACTGATTCTGAATTTTCCTAAATGTACTTTCTGCACTCTTTTAAGCCGCTAACAGGTTTTTTTCTCTTTTATTACTTTATTTTATGTTAACATGGTGAATTACATCAATAGATTTCCAACTGTTAACACAACTTCACATTGGGTAGGAACCCCATTTGATCACGGTGCTCCCTCCCTTTCATATCTTGCTGAAGACAGTCTTCTGATATTTTATTAACGATGCTAGGGTCTGTGTTAATGAAGGATATTGGACTATAATTTTCTTTTTTTTTAGTACATATCTCAGATTTGGGGATCAGGATTCTGCGGGCCTCATACATGAGGTGGGATTTGTTCCTCCTCTTTTCTCTGCTGCTAGCGTTTGTGTGAGATTGCTATCAGTTCTTTCTTGAAGCTGACAGGATGTGAAGCCGTCTGGGTCTGCAGTGTGCTTGTGTTTTTGTTGTTGTTTATGAGTTCAGTTTTTGTAATAGTTATGGGGCTATTTTTTATTTTATTTTATTTTATTTTATTTTATTTTATTTTATTTTATTTTATTTTATTTATTTTTTCATCACCATTTATCCCCCCAGTTCACCTCTCTAGCAAGCACCACATTGTTGTCCCTGTGAGTTCTTTCTCCTTCTTTTCTTTTTGGCTCCATCTCTCCACCACCATCCCCAAGCCCCACCCGAGAGCTGTCAGCCTGCTCTCCACGGGTCTGTCTCTATTTGCTTATTAGTTCAGTTTGTTCGTAGGATTCCGCGTCTGAGGGAGGTTGTGTGGGACTGTCTCTCTCTGGCTCACTTCCTTAGCACAGTGCTCTCCAGGTCCCCCTGTGCTGTCTCAAAGGGTAAAGTGTTCCTATGTTTTATTTTGACTTTCTGTTTTTTATTGTTGTTGTCAGTTTTGGTTAGTTGTGTTGCTTGGAATTTGTCCACATCCATTGTTGAGTTTATTGCATAAAGTTGTGCATACTGTTTCCTTATTATACATTTATTGTTTTGGGAATCTGCAGCGATGGTATTGCTTATCGGGCACTTCCTCTGCGCCTGTCACCGTGCCACCTGCTTACCATAGATTCTGGGATTTTGCCTGGTTGTTTGGGGTCCATTAGAAATTCTTTTCCATTCCATTATTATCTAAATACCTACTGGCTTCCAACCACCCACTCAAGGAGTATCCCAGCTTATAATTCCAACACCTGACATATCAGAGGTGCCAGGGGCCATGCTGATATGCCCAGGCGGGGGCGAGATGACTGGCCTTGGCCTGGAGCTCCGTCTTATCATGTGAAGACCACAGCTCGAAAACTACAGAAGCCTCAGAGAGTGCTGTCAGTGACGAGTCTTCAGCAGAGCCGAGAAGCAGGGAAGAGACCGAGAGTTAGAACTCTGGTCTGTTGTCAATGCTCAAGACAAGCTGAGATCTAAACGCCATTGTAGTTTCCTTGTTAACCCTACTTTGAAAATGTGTACCATTTCGTAAATAAAAACATGCTTAAATATTTTAAAATAATCACAAGAATTATACCCTACTTGTTTTCTCTTGCATGGCGGTTACTGAACAAACAGCTCAATAAGTACATTTTATAGATTCATAGATTCATATGATTTTCATTCATACCAGCCAGTTACATGAATCCGTTTATAAAACTCTCCAGTTTTGTTTCCAAAGAGAGTGCCTGTGTTGTGGCATCTACTGTGAGAACTAAACCAAGCGGGGAATAACAATGTCCTTATTTCAACAACGCTTTGTTGGTGGGCCCTGTGCACTCGTCTGCACACTGGATTTCTCCCCACTCTGGATGTCCTCGCTGGCCACAGTGGACGGGTGCTTTCGGTACTGTTTCATTAAACTGCTCTGTTAGTGGGTAATTGTTTAAACATCATGCCACAGCACTATCCAAAGGAAAGGTGAACTAATGGCATTTGCAAATGTCAGGGATTATCTTAACACTTTTATTATAGTTTATAAAAAAGCAGGTTCAGGGCATTTCATGGCAATTATTTCTACAGAAATTGGTTATTTAAATAAATTGCTAATTACCTGAAGATGACAGTATTGAAAATGCTGCTAATGAGTGGTTTAATAAATGTAGCCTGTGGTGGCCACCTACAGGCTGGGGACGGAAAAAACACACAGACTAATTACGTCTCGATATCACATATGAATGCCATGTATTTTTCCCTCTGGTAACAAATTTAAAGACATTTCTTCATGCCTTTGAGTTCTGGACACTGTAGTTAGTTAAGTTTTTCAAAGATTATGGTTTTGTTCTAAATCAAATTTCACTGTGTGTTCATGATTACCTTTGTCCTATAATTCCTGGGTATAATTATCGTTATAATCTATCATTCAAACTGGGATATTTTAGAGTGAAAGAGGATGTTTTTATAATGATGTCATGTAACTACAAATAAGCACAGGTTCAATAAACCAGGACTCTCTCTCTCGGGCCAACTGGGTCATAGTTACAGCAATTACTAACTGCCGTAGTTTTAATATAATTCCTAGCCAGTAATTAATATAACACTAACAGTCTTGGTTTTATCATACATGGACAACATATCTTCATTTGTTATAAAAATGAATGCCTCTCTCTAACTTAATTTTACAAACATTTAAAATAGGGAAGAAGTAGAGCATTGTGGGTAAGAGCGTGGGGTCAGGAGTCAGACCTGACTTCAAGCACTGGACCCACATTTTCGAACTGAGTGACCTTGAGGGTGAGATATTTATCTGCTGAGTCCTATTTACACATCTGTAAATATGAGGACAAAAACCTATAGTAATGTCATTGGGACAAACAAAAACGCCTGGCTATTGGAAAAGATTCAACAGAGAAGTCTCTATATTGCATGTTTTTAATGTTAAAAATCTGTTTCGACGCATACTTGGTTCTTTCCTAAGTTAACGTGGTCACTGGTGTCTGTTGGGAAGCCATGAAGCATGTGAGATTGCTCCTCAGACTCCACGGCAGTGCGTAGCCCCCTCCGGAGGCGCTCGTCCCGTCCAGGGCTTCCTCCCTGCGGCGTCCAGCTGCCCAGTCTCCATCGGCCTCCAGGGACAGGGACAGCCCGGTGTGCTCACTTCTGTTGCTGAATGTATAACAAATTAATGAGCAAAATAACAATAATACCAAGTATGTGCTCTACCATTGCTTCCTGTTATCTTTTGCGAAAAACACACATGAAGTCTTTCTTCATGTTTGCCCTTTAAATATGCAAAGACAACTATTGGGGTTACTTTTAGCCATTTTGTACACCCACACCCCCTACACAGACACAAATACACACATGCATATCACTTTTTAAAATTTCAGAGTCAATTTTATTGCACCCAAAACAGTGGGATTACTGTACATAATAAACTATTACATACACACCCCACATACATACACACATTTTAAGTCACAAAGAAAAAGTGTTTCCTTTGACAGCTAGTGTTAAAGAAAGATGTTGCCTACATTAGCGACATAACTCGCCGTCCGTCCAAGTGCCACACTCCCCTGCGCCCGTGTCCTGCTAACTCGCCGTGACCTGAACCGCTGCACGGAACGATGTGCTGAAGCTTAGCGCTGCTGGTTTTGCCTACGCTCCGATCCCAAGCAAATCCTTCCCTGAGCTTACTCTGTCTCCGAGTCCATTGTGTGTGTGTGTATGGGGGGGGGGGATATGTTCTAAGCTTGTTAATATTTTACTTAAAATATTGGACACAGAGCTGAGTGTGCTCTTTTGAGTGCACCAAGGGTGGAGTCCCTGCACACCCCACGTGGGAAGCTTCCCGGCACGGGGCCTGGGATGCCTGCTGTCCCTCTAGTGTGAGTTTTAGGGCCATTATTTAAAAAAGTCATTTTTACTGTGGAAGTGAATCATAAACACTTTTTTACCCAAAAGGTTGAAACAATGGGAAATACAGTTATCAAATTGAAAGTTTCTCTTCAGCCTGACCCCAGAGATAACTGTTAACAAATTAAAAGTCAACATGCCATATACTACACGCCCACATACCGAATGTGATCACACTTCTTTTAGTAACAGTGGAGCCACACTGTGTGTGCTTGTTAACATTGTATCCTAGAGATACGTGCAGGACACTGTGAAGGTTCCCTGGAATAGCATACATGGATGAACTACAATTTATGTAATAGTGTAACTACCGTGGGCTCTGCCGGTTGTTTGCACTGTGTTGCTGTGAGAAACAACGCTTCCAGGACCATCTTCGTACATGTAACTCTGTGTCCATGTACAAATGGAGCAGATTCCTCAAACTGGACTTTCTGGGTGAAAGGGCATGTACATTTAGAGACTGCAGTTGCATTATAAACCGAATATTTACCCCCACAGATTGCTTTTATAGTCATAGACGCAAATGCAATGAAATGACGTAGGAATCACAAGATCTCCACGTTGAACTTCTAGGAGACTAACACGCGTTCCGTGCGAGTGTTCACCCAGGTGTTTAGGGCTGCGTGTTCTCCAGTCATTTCTCTGGCTCTGAGAGGAACAGCAGCCTGTGTAGATGACGGACCAGCCCCCGGCCGAGGGCTTTCCACACTGTCAGTTCATTGTCCCCGAGTTGCTCTGATATTATTGTTCTTGATGTCGCTGTGTCGCAGACAGGGAGCACTGATGTCTTGGGAGGTGAAGGAGCCAGCTCAAAGACACGCTGTGTAAAGGGACAGAGAGCCCCACACCGAATGGGCGGGACTGTCCGTCCTCTGCTCTTAGTGTGAAGCCCCAGGCGACTGACCTGGTTTCCTGTGGTGGAGACAATGAGACAGTGACCTTCACCACGGCTGCATGGTCCTTCTGAGTCACAGAGACACGGGGTTGGGTCCCCATCGATCCCTTTTAAACTGTGTGACAGCAAACAAGTTATTTGTTCAGCCTGAGCTGTCCTTCCCTCTTGTACAAGATACAGACGCCAGCCTCGCCGAGTGTCCCAGCAGCGAGAGGAACGAGCCAGTGCGTCCCCACGCAGCGCCTGGTCCTCCGCGGACAGTGCCCCAGAGCTCTCCGCTAATGGCAGCACGGACCTGAGGACTTTTCCTAAGAGCAATTTCAGCTTTTCCAATAAGCCTAAACGGACAACTGCTTTTCTGTCTCCTGTTTCTCCTCAGTTTTCCTCTCTGTGCGTAGAGCCCCAGATCCTTTAGAGCCCCGGTTTCTGAACGAATTCCGCCGATTTTCTCAGAGGACTTTAATCCGTGTGTAAAGATGTATTTTTAAATAGCTGAGTTTCACGTATTTGTCAGTATATTAGGTTCATTAGCATGTTAAGCTTGCTTTAGTAAAGTATATATTTTTTATTGCTTGATTTATCTGCATTTATAAAAATCAAACTGCAACTCCTAAATCCTTGAAATTCTTAATTTGCTCATGTTTTCTTTCTTCTGGATGATGTTAAAACTATGAACAATTAGACAGTAGACGGCCAAAGTTCAATTTCTAATGAATTTGTTATCCACTTAATTCATTATATTTTAATCAATGTGAGCAAATTAAACTACGTTTCCTTTTTGTATACACAGCGCACGTGTGAGTGTTCCAGCCCAGTCTCTGAACGCCAGCGAGAGCTGTTCACGGGAAGTTACTGTGGCTTAGCTCTGCCGATTCGATGTCTCAGTGGCTGTCCTAGGAGTCAAATGATTAGGGGGAAAACAGAATTAAACTCAACTATTCAAATGTCCAGTTATCCCACATTAGCATATGTGTCGCACTCCCTTGCCCATTGACAATTTGTTTTCTCTCCGAGGATTTAGTCATGCAGAGGGACACTCTGCCTCCCTGTCCCCCGAAAACTGGATCTCCGATGTCGTCATGAAAATCTGTGCGTGTTAGTTGAGTGCACGGACCTTTGGAGTCTCACAATCGTTTAAAAATATATATTGATGTTTGATGTTTGAGGTTTTAGCTTCGGAGTCTGTTACTCTTCCCCAAAGGATGGCACTGCGCACGGAACGCTGCGGAGAGGAGGGAGAGGGCGGGGGTGCGAGTCCCCGAGGTCCCGGAGGGCGTGGGGCGTCGGCAGCAGCTTTGGTCTCCAGTTTTTAAAAAACAGTTTCATTGCAGCACTGAGCCCACAGCCAGGGCCTGAGCGGTGCCGAGGTAGTAAGCCCGTGAAAGGCGCCCTCCGAGACCCTCCGCCCGCGGGGCGGTGCGGCCGACCGCGAACGCTCGTGCGGTTCATAGGCGCTGGCCCTTCCTGTGTTAACTCACGCGGTCCTCCCGCCGCTCTGCGCGGTGTGCTCACAGTGTTACCATTCTGTGGATCCAACGACAGAGTCTCCACGAAATGAAGACATTTCATACCGTCACACAGCTCCGAGGGCGTGGGGCTGGAGTCCCAGCCTCAGTACCTGGCCATGGTCGGGCTGGTATGTTCAGGCTCAAATTGCCTTCTCTCTAGAATGCATTTTTTTTTATCCTCACCCGAGGACATTTTTTTATTTTTATTTTTTCAGTTATCTTCAGATAGAGTGGGAGAGAGAGAAGGAGGAAGAGAGAGAGAGAAACATCAATGTGAGAGAGACACATCAACTGTGGTTGCCACCCACACACCCCAACTGGGGCCGGGGACAAACTGCAACGGAGGCACGTGCCCTTAGTGGGAACTGAACCTGGGACTCTCCGGTCTGCAGGCAGACGCTCCAACCACTGAGCCAAACCAGCCAGGGCTAGAATGCATATTAATAGTATCTGTAAGATGTGTGATGTGTATGTGAATGTGAATTTCCTATGGAGTATCTGTACAGAATGAACAACTGGACTCGTGTTATTTACCTTGAAACAACCTCTTAGGACCCTTGGGCTGATATTTCGGGTACCTGTCCTGGGTGAGAATATAGTCAGGACACAGAATAAGTCAACTGTGACAGTTCTTTCAAGCTTTTCCAATTCAGATACGATTATCTTTATTTTCATAAAAGGCATTGGTGCACAACAAATACTTTTTGGGGAGACAGATGAACAGATGGACAGATGAATGAGGCCTAAGTAAGGGTCCTGATTCAGTCATCATCTGTTAATACTTACATATTAATATATAATACTATTGCTAATGGTAGCATTTTTTAAAGTGCAAGTGTACAGCATAGTGGTTAGACAATCATATACTTTACAAAGTGTTCCCCTCGATATTTCCAGTACCCACCTGGCACCGAACATAGTTTAAAATGTGGTGTTTTTGTTGTGTTTGGTTTGGTAGAACATGAATCAATCTAAAAATGTTCTGTAAAGTTTATCTAAGATCAATGAATTCGACGCACCGATTTGCATTTTAGGATGCGACCACTCGGAAGGCAGGCCTAGACTGATTCATCAAAGTTACATTTCAGTCGAGTCCACCAGCATTCCCGCGAGGGCCAATTAGTTCCCATCAGAACCCATGGCAGCAATGCTGGCACCCAGAAATCTATCCACTTTTTGTTTGTTTGCTCGAAACCAGCTTATTTCAGTTCGGGGATTCGGAATGGCTCGGTTTTCATTGGCGAGCCACACAGCTGGAACGCAGTGAACCGAGCATCCCGTCAGGTTCACCTGGCCACCCGTGTGGACGAGGGCTGAATTCAAATTGCATGTTGACTGAGTTCATTTAAGCTTATAGGATTTCAATGTCTTGATTTAAACCTTGTTGTTTTCTTAAGGGTGCAGTCCACATTCAATTCCCTGAGCCTCTCAAACTGGCTTCTTCCTCCCTAGTCTTTGGTCTAAAATCATTAGTTACTGTAGCAGGGACAGGTTTTGAAAATCCTCTTCTCAATAATTGTGATTCTGGAAATCTCTGTGCATTTTAATTAACATGTACAACTCTATAGGGTATTGACATATGTATCTTCTTTACACCGAACGTTTCATTTTTATCCTGAACCTGTTATTTCTTCATTTTGGTTGTTTTTAAAACTAAGAAATTTCTATGTAACAATTCAGAAAGATCCTTTTCTATATGCTTAGTTTCCTTCCAGAAACCTTTCGTGGTGGGTGGAAGTGATTTTTAAAACCAATTCCCCATAAAAAAAAAAAAAAAAAATGCTGAAAACAGATTATAGTTCATATGAAATCAACTGAGTTAGAAGGAAAACCAATCAAATGGAATTTATAATGGGAATTAAAAGTGCATTAAAAACAAAACAAACTATGTTTACCATTACCTAGCAACAGAAGGACCCGCTCCTTCATTCGTGGATCACATTTCCTCAGGAAACGTGACTACGCTTCATTTCGAAAAAGATGCCTTTATAGTCCAAAAGTTCTCATGTTCGTTAGGTAGATTAGAAAGGCTTTAGGAAGGGAAGCAAAACGTGAAATGAAAGTGTCTTATTGACCTAGCTGAACATCTTCAAACACCGAGGACCTGTGATGATTCTCACACCTGTGTGATAATGTTGCCCTTTACGTGGAACTGGTTACACTTCCAAAGCTCTGTCCTGGGATCTGCCACTGGACGTCCACTGACATCCGTGGGCATGTGTGCTCAGATCCCTGTGAGCCACTTTGAAATGTTACCCGTTAGTGTTAATAACGACAATCTTCTAACAGTGCAGTTAGAAATAAATTATTGATCTTCTTAGCTCAAATTTCTTTTAGTCTCCAGGGCCAACTAAATAAGAAAAAAAAAAGAATCTCAATATTCCTTTATTACTTCAAAGTAACAGACATGTAAAGAAGAGATCAGCTTACTGTCTACTGAACTTGGTGGTTATATTACACAGAGATACTGTGTGTATGTCTGCTAAAAGGTTTACAATACAGCCCTGGCCGGTGTGGCTCAGCGGTTAGATCGTCGGCCCGCAGACCGAAGGGTTGCGGGTTGGATTCCTGGTCAAGGGCACACACCTGGGTTGTAGGTTCGATCCCCAGCCACAGATGGGGTCGTGCAGGAGGCAACCAATTGGTGTGCCTCTTTCACATCGATGTTTCTCTCTCTCTCTCTCTCCTTCCCTCCCTTCCATTCTATCTAAAAAATCAATGAATTGCCCTGGCCAATTTAGCTCAGAGGAGCATCGGCCCACGGACCAAAGAGTCACGGGTTCAATTCTGGTCAAGGACACCCACCACGGTTGTGGTTCAGTCCCTGGCTCTGGTCAGGGTCGTCTAGGAGGCAACCAGTCGATGTGTCTCTCTCACATGGATGTCTCTCTCTCTCCCTCCCTCCGTCCCTCTTATTCTATCTGAAGATAAATGGAAAAATATCCTCAGGTGAGAATTGAAAAAAAAAAAAAAAAAAGGTTTACATTACAGATGCTCTTAAAACTGCTTTCCTTTAACTTATTCTTATATATGTGTATAGGAATGTGTGTGTGTGTGTGTGTGTGTGTGTGTGTGTCCTTGCTATGCACTCTCCTGCCCAACAGGGTAGCCTTCCTGATGGGTACAACCTACAGACTAAGAAGAAGTCACTGAGAAATATTTTGAAATAGAAACAGAATATTGACGGTCAGTTTTGGAGTTCCCCTAATCAATGCCTTTTGTTCTGAAGTGTCCGCATTTAACAGTCTTGACTAAGAAACACTAACACGTGGAGGAAGCTCTCTGAAGGTGTGGAAGCAGCAAGGAGACAGGTCCACACTCTGGGCTTGAGCACAGAAGCATCGGTACACGTACGATCCGTTTCACCTGGAGTGGATCCGATTAGGAAACGAAATCACTGACTTTCAGGAGAGTTCTCTGTCGTTTCCAGGGTGAGCACTCCAGGAGACACACGAGTGCTGGTGAGGGTGTGTGCCGGCGGGGTGACGGGAAGGCGCCGGACAGCTGCTCGTCTGTGGATTGCTTTTGGTTTGTTTGGTTTGTTTGAGGCAATCTCAAATTCTTGCACACATAGAACCATTTTTGGTTCAGAAAAGTACTACTGACTTTTGAGTCCACACCAGAAATAAAAGTCACATTCCTGTGTTCCGAAGGCATTGAATTATCCCAGATGTTTAACCTGAGTTGCGCAGTTTAACTGTTTAAAACAACCCAGTGTTCTGTTCATCCAGAAATTTTCACCACAATTAGGGAATAAAGTGTTCGTAATGTCTGGCTGAATAACGTAGTAAACATTAAACATACACTTTCTAATTACTGGATTCCACTCAATTCTCTGTAACTTGGTTGAAACGTTCCCGTGTATGAAGAAATGAGATTACCGTGTGTCACCAGGCGACGGGGTACGCGGAAGCAGCAGCGGGGACCTGCCGGTGCCCAGCACCCTGCTCGGCTCACAGTGCGCGTTCACACCCGCGGCTCCGTCCCCCGCGGACACGCAGCGGGCTGTGTGTGTGCTGTGACTGTTTCCCTCTCGGGTTCTGCTGCTCTCGTGCTTTAAACGCGCAGGTGCCGAGTGATCCACAGTCCCCTGCACGTAGCGTCCGCACACTGCAGTCTGCCGCTGCGCGCGAGGTTGCCGCCCACTCGTGTAGCAGGTGTGCACGCCTAGGAGCATCCAGGTCCTCAGCCAAGTGCACCCCATTCACGGCGGACACACCTTGATGTAGCGGTGTGTACGTGCACGTGTTCACGCGCCTGAACAGACAAGGACCCTGCGCCTTGTCCAGTGCGCGGCCATCCCGTCATGATGGTCGAGGCCATCAGCCTGGGGCCAGCGTGCTGACGGTCGGTCTCTCCTCCTGCAGGCACAGCCGTCAGACCCATCGCCTTGAGGGCCGTGACCGCCATTGCCCGTGCTTTGCCCGGATTCCCCATCATGGCCACTGGCGGGATCGACTCGGCGGAAAGCGGCCTCCAGTTCCTCCACAGTGGCGCTTCGGTGCTCCAGGTAGGGTCTGCGTGTCTCCCCCGGAAGCCCCGTCTAACGAATGCAGGGTACGCCGTGTGACCGCGAGGACATCCGTGGCGGCTGTGTTGAGAAAGGGGGTGGCCGTGGGCAGCCCTTGGTAAGTCCCTACTGGAAGGGGAGAGCACACCTGAGTGCGGATCGCCCCCATTCTAATCGAGGACTTACAGCCCTCCATGTGCTTCCTAATGTATCCATTCGCCTCTCTGTTTCAAAATTAAGTGAAATCAAGTCCCAAAACTCATACTGTACTTGGGAGGGGGACAAATAGAGGAAATGTGGGTAAATGTAAAAACCTTGATTGAAAGATAAAACGAAGTCAAGGTAAGGCCAGCGCATGAAATCTGTGCGGTAAGTACTGAGAGGTCACACTGCCTCTGAGCTTCTGCCCCAAAGCAAGGAAGTCACGGCTTCATGCTTTCAAACAAACATAAATCAGCTGTTCAGCTTCTTCTGGTTCAAAGCCGAGGGAAATTCTTCCATCGTCCCCACAAAGGGATGCTCGGGACGTGTGCGTTGTACTCTCATTAGCACCCCTACACACCATAAAAGTTCAGCAACTGTTACTACTTATGCACTTGCTTTTACAATGTTGCGCGGCCACGGCCCCATGTGGCGTTTGACACATTGTACCCTAAGCGTTGCTGCGAGGGGCCAGGTGTGCAGATTGGGGTGATCTGACTGGACCCCAGGATAAACTTTTTCTGCGTTTAATTGTTATTTATTGATTTGTGAGAGAGAGACACATAGACATTTAATTGCACTTATTTCTGCATTCATTGGTTGCTCCTTGCATGTGCCTGGACTGGGGATCGAACCCGCAACCTTGGTGTATCAGGAAGATGCGCTAACCCACTGAGCTACCCGGCCAGGGTTGAAACTTTTCACATGATGACTAGGTCCTGACATCTCAGAAAATCCTGCATTAATAGGGCCCCTTGCTGTCCAGCAGCAGGGGTGATGGGGAAGCAAAGGGTTTCACAGCTCTTATGTTCTCTGGCGAGAAAGTGGAGAGCAAACATCCGGTGTCACCCATGGGACCGTCAGAGCTAGGATCCTCTTCTGACCGGAAACCATCAAGTCCAGGAAGTGGGACAACGTTTCTTACTTGTTCCATGAAAAGCTCTATCAACCCTGAATCCTGGACATTCTTCACTGAAGAGAACAAAGAGAATCCATTGTTGGGAGACCGTAACTGGAAGAACAGCTAAAGGGATTTCCTTAAAAAGAAGGAAATGTTTAAAGAAGGTGACTTGGGACCTCAGGGAGGAAGGAGGGACATGGAGCAGTGTCTTTAAGAAGAATCTGGACGATAATGCCTGTCTCGGCTTGAGTATCGCCGGACGTATTGTCGTGAACACAGAGAAAACACGGACTGGAGGATGCAGGGCAGATGGACAGGGCCCAGGAAGGATGCCTGCTCATTTCCAAACAGTGGGTGGCCTTGGGCAAGTCACCCTGGGGCTGAAGATTGCTGACTGTCTGCCCCACGCCCGTTCTAGCTGCTGCATGCAGTCTTCCCTCACCTGCCCAAGAGCCATGTGGTTTTGTACTGCTTTGACTGATGTCCCCTGGGGCGTGCAGGATGAAAGCCGTGTGCCCAAGTCACATGACTAGCGCTAGACCCGGAACTCAGACCTGGAACGTCACAGCCACGAAGCCGACACTCTCCCAGCGGGACACTGCCCTCCCCTCCCAGGACCTCGAAGGCAGGCGGGTCAGCCACAGACGGGTGTTCCCTGCCTACTCCAGGCTTACGTGTTCAGTCTGCAGTTTAACGTAAGGATCCGAAGAAGAGCATAGAGAAGTAAATCTACATGATATATTCTGAGCACAGACGTGTACTCCATGTGTGGACCATGATCTGTAAATGCGTGTGTCCTCGTGAAGACACGTGGTGCAGTAATCACTCAAACTGCAGTTTGTGCTTAGGCTCGTCTTGGGTTGAGAAGCAGAGGATCGCTCAACCACCTGAAGGAAATGAGGTCTATTTATCGTATCTCTACACGCATGGGAACAAGAATGGCAAGACTGATGGGGTAGTTCTGCTTCTGGGGGGACCCTGTCTCCCTTTGGTGGGCCGTGTAATTTCTCCCGCCAAGGAATCTGTGTCTCTGCCCACTCTTTCTCTCCCATAGGCCACTCCTTGTCCTCGCCTCCTCTGAACTTCTGCCTGCCACATGACCCGCGGGCCACCCCCACGGCGGCCTCTCGGCTCCCGCTCCGACCTGAAATGCCTCCCTAGCTTAGTATCTGTGGGCTCGGATTCCACAAAGAGGAACCCTGCTCGCCTCCATTTATCTGTCCGTGCCAGATCCCCCCGTGAAGCGCGCTCACCCAGTGTACCCAGGCTGGGTGTGCAGCAGAAACACGCGGAATATTTGAGTGAATTTGTCCAACGAATGTGCTCGGGTTGTCATTGTTCTAGCAGATTGTGAAGAAGAGATGAAAGGGTTAACAGGCCATGACCGTGGGTGCAAACACCTGCCCCTTCAGCTCTGGCCCAGACCGGCCCAGACTTTCCAGCGCTGTAAACATCAGCTCCCACGAGTTTGTTAAAAATGGAGAGTTCCACACACGGGCTCGTATTGCTACAAAAATCGCAGACTATGTATCAGTTCTACCGTTAGCTTGAGTCAGATTTTCATTCAGCCAGAATATATTTTAAACCAATTTTAGCTAGAATGTGAATTGAAATCAGTATTAGGATATACTTAGGACAGTTACGAGTGGGAAGACCTTTGAATTAGGAATTTTGGCCTGGCCTTTGAGTGGGATGGAGAATGTATAATACCTCCATCTCTCTTCCATTGTAACTGAATTTCACTCTGTTCCACTCCCTGGTCCCGGGTTAATGTAACCTTTCATTTTCTGTTCTTCTGGACTGCTGAATGTTATTAGAGAAATTCAAGTAACCCTGCCAACTGGGCTGACTCCAAATTCACCGTGTGTGATGTCAGCTGGGCCTTGGGTGCTACTCAGCATTCATTTTTATTCATCTTTTCAAAAAATGTCCCATCAGATTCCCTCTAGCTCAGTGGTTCTCAACCTTCCTCATGCCGCGACCCTTTAACACAGTTCCTCATGTTGTAGCGACCCCCAACCATAAAAGTATTTTAGTTGCTACTTCATAACTGTAATTTTTCTACTGTTATGTCTTAGGCGACCCCTGTGAAAGGGTCGTTCGACCCCCAAAGGGGTCGCGACCCACAGGTTGAGAACTGCTGGTCTAGCAGTTAGTTCAGAGCTTCATGCTGCTCGTGGCTCCGAATCCCTCCATAGCCCCGTCCTGCTCCCCCGGTTCCATCCGCTAACCGGCGCTCAGAGCCCAACTGCACCCCTTCTCTGGTTCTATAATATTTCTCTTGATCAGCTCATTCACTCATATATCATCGGGTAGAATACTCTCAGATCTTCCTTTCTACTTATTTTTACTCAAAAGAGAAGTATGTACTGACAGACTACATTTTCTATAAGACATGATGAGACAAAAATGTGTTTCGTACCAGGGTGAGGAGGCTGAGTCACTAGCAGGCAGAGAGAAGAAAGGGTACAGAGATAGTGGTATGAATAAATATTTTTATTCTGATTTTTCTTGATACATGAACTATGTAAATAGGTGAGTTCACTACTGGAATAAGGATTTATACTCAAAGTAATTTCAAATTCAGTTTTAAATGAATTTAATAACCACAGGGTTCTATGTGACTTTAGAAAAAGTACTGACATTTCCAAAATGGAAAGCTAAAATATTTTTCATATGTTGGATAATAACATATCTTTCTTGTTAATTAGTATGTGTCACAGAGAACCATTCATTCATTTATTCATTCAGTAAACATTGATTGAGGACCTCCTACCTGCCTAGCACTGTTCTAGGAACTTGGAATTCTTCTGTGACTAGAACAGACAGAAGTCCATTACCTCATGGTGCTTACATTCTAGTGAGGGGAGAGATACAATATAACTAAATAGGAAACGTACATATATGAGCTGCTGTGTTAAATGATAAGAGCTGCGGGGGGAAAAAGGTAACATTTGTATAAAAAACTGAAGTTAGTGAATTGTGAATTTTTATTGTCCTAAAATACTTCGGTGGCAACACCACCTGCAAATTTTTTTTTTTTTTTGCTAATTGAGAGTTTAACTAAAGTACAAAAATCACAAAATATTGTAGAGTACCTTGTGGTTAATAATAAACAGAAACGCCTTTTAGGGTCTCAGTTGCATTTTAATGGGCAAGTTTTTTTTGTTTTTCGAGTCTTGATACCATTTCCAGGAATGTGGCATTTCTCAGTGGTCCTGTTTATTTCTCGTATCTTATGCTATAACTTGCTTTGACAAGGATGCTAACATTTAATAGTAAAATATACACTAACTCTAACCTTAAAATGCTTTGGTGAATGTTGACTATAAAAACTAAGGGAGTAGCTAGAGAGAAGTTTGAGCATTCCAGAGCATGTCTCTAGCTGAACTTCGGAGGGAAAAAGCGATCACCGCAGAGCCAGAGGCAACGCTGACAAGAATAAGGTTCACCGCTGTCGTGGGTTTGTGTTGTTGGGTAGCTGCTCTTATAACGTGGCCAGTCAACTCAGCTGACTTCTAATTTATTTAAGAGAACCCAGTGTCTTTGAAATGTGATTCCTCATCTTCCCTGGTAGGCTCTCATTGGTTAGAATATGCAAGTTATGAAAACTTTTAGTAAATTTCAGATACTGAAATATGTAAATGCCTCCCTGTTAAATTATATTCTCAAACTCTTGAGGCCTTACAATCTATTGAGGGCTACTCTGAAGAAAAGAAGTTTGCTTCCGGCTGCCAAGTCATCATTCATGAAGAGGACCGTCAATAAATAACTTGAATAATTGCTCTTTAAAAAAATTCTCAGTCAAGGATATGTTTGTTAATTTTAGAGAGAGGGGAGGGAGAGAGACCTGTTGTCTCCTGTTACACGGCCCAACTGGGGGTCAGTCAAACCTGCAACCCAAGTGTGAGCCCTGTCTGGGAATCGAACCTGCAACCCTTCGGTGTATGGGATGATGCGCCAACCAGCTGAGCCACCAACCAGGGCAATAACTGCCCTTTACAACATTCTGAAGAGAGGACTTTAATAAATTAACACTGGCTTCTTTTTTTGGTTAACTTTTAGTTTTGCCCGTCAGTCCCAGACCTAGCCTTCCCAGTGAGTCCTCTGTCCCCTTCATCTGACTTAAGTCACAGTCGACAATTTCTGTCAATAAAAAATGAGTTAGGGATTTCTGTTCCAACCAAAACCCAGACTGAGTCCGTTGCTGTCAGTGATGGGTTTCATCACAAAGCGTTCCCTGTCCTCGCTGTGTGTGCACAGAGAGTGTCATACCGCACCACCTTTTCCGCTGAACGACTGGGCTTCTGTCATTTAATGTAATGCTGCTCCGTTGCGATTCAGTCTCTCCAGGACTGTGACCCAGGACACGGGAGCTAGCAGGAAGCTGTCCATTCACTCACATGCAGTTGTGACCTGCACTTCCCCTGGGATTGTACGGGTGGGCTTTTATCCCGTTTCCTTTGTATGGGTTTGTCACTGAAGTTTGTAGAAAATCCTGAAACACAACAGAAAGAACAGCACAGCGGGTGTTTGCGGTGAAGGGGCATGGGGACAGGATGGACCTTCACTCAGCTTACGTAGCCAAATCCATTCTAACGGTGATCTGACTGCTCTGGGGGACCTAGTTCAAGCTACGTGGGTTTTAACGTGATCAGGAGAAGTATTGTTTTATTTCAACTGGAGAGAAAGAAGTAACGGTGCAGATGTATCATCGCGAGTGTGCAGTGGGCAGGTGCACAGGCCGGCCTGGGTGCCCACCGCGTCCCCTCCCTCCTCGGACCCAGGAGCAAACACATACCGGTGGGCTTTCTACCTCCATGGGATCGTGCTTGGTTTTCATCATCGGTTTTTATTCCCCAGGATTTAACTTCTCCCGTCTTCAGGACTACTGAAAGCCTCATCATCCTTGGTTAGCTGCCTTGCAAATAGTTCTGACCATTCGCAGGGACGATGGCACCAAAAAGTACCTCTGTGAACACAGACCCATCACTTCTTCTGGAGGAAACACGTCTTCGAGCCCGTGTCCTGTTCACGGTAGAACATCATCGTCAACCTTCTGTACAAAGGAGACATTAAATACGAATCCAAGTATCCGACTCGCAAAGCCTTTCCACAATCATTCGGTTTCATCATGTGCTTAATATATTCCAATTTTCCCCCAAGCGTTCAGATCAGAATAGATGTTTGTGCCATTCTAAGTATTTCTCTTGCAAGAAAAAAAAAAAAAAACATAAGAAAATTCAGACCAGAAAAAGACATTCCACAGCTGGTTCCTCCTAAGTGCTGTGTCCCTACGAGACCCAATCCTGACATTCAGTTTGTGCCCACGGCTCTGCCTGGTCTGTGCTGCCCCGATTCCCGACCACTTTTCCTAACTGCGTTTGTGGAATGGCCCTGAATTGTTAGCTGTGACCATGACGGTGTTCCTGGGGCGGGACACACGCTGCCTTGTGCTTACTGCCTCATTCTAACAGGTACAAAAGGGGCTTACGGGAATTTTCCCAGGCTGCTTTGAGACTGGTTTTTTGATATTTCATGAATCTTCCCGTCTTGAAGCAGTAACTTCTCTTCGCAGCGATAACAAACCCCACTTAGAACTTGCTCCCCTGGCACTCCCACACGTGTGTGTACATCATGTCGGCATCACCCCCACGATCTGTCTGCAACACACTGGACCCTCTGAAGCTGCGTGTTTCCGAAAAGACCTACACATCATTTTGGTGGTGGTGCATCCTGATTTTACTCCATCTTCTAAAATCTCTGTGGAGGTACTCCTGATTTTCTTCTTAGTTCGTTTATTATGGGGTAGATTTGTAAAGGTCTTATTTCTGACCTTCTTCAGCGGTTAGAAAGTGTGATTTATGTCTTCGCTGTCTGATCTGGATATTGGATGTGTCTGAGCTGAGGCAGCTTGGGGTGGAGGGGAAGGGAGGCGCCGCTGGGTGGCGGCTGCAGGGCCTGCCCACCCAGGGTCCAGCTGGGCCCCAAGCACTGCTTCCGAAAGGCCCGGGGGCTCTCCTGAGGGAGGGAAGATGGAAGCCGAATAGTTCTGCCTTACGCCTCTGTATCATCGTCTCATACGGGCTCTTTGTTTTATCTTGAAATCCCATGTTCTCAATCCCTTGCTCTTATGCTTCCATTTGAGAAACCCTGTTATTGGTCCCTGGCGTTACTGAAAACTTCAGTTCCTCCTAGTCTTGAAGACTCCTGACTGTGCAGCCCTGACATACCCAGAGGCGTGGTTGCTGTGCAGGGGTGGGGGTGCGAGGGAGCTTTGAAATGGAGCCTACAGCCTTCGCTCAGCACCCGGCCTCATAAAGTAACAGCTGGATAAACGTGGCCCTTGATTTACCTCCCGTGAGCCTTGGTTTCTCCAGCTGCACAACGGAAGTCCTGGCACCTGTCTCACTGGGCTGTGGTGGGGGCAGTGTCACCGTTCAGAGTCCCCGGACCATCTTCCTCGCTCCAGCCAGCAGGCCGGCTGGTCGGGTCCAGCTCCAGGGTTGGCTGTGAAATGAGGAGCAGCTCTGATGGCGTCTGTCCCCAGTGATGACAGCCCAGGACCATGTCGTTCCAGCCTCGCACTGACAGTCACTGAAGGTTTCCCTGGTCCTACAACACGGCTCCTGGAAGGGACAAGCCAGCGGGGAGCACACGTGCTTTCTGCAGCCTCAGCATGACTTTGGCGCGAAGGATGGTGACGAGCGAAGTCACAGCACCACAGCGAGGCTCTCACGGAACTCGAAGCATCGTAGACGACTTCTCCTGGAAATCACCACTGGTCTGCCGTCGACAGGTGTGAGGAGTCGTGAAGGAAACTGCTGTCAGGATGTCACTCCCGTCCAAGGGACTCGTGACTCGGAGCTCCGTCCATCGACACAGTGACCCTAAGTCACGATTCAGAACCCAGGCCAGGCCCAGTGACCTGGTCTGGACTAGGAGCACGATCGGACTCGGTGTCGAAATGCGAGCTGATGACCAGTCCTGCGGGTGGACGGAGCCTCCTCACTGAGGGTCCGACACAGCGGGGGTCGGGGTCTGTGAGCTCTCTGTGCGGAGGCCCACGGTACTGCTGGGTCCCTGCCTCTCCCCGCACTCCGCCGCTCTTCAAAACAGATTCCTCTCCGGAGTCAACTGCAGGAGCCCTGGCCGGACTGGCTCAGCGGTTAGAGCGTCGGCCCGCGGACCAATGCGTCGTGGGCTCGATTCCGGGCGAGGGCACGGACCTCGGTTGCGGTTTGTCCTCCGGTTTGTCCTCGGCCCTGATCGGGTCGTGCGGGAGGCAACCAGTCGATGTGTCTCTCTCACATGGATGTTTCTGTCTCTCTCTCTCTCCCTCCCTCCCACTCTATCTGATGATAAATAGAAAAATATCCTTGGGTGAGAAATAAAAAAAAAAAGTGTGCTGTGAGAGAGAAAATCACATCCTCAGTGCTTCCAAGGAAAACGCTTTTCGGGGAACTTTGCATGTTTCGTTGCAGAGTGTTCCCCAAACTGACTTCGAATAGAGGCCCACGTGGATTTCTAGGTAAAAACAAAATCATCCAGGGGCCGGCTCTCCAGGAACATGTATCTGTGTATCGTGTGTGTGTTTGAGGGCATCAAAGTCATAGTTCGGGTTTTGAGGCAGAGACATCCGTTTGTGCAGATTCCAATGACAAGCTAAAATTTTTTTCCAACTGTGGGAAGTTAAAAATGGAGACAATGAGAGAAAAATTGAGTTGAAAGAAAAACGCATTACGGAGAAGCAATGAAAGCCCCCCAAGTATGAAAGCAGAATCATTCTCAGCAGCCTCTGTGATTCAGCGGCGGATCAATATGTACAGTTAATGCATTGCCGGGAGAGCATTAATTCCCAGTTACTGCCGGTGATCTGATCCTCCGAGTACGGTCTGTTGACACAGAGACCTTTTGCTGAGAGATCCGTAGTCATTATTTTGAGTAGAGTGACAGCAAGGCAAAAGGAAAGCGTAAGTCACTTCCAGTCATGAGTGTCACACCCCACACAAAGTGGGAGCCTTTGCACTGTGGCCCCAGTAGTCACGTCAGGGAGCGGACTGAGCAGGGCGTGTCTGCTGGGGGCAGGACAGGTGCGATGTGCATGCATCGGTGGCACAGCGATGCCAGGGGGAACCACAGATGCCCGGATTAAGCATAACATAAAGGAGACCTTTTATGACCCTTCCTACTGCAAGGGAAGGTAGGAGAGACTTTGGTCCAAATTAGTGTGTTGAACATGCCAGCCACGTCGCCTGGGAGGTAGTCTGATGTCCCCAAACCACACATTCTTAAAGGAATGCACAGTGTGGCGGGGGCCCGGCAGCCTCACCCAGTCTCGTCGCACAGGCAGGGATGCCCACCCGCGGGACGTGGGCGCCTGGGGACTGCACCGCCCGCGAGCGTGTCCCACCAATGGACAGGCATCCCGTCGTCGGGCTGAAATCCCAGCTCTGCCACTCACCGCCTTTGGGACGTCGGCTTCACTCGGTGTGGGAACTGTTTATACTTCCGTTTTGTCCTCTGCAAAGTGGAGATAATGACAGTGCCTACTTCACAGGATGTGTGAGGGCGGAATGTGAGCGCATGTAAAGCGCTTCAGATAGCACTCGTGACAAAGTCCCCGTCGATGTTCGCACTCACAAGGGTGATCGTCGCCATCCCCCCGCTAGTATCTGTGTATTAACCAAGAATTTTTAATCAGCCGTCTCCAGATAGACTAGACAGAAAACAGCCCTGGACCATCTGTCACGGGGACGGCGGGGAGAAAAGTGTCCGCCATTCCCTCGGCCTTGTGTCTGCCCTGGTGGAGGGTCATCCCTTGGACGGTAACTCTCCATCCCTCTGGGTTCCGTCACCCGTGCACGCCTTTCCCACACCCTGCGGCGTGGCCCCCCTGGCCCTCCATCCAGGATGCTGGTCTCTTCTCCATGGCTCTTTCCCAAGGTGGTGCAGTCACAGAGACTGGTGACTTGTTACCTCACAGGCTGCCAGTTAAACCGACGGGCAATGTCTGCCTCATGTCACTGAAAACCTCCCTCCATTTATCTTTCTTCCACTGGCCTACTTCTTTGTTTTAATACTAGACAGAATATATTCATGTTATTTCTATAACAGCATAGAATTTTAGAAATGGAGTATACTCGTCAGTGCTGAAACAGTAAAATATATTCCTAGTGTCCTTATTATCACTGCTTCTGACTATCGGCCATAATAACACAGGTGCGTGCCAAGAGCATACACGTTTACAATAATATTTTTACCCTAGACCCTTCACTCCCAGAGTGAGACACAGAAGACAAAGAATCTGGGGTGGTCTCAAGTAAAACTGGCTTGCTGCTAGAGAATGAAATGGGTAGCCCAAGACTTCCTGTGACCTGGAGAAATTAGGACCGAAGTGACCTCCAGCTAGAAGCTCCCGGGAAGTCTGTAAACACCAGGACACGTGCATGCAGAGCCGCTCAGAGTTATCGCTCAGAAATGTGTCTGGGCCTCGCGCCTCGCAGAAAGGTGCCTTCAGCGGGCATTGCAGGGAGTTGAGAAGGGGGAATGTCATCCTTTCTCCATCCGTTCCTGGGCCGAAAGCAGGGATGATTCATTAACCATCCAAATGGTCCAGCAAGGGGGGCGGAGACAAAGAAACAAACAGGGTAAAGAAAGGGGAGGAGGAAGGTCCTGGCAAGTAACAGAACTGAACGCAGCTCTCCCAGGAAGACAGCTTGTCTAGGCCTGTTTCCAGGTGTTTTTTTCATGAACAGGTGCATTTCATGAACAAGTGGCAACCACGGCTTAAATCAATCGCTCTAAGTCCCATGTCTCTGAAGTTGCCTGGTCGGTCATTCTGGCCATTTGGGGGTCTCACCCATTCTAATTATATGTAAGACCTGTAGCTTGATTTGTATGGCACCCCGTATCCTAATGCCTGGACAACGTCCTGTAAGGAACTGATCATAAGAGAACATAGACAGCTTCCCAGAGCCCAGCTGTAGTCCACAACCAGGCTCCAAGCCCATTATAACTGCAAATGATAACACTGTTGCAATAGCTAATGCTTACGTAGAATTTACTCTATGCCTGATACTTTTGTAAGCTAATAGTTACTTTAATTCATTTACTCCTCCGGTACTCTGGTGAGATAGTCTTACTATTGTCCCCATTCTGTAGACAAGAATGTCAGTGTATGACATTGTTGGTGACAAAGCTATGATCTAAACTCAGATGACTGGGCCTAGTGTCTGTGATTTTAACCACCACACTATGTTGACATTTTTGCCCATTAGAATTTCTGTCATCCGAGACAGACAGGAGTAAGTGCTGGTGAGGATGTGGGGAGGCCGAGTCCCTGCTGGTCTGGTTGTGGGAAGACAAACTGGTGCGACTGTTTTAGAAGGCAGTTGGCACTTCTTAGAAAGTTCAGCATACATTTACCTGCAGTCCAGAAATGTCATGCCCAGGTATCTACCCGAGATAAGTAAAAACATATATGCACAAAAAGCCTTGCACACAGACGGGCATGACAAGGTTGTGGCTGGTGCCCCAAACTGGGGCAGTGCCAGTCATCACGGATGGGGGGATGAACAAGTGTGTCCGTCCAAACAACCACAGTATCCAGCAGTGAAACGGACCGACGCCATCGCATGGTGTCTCAGCCTGCGCACACACGTCACGCTGAGTGAAGACGCGGACGCAGTGCTGTGAGGTTCCGTACACGGTTCCATTGAGCTGAAACATCAGCGCTGGCGGATCCGAAGGCGGGGACGGAGCAGGGGTTGCCCGCAGCTGCGAAGGGGCGGGGGCGGGGCGGCACAAGGCACAAGGGGACTTGCAGGTGATGGGAATCTTTTAAAACTGAGTTGTGGCGATGGTCACACAACCCTGTAAACGTAGAAGTCACTGACGTGCACTTAGACGAGATGTCATATGGTATGGAATCATACCTTAGTAATGCTGTTTTTAAAAACCCACATTCTTAGAGAACATAAGACAATGATAATAAATAGAAGGGTTTGACACCTGGACTAAGGGGTCATAGTGAAACACCTGGAGGTGACAGGAGGGACCTCAGGCATGCTTAGGAGGTATGTGGACAGGTGGGTGTAGGTCTCCTCCTCCAGCCAGGGCGTTGCCTTCCATTTCTTACGAGTGCACCACAGTGACTAGAAGGATTAGAAGTAGGTCCGTGGAAACACGCTCATGGAGAGATGCTGAGAGATGAACGACGGGGGGGTGGATGTCTAGGCGGGCGAGTGTTTGGAAACAGACAGCAAGCCTCTGGGTGCTGAGTAGTCCAGAGGCCACGTCAGCCGTCCCTTTGCTTTCTCAGGACACATTCCTGACGTTGAGTTGTGGAAGGCCATGAATTTTAGAGGAAAGAATGGAAATAAATATAATTTGCATCAAATGTACATTTTTAAAGAAAGTAAATAGAAGGTCCCGAAAACATTCCTTCCAAAGGAAAAACAATCCTGAATTTATTAGCCTTTAAAAACATGCTCATCCGTGTATTTCCCTAACTCTTCTTCTGCTAATATTCAGGAAATACTGCTTCAGTGTCACGGAGTGGTCGGATCTGCTGCCCATTTATGTTTGTGAGTCCTGGGTCCTCTGAAAGTTTCCCATCAGCATTTCCTGACTTGAAGCATAGCCCCCGTCAGGCGCCTCTCCTCCCGGCTCCCTGCCCCACCCCACGATCGAGGAAGGAACAGGTGGTTGCTGTTGGCCTCTTCTGTTTCATCGGACGATCTGAACCAGGGACCTAAAAATTGGGGGCATGCAAATATAAACCCTCATTATCCCCAAATCAATTATGCCGTGTTTGTAAGACAAAAGGAGGTAACGTGTCGAAGGATCTGACTGCATCACACCTCTGTGTCAGAAAGCTGGCTTAATCCCACAGTGATAGACATGTCGGATATTATAATATTTAGCATATTTCCTCGTGTGGAAAATGATAGGATTTCTGCTGTCATGCTTTAAGGGCATGAGCCGTAATCTCATTATCACCTCCCTAAATCAGTCGTCACATCCTGGATATTAACTCTGGTGTCCTGAGGACACCAGATGCGGTCATGTGGACGAGGGGAGAGCACGTCCCTGATTCACCACTGGCCTGAGGAGAGTGATCTACAGACCTCAGCCACTGGTGAGCTCAGCGTGGCCAGACACAACGGGGGCACACGCCTGGCCGTGAATTAAGAACAGTGTGGCATATTCATAGGGCCTGATGTTTCCAAAACACGCAAAATTAATGTGAGTAATCTAGAGAGAGTTAAAAGTAGTAAGTCAGTTCTATGGCATAACAGAGCATTATACAGGGAGGTAATTTCCCCTATACCAGCTCCAGGACATAAGCAATAGTTTAATTTACAGTGTGACATTTTATAGACAAGACTGAAATGAAAAACACATAAAATTCACTTACCTGCATGTACCTTATTTATCTTTTCTTTCATTCCTATTCATATTCTAATTCAATAATTTATTTTAGGCCGAGGGTAGGTTGATTTGTGAGGACAGGATGGCAGTTGGATTTATTTGGTTCACGCTGGCACAGGGTGGCAGCTGAAACCCAGTCATTTCTCGCTCTGCACATTCTGTGTTCACCTGTGTCATAAGCTAATTGTTTACAACATGAATGTGGTCGTTTCAGTGCTAGGGCGTGACATGGTAACATATCTTAACATTAGTCAACGTGGAAAGAAAACTCAAAGGATACTAGTTTCACGTGAAGATATACAATTAGGAACTGGAATCGTTCTTACCTGCGAGCGAGCCCCACTGGATCTCACCTAGACCGAGGAAGCCGCCCGGCAAACAGCGGTGCTTCATAATTCTTCTCCCTGGTCCTCCCAGCAGCTGTCCGCGAAGTTCCCTCCGACAGATGTCACACAAACAGCGCAACCCGGGCTCTGCGGGCAGCTGTTTGATGGAAGAATTGGAAAAGAAGCCAGAGGACACTGGGTCATGGAGTAGCATCTGTGGGACGAAAGAATAAATGAACAAGTGGGTCATTTTTTAGTAATAAAGACTTTTTTTGAAGAAATGATGTTTTAAAATTGCTTTCCTATGGTCAAAATCCAAAATGGTCTGTTGAGCACTCCCAGCCGCACCCCAGCACGCAGAGAGAAGACTGGGAGAGGAAGCCATTCGTGGGACATATGTTAAGGGAGGCAACTTATTTTAAATGCCAGCATCTGTTGTTCGAGTATGTTTGATTATTTACTTTGAACTATTCGAAGTTGACAAAGTTCTGAACTTTAAAGTATGGACCTGAAATAATTGAAGATACAGAAAAAAATCTTCTTTTCTTTTATTATTATTAATTATTTCTTATTATTAAATGTATTGGCGTGACAGTGGTTAATAGGAGCAATAGGTTTCAGGTGTAGATTCCTATGTTACAAGATCTGTGTATTGCACTGTGTGCCCACGACCTAACATCAAATCCTCTTCTGTCACTGTGTATTAGGCCGCCTTCACCCCCACATCCCCACCCCCAAGAAAGAATTTTTTACAATAAAAATATTGGTCCTGATCCCAGGAGACAACCAGGCTGACCTGGACATGCGTCTGATACAGAAACTGAAAAATTAAATAAGAGAATCCAGGCACAAAACGTAGAGACATTTCTCTTAGCGTCTGCCAGCTCTCTTTTATCTGTCCTCTGGAGCTAGCGTCTAGACTGCTATGTATGAATACTTTAATATATACATACATATGCATGTGAAAATTAATAGTTCAGAGCACTGCACACATTGGACATCTTCCTATGAGTTCAGCCATTGCTAAACGACGTCTTTATGGAATTCTGAATTGCACGTCACTCCGTTGTTATAGGAAGGGACTACCAGGAGAGAAAGGATCCAATGACAGCTTCCGCCGAGGCTCAGGTCCAGAGACTGGGCACATCCGGCGAGCAGTACCCCATACGCAGGTCCTTTCCAGTGTGACTGCCATGCTCTGGGTGCCAGGCAGTGCTGGAGCAGCGGAGCGTCCCCTGGCACCCTGGAAGGGCACCAGCAGACCCAAAGAAAGCCAAGCAATAATGCAAAAAGTTAACATCTGATGGTGCAGTGGAGGGACGATCTGAGTGCCGTCGAAGTTGAGATAAAAGAATCGTGTTGTGTGTTGGCATGAATTCTGAATTATGGTATGTTCGCATAATTAGAAAAAGAAAAATGTATTATTGACTGGGAATGAAAGGGAATTGTGCTTGTCACTGAATGCTGTTCCTGTGACATCATTGCCTTGCTTCATTGGTTCATTCATTCATTCATTCATTCATTCAACAAATAATGTGCCAACCACCCATCTTTCTGTGCTAAGCGTTGAGTGTGCAGTAATGAACAAAACAGATTTAGTCCCTGGCCCTTTCACTATCTCTGAAAGGTGTTGAATGAAATTCAAACAGTAATACCTACCACACATGAATTTTGGGCACTGAAGTAGATACTTACATTATCTTTTTATTTGCTATAATCCTCACAAGAATTCTATTGTAGATGTGTAGATAGACATATATGTATGGTCTACATGTGTGTATTTTTATAAATTATATATAATATAAAATATACTTATAATATCTAATGTATGTTATGTATTATATTACATAACATTATACATGTGTATATGTATATAATATGTACAGTTGGCCCTTGAACAACACAGGTTTGAACTGCACGGGTCCACTTATATGTGGATTTTTTTCAATAAATACAGTAGTACATGTATTTTCTCTTCCTGCGATTTTCTTAATAACTTTTTTCTCTAGCTTACTTTACTGTGAGAGTACAGTGTATAATACATATAACATACAAACTGTGTGTTAGTCGATGGTTTCTGTTATCAGTGCTCACAACTTCTGACCTGTGAGTGATTGGCGTGAAGGGGTGGACAGTGTTATCTGAGATGCTATTTTCATGTAGACGACGTTTTACTCATCGTAGGCAAATGGTCCTCTTTTCTCTGAATTTTAAATGTCTGCCTATATTATTGAATAACAGAGTATCATTATCCATCTTCAAGGTCCAGAAAAAAGTCCATGGGTTAATTTCCCCTTTAGACTTTTCTTCTCTAGGCATGATGACTTCCGTGATCCAAACCTCACGTGGTATTTTAAGAAGGGATAGTGTAAGTCACGTTATCCCCTCTGCATGGACTCCTAACAAACAGAGCCCGCCTGAGACGATGGATGTTAGCCCTGCGATACCTGCGGTTTGCACGCTGCAGTCTCTCTGCCTCACGCTGTGCCTGGCTCGCCCACTTCGTCCCTAGCCCCTCGGGAAAGGCAGAGAGCTGTGTCTCCGTATGGGTCTTGGAAATGATCATGTCCTGTTCAGGTCGTTTCTGAGATCTGGGTCCAGTTGGAGCCATCTCTGGAAAGGAGAGATTCCGAAGGGGACAGAGCAATCGGCCTGCAGGGCACAGCCTTTGATGACTGCATCCGGCTGTCTTCAGGGCTGCGTAGACAGAGAGCAGCAATGCAGCCCCACGCACTGTTCTAAGTAATAGGCACGTGGCAGCCGTAGCCTGTGCTGCCTTTGGGGACATACCTGGAGAGCTGATATATTCTGGTGGCAAGATGGGGTCTGGACCCCAGTACAGAACACCCTAGAAACACTGTATTCTCCTCTGTCTACTTCTGCTGGACATGGGTTCAGACACGAATCCGATAGAGAATGACCACAGGTGGACATTGAACAGCTTCTCCAGCGCCACAGAATTCCTTCCTGACTGGGGGACAGGGGTAGTTCAGGGACTCAGATGTGTCAGAGAGGGTAAATGATGAGACTGACAATGAAACATATGATTACGAAACAAGCTAAGTGACTCGTTACCTTTAGGATTTATCAGTGACTAGCGATTAAAGGACAGCCTTCAGAAAAGACTTAATAAGCAGAACAGCTTATCCGTCGGGCTTGTTCTGAGCTGACCCTTGTAAACAGTATCTGCGGGGCTGTTTGTTCTCCCCCCCCCCCAATCCAATCTGCTGTGGTCAGAACATAGACAACCAGACTCAAAGCCAAATCTCTTCCTAGAGTGGCGTTTGGGCATTTTGTAGCAACGCTGGAACAAGCCCTCTCCTTTTGGGGGAAACAGGACGGTATTCTGCTGAATGCTAGAATTTTACCACTTTGGGGTGGAGGGAAGCTGCTTAAGAGACCTAAGAGCACGAAGCCTTTGAGATCTCGGAAGGAGCTGAAATCAGCGCAGTTCCTCAGTGTCAGAGCGGACGGAAGAGCCTGCTGTCGCATTGCCAGGGAGCGACTCAGAAACCCCCACCTGGATGTCTTCGCGCCTCCGCTCCATTCCCGCCAGCTGCGGCGTGGAGGGACCTCCTGGCCTGGGTGCAGTGCCGGGTCCACAAACGAACGCAGTTGTGCTCGGCAGCTGAGCTCTGCTTTGACGTGGACGTACAAACACATCCCGCCGGGCTCCTGGGGCTGGCTTTCCACCTACAGCTTCATACATTTATGATTTGGGTGTTTTATTCATGGCAGTGCCATGTTTATGGGGTACCCCAAACTCATAGGGGGATGCTGCTGTTCTGAGTGATTCCTTTAACAATGCGTTTCTACACCCGTTTCAACAGCACCATGTCGTTCTACACGTCTGCTTGTCAGCCCTGGACAGACTCCGTCCAGTGAGGAGTGACCGGCTCCCGGACCTGGGGCGCTGATGCTAGCCATGGGTGTGGGCACATGGGCCGGAAACGACTTTTCTCTCCAGCACCAGCAAAGGCCTGTTTTCTGGTTTCAGTAGTAAACCTTCCAGTGGCCATCCAATTATTAAGATTTTTTTTTTTAAATCTGTGGATTTCTGCCACTATTCATTAAGTAAATTTGAAATCATTTTGCAATAATGTGCTTTTTCTTGTGGAAATTACAACTATGTGCTTATTTAGTTACATAAGACTTATCAAATTTACGATTTTGAGATGTACAGCAGAAGAGAGCAGAGTCGGCAGGTCAGGGTCCGAGCGTGGTGTCTGCCACCCAGCAGCCTTTGGCGTTGGAGCACAGCGTCCCATGTCCCATCTGGGCGTGCACACCTCCCACGCCCTCAGAGCACGCCACCACCTTCCTCCAGAGCTGGTGCGTGGGCTGAGGACCCTGTGAGTCCGGAGCCGGCGTGCCCAGACTGCACACGGGGTCTGTGTGACCACGACAGGCTGTCTAGCCTGCCGCAGCCCTGACCTGTGAAACAGGCAAAGGCCCTCTCTGCTATGTCACCTGCTCTGACAGCTGGCAATCACTGGGTAAGTATCTCTGACTCTCTGTCAGCTGCGTTGCCAGCTAGATAGCATTCGGAAGATACTGCAGACGTTACTGTTTAGATGCTTTGACCTTTTATCAAAATAGATTGGTAAGGGCAGAGCACAGGGTCACTTTTCTTTTCTGGGAAAGCTTTGCAAATTGGATGGACAATCCTCTTCGCTTGGTGTTTCATCCGTGGCCTGTGTCTGTGGGAGGAGAGTGGAATGTGGGCCAGCCACGTGAGACTCTGTTAGAAGGGTGCTTTGGAGTGTGATAAACATAGCAGGAGAATTTCCATTTCTGCTTAAATGCAGGTACTCTGCAAACATCCTCTGACTAATGGATTTTCAGGAACTTCGGGACGACTTTGGGCGTAAACTGTAAACATATGTTCTACCTACATAGAGCCTGGTGGCACATTTCTAAGGCCTGGAGTGTCATCTGTCCACTGCTGTGATAAGAAATTGAAAGTATAATTATGATCATGGGTTCATCTGAGTTGGCTCATAGTTCAAGACCCCTACAAACTGTCTTTCATATTTCAAGGAAACTGGCTTTTTCCTTTACAGGAAAAACTTCCCCTGTTGACCTCCATAGGCCCTTTAAATCCGAGATGACCTGGTAGCAACTGTGAGGTCTGATTCCATTCTGTCTGCGCCTGAGGGTCCCACAGCATGTCCACCTACACGAGCTGATTCAGTCCTCACAGCCATAAGTACATATATCATCCGCTTTTTTCAACTTCACAGGTGTGGTGGGGGGGGGGGGGGACTCCAGAGGCTCAGTGACACAGCTGCAGGGACAGGGCTTGGTCTCAGATGCGCTTCCGACCAGAAGGCGAGACCTTTCCTGACATCATTGCTTCATGCAGAAAAAAATAAGACCCCGCCTTCGACAGAGCGTAGAAGCTGTTAGCAGTGATTACCTAATCGTGCGCTGATAGCCTAATTGTCCCCCCACCCCCTCATCTGAGGGTTGTCAGTCTGTACCCTACTTCCACATCTCTGGGTCTACCCTGTTCCTCAGACTGTTATGTTCATTATATTCCACAAATAAGTGAGATCATGTGATATTTGTCTTTCTCTGCTTGGCTTGATTCGCTTAGCATAATACTCTGAAGGTCCCTCCATGTCGTCTCAAAGGATAAGAGATCTTTCTTATAGTTGCATAGTACTCCATTGTGTATATGTACCACAGCTTTCTTATCCATTCATCTACTGATGTACACTTGGGCTGTTTCCAGATCTTAGCTATTGTAAATAGCGCTGCTATGAACATGGGGGTACATGTATTCTTTCTGGTTGGTGTTTCAGGCTTCTTCGGGTATATTCCTAGAAGTGGGATCACTGGGTCAAATGGCAGTTCAATTTTTAATTTTTTGAGGTAACACCATAGTGTTTTCCACAGTGGCTGCACCAGTCTGCATTCCCACTAGCAGTGTACTAGAGTCCCCTTTTCTTCACACCCTCGCCAACACTTGTTTGATGATTTGTTGATGGCAGCCATTCTGACAGGTGTGAGATGATAACTCATTGTTGTTTTAATTTGCATCTCTCTGATGATTAGTGATGTTGAGCATTTCCTCATTTGTCTATTAGCCCTTTGTATGTCCTGTTTGGAGAGATGTCTATTTAGTTCCTCTGCCCATTTTTAATTGGGTTCTTTGTCTTCCTTTTGTTGAGTTGTATAAGCACTCTATATATTTTGGATATTAACCCCTTATCTGATGTATCATTGGCAATTATGCTCTCCCATACAGTGGGTTCCCTTTCCAATTTGATGGTTGTTTCTTTTGCTGTGCAGAAGCTTTTTAGTTTGATGTAGTCCCATGTGTTCATTTTTTTCCTTTGTTTCTGTTGCCTTAGGTGATGTATCAGTGAAGATTCTTCTGTGTATGATGTCCAAAATTTTGTTGCCTACATTTTCTTCTGGATTTTTATGGATTCATGAGTCACATTTAAATCTTTTATCCATTTTGAGTTTATTCTTGTGTATGGTGTATGTTGATGGTCTAGTTTCATTTTTTTTGCATGTAGCTGTCCAATTTTCCCAACACCATTTATTAACACTGTCTTTACTCCATTGTATGCTCTTACCACCTTTGTCAAATATTAATTGAGCATAATGTCTTGGGTCAATTTCTGGATTCTCTGTTCTGTTCCACTGGTCTATATGCCTATTCTTGTGTCAGTTCCAGGCTGTTTTGATTACAGTAGCTTTGTAGTATAACCTGATATCTGGTATTGTGATCCCACCTACTTTGTCCTCCTTTTTCAACATTGCTGTGGCTATTCGGGGTCTTTTTTGGTTCCATATGAACTTTTGAAGTATTTGTTCTAGTTCTGTGAAATATGTCGTTGGTATTTTGATGGGGATTGCATTGAATCTATAGATTGCTTTGGGTAATATGGACATTTTAATGATGTTAATTCTTCCAATCCATGAACAAGGTATGTGCTTCCACTTTTTGATATCTTCCTCTATTTCTTTTTCCAGTGTCCTGTAGTTTTTTTGCAAATAGATCCTTTACTTCTTTGGTTAAGTTTATTCCTAGGTATCTTAATTTTTTTGCCGCAATGGTAAATGGGATTGTTTTTTTTTTAGTTTCTCTTTCTGTGAGTTCATCATTGGTGTATAAGAATACCATCAATTTCTTGACGTTAATTTTGTATCCTGCTACTTTGCCAAATTCATTTATTAAGTCTAGTAGATTTTTTATGGAGTCTTTAGGGTTTTCTATGTATAATATCATGTCATCTGTGAATAATGACAGTTTCACTTCCTCCTTACCAATTTGGATCCCTTTTATTTTTTCTTCACGTCTGATTGCTGTGGCTAAGACTTCCAGTACTATGTTAAATAAGAGTGGCAAAAGTGGGCATCCCTGTCTTGTTCCTGTTCTTAAGGGAAATGTTTTTAGTTTTTGCCCATTGAGTATGATGTTGGCTGTAGGTCTTTCATATATGGCCTTTATTATGTCGAGATATGATCCCTCTATTCCCACATTGCTGAGCATTTTTATCAGAAATGGGTGCTGGATTTTGTCAAATGCTTTTTCAGCATCTATTAATATGATCATGTGGTTTTTATCTTTCATTTTGTTTATGTGGTGTATCACATTTATTGATTTGTGAATATTGAACCAGCCTTGCATCCCTGGGATGAATCCCACTTGGTCATGGTGAATAATTTTTTTGATGTATTGTTGGATCCGATTTGCTAGTATTTTGTTAAGGATTTTGGCATCTATGTTCATCAGTGATATTAGCCTCCATGTGTTCAAATGTCTTTGCATGTTCTTGTTGCAATTGATTTCTAGTTTTATGCCATTGTTATCTGAGAAGATGCTTGATGTGATTTCAATCTTCTTGTAGAGACTTCGTTTGTGTCCTAACATGTGGTCCATCTTTGAGAATGTCCCATGTGCACTTGAGAAGAATGTGAATTATGTAGTTTTGGGGTGTAATTCTCTGTAGATATCTATTAAATCCATTTGATCTAGTGCTTCATTTAGAGTCTCTGTTTCCTTGTTAATTTTTTGTCTAGAGGATCTACCCAATGATGTCAGTGGGGTGTTGTAGTCCCCTGCTACAATTGTATTGCTGTCAATTTCTCCTTTCAAGTCCTCCAGAAGATTTTTAATATATTTTGGTGCTCCTATATTGGGTGCATATATGTTTACCAAGGTTATATCTTCCTGTTGGATAGGTCCTTTCAATATTATGTAGTGACCTTCTTTGTCTCTAGTTATGGCCTTCATTTTGAAATCTATTTTATCAGATATGAGGATTGCTACCCCAGCTTTTTTTTCCTTTCCATTTGCTTGGAAGATTTTTTTCCATCCCTTTACTTTCAGCCTCTGTGAGTCTTTTGTTTGTGAGATAGCTCTCTTGTAAACAACATATATATGGGTCATGCTTTCTTATCCAATCAGCTACTCTGTATCTTTTTATCAGAGCATTCAATCCATTTACATTTAAGGTGATTATTGATATGTACTTATTTATTGCCATTTTTGTTTAGTGTGGTTCTGTTTTCCTTCCTATTTTTCTACTAATTACAGCAGTCCTTTTAACATTTCTTGCAGTGCTGGTTTGGTGCTAATTTATTCCCTTAGCCTTTTTTTTTGTCTGGGAAGCTCTTTATTTGACCTTCTATTTTGAATGATAGCCTTGCTGGGTAGAGTAGCCTTGGATTCAGATGCTTGTTTTTCATGACCTTGATTACTTCATGCCATTCCCTTCTGGCCTGTAGTGTTTCTGTTAAGAAGTCAGCTGATAGCCTATGGGGGTTCCTTTGTAGGTAACCTGTTGCTTATCTCTTGCTGCCTTTAGGATTCTCTCTTTGTCTTTAATTTTTGGCATTTTAATTACTATGTGTCTTGGGTTCTTCTTATTTGGGGCTTTCTGTGCTTCTTGAACTTGAATGCCTTCTTCCTTCACCAAATTAGGGAAGTTTTCTGTCACTATTTCTTCAAATATATTCTCTAACCCTTGCTTATTTTCTTCTTCAGGGACTCCTATGATGCGAATATTATTACATTTCCAGTTGTGCCACAGTTCTCTTAAGCTGTCTTCCTGTTTTTGCATTGTTTTTTCCTTTTGGTTTTCTGATTGGTTGATTTTTTTCTACCCTGTCTTCTAATTCACTGATCCAGTCCTCAGCTACCTCTACTCTGCTGTTTAGACCTTCCAATGTGTTCTTTATTTCTGCTATGTCATTCTTCATTTCTTCTTGGTGCTTCTTCATTTCCAATTGGTTGATTTTCAATGTTTCTATGTCTTTACTCAAGGTGTTGATGTCCTTACACATGCTGTTGAGCTTCCTCATTATCATGGCTCTGGATTCTAGCTCTGTTAATTTGCTTAACTGCATTTCATTTATCTCATGTTCAGTAGAGGTCTCTTGTTCTTTCATTTGGGATTTGTTTCTGTTTTTCACCATTTTGGCTATCTCAGTGGGTTTTGGAGCCTGCCAAATTTTCCCTGTGGATGTTGGTGTTCTGCTGTTTGTGGCTCCCTCTACCGGGTTTGGATGAGCGTGGGAGGACCCACGTTAAACACCACTGTCAAGTCTTACTTTCCTGAGTAGATTTGCAAGCCCAAGAATTGTTCAGTTTTCCTCTAGCTTTTTGCCTAGAGGCTATTAGTTGCGGTTACTTGAAGAGCCTTGAGTTCTCAGTTGAATGAAAACCTCCCTCAGGTGTTCAGTGTAAAAGGATTTCCCGAGGGTGGGGCCGATGCTGGGTGTTAATGAGCCTCAATTTGCATTTCAATGGCCTACCTGGGTGGGGTTGAATCTCCGAGGGAGGGGCTGCTGCCTCTCCCCAGAGCCTTAGGAAGGAGTAAGATGGCCACCGTCCTGGGTGGCCACAACTCAGCAAAAGCTCTGAGCGCCCTCGAAATCCCGAGTGTCCCCACACAGTTCCAGTCCAGTCCGCCCTCCCTCTGCTGGAGCCCAAGGTGAGTGGCTGTGGCTGTTTTAGCACTCTGTCCTGGCCCTCTGCGCTATGGAGCCAGCTTGAGCTTTAACCCCGAGGGTGCTGCTCACAGCTAAGACAGCTGCTGTCCATGGGCTCCCAGCCCCCTGTCGCTCCTCTGCAATCCTACCAGGATCAATTCAGTGTCCCTGACTATATGGTCCTTGCAAGCTGCTTTTCTGTTGCTTTTTCCCAACGATTTGTCTTTATTTTAGTTGTAATTCCAGTTTGGTCCTGGCAGATGGTCTGTGTAGCTTCCATTCACTCCACCACCATTTTGGAATCTCGTAAAGGGTATTTTTATAATGTAAATCGCCATAAACAGGAAATTTACTATCAGTGTGGTTACTCTCATTTCACGAGAAAGAACACGGAAGGCGTAGCACCCACTGCCCCCACCACGGGCAGCTGTGCGTGGCTGGCACAGCCTTTGCAGCAAGGTGCCCGCACCGACAGTGAGCATCCAGGTGCTGTGCACGCCTCTGGAGGGGACTCTTGGTGGCCGTGGGACCTTTATGGCACACCCCAATGCATGCTGCACAGGGCGCCACTGCCTACCAGGCCTGCACAGCACTGCGTGGCTGAGAACCCAGGGCCCTGCTCAGACAGCTGGCTGCCGGTCCCGTGCTATGGAAACAGTTAGGGTGGCAATGGCTGCCGGTCCCTGTGCTCGGGAAACAGTTAGGGTGGCAATGATCCTTGCAGTGGTGTCTGGTGTCCTGCTGTAACGGAAGGTAAACCAGCCTTCACCATAAAGAACTTACAAATTATACTAAGTAAATATGTTAACAGCTATTAAGAATCCTAATCAGGGCTGTTAAACAAACAATTAAGAGATGTCATATAAAACGCACCCGTTTAGGAATAGCAACAACGTGTTTGGAATATTTAAAAGGAGCCTGCACCTTTGAGAGAGTCAAGGGTGGGCAGAACGAGGCCCCTCTGAGCAATTCCGTTGTCTGAGCCTCAGACCCTGTGGTCAGAGCTCTGCTCCCCGGGTGGGCTTGCACCCTACGGTTTATTTTGGGTCTCATCAGAAAACGACTCTTGTTTCTGCAGATGGGACTTGATATTATGAGCTGTCCTTCTTTAAAGGGCCGTGGAGACGTTGCATGAATCCAGTAGTAAAATGAAGAAGGAACGTGCTTTGCAGACTGCACCTCAGGTTAGGAGGAATTCCTCCCGACAGGCTCTCGCAGCCTTGCTTTTCCACGAGTGGCCCAGCAGCCTCGCGGCACCTGGACCCTGTCGCTCCAAACCCACAGGTTCCGCATCTGCATTTCAGTAGGTCCTCCGATCATTTATGCGGACGCTAACATTCTAGGAGATGCCCATGTGCAGAGTCCCTACTGCCAGAGATTCCGTCAGGAAAATGAATACAATCTAATCGGAAAGTAAAAATCAAATTGCTCACTTTGAGAAGGTGGAGAAATGGTGTGACCTTTGCCTGGTGACTCAGCATCCCTGAAGTGGTGCCCGGGCCCTGGTCTGATGGTGGCTTCCAGGGCACAGCGCATCGTCCAACCACGCTCGGTGGCATCCGCTAGTCTCGCCTCCTCTTCAGGTTCAGGTCCCTTCGCGTACTCAGCGTGGCTCCCACTTACGTGCGGCAGAGACGTCGTGGAATAAAGAGCATGCAGGAGGGTGTGGAGAGCCCCCTCTTCCTAGCCATGGGTCCCACCATGCTCTTCCGCAGTTGGGGTGCACCCAGTCTAGCTTCTGGTGGCGTCAGCGCCACGTGGCTCGGTCTGCCGCATACACCTGTCACGTTGGTGCACCTCACCGAACAGAAGCAGAGATGAGAGAACGAACCTGACTGCTCACTGCCAAGCATGCAGAGACCTTTAACGGCTGGTTTTATAGCATGAGAATCCCACGGGACAGGACGTGATGTGGTTTTGAAATCCAAGCTTTTACGTCTGTGGTGGGCGCGCTGTTCTAAGGTGATAGTGAAAGTTTTCCCGCAGCATGTCCTACCACAAACAGAACCTCCCAGGAGCAAAGCACGCCAACGAACATGTCTGTTGACTTTTACAGTCTAAAAAAATCCTGTGGAGGAAATTATAATGATGCTCTTTGTAATTGTTCTGGGAAAAAATCAACTCTAAGAAAGTTACAGCAGGCCTAATTAATGTTCGAATTGTTCCCCCTAAGAAGCAGATTTTTTTGTTTTATGTAACATAAACGCGTTCATAGAAAACATTCCTGTCTGCACTTAGTGGTGATTCAATGTTCTTTCGGACATTGCAGTAACATCGAGCACTTCGGCCTAGGAAATGAAAGCGTTTTGTTTCTGCTTTTTCACTTGTTTTGTTGTTGTTTTTCTCATACTATACAAGTAGGAGGCAAATCAAATTGGAGAACATTGACAATTTTCATCTGGCAGTGTGGCTTTTTCAAAACAAAGGTTATGTTTGGGTTGAAGATCATTTGACCGTCTGTTTTTTTTTAAAACATGAATTTGGTTCACGAAATGGTTGAAGGCAAAGATCACTGTAGTACATGAAAACCGTTTTTCCGCTGTCGGTGTGTGTACCTTAGCACAGGAGATGGAGTGTGACCCTAACCAGGTGGCCGGGGCCAGTCATTTAACCGCCATGACTCAGTTTCCTCGTCTCTAGCATAGGGCTAAAAATTAAACCTGCCTGTTAGGCTCATTTGAGGACTAAATGAGCTGATACATTGAAACATGTTTGCGGGGTGCCTGCCTGATAATAAGAGCCCACATCATGTTCGATGCTGAATTATTTTTAGCGCACCATCATCCACCCAGTTTTGACAGAAATGTAACACACACAAGTCATTCTGTCCTATTCTGAATGTCAGGTGGCCCCGTGGCCCTGACACAGAGCAAGGTCCCTCCAGTGCCCACATCTCTCCTCTCCCTTTGCTGGAGCCAAACTTCACGTAAGAGCTGCCTGACCCGAGTCTCCAGGCCCCCAGCCCGCACCCACTCCTCACCCACCTCTGCGCTGCTGAGGGTGTGTGCCCCGTGGAGGCGCCCGTGGTCGGTGTCTCCTCATCGCCAACCCCGGTCACTCCCGCTCTGAGGCCATCGGTCTTCACGCAGCCTGGACATCTTCCCAGAGGCCGCCTTGGGTCCCTCCTGCCCCGTGTCTTCAAGGTCTTCCCGAGCCTCCCATCCAGATGCTGGCGCTCCCAGACCCCCGCCGGCCTCCGTTCACGCCCGGCACGGAGTCACCGTCTGTCCTTGCTGAGGACTCCGGGCACAGATTTTCCTGCCCTCTCTGTCTCCTTCTCATGTCCTGCGCTGGCCCCGCCGGTGTGTGCTCAGTCAACTCCCTCATCCGCCTGTCCACAGCCAAGTGGAGGTCGCGTGCTGGGCTCCCAGGTTACAGCACAAGGTGTTCATTGAAGATCCGGGAGGCTCTGAGAGCCCTTGGAACAGAGTCTATTCTGTTTCCTGTTTCCCGGTATTTCCTCGTTTTCGTTCACATCTGACGAGCTTTCTGTTGGCGCCGTGGCCAGGCGCCAGGCTGTATGCTAAGAATGTCGCATCTCAGAATGGGGTAGGAATGAGTGCTGCTTAGTTCTGTTTGGAGGGTGGCTTCTCTGGACTGATCTGCAGTGTAGGTGAGGAGGGCTGTTGCGTCCTATCCTGTAGGTTTTGAATGTGAAGGGACGGTGGGTCAAAAGTGAGTCTCGGGAGCCCACAGTGTCGGAGGGAGGGGTGCTCTGCAATAACTAACCCCCAAGTGTCCTCCAAACCCCATCAATCCGAGCTGTCACTTGAATTCAAACACAGACCCACAAGTATATTTTTATTAGAAGGATCCTAATAAAAAGATTCAACCTTCCTTACCTCCAGAATGTTTTCATCTCTATTTTCTGACATAATTACTCAAATTAAAGTATCCCTTCTGAATTATTCACTTATTCAACACATGTCTATGGAGAGCCAGAATCAGGGACATGGTGCTAGTCCCTGGGGATAGCACGGCCACCAAGATAAAAGCGGGTTCTTCCCTCCTGAAGTTTCGGTCTACTTAGGGAGTGACCTGTCAAATAATTATGCAATAATTATCAACCAAAGGTGTGTGAGTATAAGAAAGCCTTAATGGACAGAACAAACAAGCAAGCGAAATGAGGACACATTTATGGATACAGAGAGCAGCCGAGCCGAGGCCGTGGGGGGAGGGGCCGAGGGACCGCAGGCAGACCTCCAGCCCCAGCCGACCCTCCCTGGGCTCGAGAGCCACCTCCAGGCCCCTCGTCCCGGCGAGGAAAGCGCGCGCTGAGATGTACTACTTTCTTGTGTGACGCCACACGACTCCTTGGACATTCAGCTGAGTGGACCTGACTTTGAACAGCCCCCCTGAGGTGTCCCCGGCGTACAGCACACTGCACGTGTTTCAGGTGTACGGTCCGGTGCGTTCTGAAATAGGTACTCCTGTGAGACCGCCAGCACTCGGGCTGAGGGCAGCGCTCCTGGTCCCAGGAGGCCCCTGGGCCGTGGCGCCCCCTTCCCACCTGGGGCGGGGATCCAGGCACCTGTTCGGCAGTGGGAGGCGGGTCTGCGGGGTGAGCTCGGGTCTGACGCTGCGGCTGCTCTTTCCCAGGTGTGCAGCGCCGTGCAGAACCAGGACTTCACGGTGATCGAGGATTACTGCACTGGCCTCCGAGCCCTCCTCTACCTGAAGAGCATCGAAGAGCTGCAGGCCTGGGACGGGCAGAGCCCCGCCACCGTGAGCCACCAGAAGGGGAAGCCGGTTCCTGGCATCGCTGAACTCAGGGGGAAGGTAGGTGCGCGTCACGCCTGGCCGTCCGGGGATCTGAGCCTGCCACTCCCGCCGGTTCCCTCCCTCCGTCCGCGACAGGAAACCGGGCGTGGGATGTGGTTTCCACACTGACTCCTGCTGGAGGAGGCCCAATGACAGGTGGGTCCGCGACTTACATTTTCATGAAACCAAAACAATGCAGGGTCCTACCAAAGGAAGGATTGGAGCGTGGGTGCCTCCGAGGCCTGGAGTTCCTGCAGACAGACTGTGTGGTGCCCATCCCCTCCAGTGGGAGGCGGGAGGGTCCTTTATTCTTTAACAAGCTCTGAACATGGTAACTTTCCCTCTCTATTTTCAAGATCATCATGGGGGTCCTGGAGAATATGATGATGTTTTTTAAAATTAAAATCTAATCAGTATCTTTGTAGCTGCTTCTGCTATATGCTTAAACCAGGGCTCCAAAGGTTACGTCCCGACTTTCTCACTCGCTGCTGTTTTCCGAGAAATGTACACTGCGTTTACATTTTGCATAATACAGTGATTTTAGCAGCTCTTTTCTAATACAACAGTCAGCATTTTGCCTTTGTGTTTCCTTTGTGTTCTTCTACATAGACAACCATTGTCAAAAGACATTTCTCGAGCCCTAAATGAGGGGAGGAAAAAATTATAATTCTTAGTCTTTTCAGCTTGTCACTACATCAATAATTAACTTTAAAGAAAAGAGAAGCAAGTATAAAAAGATTCTTTAAGGAAGCATTTAATAATTCAAATGAATCTTAACTTGAAACAGGTCACATGAAAAAGAATGGGAAATAAAAACCCTGGGTATTCTGCCTGGGAGGGCAGGGCCAGGGACGCGGAGAATACGGGAAACATCTAACTGACGTGCATTTGACGAGCTCTCATGCAAAACATTGCTGTTCCTCTCCTAGCGAGCCAGAATAATGGCTTCTTGAAGAATAACGTGTATGATTGCAAGTAGATTGATAGAACCAAAAGGAAGAGAGAAATAAAATCTCATAGCATGGGTTGTAGGAAAACAGCGCTGAATGACTCCGTGAGTGGCAATGAAACAGAAATGCTGGGTGACGTTAATATTTATGATATTGTAATTAGCAAGACTGTGCTGAGGCAGCCTTGTGAGTGTAGCTGATCACATGGTCATAAACTGAGTCTGCAGTATTGACACTGCGAGTGTCCTTGCCCTCATCAATGACCGTCAATATCCTAAGGTTGTTCATAACTAAAAAAAAAAAAATTCGCAAATAACTTCACACTCGTTTATCGTAACTATCTCACAAAAATTGTTTCCAATGTGATTGTGTTGATGGTCTATGACCATCTTTAACAGTGTCGTCTCGAATGCGAGGGGTCGCCAGACGAGGCGCGTGGCTCTGTGCCGTCGGTCTTCATCGGGCTCGCGTGCTCATTTCCACACTCACCCATTCAAGTGGAAGGTGGACAACGATGGAGACGCTGTGTCAGTGACGGAAGTGGAAATTGATTTGCTGGTAGCTTGGATCTTGATTCAGGTTTATTTTGGTACGCTGAGCCTTCACCAAAATAGGAAGTGTCATTTTCAGCATTATCAGTTGTTAAAGAAAAGAACAAGATGTTGCCTGTGTGAGGATGAGTGGTTCATTTCTCAGCACTGAGAGGAGGAACAGGCAGGTCTGGCAATGGATCTGAGCTCCTGGCTTCTCCGTGCAGCTGACCTGACCGAGGCAGTAGGTGACAGTGCCCTGCAGGTCAGTGTTTCTAACAGTGGATCTAGGCACTCTGGACCCCTGGTGCAGATGGTGTCCTGTTCCTCCCCTGTGTTACCAGGGTGTGTGTGAGTGTGTGTGTGAGAGAGTGTGTGTATTTGTGTGTGAGTATGTGTGTGAGTGTGCATGAGTGTATATGTGAGTGTGTGTGTGTATGTTGTGTGTATGTGTGAAAGTGTGTGTGTGTGAGAGAGTATGTGTGTGTATGTGTGTGTGCGTGTGAGCATGTATGTGTGTGAGAGTATGTGTGTGTGAGTTCATGTGTATGTATATGTGTGTATGTATGTGTATGTGTGTGAGTGTGTGTGTGTGTGTGACTGTGTGTGAGAGTATGTGTGTGTATGAGTGTGTGTGTATGAGGTGTGTGTGTGTGCGCGTGTGAGTATATGTGTGTGTGTGAGAGTGCATGTGTATGTGTGAGTGTGAGAGTGTGTATGTGTGTATGCATGACTGTGTGTATGTGTGTATGTGTGTGTGAGTGCGTGAGTGTGTGTGTGTGTGTGTGAGTGTATGTGTGTGTGTGCATGTGAGTGTATGTGTGTGAGAGTGCGTGTGTGTGAGTGTGAGAGAGTGTGTGTGTGTGTGTGTGTGTGTGTGTGTGTGACAACAGCTTGTATTATACTGTCAGTAGCTGGAGAACAGGATGGCGCCCCGTCCCATGTCCCCGCGCTGAAGGGGAGACAAGAGGAGACAGCCCTTCTGGGGAAGACCCTGGATGTAGCTGTCTGGAGATGGCGGAGGTGCATCTGGAAAGTACAACTGGTACTCTTAGTCCTTCCCTCAGAGCTCAGCTAGAATCAATTAGAGTAGAAAGGGAGAAGAAACCAATTGCAATCCTATGTTTGAAGATGGAGAGAAAAAGAGACATTAGCCAGGGAAACAAGGATTTGGTCGAATGAGTCATGCAGTCCCTTGGGTAATTAGTATATTTAATATACTCTCCCTGTGTGTACCTCCCTTGTTGGCTGGTTAAACTTTCCAAGCCATGTGTCTGCGGGTGGCTTTGGAAGGGCAAGCGGCCAGGCGTGTGCAGTTTGCTCTGGCCTCACAGCGAAGGTATTCTGTGCCTGCGGGCGTGCCTCACAGCCGCCAGCTGTGCCCACCCCGGAGCGGCTCATGTCAGACTGTTGGTGCCTCAGGACCAGGTGGAATGCTTGTGAGAAGTGCAGACTCCCTGGTCCCAGTGTCTGAGTCCAGTTTAGTAAAAGGAGATGGAAAGAAGCCAGGTGGGAAGAGTGTGGCAGGCGGGTGAATAACCTCCATTCCTTCTCGGCGTGGCAACGTGGACCCAGAGTCTAAGCTTCTTGAAGACCGAGTTCTCACCTTGTGCCAGGGCCTGACATGGCATCCCATGTAGGAGCAACAGCCTGGTGGCCGAGCTGCTGAATGAAATGTTGATCAATCTCGCATGTCCTTTAAGATCTGTCTCAAATGTCACTTCCTTTGTGAAGCCGTCTATGCCCTGCTCCCTCTCCCTCCAGGAAAACGGGGTCTCTCCTTCTTCAGTTCTCCAGTAGCCCTTTTTCACCACTGTTTCCAGGATTATATTATTTTCCGGTCCTGTCTCTTCTTGTCCATCACTGAGCTCATTAAGAGCATCTTGAAAACAGGGATCATGTCTCATTCTTATGAGAATTTTCCAGCGCCTCACATAGTGCTCCATGTTATAGAATTAAATCACACAAACTATCTGCACTGTCCTCATTTAGAAGGAAAAAAAGAAAGCCAATTTATAATTAAAATTCCAGCCAGGCCCTTTCAGGAACAGAGTCATTTGAGAAGAAAACAGGAAGCGTGCCAAATTGCTCCCAGCAGGTATTAAAACATGATGAAATGCGTATCAGCGATATTGATAAGTGAGGATAATCTGTGCTCATTTAAAAAGCTTCCATTAGGATAAAATCAGGGAAACGGCGGTGGTGCTTGAAGAGCAATTCCGAAAACATGGCTTTGTTTTGATGACAGAAACCAAAATCAGTGCATTCGCATAACCAAGTCCATCCGTCTCTCGTTATTTTAAAGCCAAAAGTGATATGATTTGATAACACTGTTGCTATCTGGTTGTGGTAGTATCTGAAGATGTCTCTTTCTTTCTTTCCGGTATGGTCTTCAACACAGAGCACAAAGAGATGTCGGGAGGGACAGGACAGTGTCGCAGGCAGGACCACTACCTGTGGCCGATGAGTCTCAGAAGAGGGGAATGCTGTCTCCTGCCACAACTTTAAAAGTTTTATGTCTTCCAAGCTATTTATTTTTTCATGTTTTTATTTTTCCAAATTGAGATCTAATTTACATAAATAAATGGTGATTATTTATACTTAGAAGCAAAAGTTGCTGGATAAGGTTTGCCCTTTGGCCATCTAATCGTCCCGTTCACGTGTGATGAGCCCACAGAGCAGTCAGCATGCTCTGGTGAGAGGACGCAGTCGGGAGCACGGTGGACATGGATTTGAATCCACTCCGTGTCTTACTTCGGGGTGACCGTGGGCCTGCTACATGAACCCCACAAGCCTCCAATCCTGAAATGGCAAGTTGACACAATGATACCTACTTTACCAGTGCTTTATGGGGGTTAAAAAGCACATCTGTAAAGTATACAGCACACAGGAGGCATTCAGTACATGGCAGTTACTGTTATAATTACTTGTAACAGATAGATAGATAGATAGATAGATAGATAGATAGATAGATAGATAGATATGATAGATAGAGATAGATGATAGGTAGGTAGATAGATAGATAATAGATAGGTAGATAGATGACAGATAGATAGAAGTACTTTGGAAATGTGATATATCCATACCCCAAATATGTGGATAATATTAGGGTAAACATAAACATTTGAAAATACTTGATGAGTTCATTTTTTCTACCTTTGGTGTGTATTTTCCAGCTGAGACTCACACATTATATTTATACTTTTTCCTGGCTTTCTATTGATACTGTGATATTCCTTGCTTTAGTTTTGTTTAATCTGGTCAAAAGCTAGCATTTTTGTCCTTTGAAGCATTCCAGTTCGCAAAGAAAATTCTCAACAATTCAGAGTTGTTCATTTTCCAGGTAAAATGGAGATAAATTTGTTGATTTGGGGTTTTGGCAATGAACGGCATGAGTGATCTCATTGGTCCTAAAGGGGTTGAGGGGTGGCTACTGCTGTAGCCAATCAGAGAACAGCACCAGAATTCAACATGAGGCACTGGGGAAGGTGCTGCTAGGAGTCTCTCTGTGGTGGAGAGAGCTGGTTTTCACCGCTTACAATGGGACCAGCTGTGTGCCTGTGAGCCTCCCCCGCAAGCCTCCCCCGCTTGGTCTCTCTGTCTCAGGGAAAGTGGGTTCATTTTGCAGGGCAGCTTTGATCAGTTTGTGGTGGTTGCCAGAAGCACTGTGTACAGAGGTTTGTGACTCAAAGCCAAGCCCAGCAGAGCTGTGGGATCCATTAGTAATGCCTGCATGGGCCTGGACCAGCAGAGCTGTGGGATCCATTAGTGATGCCTGCACAGGCCTGGTCCAGCAGAGCTGTGTGATCCATTAGTGATGCCTGCACAGGCCTGGACCAGCAGAGCTGTGGGATCCATTAGTAATGCCTGCATGGGCCTGGACCAGCAGAGCTGTGGGATCCATCAGCGATGCCTGCACGGGCCTGGACCAGCAGAGCCGTGGATCCATTAGTGATGCCTGCACAGGCCTGGACCAACAGAGCTGTGGGATCCATTAGTGATGCCTACACAGGCCTGGACCATCAGAGCTGTGGGATCCATTAGTGATGCCTGCACAGGCCTGGACCATCAGAACTGTGGGATCCATTAGTGATGCCTGCACAAACCTGGACCAGCAGAGCTGTGGGATCCATTAGTGATGCCTGCACAGGCCTGGGCCACCAGAGCTGTGGGATTTGTCAGTGATGGCTGCACAAGCCTGGACCAGCAGAGCTGTGGGATCCATTAGTAATGCCTGCATGGGCCTGGAGCAGCAGAGCTGTGGGATCCATTAGTGATGCCTGCATAGGCCTGGACCAACAGAGCTGTAGGATTTGTCAGTGATGCCTGCACAAGCCTGGACCAGCAGAGCTGTGGGATCCATTAGTAATGCCTGCACGTGCCTGGAGCAGCAGAACTGTGGGATCCATTAGTGATGCCTGCACAGGCCTGGACCATCAGAGCTGTGGGATCCATTAGTGATGCCTGCACAAGCCTGGACCAGCAGAGCTGTGGGATCCATTAGTGATGCCTGCACAAGCCTGGACCAGCAGAGCTGTGGGATCCATTAGTGATGCCTGCACAGGCCTGGGCCACCAGAGCTGTGGGATTTGTCAGTGATGCCTGCACAAGCCTGGACCAGCAGAGCTGTGGGATCCATTAGTGATGCCTGCACGGGCCTGGAGCAGCAGAGCTATGGGATCCATTAGTAATGCCTGCACAGGCCTGGAGCAGCAGAGCTGTGGGATCCATTAGTGATGCCTGCACAGGCCTGGAGCAGCAGAGCTGTGGGATCCATTAGTGATGCCTGCACAGGCCTGGAGCAGCAGAGCTGTGGGATCCATTAGTAATGCCTGCACAAAGCTGGACCATCAGAGCTGTGGGATCCATTAGTGATGCCTGCACAGGCCTGGAGCAGCAGAGCTGTGGGATCCATTAGTGATGCCTGCACGGGCCTGGAGCAGCAGAGCTGTGGGATCCATTAGTGATGCCTGCACGGGCCTGGAGCAGCAGAGCTGTGGGATCCATTAGTGATGCCTGCACGGGCCTGGAGCAGCAGAGCTGTGGGATCCATTATTGATGCCTGCACAGGCCTGGACCAGCAGAGCTGTGGGATCCATTAGTGATGCCTGCACAGGCCTGGAGCAGCAGAGTTGTGGGATCCATTAGTGATGCCTGCACGGGCCTGGAGCAGCAGAGCTGTGGGATCCATTAGTAATGCCTGCACGGGCCTGGAGCAGCAGAGCTGTGGGATCCATTAGTGATGCCTGCACAGGCCTGGAGCAGCAGAGCTGTGGGATCCTGAGGTGGAGCAGGAACAGCTTGTCTGGTCTGGGAATCTGGGAGCTTCTGAATCTGTGATCTGCAGCTATGTCCTTGCTCAGATGTGAACCATGTAGCAGTTTTACTGCTCTGCCAGCATCCCATCGTGTTCCTCAAAGTGAGGACTCCTTCTTTCTCCTCACTCGTAAAATGGACATTTAATTGACAAGCACAAATGTCATTATTTCCTTTGTCATTTTCATGAAAGTGAGTGGTTAAGTGTAATTCCTCAGACTTCATCCAATGTACTACTTTAATCAAAATGCACCTAATTAATATTACTTCTGTACTTAGACTGGTATGAAAGTGCTTTCATCTCCAGCATAACTGACCCACATTAATTCTTGTGTTACTTTTAAGCCAGAAAAAAAAAAAAAAAAAGACTTTTCTTGTTTCGGGCGGGGATTGAGGGTTTGTAAGGAAACCATTACCACGGCATGTACTATGAATTTGAATTCCAGTGCTGTCCTTGAACTCATCCCGCCCTCCTCCTAAGCACTCCGGAAGATCTGCAGCGCTCATCGCGAGCCGGTTAGCTCTGCTCCTAATCCCGATTTTATGGAGAAAGGCAAAATCTCTCTCTGCAAATCTGAGCTATGCCCTGAGATCTTCCCCGAGGAAAAAAATATGTATTTGTTATATTTCTCTTTAAGCCCATCTTCCTACTTGAATAAAAGGAGTATTAGGTAAAAGACAATAATTTTCTGGTAATTCAAGGAGTCAGAAGAGCCATTTGGGAATGTGAAGAGCAGCAGAAGTCTGCGTACACTCGGCTGTGTGCCCATTCGTTCTCATCGAAGACTAAGAGGAAATTGAATGTCGACATTTTGAAATTAAAAAAGGGGATCTGATTTACCAAAAAATGTATCTCAAAGCTAACAAACCATAATTATTTATTTTTTGGCTTTAAAATTCTATGGGTCACAACTGCTACTGAAGGGCTTTACCGAAAGGCTGGCATCTGGGGATGACCAGGCCGGGTACCCTTGGCTGCAGAGTGATCGGCGATGCCACAGCTACCCACGCAGTTCACGTGTCCAGATGGAGTGCCACCCCCGGCCTCTGCTCCTTAGAAACCGGGCTGCTGTTTGGTTGCCCATGGTGATCGAGTCAACCACTTCATTTCTGACTCTTCCCTCTATTTTATGCTGTGCAGATAACGGAAAGCAATTATATGAGGTCTCAAACCCGCAGCCCATAATGGTCTGTGCTCATGGTCACAGGTGAGCCCTAGCAGTGTGTTAGCGGAGCCGTGCCTGCCACCCACCTGCACGAGAGCTGCCGCCAGGGCTCGGGGCACTGCTGGTGACGCCGCCTCGGCCCTCACCCCGTCCTCACCCCCTGGCCGCGCTGGCCCACGGTGCCCGCAGACAGTCCCACCGTTCCTTTTGAAAATGTGTGGTCATCCATGTGTACAGCATTTTGCTTGTCGTCCCTCTTTATCAGTTTTATCCCATTTCATCTCATGCTGTAGAACCTTCTAGATTCTCTGCGAGCAGTTTTCTCTGCATGTGCCCAGCCCAGCTGAGCTCTCCAGTGTCTCCCATCCTTTCGGGGCTATCAGCGGGTCCTCCTTTAGGACTTGAAGCTTCCCGAGTCCTTCTCAGTGTGGGTCCAGGGAAGGTACTGCAGGTAAATGCATTAGCGGTGGGTAGCGCAGGTGTCCGGGAGTGAGGTTTTCCAGCTCCGCAGCGCAGTAGCTGAGATCCGAGAGGCCTGCACGCGCCCAGGCCGCTGGTGTGCTGGCCGAGGCCGGGTGCTCTGGGACGCGTCCAGTCTGGAGCAGAGAGACGCCTCCTTGTGGGGTGGGAGCATTTCGACCTGCCCTTCCTTCTCCACGCTCCCTTCCTGAAGTCTCCTGGGAGAAGGTGCCACACCACACCGAGGGGATGGCCTGGATGGCCCGGACACCACGGGAAACAGGCTTTCCATGAGTGAGAGATCAGCCTTGTTGAGCTGACTCCCCGAGGTCTGGGGGTTGATTATCACCTAGCACAAGCAGCTGGGGAGGAGGGGTGCAGAATTCCAAACAACGGGCAGCTGTTAGCAGAGAAGGTGGGGCAGGGGGGCTCCACGGCCCTTGCAAACCGGAAGTCTCCCCTTTAGGGGTCCCCCTGCCACCTATGCAGCTCTTCCTGCAGCCCAGGGGCACAGGGACCAGGGCACTTTCCTGCTCCCTCCCTCCCACGCAGCTGACTCCTGGAAGACACCTGGAGACACCCAGAGCCCTCCTTCCCAGCCTGCAGCACCTTGGTCCCTGCACCGCCCCTGGTGAGAGGAAGAGCTTGGGAAGCACCCAGCCTGCCCCCCTGTGATGGAGCAGGGGCCCTTGCCCGGAGCTGCAGCCCTGTTGGGAGTGGGGCCTGGGCGGCTTCTGCTGTCAGCACTGTCCCCTCATGCAGACACTTGGGGCAAAGCTGCGCATCACATCTCACGGGATCCTCAGGGAGGTAGTGACAGGGTCAGAACCTCTCCCTCCCGGCACAGGTCCGGTTCTAGAAAACACTGTCTCTCATTTCTAACTTGCTTTTCTATTCTCAACCCCACCAAAATTAGATTTCTACCCCACCTCCACGTTGACAGGGCCCTGGCTAATGTTCGCAGTGGTTCAGCGGCCACCAAATCCAGGACTTTTCCGTCCCCTCACTAGAATGGTTGTTGATCACTCCGTCGTATTTGAGATTTCTTCTTTGGCTTTTGAAACACTCTTTTCCCCGTTTCTCCCTTACATTGTATCAAGCAAACGACTTTCAGCCCTATTGTGTGCCAGGCATTATAGACACAAATATTAAGGACAATGTAGCAGCCCTCCCCCAGAGGACCACAGACAGGCATGGAGACTAGACAGTTAGAGTTATTGTGATGCAGTTTGGCCTGTGTGTGTGCAGAGGATGGCGCAGGGGGGAGGAGTTGGAGAATGTTTCCCAGGACAATCGGACTCCTGGCTAAGGCAGAGCATCGAAGAGGCCTGGGCCACCACATGTCTGTGTGGGGAGAACCTGCTTAGACTTTATCTCTCAGGACCTGTCCTAACTTTCTGGCCCCCAAATGCAAGTATCCCCCTGTCCGTGGCCCCTGTCCTCACTGTATGTGCTCCTCCGACCCAGGAAGCCACTTCTGCTCTCTGTGTGGTCATCTTCCAAATGTGGACTCCCACCAGAGACCCTGCTCTGGACCCTGGACCCCCATCTTTTCAGATTTCTGGCGAACTTTGCCTCCCAACAGCCGAGTTCGGTGCCCTTTCTGCAACCCAGGACCACAGGAACAGCAGCAATGGTCCCTGACAGGAGCAGAGCCCTTCAGCACCCATTACCACCAGCTGCTCCCTTGCAACAGCAGCACTGGGTGAACACTGTGCCACTGAACACGGTGCCACCAAACACCATGCCACCGAACACTGTGCCACCGAACACGGTGCCACCAAACACCATGCCACTAAACACCGTGCCACCAAACACCGTGCCACCGAACACCGTGTCACCAAACACTGTGCCACCGAGCACCGTGCCACCGAACACCGTGCCACTGAGCACCATGCCACCGAACACCATGCCACCACCCTCGCCCGAGGTGCTTTTCAGACCTCGGTCTCCCAGCCCCTCCCAGAAACAGGAGAGCAGCGGGGTGGAGGCTGATTCCAGGCTGAGACTGACCGTTTGGGAGCCAGGGGACAGTGACAGCAGCAGTTGCCTCCCCCACCTTCTCCATCTCCGTGGGGCACCAGAGTGAGCCAAGGGTTCCGTGGCACACGTGGGAGGCTGCCCGAGCAGGCGGAGGTGGCAGGCCTTGGCTCGTGGGAGGCACTTATCCACGCCCCCCCACACACACTTTTCTGCTTTCTCACTTCTTACATGCATTAACTATCATTTCGAAAGTTTCAGTGGGTTAATTAAAGCCTTCTAGTGTTGATGCGAGGAAAGCTGAGACATTTTCAATGCGGTTGACACCACTCACGACACGGGCTTCGCTGGTGTCTGTTCAGTAATGCTCCCGTATGTCACAGGCTGCCAAGCGAGCCTCTGAGGGCAATAAGGAGCTGAAAGTCAAGCACAGGGGAAGGTGTGTTCCAGACCACTGCCGACGTCCTCAGATCAAGTCACCCTTCTGTGAAGGGCCGCACCGAATACTCAGCAGTGGAGACATGCTGTGTAAAAGCACAGGCACTGTGTTGAACACATTTATTTAGCCTAAACCACAGGAAATGTGGGTCGCTGTTCTGTGTGGTTTTTTTTTTTCCACTTTGAATCAATTAATAAGAGATGCACTTGATTCTAATGAGCTTCAAGGATAATTTCTCTGGGCTAAGAGGAATGCATTAACGGGTTAGGGAGGAGGCAAAGTCTGGAGAACAGTCCTTGTTGAGTGAAGTAGATGATTAAGGGAAACAAGATCAAGTCAAAGGACAGGTGGTCTATAACCCGCTCCCCAGCTTTAATTCCTCCTGCATCCCTTCGGCATCAAAACCGAACAGATCCCTGCTCATCACTCACCGAGATTCTGATGACCCTCTCTGCAGTGCAGTGTTGATGGTGGCTCCTTCTGGCCGCCTGGGAAACCCCACGGAAGGGGAGCAGGAGTGGGTCAGGACGGTGTTTGGTAGATGCCTTTTGTGTCATCACCAACTTCTGTTCCATCACGCAGGTGGCCTTGCACCTCGCCACAGTTTATGTAGCCTGGCCTCGGGTTAGGAAGGATACTCTCCTACGTGGAGGAAACCCTGGGTAAGAACGGACAGACGTGGGCCAGGAAAAACAGAGAAAAAATGCTTAGTTAACATTAGCTAGCGCAGCAAAACACCACAGTGAGATGCTACTTGACACCCGCCCTAATGGCTAAAATTAAAAAGACTGACAGCGTCAAGTGTTGACAAGAATGTGGAGCAACTACAACTCTAGTCCTGTGCAAACGGGAATATAAAAGGTTACAACACTTTGAAAAATTCTTCTGCACTTTTTTTGTAAGACCCAACAACTCCACTCTGAGGTATTGATCCAAGAGAAATAAAAACACATCTCCAGCCATGGTCAGTGTGGCTCAGTGGTTACAGTGTCAGCCCATGGACCAAAGAGTTGTGAGTTCAATTCCAGGTCAAAGAAACGTACCTCAGTTGCTGGTTCGATCCCCAGCTCTGGTCGGTGTCCTGCAGGAGGCAACTGATTGATGTGTCTCTCTCACATCAATGTTTCTCTCTTTCTCTCTCCCTCCCTCCCTCTCTCCCTTCCACTTTCTCTAAAAATCAATGGGAAAATATCCACACACACACACCACATCTCTGTAAAGTTAGAGACAGATGAATTTCAGAAGCATTATGTTGAGGGAAAGAAGCCAGACACAGAAGAGTACTTACTAAATAATTCCGTTCATGTGAAGTTTGAGTACTGGGAAAACAAATCTGTGTCATTAGAAATCACAACCCTGATAAGTAGAAATTGACTGGAAGGAGGCAGAAGGGACTTTTCTGGAGTGATAAAAATACCCTGCACCTTAATTAGGGTGGCAGTTTCATGGATCTGTTTATTTGTCCAAACCCTTCCAGCTGTGCCCTGGCGCCTGTGCATTTCCTGTGTGTAAACACGCGTCCACGTATTCAGTCAGTGCTTTTAAGTAAACATCTAGCTCGGTAAGAAATCAGAGGACGAGTGCTCAGCCGAGCTTCTGGGGACCAAGTAAGACGTCTCCTATAGAAACACTGAAGACCTAATTTATGTCCCAATTACTTTTAATAAGGTAGCTTTGGGGAGCTAAAAACCTTATGAATTTAACCATCGGAAATGAATAACCAGTACCTAGATAAAATCTTGGCTGGAAACCGGCTGAAAGAAAATGGATGGCTGGGGGCATAAACATCCGTGTTCCCTCTGCCAGCTTGCCGGCAGCTGGGTGTGGATCCGGACACGGTGGGCCCTGCACGTGGCGGAGGCTGGCCAGGCTCGGAAGGAGCCAGAGACCGGCAGCGGCTGGCTCCTTGAGTGAGGCAGGAGGGGGACAGCCCGCAGTGCAAATGCGAAGCCACTTCGATGAGAAACGTGACTCGGTCCTCTGGTGGGCCCTCCGCCGCTGGGCTTGGTAGGCCAGCCGGTGCCCACAGCCTCTGCCAGCAAAGCGGACCCGCCTGAGGCCACAGCTCCAAGCAGCACCTTACACTGATCGCTGACAGAGTTACACGCAGGGCTGGGCTCTTCGGCCTTGATGCCCGCCCACCGTACACACACAAACCCAGGGGACATTTGTCTGGTGATTTGAAGGCAAATACATCCCTAATGCTTTCATGCATACACTGATATTGTGTTTTGTCATAGCCCTTATTATTAATGGATAAGGAACTTATAACAATAGAAATAAAGACAACTCTTAAGGTTGAATTTCCATTCACACAGGAACATTTTGCAAAATTGTACAGAGTCCAAAACTATTTTTTGATTCTGGTATTTCTTTTCCCTTGAAGTTATTGCTTTGGTACTTCCTATTATCTAAACGCATCCCCTGAAAAAATATGGCTGGAAACAAATATCATATGTCTTTTTTGGACTCATAAGTTTTGTGACAGATTTGATTTTGGGTTCTAAATAGAATTTTTTTAAACATATCTCTGCCTATCTCAGAAACTTTCATTTGAGTTTGCATTTTAATCATTAGATTTATATATTCATTCAACAAATATAGAGTATCTGTTACACACCAGGAATTGTAGGAGATAATTGAGATTAAGTGATGAACAAGATAAACCCATTATCAAGGGACAGTCATCTACAAAAAATAATAAAATAAACACTTTAAATGCTTTACATAATTACTTATACATAAGTACACACATTTATATATACATATATTTGCGTGTGTGTGTACACACACAGGGTGGGCAAAAGTAGGTTTACAGTTTTTGTATGAAAACTTTCACAACACACCTCTCCCCTGTTTACAAGACTGGAAACGGAGGCTCAAAGAGGGTTAGTTACTCGGTAGTAGAAGAAGCGTGATGCAAACACAATCCTGTTTATCGCAAAAACCGTGCCCTCGCCGTTTTCCTGCGACACCACTGCGACTGCGCTGTCAGAGTCACAGACGCAGAAGAAAACGAGGCCCGTGTGAACCTGAGGGCCAGGAGCACCTGTGGGGGCAGGTGACCTTCCACGAGCGATGAAAACAGCAGGCGCTTACGTAAATGTCCTCATTAAACCGATCTGCAGGCAGAGGCTGTGGCCAGCTGATCACCTCTGAAAGTCGCTGTTTTTCTTTGGAGGGGAGGAAGAGTTACAACTCGGTTAGCTGATTAATTCCATCCCCGGACAGGGCACAGGTTTCATTCTTAGTTTGTGCTTGTGGGTGCCGTGGTCTTTTAGCATAAATCCCATCCAATCTCCGTGCGTTTTGCTTTTCTACATTTTCTTCATCTGTGACGAGAAGATTCTATTAGCAACCCTGGCACCTTCCATTAAAGTCTACAACTTCCAACTGCCAGGAAAGGATAATGAAGTGATAAATTTAATTTGCTACCAAAATATGTAAGGAGGAGATATCTAAGTCGATTTATAGCGCTCGCTGTGTCTTCCCTCTTAGCATTAACAAAAGCTTTGTGGCAGGCTATCCGAATCAGTGCGACAGACACTCATTTGTATGAATTTCCACACGCAGAAACCAGGTCCGAGAGTCCGTATTCAGCTGTGTCGCTCTCCTCAGCATTTGTATGCTCGTCAGAACTAATACAATGAGTTTAAAGGATGATATGACTTGAAGGAAGTCAAAAAACTGTTAACCAGACTAAGAGACACTTTGTATTCATTAGTATCTGTCTCTGGAGTTTATAAATTGTAAATCCTTCTCACACCCCGGCTGGAGGCTCGGAAGGCTGAGAAGACAGTGGTGTCACCACCCAGGCGCGGCCGTGGGCTGCACGACCTTTCGGGGCCCCGTTGCCACAGTCTCAACACCCGGTCTTGGCGTTAGGGTTAGCCTTGCTACTCCAGGGGCAGTGGCACCCCTAAACCATACCCGGGGTGCACAGCCAGGCGAAATTCTGCCTCCAGCGGCCAATGACGCATGTTCCTCTCATCAGACCAACCACGTTGCTGACATCAGCTCATGCCTTCAAGACTGTTGGCCCAGAGAAATGTGGAATTCCTACTTATGATGATGATGAAAATAACGTCCTTCAGCTGGTTGTTATGTAATGCTGTTCAGAGGGCTTTTTACGTCGCCTGCTTTAATCCTTCCAATCCATAGAAGGCTTGAATCGTTATGCTCTCTTTCCTGCTGAGAAAAGTGGGACTCGGGCGGGGGGAAAGGTGTCCGAGCTCCAGGCCGGGACCTGCCACGCAGCTCCAGCCCAGTCTGCGTGCTCAGGAGACCTGCCCCTCACCCCCACCGGCCCTGCCTCCACGCACCCTCCCTGACGCGGGACGGCATTTCCAGCTCTGCCCTGGACTCTGGTCAGCAGACAGCAGATTTAATTTCTATCGATCTGCGAGCCACAGGGGTGAACTTCCACCGGCCTTCCCATGACCTGTGGCGGCCAGCTGTCCTGGGAACCGGTGACGTTCTTTCTCACCTGTGCTCAGTGGGCTCAGGGTAGACCCTTCCCTCTGCAGGCATGTCCCCCCTGTCCCGTGCGCTGAGCCACTGGCACCCGGAGCAGGGCCCCGTGTCCTCCGGGCTGGTCCTCACTCAGTCCTCTGCTTGCTGGCAAAGGCTGCGGCGCGTTCCCCTCCTTCTGCTCCATCTCTGTTTCGGGCCCTGGACTTTCTCCTCCAGAGCAAATGCAGTTTGGGTTATGCATTCACATGTGTACATTTCTCCTGCCAAGCGCCTTGGTGAACCGAGCCCTCTGATCCGCTGTTTGAGGTTGAGGGAGCCAGGGAGCAGGAGAAGAGGGAGCCCGACGCCAGGGGCAGCCTGGACCCCGAGGTCTGTGTGGCCTCCGCCGCTGCTCTGTTCCCCACAGCATCGGGCTCCCCTTCCCCCACTGCAGTGCCCGTCGTGATGCGTGCCCAGCCGAACGGTCAGTGTGAACATTGCCCTCTTTCTCTCCTAGTCACCTTAGTCTCACATAAAGTCAGTCGTCTGGGCAGTAACTGGGTATTTGAAGGGACTTTAGACCCTCCTAGGGTTAGCAGTCTGCGGGGCTTCTAGTACCTACCACTGCCCACAGTACAGGTAATGACTGACGTGTACTTAATGACAAGGAACCCTCGACACACCTGCCTCCGACATTACAGCCCCTTCGCCACCACTCCAGGGGACGCTTCATCCACGCAGCCCTCACGGTGCCATGTGTGCAGCTGTCGGGCACCCAGACCTGCACACACGGCCTCCGCCCTCACGGTGCTATGTGTGCAGCTGTCGGGGCACCCAGACCTGCACACACAGCCTCCGCCCTCACGGTGCTGTGTGTGCAGCTGTCGGGGCACCCAGACCTGCACACACGGACTCCGCCCTCACGGTGCCGTGTGTGCAGCTGTCGGGCACCCAGACCTGCACACACGGCCTCCGCCCTCACGGTGCCGTGTGTGCAGCTGTCGGGGCACCCAGCCCTGCACACACGGCCTCCGCCCTCACGGTGCTGTGTGCAGCTGTCGGGGCACCCAGACCTGCACACACGGCCTCCGCCCTCACGGTGCCGTGTGTGCAGCTGTCGGGCACCCAGACCTGCACACACGGCCTCCGCCCTCACGGTGCTGTGTGCAGCTGTCGGGGCACCCAGACCTGCACACACGGCCTCCGCCCTCACGGTGCCGTGTGTGCAGCTGTCGGGCACCCAGACCTGCACACACGGCCTCCGCCCTCACGGTGCCGTGTGTGCAGCTGTCGGGGCACCCAGCCCTGCACACACGGCCTCCGCCCTCACGGTGCTGTGTGTTTCCTGTACATGCTGCTGTTGATTCTCTGGAAGTCCCTGGACGACCCTGGACTCACACTCTTGGGCCCAAGAAAAATTCTCAGAAAATGATTTGAAAATGTACCCACTCCTTAGTTTATTTTTTTAAATCCTCACCCGAGGATACTTTCTTCCATTTTTATCTTCGGAGAGAGTGGGAGAGAGAGAGAGACAGAGAGAAACATCGATGTGAGAGAGACACATTGATTTGTTTCCTCCCGCATGACCCAGACCAGGTCCGGGGACCAAACGGAAACTGAGGTATGTGCCCTTGACCAGAATTGAACTCGTGACTCTTTGGTCCACGGGCTGACACTCTACTGCTGAGCCCACCGGCCAGGGCCCCACCCGTCGTTTGTTGCATGTCACGGTGTGAATGTCAAGCTGGGTGGCGGGAGGGGCAGAGCCTGGCAGGGTCGGGGTGGAGAGCTCCACAGTTACCTCTGAGGCCTTGTCAGTGTCCTGAGCACGTAAAGTCAAGCCACAGTCCAGGGCGGAGCAGTGTGGGTACAGCAGCAGTTCCCCTGCCAGGCTCCACCAGACAGTGTTTCTGAGGGCTTCACCCACACACGTGGGATGCAGATGAAGCAGTGCACCGGGTCAGCAGTGACTCACGGCTGTGCGGGGGACGTAGGGTGTATTAGCACGAACAGTGTGGCACTGGTTCCAACTCAGCCCGATGTATTTGTGTTTAATCTGCCGTTCCCACGGACGTTTGTAAGCACATAGTTATACCAAGCATTTTCCCCCAAATGTTTTGCCTTGGAAAGAAATGGGGGCGTCATCTAACGCAGAATGTAGGGAGGATGCCGACAGGTAGATACTTTGAATTGGACAGAAAAGAACCATGGATGTCAATCTTATCAGTAAATAGTGGTGTTTTAGAGCTACCAGTGAACATGGGTGGGTCAGACCACTCCTTAGGAGAGTGTGTGTGAACCTGTCAGTGCTCACGGGGGTCACAGAGTTGGCAGACCTCCTCACCTCCTACCCCGTCTCCACGTTCTGCACTGGGAGAACCCTCTCAGTCCAGAAAGCACAGGACAGAAGCCACTACCCCGGAGTCACAGCTGGGTTTCTGCACGAGCGAGTTCGGGCGTGGCGTGCTCGACCTTGACTGGTTCTGCGGCCCCAGACACCTTGTACCCTGACGGACGGCAGGCCATGGCGGTGTGCCCAAACCCGCCGCGGTCCTCTCCGGGACATCATCCCGCAGGCAAAGCGCCCAAACTGAAAATGCACTCGTTTTTCTAAAGAAAAAACATGCATTCTGAAAATGTCTGAACATTCAGGTTGAATTTGGTCTCCCAGAAAACATCTCAGCTCGTCGGTCTAAACACAGATGGCGCTGTGAAAGAGGAAGGTACACGGTGTTCCTGGGGAAGAGGACCGGTTCGTCTGAAGCAGTGTGCCTGGTAGGGACTGGGGAAATGAACAGTCGATACGAACAATTCATGACAGATGACCCAAAGTTCCTTGTTTGATGTATGTCTAGGCGACAGATTACGGCTGTGAACTTTCTCCTTGTTCTCACTGAACTCCATGTGCTGGGCAAGGGCCTCTCTGCAGCCACCTTGTCTAACCCTCAAAGCAACCTGGGAGGGAGGTCTCACTGACAGCCCTGCGTGGCCGATGGGAGCAGCCATGGCTGCTAAATAGTCATGCTGGGGTCCGGACCCAGAGAAGAGGAAGTCAGAACCCAGACCCCTTCTATTCCACATGCCTCTCAGAAGAGGGACTACCCACCTCTGTCCAGGTGTGACTTGCTTTCTGGAAGGCATCTGACGCCGCCCGTGACGGCCTGTTGGAGAAGACTGTCACAGAGCTGGACACAAGTCAGTTCACCCTCATACTGTTCTCACTTACCTGTGAACATCTCAGCTCGCTGCTTGCAGAGTACCACACGTATAGACTTCACATTCTCAGAGCTCCTCGGATTTACAGGGAGAACCTGGCAATATATGCGTGAAAGAAAACCTTTAGGCTTGTCATCCACTATATCTGCCATCCAAACGTGAAAACATTACTCTACCAGGACCTGATGATATTTAATTATAGTAACATGTTTATGAATAATGAGTGAGAGAAGCGGACCTTGGAAAGAAAGGCCGAGAATTTTTCCAGAGACTACGACTGAAAAACTGCAAACTTGTAATTTTTAGATGTAACTAATTTAAAATGCAAGATGCTTCACCATTAGACGTTGCAACATACCTTTATGCTATAATATGAAAAGGCCTGCTTTGCTAAACAAATTGTTAGCATAAACACATTTCGAGAAACTGTTTAACCTACTTAAGATAATTAACAGCTTTCAAGTACGCTATCGAAATTCACACGAAAACCAATAAGGACAGTGCGGTTTTAAATGAGCCCTTGTTAGCAATTCCTGTCAGTGGGTGTACCTGGAAGTGCACTTCTTTCCCAATAATCTATAGTTCAGACTTTTCTCCAATTCAAAGGAACTTTTCACACAATTCATCCAAATTACTGAGCTTTTACTCTAGACTTTTGTAGAATTCAGGCAGCACCATATTCCCCATGGAGATAATTTGATCTCAGTTCGTAGCCATTGTCTCATTCTATCTGCTTCTACCAGGAATCTTCCATTAGGTGCTTACTGGTCTTTCTCTGGAGACACAAAGTAATTATGTCCAAGAACTGTACGGCGTCAAGAAGTGGTAACTTACAGGGAAGGGAGTGATACGTGCTTTCCTCTTTAGATCTAATCCTGGGACACTCAGTAAACCCAGCGAGTATACAAATACGAGGTAGAGATTCCACAGAAGTGTGTATTGTAGTCTTCCTGTGGCCAGATGAGTTTAACTTTCAATCAGCAGTTAAACTGACGGAAAATAAAAGCTTTCCATTGGACATCCTCTGAAAGGAAAAGTATCTTCCATCATAAAACTTGATCATATAAATCTGGTTGTGATTATAAATCAGAACCTTTGCCATCAGAAACATTCCCATTTCCTACTCTGGCATTAAGATTCTCTCTCAAGTGACTGAAACCACTAGTGGTAATAAAACGGACCGGAAACAAAATATGAGGACATTTTCCAAAATGCTCAAATGACACGGCACTTAGATATTAATGATATCCCTGTATCTGCGTTAAATTCTGCTTGTTTTTAAAACTTGAAAGCACATGTATTGGCCCATAGGGCAAATTCTGGGATTCTCGCTTATGTCTGGAGATTCGTGACACCAAGGCAATTTCTGGGGAACCCCTGATCCCTCTGAACAGAGGGAGGGGTGTTCGGGAGAGGCAGGTGGCTGGGTGGGTCAGCTGCCGGGGTGAGCAGACCGTGCAGGAACCGCCCGTCGTCTCGAGGAGAGCCTAAGCACGAAGCCTCCGTCTGACTGTGCAGCTCTTCCGCCGCCACGTCCTCGAGGACTGAACTCTGGACCAGAAGCAAGTGCTGCCCACGCTGTCCTCCTGACCCCGTTCTGAACGAAGCTCATTGGTCTGTTGCTGGTGCTCACGAGCTCTGGGTGTGGACTCAGAGAGCAGGTGTTTTCTTTCCACTTCAAAAGGCACTTTAAGCCACATGGTTTACGCTTCCTGTCGATAAAAACGAAGACTACCTCTGTGGAGTCCAAACGCATTGCTCCCTACTGAGCGGTCTAGAAAAGCCTCCCACCCCTCATGAGGGCAGGTGCTTTCAGAGGCGCGAGTTCTTTACGAAGAGTCTGAGTCCATCCGAGCATTAATGCTGTCATTTCTCAGACCTGCGCTGATGTGGTGGGAACAGTGGGTCGCCCCACGGCATCCCGAGGCTTCTTGGGACAGAGCTTCTAACCTTAACCATGGAAAGAGTCAAAGGCCGTGGTGTCTTACAGGGTCGGGCTGTATGGATGCCCCCTGCACCCTGCAGCTGTGTGGAGGAGATGCTTCACTTAAGGAAAAGCCCTTGGAGACATTCACTGACATGAGCCAGAACTTGCTCAGCCAATTTCGTCGCTAATCTGCTGTCGTTTCTAAATGGCATGAGATGCACAAGGAAGTCTGCCTCCCCAGACCACCCGAGTCCAGCAGGAGCACAGGCTGGAATTCAACCTCGGGATGCTGAAATGCTGCCTACGCTTACACGGGCTCTGCGTGGGAGTGGGGGAGAGGGGCCAAGTCCTCACACATGCTCATTCACTCTGGGGGGCATTTTGCCAAGCTGAAGCCATCCTGAAGCTATTTGCAGAATTAACTGGAAAACAAGCAGTGACCATGCCCAAATTTCTGTTTTCAAAATTTGTTAAAAAACTAGGCTTTGGAAAAAATAAAAAGGAAAGCACATTACTGAGCCCAGCAATGGTGCCATCTCTGTGGACACACTCAGTGACGTGGGTGGTGCCATCCCAGCCCAACTGAGCCTAGGTGCAAGGCTGTGGGGCTCTCTCTGCCATGCAGATACTAGAACTGTGACAATAAGAGAAAACTCAAGAAGCAAGGAAATGGCCCTGAGTTTAGACCTTGGGAACAAGCAGGGGGCTGGCAGGAGGAAGTGAATCTCATACAAACTTTCTATTCTATTTAAGGAGTTAGCTCCTCTCTCAGAATCCGACCCCCATCACCGGGCCTTCAGAATTCTGCAGGACTCTCTCAATCTCCCGTGTGTCAGGTGGCATACGGAAGAGGCACCTGTTGTCAACCCTCCTATTAACGTTACAGGAAAGATGCAGAGTGTCAGTCCAGACGAGGATGTGACGTGAACCTGCTGTGAGGGTTTAGAGAGGGCTTTCTGTCCTGCATTCCAAGGGCACCTGCCTGGCCACCTGTCCAATGTCTGAACAGAAAGGGTGTCTTTGTTGTCATTTTTTTATCTCCTATTTGTATAAAGTAACTTTCTGTTTTAGTGGCACGTCTTTTAAATAGAAATTGTTCTACTATTATCTTGAAAAAGCCCAGCACCTACTGGAAGGTAACTGTGGAGAAGCTGGTTAACTACGCAACGTTGTAAACATGAAACGATCAGTTATCACTGACTCCTGACCCAGATAGCACAGTATCATTTCTTCCTCAGTGGGATGATATCAGTAAGAACTGCCTTTCTCCGGGGTAAAAGGGAAGGAAGGATGGAGGGAGGAGGGGAAAGGAAATCTTAGGATTTGTCTAAGTGGCATAGCAACTGAATAATAATATTTCAATTTAATTATCTAGTGGATAAATTAATTCTTACAACATTGCTATTTAACACTCTAATAATAGATTTAAAAGTGACAGAATGTATTTTTAATTAATTTGTGTTATTTTCCCATTTTTCCCATATCCCCTTTGCTAGTTTCCTCCAAACAAATTACAAATTCAGAATCTCACATCTTTTCCCCAACTTGCCCTCTACATAATATTAAAAGGTTATAAATCTTCAAAAATCATCTATAGTGTTAATTCGTCTCAGCCTTCTCTGGGCTTCTTGAATCTGTGTGCTGACCCAATGTGGGCGGTATTTAGTCATTGTTTCTTCAAGTACTTTTCGTGTTCTGTTCTTTCTTTCCTCTTTTTCTGGGTCTCCAATTAAATGTATATTTGACTTTTTTATATTGTTGCAAAGATCTTTGAGGTTCTTTTTTTTTCAATTGTTTATTTCTCTATTTTTCAGGCAGAATGATTTCTACTAATCCCCTCCAAGTTCCCCGAGTCTCCCTTTCTCTACTATCTCCGCATGCTGTTAACCAGCCCACCTACTGAATTTTTATTTCAGATATTACATCTTTTAGTTCTAGAATGTCTTTTTTATTCATGTTTATAGTTTTTATTTATTGCAAGTTTTCTTTTATCTTGTCATTTATGATCAGCGTATTTTCCTTTACGTCCTGAGACTAGTTATAATGGCCACCTTAAAACCCTCGACCTCTCGTTGCTATTATCTGGGTCATCTCAGGATCGCTCTACATTGATTGCCCTTTCTCTGGAAAATTGTCACAATTTCCCACTTTTTCATATGTCTGGCCATTTTTTACTGTATTTGGGCTGTGTGGATTATACATGGTAGAGAGATTCCAGACTCTATTATTTGCTAAGTACTGATTTTTGTTTCAGCAGTTAACTTCTCTGAGCGCAAACCCCAAACTCTATCCCCTGGACACTAAGTGGCAGCTAAAATACCTTTGCAATTATGTCACACTTCCCTGGCAGCTTGGCATCTGCCAAGCACGTGCATAGCTCAGAAGTCAACCTGAGATCCGGACCAAGTTTGTGTGAGACCCAATGCTCTCTCTGTTGCTTTCTTCTTGCTTGAGGATTCATGCAGCTTCCAGATGCTTTGATGGCAAAGACTCTGATTTCTCAACCAGTGAGGCTATGGGCTGCTCTCTGAATGTGTACCTCCCTGCTTGGCACCCCCTGGGCCTGTCTCCAGGCAAAAACGTATGGTGTCATTTCCTTCTTCCAGGTGTCAACTCCTCTCCGGTTTCTGCTCTTGTTTGGACAGGTTTCAGTGCTTTAGGATGGTGGGTGGGTGTGCGTGTGCGTGTGCATGCGTGTGTGTGTGTGCGTGCGCGCGGGGGGTGAGGTACCTGCAGAAGTCCAACACAAGGTACTCCGCCAGTACCAGAGGTGGGACTCTCTAAAAGTCATCTTTGCAAAACAAGGAACATGAAGAATCCTGGGAGAGAGAACATGCACCTCTACATACAACTCTCTGAAATTGCGATTTTGTATGATTGGAAGTCTGAAGTGCTTTGGGCCATAGTTGTTTCTAAGTTCTCGCCCTGTGCACTGCCGTCTAACTCAGAGCAATGGATTCAGTGGCTGTGCGCAGTCTGACATGATTTGTCGGAGCACAGAAGGCCCCGGGGAACGGGACTGGGCGCTGCTCACCTTTAAGCTAATAAAGAGAAGACCCTGCGATGCGGAGCGGTGAAGGGTATCATTGGTGCAATGCCACTCACTATCGGTGTGCTTCTCAGGGTCATTTTTATTAACAGTGGAATGAAGTAGAACATTTTTAAGCACCCAGCACTTCGATAAGGATATATACGGTTGCCCTGAGCAGTCAAATCCAAACAGGTGGTGCCTGATCAGGACAGAAGCACCCGTTCAACACTGCTTGTGGTGAAGACTCTCATTACCTAGCTGCAGGTGTGCACCCCCTGAAATCAAGCCTTCTGAAAAATGCAGCACGTTCAGCTCCGTGCGCATTAGCGGTGGGGGAAGTGCTGAAGGCGAAGGAGAGCTGGTACTCGCGATCCCCGGCACGGGCGAGCTCGAAAACACACCCGCGGAGAGGTGTGGGCAGCTGCACAGAAGGCGGCATATTCCCGAAACCATTCTCCGTTCTGGGCCTGTTTCCTAAGCCTAGAGGAGCCAAGAGCCCTTTCCTGTCTCAGGTGCCCTGGCTGTCTCCTACCACCCTTGCTTCCTCATCCCATCACCACGGAAGTGAGGGGGACTTTGTTGTTCTAGACAGAGGACGGGCTCAAGAGTAGGAAGCTACAGACAGAAATAACTGGGCATTTGTGTTCCTCGGGGGTCAGGGATAAAACCTGTGTTATTTGAGGAATAAAATCCCACATAAGTAGATAAATCTTCCCAATAAGGAAAAGGCGAGATGCAGGTGTTAAGCCGAGACTGGATCTCCGAAGGTGTGTGAATCGGCAGGACAGGTGACCTGGGTTCACACGTGGGCAGATGCTCGGTGGCTCGGCTGTCCATCGAGGGCTTCGAAAAGAGCCAAGCCAGCACTTTCTGCCTAAGGATAGAACCTCGGAGTCTGAAGAAGGGGAAAACCAAGTTCTCACCTCCCTCTTAGGTCATGCTGAAGGGAGAGACTTTCTCTAACCCAAAGTCAAAGAAATTCATTCATTTCAATAACCACCATTTCCAACAATGTCCATGTGGGAGAGAGGAAGCCTCCCAGGTGGTTTATGTTGTGTGCACAGACTGGACACGTCCTGCTAAACACTCTCATTGTGGTACCTGAACCAGCAGCCCCACACCACCCGGGCTGTCTGAGCTGCAGAGTCTCGGGCCCCCAGGGCGACAGGGTCACAACCTGCATTCTAACAGGATGCCTAGGCTGGTGACACATATATGCCAAGATCTGAGAAGTCCTGGTTACAGATAATACCGTAAGACGCAATCTCAGCGCAAGAAGCACCTCCTGTGTCCATCACTGGAGAGTGAGGGCCACAGGACATGAAGGAAACTTGTAGGTGGCTGTAATTGGGAGCTCCTTTCAACTCTCAGGGAAGGAGAACTCACAAAAGAACCTAAAGAGGTTACAAACAAGGAAGAAGAAGTGAAATGAAACCTAGGTGAGTGTGAGGTATGAATCTCTGAAATAATCATGCCAAATAAGACGCTGAATGGGCACGATGTAGGAGGCAGCACTGTCGGGAGACCTGCACCAGGATGAAAGCCAAAAGCAAATTAGAGCGGAATCCGGGTGTCGGTGCATTAGGATGATAAAAACAACTAATGCAATCAGGGGCCTCTACCCAGAGACAAATCAGGGAACAGACAGCTAATGTTTCTTTTCTACCGACTCAGGTGAAAATTCAAAGAGTATTTGGACACAAAAGCAGGAAGGCTCGGGCTTCATACAGGATCCGGAGGACAGCAGCTTATGCCGTCTGATGGACGAAAAGCACTCTGAATTGTTTAAATAAGGATTCCAAGGTCAGACACACAACAACGCGTGGAAATAGACGTGAAAAGCCTCTGATTTTAGGGAGCATGAAATTTGTAGTAGTGAAATCAAACAGAAAAACATGTCCCAAACATTCACACACATCCCACATGTTCCCCAGCACCCAGCCCACATCCGTGCACTCAGCCCTCCAGAGGGGGCAGCCAGTCACTGGAACCCCCCGCTTATGTCCAGGTCTCGAGACAAGCTCCATCCGCGTCAGCTCCAGCTCCATCCACTCTGCAGTGGCACAGGCAAAGCACAGTGACTTACCTGGGACGAGGCTGCCTCCTGGGAACGTCACCTGGACACACGCCCTTAAGGCTGTCCTCTCCGTGTTCTGCAGCATGCAGCCCGCCTACCCGCGTGTCATCCACGTCACCAGGTTGTCCACGCACACGACAACCAGCACAGGAGTGTGGTGGGCGGGGTTGGATGCCGGATAGCTGCCCTCCTGTCCCCGCTGCACCCTGGAGAGCGATTCTGCACATTAGGTTCCTGAGGGAGCTTGTTATATTTTGGGTTTCCCACACAAATCTTAACTTCATGCAAAGAATAATAACACTGAGAATATGTCACTGAGCATTCGAACGGCCCTGGTATGCATTCCTTCCTAGAGAAGGAAGCTGGCTCTGGGGATGGAGAAAAGTGGCGTCTGTTTTGCAGGTGAAATAAAATTAGAATCTAATATCCACTTGCACCAATACAAGCTTTCCATTTGGAATACGGAGCGCATTTTAAGGATCGGTACAGCACTGACTTATGTGATCAACACGTCCCATCGTTCTGGTGGATACTAGTTTTCATAAGGTGCCCCTTTGCCACCCTCTGTGGGTACGCAGACGCATGCACGTGTGGCGGACAGACTCGGAGGAGGGAGATTCGTTCCGGTCTGCCTTTCCACTCCTCCGACATCCACAGGGCCGACGCGCATGAAGGCTCTGGGTTGTGATGCGGAGGTACCCAGTAAGAGTTGATAATTTTGTTGAAAGGTGAGGCTCAAATAGCTGTGATACAAGGAAGAATATACAAGAACACAAAGGAGGTACAGACAGTGCACTGTGAGGGTCCCATTTGTATAGAAGGACCATTAGAAGTTGTGTTAAGTGTTTCTGCTTCGTTAACAGCAGCTCAGTGATTTTTTGTCAGGACATCCAAATGTGGAATGACATTATTGTGACATTTCGTTTTAATTAAAACCGGATATTGCCAAGGATTTCATAGCAGACCTCTCCCAATATGTCGTAAGCCACGAGACTGGCCTGGTATAGTTGAAGATTCCATTTAGAAGGTAACTATTATTGAGGTCGTTAAAGAGAAAACAATCAAAATTCCTCTGCTCACTCCCTACAAAATGAAATAGAGCTCTAAGGGAAATAATCCTGAGTATTCATCATCAGAGTGGAAAATGAACCAGAACCTTGGACCTGTAGGTGGACAGGTAACGGAAGGAAGAGACCAACGAAAGCCCTGAGGTTCCGCACCGACGGTCTGTCTCCAGATGAGCAAACGACACACAGAGCTGGCGGACGTGGACCGTTCTCTGTAGCGTGGCGCTCAGTAAGGAAAATTCAAATTCGATGGTCAGACTTCAAAGCAAATGTCCCAAAGGAAAACACACACACACACGCACACACACTCATGCATGCACACACACATGCACGCATGCAAGCACGCAAGCACGCTCATGCCAAACAGAGGACACTCGGGCAGTGTAGGCGGTACCAGCACCCCAGGATGGAGACCTCTGGTCTGAAGAGAGTCGTGTGTCGTGCTTCACAGCTCTCGGACTCCAGACACCACCTCCCAGGACATCTGTTACGCTTTCAGGCTTCCATGATTCAACGGCAGGCAGAACGTCTAGCTTGTGTCTCCCGAGACAACTCAGAGCTCTGGTGCGCCTCACACCTATCTTTCTTTCCGATCCTGCACCCATAGAATAAAGTGGTTATGTCCCCAAGTACTCATGCTTTTAAACATGAAGGCAAAAGAAATCGTACCACCTGAGGCTTTATGCCAGGTCACGTGGAGAGACGCCCGCTTGCCCTGCACACGCTCCAGGGAGAGCTGTGTCTCAGCCTGAGTGAGCGCGCAGCAGAGCTGGGCACAAGGGGCTGGGAGGCTGAGGACACGGGAGCCACTGAGAGGACACAATGCAGCCGGGAAACTGGTGTGACTTACAGTGGGACTTCCAGGAAAGAACGGGAACACCCGGGGCTGCCCCTCCTCTCCCCTCCAAGGCCAATATCAGTTCGGGCTTTGGGGCCTGCTCTCTGGTCCCTGACTGCAGACATCTCCTCCCAGCTCTCCCCCCGCTCGCACAGGGCACTGCCAGTTACCCTTCCCAGAACTCAGTTCCAGTCCAGAGCCTTCAGTGGCCCTGCGTGGTTCATGACGGTGGCAACCTTTCATCTGGCATCCGAGGCCCTCTGTGAGCTCACTGCAGCCTACTTTCCTAATCTTCCTGGGTTACCGCTGAGCCGCGTGGTCCCCAAGGCGCCCTGCTCTTCCCTAGCACACCTCATCCTCTTGGCTTATCACGTGCAAGTCCCCCAACTCTTCTGGCTGCGTAGCGAAGTTCTTCTAACTCTTCGAGATGGCGTTACCTCCTCCAGGAAGCTGTGTTCATCTCCCCTCACCTGACAGGTTATTTCTCTGCTCTGAACTGAGGGACCAGCTAGTCTCCTCCCAGAGCAGTAGTCACTGTGTTGTGGCCATTGGTGGGGGACGTCGTGGTGCCGGTCTTCAAGCATCCGGCCGCCCCCAGCCCTGATCAGGAACCCAGGGCACCTGACTCCTACATGTCTCTGCCCCTCAGTGGTCACAGACCAGGGGTCAGTAAGAACTGTTTAAATGAGTGGCTAGAAAGAGTGAAAAGGGTTCTTCTCCCTTTTCCTGAACCTTCCTTCCACACTGCACTTGGGGACAGACTTTAGCAGAATGCTGTGCACCGCCCGGGGTCGTGGCAAGCGCCCCCACCTGCCCCCCAGGAGCCCGTGGTGGGCACGGACTGGTTTGCGTGGTGCAGACATTGTTACGTAGTTTCTGATACACCTCTCACTTCCGTTCTCAGAGGAGTCCTGGGTTAGGTGACAAACTATATGGCCACTACTTCCTAAGGACCATTTTTATGGTCAAGTGAAAAGCTTCACCTCCTGCATTATTATTGTATTAGTTTTCTTAAACGAGCTGGTATGGAAGAGAGAGATGTTACCACCCACCTTTCTCCCCAAAGCTTCGGGTTTATCCAAAAAGCAATCCAACCAACAGACAGACAAAACCACCACCCCAGAAAAAGGAAAAAACTGTCCCAAAGGCTAAGCATTTGAAGCAGGAAAGGATAAAACACAAGGCTCAGTATCATTGGAGAGATTTTCTCATTCTGGTTTTTCCTCTTGTCTCCGGGGAATTCTTCATTAGACTCGATCTAAGCCTTGAGTTTGGGGTTTGCTCCTCAGCTGGCGCGCACGCCGATTAAGAAGCGATGTGTCGTACCAGCTCCCTGCCCGGCAGGCTCTGTGCGTTCACCCCGGCCCTGGCCATGCAGGAGAACCTGCCTCCTGGTGCAGACGGGTTTGTTCTAAATCAAGCAGGCCTCCCCCCAGAAAACCACGCAATACTTTCCTTGCTCTGTGGTTTGTTTCTCTTAGGGAAGCCCGTGCCTGCGCCCTGCATTCACGGCGGTGATCTCTGATGGGCAGATGCAGACTAATGGGATGCATATTTTAGTGCTTATTATAATACCCTGTCCACCACAACTTGACAAACTGTGATTCCGACAATCTCTCATTCTGTCGGCTGCAGCGGCCTGTGATCGCCCGGCCCACGTGCCCCCGATTATGCATCCCACCGACACTTCTCATTAAAACGGCCACAGTTCACCAGCTTCCGGCGCTTGGAACGAACTCGGAATGAATTATTATGCAACAAAGGCCGCTGTCAGGCGGAACCAAAGACAAGCAAAGAGAGCTTTGGCTTAATGAGGCCAAGTGCGTGTCTCCCCGGCATCGCAGCTACTGGACAGCCTGTGAGCGTGGGTTTTTTTCCCCTCCACAGGCCGGAACCTTTGGTCTGTTATTTTGTTTATGCACCTTGAGGCTAATATACATTTTAATATGCTGCACATGGAGAAAAAAAATCAGCCATTAGATTAGAACATGTGTGCTCCCTGTTGCATTAATGACAACCGAACACAGAGATCAATTTAGGTTTTCATATTTAATTAGAGCGCACCGCGGCGCGTGTGGCGAGGATACACCGTACGATGATCGTGCTCACTCTTTTTGACACCCTCTCCTGTGAACATGCTTGCCACCCACCGCCACACCCTGCGCCACGCTGACCTCTCCGCACAGCACCCTCCCCTTCACGCCAACCGTCTGAGCCACCGCGTTGAAAGGAGTGCTGTTTCACTTGCTCAGTTCAGGGAGAGGACTGGTGTCCTTTGGGCTCGTCTGTAGAATGAACGAGAATGCGGTCTGTGAGAAAAAGGGATAGCTCATCCAGGAATACTTCAGTTGTCATTCCCGATGCTACCTCAGAGCGTGTGACAGACCCAAGCGTTGTTTGCTGATCCACCAAAGGCATCGAGCACAGCCCGGGACCGGGACTTCCTGGTGTCTCGCTGTCACTCAGATGACCTGAGTGGGAAGAAGTGATCATAACTATCTCAGGGGGAACCCCGGCAATCTCGCCACGCTTTGGAGCTATCCCGCCTTGATGTTAATCTGTCTGCTGCAGAAATGAGAACATTACAAGTCGCAAAAAGTTGTAGGGTAATAAATATCCAGTGGACTTCAAAAAAAAATGAACAAAGCCAATAAGAGAGATTATGAATATCGCTGTTCATTCTTCCGGGGCCACCAAAGCAGGGACAGATTGTCCACACAGCACAATGTCCCCGTGGACTTTCCGTGCAGAATGACCTGTAACTTTCCTCTCCTCCCACCCCGGGGCTGCGACTTTCCCTTCCGTGGATGGAGTGTATCCGTTCCTTCTTCCAGCTGGAACAGGGTTTCGTGTCCCTCATCTGCCAGCTAACAGAGTCCGGGCGGTTGCTCAGAAGGTAAAAGATTCGTCTACTACCTCTGTGTTAGGCAGAGAGAAAAGGCATCGCCTGTGTGTCTGCCTGAACGGACCACACTTCTTCCTTGTCCCTTTGCCTTAAAATGTCACTTGAATCAGCAAAGGTCTTACAATCATGGAATATTTTTCTGGGATCGAGGAGTCAAAATCCAGCTCTGGGTTATCCTGTGACGCTTCTGCGTTTATTGGACATTGACCTCCTGACAACACCCACAGGGGTTTGGTGGCCAGAGGGCGTGGCAGGATTAGTGACCGTCATGAAGGGAGAGCCTGCCGTGGGGGTAAGACACACCCTGGAGGGACAGGCCAGCGCTTGTTGGGGACAGTCTCTGGATCACACAGAACAGCGGCCTTCACACGTTGGTTAAGAATAGTTCTCTTTGCCCAAATGCTGCGCGAGCGAAATTTCTGAGACGCTGTGGAAGAAAGGGCCTCACCACAGACTGTGAACGTCTCTCAGGATGCTGGTGGCTTCGGGGGTTGCTGACCTCAGAGACGACAAGCGCGAAGTCAGGCATAGCTAAGGAACCTGGTAACACGGCAACAGGGTGTGCTGGCAACCTCTGGGGCCTGCACTCGGCTGCGGCCGCACCAGCTTCCGCGGGAGAGGACATCCGCGGGCGTCCTGGGCCTGTGACAGACTTCGGCAGTCTCCTGTCAGCCCTCGTCAGAGCCAGGCGGGATGGAGGGGGGGCGGGGTCTCCAGGCCTCCAGAACACGCTGGAATCACCTCACCCGCCCCACCCAGTCCTCTTAGAAACTGGCCAGCATTTCTTTTATCTCTGGGGCCTTAGAGCTGAGACAGAATAATATCCTGTGACAATAGTGCTGATGAGTTTGTCTTCATTCCCGCTTTTGTCCTCAGTCCGGCGTTTGTGAACCAAAGAAACTCATGTCAGGTGTGGTGGAAGTAACACTAAGACCAAGGATGCTTCCACCGGCCACACTCAAGTCCCCGGGAGAGCATTTTAAATGCCCAAGTCCAAGGTGTCTTAAATCCGTGGGTGAAACCGAGTCTTTGGCTTGGGTACTGTTTCATTGCTTGGAAGTTGCATTATTAGGTTTTTCATAGAGTTTTGATTTTTCTTTGAAAGATTCATCTTGTGAAACCGCCTAGAGAATATTTTTATTTTTATGACTTGTTTTCTCAGAAGAATAAAAAGTAATTTGCGGCTTCCTAAAAATCCCACTGACTTGATCCAGTTGTGATTGGGGAGATCAGGAATGGGGGGCAGGATGTGAGGCCCGGGGAGCGCCCGGCACGGAGCCCCAGGCTGGCCTGCGCCACGACGGACGACCGACTCCAGGGCTCCACGTGGAGCCCCTGGGAAATTCATCCACACTTTGAATAACGTTTGTGAATCCACAGAGTGTAAGGAGAAACGCACAATGGTGGCAGATCTCTTATTCTTCAGAAGGACCAAACGCCATGACAAGATTTCCAAATTCCTGACGAAGTTAGCGTGGCCGTGTGGGTGTTCAGTCCGAGTGGGCAGGATGGGCTGCCCACCAGTGGTCGTTGTCAGCCACAGGGCTGCAGTCCGTGGAGCTGGTCCCGGCTGCCGCCCGAGAGCCGCAGCGGCTGGGGGCCGCCAGCCCTTCTGGAGACCTGGAGGAGCATGGCCTTGGTTAGCAGGCCGGCCTGCGTGCCTCCCCAGAGATGCCCAACTAACGCAGCTTCAGACTGGCATCATCAATTCCTCTCTTTTACCACTTCACATGTGTGTGTGGTCAACAAAAAATTCTTAACACTTTGTCACCCTGAACCCAATCATTCTAATTCTGGGGGAGTAAAATGGGCAAGGATGAGCCCGATGCCGTTTGTGAAGCAAATCGCCTGGGAAGCAGCGCACCCCCAGCTGCTCTCGGGCTCCCCAGACTCCCTCCCCGCCGTCCCGGTGCTGGCCTCCTGCCCAGACCGGCTGAGCTCACCGCACCTGTTGCTGCAGAGCGCACTACTACCGCAGGGCCGCCCGGTGCTCAGGCCTGGCCGCGTGCTGGCTCTCAGAGTGCCTGTCGCCTGCTTCCCTGGGTCACCCACACAGGATGTATCTGCGGAGTCACATGCCACTCACACAGGGACAGGGTTCAGCCAAGCCACGTGCAGTGTGCGGCCGGCGGCCAGCAGCAGGTCCGGCTGGAATCCACACGCTGCACTGTACCCAGTCCCGAGTCCCAACCCAGCTACCATCCTCCCTCCAGACGGGGAGTGGTCACTGGTCCCTCGAAGGCCCCAAGGCCGACACCGTGGACGGGGTAGGGGCCGTGTGGAGCCACAGGTCTCTCCAGGGCAAAGGCAAGATGTTGGCGTCGCCTCCCTTGCGTCAGGTGTGCGCCCACCGACACCATGGGGTGCCCGCCCTTGGTGGGCACAGAAGCATGTTGAAGGAAATAATACGAAGTGCGACACAATGTGGATGCTGACCCACGGAATGTGCGCGTGGAATAAAGCTAGCTCTCTGGTTCCCTGGGCCGCCCCTTGGGAAACTGCCTCTCCGTGTTTTGTAAATTACTTAGAAAAGTTACTAAAAATTGTAATGTTAACGCGTGTGACCCAGTTAACATGACTGTTTGCCTTTTCTCCTAACAAAGTATTAAGAGACATAAATAACCTAAGGTTTAGGAGAATTATTTTATGAGGGATTAAAATCTGTCTGGTCAGACTAATGACACATTAAAGTCCCAGAAGGCTATGCTCTTTGGAACCGGCCTGGGGGCCATCGCTTCGGCGAAGTGACAGAGGAGCTCGCTGGGAAGTCCCCGGTTCCTGCAGGTCAGGCGTGCGTTATCCCAAACCATAAGCCCACCCACGAGCGTTATCCCAAACCGTAAGCCCACCCACAATCGGTGACTTCCACACAGCTATCAGGAGTATGAAATACTCTTCCCAAAGTTGTTTAATGACACAAAATCCAACCAAAATGAATGTAAGTAACGCCATCATGATTTGAAATGCAGGGTGGAACTTGGTGAGGGCAGACCCTGGTGGACAGGACCCAGGTTCGTCACTGCGGGTTGACCCGACGCACGCAAGCCCCTCCATCCATGGCAGGGCTCAGCGCCTGCCGTCCCCACAGCCCGGCACAGGTGTCTCTCTCAGACACACCGGGACACACGGGACATCAGGTGCTTATGATGGCATAATGAAGCTTTGAAAAAAACTCCTCAAGATTAGATAGAAAGCAAAATGGAAAAAGTAGGGAAAGATGAATGAAGGAATAAAAAACCGCAAGAGTAATTGTTGCTATGCATCCATGTAGATCTTCTTGGTTAATAAATGCTCCCATCCATTTCAAAGCATCCAGATTGCTGATTTTCTTACATTCGAAGGACCAATAAAGAAAAATTTCATAAATAAGCGAGGATATAAATGTGATGTCAAGAAGCATATATATTTTTCTTCATAGATTTGCTTTGTTTATCAGATTTAGAAAGTAAGAGAGTCCTCTGGGCTCTTGGAGGTGCTATATTTCAAACCCTATTCAGTTAAATTTTTACTGGTTTTCTTAAATTCACTTGATAGTACCAATTTCAGAGAATAATAAAGGACCTAGCCGCAATGAACTCGCCAAACCCCAGCCTTAATACTAGAAGCAGAATTTATTAGAAAAATAAATTTTAACTGCAGAAGCGTGGTAAGCTCTGAGTACGCGTATCTCAGCACTGACCGGTACGGAGAGCTAATACGTTTCTGATATCTAAAAATCCTCGATTCTCAGAATTCACGTGAGAACTAGTGTTAATGTTAGCGTTAAAAATGTCCAGTCTATTTCATCGACTGGGAACTGAGGTTTTACCTTTAACACTTAAATAAATGAGCGAGGTCTGTGTGTCACTGCTGCCCAGCGTGAGCAGTTAACCTGGGCCTTGAAGACGAGAGCGGATGGTCAGACCTCGCTCCCTCCAAGTACAGAAGGAAAACATCTGAGGTATCGGCAGCCTTCTGTCTAGTTAGACTAATCGGTGCAACTGAGAACTAAAACGTCAACAAGTGGCATAAAAAAGCCACCAAATGACCATCCACCAGTCTCTACAATAGTCACATTCTTAGACCAAAGTACAGTCCCATGGTCAGTCTCAGAGAGAAATGCAAGGACAGCAAGAGAGCTACGAGCTGGGTTTCGACTGAAGGGATGACGGAGGTGACCTCAGGAAAGATGCGAGCAGTGGGGGTTCAGAGAACGGTAGCTATTTCAACAGAACGTACTCGCCGACTCCGGGCAATGCCACACGGTAATTATCCGTGTACACAGAGGATGAAACTAGATAACATTGGTTATAATGAAGATTTAAAAGCTTGGTTTGGAAATAAGGAAGAATTTCTTAATCACTCAGAGTCCTGGAAAGATTGACGAGCAAGCTTCCCATGTCTCTGTCTGGGAGGTCTTTGAAAAGCAAGTATAGCCCTGGTCAGTTTGGCTCAGTGGTCAGAGCGTCCACCGCGGACCAAAGAGTTGCAGGTTCAATTCCGGTCAAGGGCACGTACCTCGGTTCATCCCCCGCCCTGGTCGCGGTCATGGGAGAGGCAACCAATGATGTGTCTCTTTCACGTCAATGTATCTCTCCCTCCCTCCCTCCCTCCCACTCTATCTGAAGATAAACGGAAAAATATCCTCAGGTGAGGATTAAAAAAAAAAAAAAAAGCAAGTACATAACACTATTCTAGAATATTCGACTTTTATCTCTCTAAAGACTAGACATTGGATGAATTCCATAATGTTTAAGCTTTACAGTCTGGTACTTATAAATATTTACTCACTTGACTAATTATGCTATTCCCATGGAAACAAAATAAAATAAAGCAACCCACCTGAAGCACAGACTGCTGAGGGAGTCCATTCTCCTGCAAAGCTCTGCGTGGTTGTCCGAGGACATAATGCAGCGTGGAGAGACCAATCTCCAGTGTAACTAGCCAACGATCTTTCTAGAATGGTCTCCTTGAAAACATTCCCTCCGGGAGACGAGTCGAGAGGTGCGCGGGCTGCGTGAGGCTGTTCGCTCTCCGCAGGTGCGTTCTGCTTCTCCCAACACCATCCGTGGCTTTGATGCTGCTCCACTCCCCAGCTCCGAAGGCACAGCGTCCCCCGAGGCTCGGAACGGCACACGGCGTGTCCTGCTCTGGACCCGAAGCGGGCAAGCTTGCTTCAGTCACGCTCCACCTGCAGACGTAGGGCGGGTGCCGTGTCCCCGACGCGCCCGGCGGGGTGCCTCTGCCAGAGGCCTCGCTGGGCTGGAAGCGAGCTGGACCCCCAGCCGAAGCCCGTGTCCACCCACACCACCAGGTGTGTCTCCGCAGCGAACAAGCCCCACGGGGCGGGGGGGGCTAACTCCTCGTCCGGGTTTGGAGTCGGGCCTTCTCTCCTGCACCAGCCTCCGTTCTCAAAGCGTCCTGCTGGTCCCGAGAGCAAGGGGTGCTTCCCGAACCCCGGCATCCTGTGAGCAGTGACCCCCTCCACGGGGCCTCGGTCTGGGTAACAACATTGCCATCCTTCTACACACGAGGGACAGTTTGGCAGATGTGGCCTCGTAACATTTCTTTAGGGAACATTGCCTGGGCACCTGTCATGACCCTGCGCCATGCCCCAGGGACAACTTAGTGAGCAAATAAACAGGACACATTTTTCTGGAAGTGGAGATAGACCATAAACAACATAAGTAGTGAGTTATAAGTGAGGTGAAAGTCGTAAGCACTGAAGGCGAGGAGGCACGGCAGAGGGCTGGGTGGGGCGCGCGGGCGGCAGCCAGATTTCAGCCGAGATGGGGTGTCGGGAAAGCTCTCACAAGAAGGCAATTCGAACAAAGACTTGAAGAAGCAGTTCCTGTGACACGAGCTTCCTGTTAGACAGGAAGAACCCGCCTCCCCAGTGGGCTCTGCAGGCACACGCACGCACGCGCAGCCATCTCTGGGCGCTGTGGGTGCTGTGACCGCGTCGAGCCCAGAGCGCTGCAAGGCTTTGTCTGCAGCTCCTTCTCTGAAGCGCAGAGATGATAGAATGGAACCCAAGAATCAGAACCGTTCACGGGACCCTGACCGAAAACAAGCATTGCTCAGTACTTACAGCTGTCTGCAGGGACTCCTCGTGATAAAGAGCCTCAGCCTGGGAGAGTGATCGGCCTTGCCCCCAAACGCACTCCGCCTGTGGTTTCGGGAGCACCCCGAGCAGGCTGACGGAGGACGGGGGCCCGCTTCCTGTCCCCGAGACCCTGCACTTGCCTCCAGACTGCACAATCACACTGGTTGCAAAGGGCTGTGGCCCCCACAGGAAAACATGGGAAGCTGAGCACGTGACCATGGTTTTACAGCTGTTCCATCTTACGTTTTTAAGGGGAGAAACTCAAAGCATTTTCAGATGGACAGGAACTGGCTGTTTTGGGAAAGTCACACCCAGGATGTTTTAGGTAAATTAACAGAACGAAAGTGCTCAATTAAAACTGAACACTGATTCGTGTAGCTCAGCTGTGTGTCGTGGAGAAGGGTCAGAGGAAGGATTTATTCGGGGCCATGAGTCTCTGCCGTCCAGAGAGCCCGCAGTGTGTCGATGGAGGTGTCCAGACACCTGTGTCTTCCAGGGAAGCTGTCGGAGGCCCATGGACGGCCGCCCACTGAGAGGCAATGGAAACTGACCATCGGTCCTGTCCGCCGGACTCTGTGTTCAATGCAAGTCCTTTTGAAGAGACTGAGATGGAACCACACTGAGGAGCACACACTTTGAAGAACAGAGAACAAAGGCTCTGCAAGGCTGTCGCGGTGGGTGTGAAACGGGAGAACACGCGAGAACTGGGAGAACACGCGAGAACTGGGAGAACACGCGAGAACTGGGAGAACACGTGAGAACTGGGAGAACACGCGAGAACTGGGAGAACACGCGAGAACTGGGAGAACACGCGAGAACTGGGAGAACACGCGAGAACTGGGAGAACACGTGAGAACTGGGAGAACACGCGAGAACTGGGAGAACACGCGAGAACTGGGAGAACACGTGAGAACTGGGAGAACACGCGAGAACTTGCATGGAGGAAGGGCTTTGAGCAAACCCCCGGACAGAGGAGGCTGCTCACCAGTGTGCGACGGCCAGTGCACTCCCAGCAGTGCCGCAGCCCACGACAAAGGACCCGGGTCATCTGTCCCCAGGCCAGCGCCCCTCTGCAGGGGCAGGCGCCGACGTCTGCGCGGCTTGGCTGGGCTTCGGTGTGCGTGAGTCCGCCACGGTCCGGTGTCCTCTGAGCTGGGCACGAGGAGCCGTCTGAAGCACTGGCTCTGTTTTGTTAAAAACCTTCCCATTGTGGACTCAGCTTCCGTCAGAGGGTTATTGCACATCCAGCCACACACAAATGGAAACATCGGCTGAAGAGCCCGCGGTCGCTCCCTGGCGGAGTCGTGGACAGCACCGCGGGAAGTGACAGATTCTGTGAGGCTGTCGGGTGGGGTCGTGGGGCCAGTGGTCCCTGAGCCGACGTCTCCGTGGCTCCTCACAGCTGCAGAGCATCCGTGCCCGAAAGGCTGCCCCTCCCCCAGACGTGGAGACCTTTAACAAAAAGCATCTTTCCTGTGGTGAGGTCACGGTCCACGCGTCGCTCACAGGGCAGCCACACGCCCTCCCAGCGGGCCATGCTCCCCGCCCGTCCCTGCCCATCCCTGCCCGCAGCACACTCGGCCCTGAGCTCGCCCCGACGTCCTCTGCAGCCCCCAGCCATCAAGGGGCTGGCTGCGGAGCGGGCACTCTGTGCCAGTGTCCGTGGAATTGCCTCCTGCCGTTCCCTGGGGAACCCTGTTCCACGGAACTATGGCCTGACGTCTGGGAACACCCTGAAGGCTGAGATGGGGTAGTTTTCTCAGAGTCTCTATGTAATTTAAACAATCTCACCTTATAGAAAGATACAGAAAAAACCCCAATGAATGTCTGAACCTTGATCAACCTGACTATGCACACCAGATAATACTACAGTAGAAAAAGTATAGCCCATTTTCCACTAAGAAATAAAGAGGCGAAATTCAAAACCAAATAATATGAAAAACTGCATCTTTGACTTTATAATGAAACTGAAATTTCCGTGCAGTCTGCACAGTGGGTGAACTCTCTCCTCTGATCTCCTCGGTATGACGCATAGCGTGTGGCTGAGCCCCAGTCTGCAGGCTGAATCCACCTATGAGAACAGTAACAATGTTGCTCGGCCTCACGTCCTCCAAGCGCCCTCCACGCTGTGCAGCAATCACGAAGCTGGAGCCTCTGCTTCTGAGCTGATCTCCTAGTGAAGACTGTTGGGGAACAGTCTTTGTCCATTCACACGTGTGCAGACACTCAGAAGCATCGGATACATGAGTCACTCCTGTGGATGGGAGGCGTTCAGTCACTGGTGGTTTCTTTGGGGAACCTGTAATGTCAGCACAGGCACTCACCACCATGCTTCTCATCCCGGGGGACCTGAGCGGCTCGTTCAAGCATCTGCCCGGTTGATATTCAAAGACAATAGTCCACATCGGTGGTCTACGTACCCGGTGAAATGTGGCGGAGAAGAGATTCTGTACAGACGTGAATTCTCCGAGAAGAGCCACCCATTTCTCCAGCAGAGCCATGATCTGTCACTCACCAGCTGTGTATTAGTCGGCTCCTCACTGCTGCCCCAGGGCAGGCACCATGGCTGCCCTATAGAAGGCTCCGTGGTGGAGTCCGCGTGGCTTCCCGCTCAGCAGTGAGTCAGCCGGAGAGAGCAACGCCCAGCAGACACGGGTGCTCGGCAAACAGGTTTCAGGAATCCAGTCATCCAGACAGAGGTCCCAGAGTCACTGCATGGGGCCAGCATCTGCGTCTGCTCGGTGACGTCTCCCGAGCTTCAACCTCCTGTGTGGTGGCAAAACCAGTGTTCTGTTGGCTCATGAACCTTTTCCTTCACTCACCTCTTTTAGATCACGTGCAGGTGCCCAGTGTCCCTTTCACATGTGTCCTTTGCTTCTAGAAGAAAGTGGAGTTTATGTTTTAAATTTGTTTAAATTGAATTTATTGGGGTGACTGGTTCATAAAATGATATAGATTTCAGGTGTACAGTTCTACAATACATCACCTATTTAATATATATTGTAGTGTGTGCTCACCACCCCAAGTCAGGTCTCCTTCCATCACCGTGTATCCCCTCTGTGCCCTCTCCTCCTCCCCCCAAGATAGAGTTTATATTGCAGTTGGCATCTCTCTGGGCGTGTGTGTACACGTCATAAGTATATTTATATATTATATATGCGTGCGTAGTGGGCCTTGGTGAACTGTGAATGCACATTTTAAATGCTTTGAAGATGTCACCGTTACGGGTGTTCAGAGCCTGTGAACCTCAGCCTCCGTGCTCCGTCACTGACTGTTGTTTCCAGATCTCTGCCTCTCTCCTGACCCCCCGTTTTCCAGGTCAGTGTATTTGCTGCCTCGAATCTATAGATAGTCTTTGTTTCATATTTTTACAAATTGGTTTCACTATTCTAGTGAAATGTTCCCATAATCAGGGACGTCTATGTAAAAAGACCGGCTCACAGACGACGTCTCCAGACAACCAAAGGTCCTCTTTTCCAGTCCACGAGTGGGCCCGTCGGAACTCGGTGTGAAGGCAACACGTAGCTCTGTAGTTCTTCCCGATCGGTGTCATCCTGTCTGGACGAGCAGACCGCACTGCCACCAAAGACCTTCTGGGGAGGTGATAGCTTGAGGCTCGGGGACACTCGGGGAACTACAGCTGTTTAGGCAGCTCACTTTGTAGGGACAGAGTTCTGTTCTGTGCATTTGTGTGTAAATATTTCATATGTGTATGTATGGAAATGTATATCTTCTATGAGAACCATAAATGGAAAATAACCCACTCTACTAAAACTAACATTAGAGTTTTGATTCTTGGAAAGTCCACATTACCATTTAATTTGGGTGGTGCTCATTAATTTGAGTGGTTGTCCAACACTTCATATAGGAAAATTTGTCATATACTGAGAAATAAAAATCTGTAACCTCAAATATATACAGACTTTGCTCGAGTGGTTGGACATTTCTGATTTCATATGGACTTAGCCATATTCTAGAATTAGGCCTAAGGTCGGTCTGCTTATAACATTTTCTCTCCGTTTAGTCACTGATATGCATTTCCCGCAACTTAGGTTTGCTTCGTAGCTACCATTCTAAATTATGATTTGAGATTGATATTAAAAAAAAACACAGGATAACAACTTCGGCCCTAATAAAAATTGTAATTTTATTCCCACCAAGGTTTTTATATTTCCCATTAGTGTGCCTTTTAAGACAATATTTGTTTTAATAACATTTTTCTGATTATAAAAGTAATATGTACTCACTAGCAAATTAGCAAAATACATAAGTACAGGAAAGATCATCTCCAGTCTCACTGCTCGGAGGTCCCAGTTGTTCGTGTAGGTGCTACACACACAGAAACAATCATTTCTTAAACCGAATTAGGACTGTGCTGCTGTGATTCTGCCTTCTTTCCTCTTAATATACTGTGAGCACTTTATATACTTCTTCTAATCCTCCTGAATACGATTTTCTTTGTCATGCTCATGTAGGATGTTGAAGAATGAATGCCAATTTAGCCATTCTGCTATTTTGGAACTTTTTTTTTCTCTATTGAGTTTAGAGAGAGAGGAAGGGAGAGGGAAAGAGACAAAAACATCGATGAGAGAGAACATTGATTGGCCGCCTCTCCCATGTCCCCACTGGGGATCAGGCCCACAATCTAGGCATGTGCCCTGACCAGGAATTGAACTGCCAACCTCTTGGTGCATGGGTCGATGCTCAACCACTGAGCCACACCGGCCGGGCATTTTTGGAACTTTTTAAATAACATTAAAACCCATTTTGAGGACAAATAAAAAAATTACTGTGCCCATTTCCAGTCCTCAAGGACTTTTCTCTCCAACATAAAATGTCAGGACCATTTGGAAGAAATGAGAGAAGGAGAGGACCCCGGAGTCAGTCCCCAGTGTCAGTTCTGTGTGTGGACGAGACCCTCATGAAGGGAGCAGTGAGGCTCCCGGGTGTCACGTGTGGAATGGGACCGAGGCCACAGGGTGACCAGTCACGGCGTCTTCGGCCGTACATCAGGGTCCTCCTTTCAGGGGTGAGCTGTGAGTGGAGGGGAGGCGAAAGGATCGCTCGGCGTGGGAGAGGCCTGCAGGGTGAGTGTCCCAGCCCACCTGCCCCAGGGTGGTGCCCGTGTTTCCGCAGTGGGGAAGGGTTTCCTTCGGGATTTGGCAGTAACCTGCCTTTAAGAAAGCCATTAGTGTCGTCACCTACACAGTTCCCTCATTGATGACTAACAGAAATATATGGTATTTGCTTGTGATTTTATTGATTCTAATAAATTAGCACATTATTTTTTTAATCATTCTTTTCCCATGCAAACCTGCCTTCCTTGAGCTGTTGGCTGACGTAACCCACATGAGCCGTTAAATGGCAGGAGGGTGCCGTATCTTTTGACATTGTCTGTGTCCCTGTGGCTCATTCTGTCCTAGAAAAGGTGTCTCCAAGGGGGAGTGCTAGAATAATCCCTCAAGGCCGCTCAACAGAAACGTCCCCTGGAAACAGCTAAGTCTGCCAGCTGTCCAGGTGTTTAGCTCGTGCAAAGACATCCACACAGAGATACGACAGGGACGTCTTGGTCTTAGACAGTGTTCATTGTCATGATTTTCTTTGAAGGAACAATGTTGCTTATAATATTTTCTTCTTAAACTCACATTAGAAGAAACAAATACATATTGTATATATTCTTTAATTTAAAAAACAAAAAACTTTGGCCCTGGCCAGTTTGGCTCAGCCGTTAGAGCATCAGCCCATGGACTGAAGGGTCATGGGTTCAATTTCAGGTCAAGGGCACGTACCTCAGTTGCAGGTTCAATCCCCTCCCGGGTCAGGGTCATGTGGGGGGCAACCAATCGATGTGTCTCTCTCACATGGATGTTTCTCTCTCTCCCTCCCTCCCTTCCTTCCACTCTATCTAAAAAATATCAATGGAAAAATATCTTCGGGTGAGGATTAACAAAAAAATAAATAAATAGACTTGACGTTGCCTGCCCCTAGAGGAGATATGGTGGGGCTGGTGGAATTCACGGAACAACACACACCTTTCTCCGAAACATTCGAATCTGGACCAGCCCAAGCCAGACACACTCGGGGACTTCTCTGGGCCATCTCTTTTCTACACATACACTGTGTTCTGGGATAAAGCTGGAGACAGAACACTGTTTATTCCATGCTTTTCTCTGATGATAAGTTTCTGTTTTGTTTTATACTTCTAAAATTTGGACTTTATAAATAGGATTTGGGGAGTGATGACATCATTTTCACAGAGCGCTGCTCTGGGGGCCATGAGGTCCAGTGTGGACAGTGGTGAGAAGGACACTTTGAACGAGCCGGCAAGTGAGGGGCTCACGGTGCCTTTTCTTCAGGTTTAATGTCTCTGATCAGGATGGCGTGCGACTGATTGACAGCATCTTTAAATTAGGCAACTCTGTGGAAACATTTTAGTAAGCATCTAAACCATTTATTTTGTTTATATTTTTCCTCATATTGTGTGCGTAAGAACAATGTATGATAACATCTTAAATGTGGTGAAATACATATGTGCTTTCAATTTATAATAGGTAAAGATAAAATTATTCAGTGTTTTGGGAGTACTTGTAACTGGCATTCTAATACATCAACATAGACCCTCCGCCAAACTTCAGTAGACAGAGAAAAACACATATGATCTTCCACAAAAGGAAATTAAAATCTCATCCTCATTCTGTTTAAAAAGTCACTTTCTGAAATCTAACCAATGGGGCATTGGGCCAGGGGGATTAATTAATTCCATTGATAATCCCCCAAAACTCAATTTATTCATTAAATTCACTTCCTTTTCCTCTACTGAATATGTTCCCAAAGCCTGATGGGTAACCAGGCTAATTAATCTGTTACATGCCCTTACCCTTCCGTTCTGATCCCCAAATCCAGAGTCGTGGAAGCAACACAAGGACTCAGACAACCCCTGCCGCTGAGCCCTCGTGACACCGAGTCTTCCCGCGGAGTCCTTACCTCCGGCGGAGCGCGCAGAGTGCGTGCACACACGGCAAGCACACGCTTACTTCCACCGCCGCCGCAGGACTTCGGCTTCGGCCAGCGCCCCCTCGAGCCACCAGTAAGAGGGCTGGCACGTTCACACGGGAGTTTCTTTCTGCATTAATAGACGCGAGGGGAAATCATCAGGGCTTGCAAATTTATTTTAAATAGATTCTTTAAAAGCACCGACTGACCCACATTTAGGGAAAGAAAAACTAGGCACCTACAATTGTAACTGTTATGCTGCCAGTTATTTATGAGTAGACAGGCTGCCGTCATCTCTGTTCAAACGCGGGATGTTGACAGGATCTCATTTACATAAATGAGTGGGAAGTCCTTTTCTTACTTGTCCAACAAACTGGAGACAAAGTGCCTGCCAACGTTTTAATTTCTTTTTCATGTTCTGGCTGGAGAGTGAGAAGGATGCTTTCCCTCCACAGCGTCATGAATATGATAATCTATGGAAATCAGGGAGAGCAGGTACTTGCATATTTGGGACCAGACTGGGAGTCCCTGGTGAGCTGCAGTCTCTTCTGCTCAGAGAAGACGCTGCTGCCTTGAAGTGCCAGCCAGCCAGATGTTCCTGCAGCGCAGGGCGCAGGCTCCGCCCTCCGCGGCCTCCCCCAGACGCCAGCGCCCACTCGAGGCTGCGCAGAGTCCCACCTCCACCCTCCAGCACTAGCGTTTCCACTTCTCAGCTATCCAGTCTTCATGCTCTTCATTTCACTGAGGCACAGAGTTATGGAACTAGGCGGGCAACCCCGACTTCATGGCGTGAATGCCGTTTCAGCGTGGAATAAGCAATTCTCCATCGTGCGAAAACACGCTTAATCCAACATCCCGCGTACACATTGGAAAAATGGCTTACTGGAGGGAGGGGTGTCTAGCCTAGTACTAAGCGCATAGCGAAATATGCTAAAGCACCTGTAAGTAATAGAAAGAAAACGAACACATTGCCAGGACGTCTATGATACTGATGGTGTTGATGGTAAGGACGGACATTTATCAAGTGCCGACTGTGTACAGACTCTGGCTTATTTCATACCTTTTCTTTACAGTGTGTAATTCTTACTACAGCTCTCTAAAGTGCCGTCACCCTGGGGATGAGTTTCAGGGTTTGGTGCCAGTGCCCCTTGGACCTGGGACACTGAGCAACTGGCTGATGTCTGACGACGCTCAGCAAATTGTGTTTGTATTATTCTGCTCCCACCGTGAGGGCTGTTTCTCTGGCTGCTGTCCTCATCGGGCGGCATTCGCCTTTGCCGGACTTCAGGCTCGCCTTTATAACGGACCACGGCAGCCAAGGGCAGTGTCCACACCAGCAGTGTGGACTGCGCAGACACGTGGCTGCACAGCACCCAGAAAATCAGGAGGCTTATCCTTCCCCTGGAGCTAACGCTCCGACTTCATGCAATAATTGCCTAGATTTAGAATTCTTCACAGTCAACTTTTGATCAAATAATGGTTTTTATAGTTATGTCACTTTTTGACTTGTTGCTTATGAAGCAGGAGAGTGAACTAGTTGTTCGTGCATATTTTCTTGATAGAAAACTTTAAACAAAGAACCTGGAAAAGACAAAGAAATGATCAGCATTGCGCTCGGAGACGCTGAGTCTAAACTGATGGTTGCAAGTGTATTTTACAATACCTGGTTGCTAAAAACGAATTAGCCCACAGAACATTACTACCATTCAAAGTAGGTGTTGTTGTTGTTTTAAATCAGGGTTTGATGCAATATTAGGGACCAGAGCAAACAGTCCTCGCTCAGTCCTTGAGCATTGATGAACCCCACTGCTGGCAGCATCGTGCAGAGACAGAGCCTTTCTGAATATTTTATAGGGAAAGTGTTCAATCAGACTCGATCAGCTCTCATCATTCAGCCGTAGCCACACCAGGTGAGCTAACATTCCTCCAGTGTAGCTTTCTGTTGACTTTGTTCCTTCCTTCCTTCATAAAATATTTAATTAAGGCCAAGCATGTGCAAAGAACTAAGGGAGATATAAAACATGTCCAGGAAGGGTTCTGTCCTCAAAATGTTTAATATCTACTGAGAAAGAGAAGGAGGGCGTGAACAAGGGTAAGGTGGTTTAGAAAGTGAGGAGCGTGAAACCCACACCCAGGGCAGCGACCGCCCGCAGGAGTGACCCGGATCGCAGCCAGGGTGTCTGACTGGGGGGCGGGGGGAGGTGCTGGCGTCGCTGCACCTGCAGAGTCGCTGCCTGCGAAGCGCTTTCCGCGCGTGTGAAAGATCCGGGTGCTGAAGGCTTCCCACCAGCGAGGTAACTATTACCTGAGGAAATTCTTTCATTTCGGCCAAAAACGTACACTTGCTTTCATTTTTTTCTCCAATATAAATCTCCTACTTAGAAACCCTAAGAATTGACTTTCACAATGGTGACCATTGTTTCCAAGGCGTCCCGGACTGTGACTGCAGACAGGATTTTCAGTCGGAGGGAAGTGCAGGAGTTAGGCCTGCGCCACCTTCCAGGCTGACCGGCCAGCGGTCGTCAGTGTTTCCTGTAGGAAACAGGAGGTATCACGCGTGGGAAATACTGACTGATCTTCCATTCTTGCTCCAAAGATAGCCTGAATCCTCTGTGGGTTTCCTTTTCTTTTTCATATTTCTCTCTAGCAGTCCTATTTCCTCATCACCCATTCTTCTGCTTTCCTCTGCTTGCATCCCATCGTGTGAAGTAACCTCAGGCCCGACTGGTCCCGTGGGTTTCCGCGCGCGACGGTCTGCGTCCTGAGCCTGAGCCCGGCGCCGTGAGCGCTGGAGGCGGGTGCAGAGCGATCCTTCCGCCCGGGCCCCGGAGCCCAGTCCGAGCTCGGCAGGTGTCCACGGGCCGCTCCCGTTTGGTGACATTTTCATGATTCAGAGTATTCGCTCCAACTTTACATTGTTTAGTAAAATAGCACTTCAGTTCCATGCTGCTTCGTGGTTTCCAGGAGTACAAGCTGCGTTTAGCGCTGACCGCGCCTTCCTTGGGCCACGTGAGGCCGGGGATGTCCGCGGAGGCCGGGGATGTCCGCGAAGGCTGGGGATGTCCGCGGAGGCCGGGGATGTCCGCGGAGGCCGGGGATGTCCGCGGAGGCCGGGGATGTCCGCGGAGGCCGGGGATGTCCGCGGAGGCCGGGGATGTCCGCGGAGGCCGAGGTCGGTGACCGGCCGCGTCCTCGGTCCTGCCCAAGGCCAGTCACCCGAGGGCTGCGCCGTGCGAGCGGAAGGCCCTGCTTCTCTCCAACCCCGGCAACTTCCGATACATCCCAAATGCAACCAAAAACGTGTATATATATTTCATTCTTATTTACTTGACAACTTCATTCTCTCTAATGTGTGTGGTTGACTTTGTATAGAATGTGCCTCAGGTAAGGTTCTAGACATCCAGTGTCGGAAAGATAATTACAGTGTAGTGTTAGCTTTTATTTTAAAAATTATTTTCATTTTCATTAATTACCTATACAGATTTAATTATTTAAGATAAAATAGCAGATATCCACGGTGTGCCTTCCGCCTGTGCAGCCTGAAACAGCGAGGACCTCGGCCACCTTGAGAGTGTGGTAGGCTGTGGACAGTGTCCCTGACTGACAACTCCCATAGGCCCAGTGTGTCCTGCAATGAAAGGGACAGAAAGGTTGTAATTTGTGACTCAATCCAGTGTGTCTTCCACAGACTCTGTGATGCCACTTGGGCATAAACCCTGAGGATTTCTAACTGAATCTGACAGCAGAACATGTCCCGGGAAAGAACCTTACAAGTGATCTGGTCCAACCCCCTCATTCTACAGACAGGAAGCTGGCGCTCCCCGGGAGCCAAGGCTGTGCCCCAGTCGCAGAGCAGGGAGGGCGCCGGGCCGCTCCTCCAGTTGCCACTGTCCCGCTGGTCCCCGCACGGCCGCCGTGCAGCACGGCTCCTGGAGAATAAAGCATATTAAATTCAGGTTTGGCGCCTAATCACTTCCTTACAGCCCTGCGCTGTTTCATTAGCCGCTGCCTGTAACACCCTGGCCTTTCACCTGCAAAACACGGGCTCATTAAACTCGGCTGCAGTAAACAGGACGGAGCTAACACAGATATTCTGCATGGTATGTGGTCAGCATTTTTTTTAATGATGCCTACCGTGTAGGATGTTTTCCCTCTGCTGTTTGCAGAAGGAGAAAAACAGGAAGCACAGACTTCGAGGAAGGGCGTATGAGTCGTGTGCTTCTTTCTGGCAATAAAAAGTGTATCGGTTACTCGTCGTACACAGAGCTCTGTAAGGACCATGGAAACAGGAGGGACTGCTGGCATGGTGCCTGGCATCCGGCACACTGGGGTTGAAGCTGGCTCTGCTGTTTATGAATGGTGAGCACGGGAACAGGTTACTTACCTCGCTGAGTCTCAGTCTTCTCATCTGGACCCGGGACACTGCCTGCTTCACAGGGCTCTAGCGAGAGCAGATCATTCCTCACGTGCCTGCTAAGGCCTGGTACACAGCATGCGCAATGAATGTACCGATTTCCATGAAGATGATGGTGAGACTCAGTTCACAGAACTTACAGTCACCACAGCCGGTGGAGGAGGCTGAGTTCCCCGTGTCCTCTCCCCACTCCATCATCCCTACACACCGCCCACAAGGGCCCTCCAGAGTGAAGGCAAGACAAACGGATCCTGCTTCGGGCCTCCCAACATTGTTTGATGTTCATTTTGACCACGAAGTGACTCTTCTGCAGCTCCCAGCCGCGGTGGGCACCAGTGAACGCCCTTCCCACGGGACCTGGGAGTGTGGGAGATCTGACGCAGCGAGGGTGGTGAGAGAGCAGAGGTCGTCTGTCGGAAGATGAGCAGCGGAGAGGTGGAGACAGGCACGTCCAGAGGCCCCTGCGTCAGAGGGAAGGAAGGCCGGTCAGTGTCAGGCCGGAGTCCCGGCCAGCGCGCGGTGTGCGGGAGAGAATCCGTGTTGGACGGTTGAGGCGGGATGTGTAGAGAGTGTTGGTTCTCTACTTTCCAAAGTCCAACAGAATCTTTTTAAAAACTGCGTAGGTCATCTGTTCCACGTTTCTACTTCCGGACCGTCGTCCACCTTCTGGGTCGTTTTCTTTCCACCAAACATCCTCCCACCGTCCACCGTCCCTTCTGCCGCCACAGGGATCTGACCATGGAATTTCAAATGCCTGGTGTTTCCCTGCCCCTGCAGAATGAAACTGCAGCCCGCTTCGCCCAGAACTCGGAGCCCTCCGTGGATGTTCCAGCTGTTCCCCATCACTCAGTATACATCAGCCACGTGGGAATAGTTCATCCTGCAGCTTCTAACCTCTACCATCCACGCATCCACTCCTGCACCTCCCGCCTCCCCGTCCAGCGCCACACGCTCTTCTCCCGCTTGGACCTTTCCCCACCGTTCAAATTCCTCCCCACTGCTGTTCCCTGGATGGGGTTACAGCAAGCGTCTGTGCACGGCTTCCTCTCCTTAACCTCTTCCTCCTCATACTTACCTTCGTAACCCAGCGGTCCGCTGAGATCGCACAGCCCGTCCTCTGAAAACTGCCCCAAATCCCCGGAGATAAGGTTCTCGGCATCACCTCGGGCTGTAAATTCCCGCTCTGGGGGAATGCTCAATCTCCCTCAAATCTCACTTCCTCTGGGTCTCTACTCTGAGCCACGTGCCAGCCCACCCATGAACTCAAGCCTATTTCGTGATTTTCTCCAAATGGCGCTCCAAGGCCTGTGTGCGCAGGAGACTTCAGGCTGGAGCGGTCCTGGGGGAGGATTCGATGGCACAACGTGAACAGCTTACAGCTGAGTATCAGCTCCTCCCCATGGAAGTCCTCAGCCTTCCTGCACCAGGCGCCCTCCCTCCCCGCCCTGCTCGGACCCTCCTTGTGCCTCCTGCAAGGACCTGGCCCCGTGGCGCTGCTCCTGAGCCAGGCCTTCAGCGCCGAGCTCCCAAACTCCACGCCGAAGCGGTCGCCTTAAAAGTTACTGCTGTGAGCAATGAAGTTTTTCTTGTTGAGAGGAACCCAGTCGGCATCATTTAGTAATATTTCAATGCAAACTCATCTGATGACCTCAGTTCCACTGGGCATGAGTCGTGACCCCCCAGGAAGCATTAGGCTGTGTGGGAAAGAACCAGCCACGTATCCCTGTGGCCCCGCGCGCGGCAGAACGCAGGCTGGCCTTCGAGGCCGCAGACAGCCCACTCACAGCGGCCTCCTCCCCACCAGCCTTCTCCCGCCGTGCGTCCCCACGTCGCGGCTGCACAGCCCAGAGCGCAATCCTCGCCCTCCGGTATCTCACTGACTGCAGAGCAGAGGGTGGGCACCCTGCTGGCCCCCATGCCTCTTTCAAAGTGCCACCCTGCTCCAGCTGAGGTTCCTTCCACCCGGGGGACGTGCTTCCCCTTTCCCGACGCTCTCACCTCCACCTTCACCCCACGACAGCCTACCTTCACCTCGTCTTCCAGAATTCAGCTCCTCCATCACCTCCTGGAGAAGAGCTGCGACCCTCGGACCCTCACTGGGGTCAGGCCCACGTTGTCCTTGCCCATCGAACACCGTGTCACTCTGCCAGGGCCTGGTTCAGGGCACTGCCCGGTCCTCCGCTGCCGGCTCCTCGAGGTCACAGGTGGTCTTTGACGCATACATTTTGTCTGACGCCTTGTTTTCTGAGTGTGTGAATCACAGCTGTTGTGTGAATATGATATTACAGATTACTTTATATACACTTTAATATTTAAAGAACCTATTTATATAATTGAATTTCTTTCTAAAAGTAATTGTTTGGGATCATCTGACATTTCAAACAACCAAGCAGGATTTTAAAAATACATTCAAGATATTCCTTCATTCGTTAAGTTTTAAAACACTTACTGTGTGCCTATTGTGTGCTGACTCAAACACTGCCTCGCTGGGACGCCACGGCGGGGTGGGGTACCTGTGGTGACCGTGGCGAGGCCGCGAGCAGCTCAGGCATGAGTGGGAGGATGAGAACGTGCCTCGTGTTCTCAGGAGCACTCTGCAGGGAGTCAGCAAGTCTCCCTGGATGCTATGAAGACGCAGGAGAGACCAAAACGCCCAGTGGGAGTGTACCCGTGAAAATGGCAGGGAGGTGACATTCCTAGCAAGGGCATGCCGTGTAAACATGGGAAAGCCGAGCCCAGTACACAAGGCAACATCAGCGGTTAGGGTTTCTGGGGATAAGCTGGCAGGCACACACTTCACAAATACCACTCCATCTGACGCTCGCCGACAGCGTGAGTTACAGACCGTCCTTGTCGTGGAACCGACCGGGAGAAGGAGCAGCGGAAGCATTGACAACTGGCTCACAGACACACAGCTGATGAGTATAAAACTGATTTTAATGAGAATTGGACTTCTGAATCAGCCAGTGGGGCTTGCTGCTTTCACTGTGAAGCATGAGCTCTGACTGCTTTTGGACTGATAGAGACATCAGGTTTCCTATCGAAAGTTATATGCATAAACATACCAAGTTAAACGAATAGTTATATTTCATTAATTCCAAATGTTTTTATGTTCAACTCCAGTGTCCCAATTTGCCTGATCGCACGGCGATGGTCCTCTCTCTGTCTGCTTACTGTTTTTTACTGTCCAAATTTGATAATATCATGACAAATCGCTTACTGTTTCAGTGATTAAGCATTACACGCCAGTTACTCACGAGGAAAATCTGAGTTTCTGAATCTAAGCCACAGTGAAATGGATTTCGAACTAAAAATCAGGGTCGCATGTAAGCGGTCGGTTGCTGTCACAGTTGAGGGATGGGAAGAAGACAGGTGGCTGACTTCGGACAGGACAGAATAGACTTGCCATCCAGCTCCCAAGCTTGCAGCCGGCAGAGGGCGCCATGAGTGGAGTCAGGGTGTTAGGAGCAGACTCGGGAGCCCAAGTGCCCAGTCCTGGGCATCCATTGTATTTGAGATAACCAAAAGTTATGCCAATGCCTTCTTGAGTTTGTGGAAGATCAGTCCTTTGAAGGTGTAGTCTGTTCATTTTTGTCTCTAATTGTTGGTCATTAGATTAAAATCAGTCTTCCAAAAATAAATGTATACCATGCTTTTAGGTGACTGCAGAAACCAGGTGTGCTTGAGGGTTAACTCACTCTAACACGAACCCTTAATGAATGATGAGAGACACTTAGAAATTAGTAACAATGATCATTGTCTGTATAATGTGAGGATATTGTTTAGCCTTTGATGGAACACAGGACAGTTCCTGGCCCATCATAGGCATTTGATATTGTATTTGTTGAATAAATGACAAAAGATAAATGATGTAATTAAGTCATATGTGAACAAGTTTTTTGAAAAAAAAAAGTCATTTCTTAGTTGAGAGACATTCTTTACATCTCACTGTTCTCAGCCTGTCAGTATATGCACACACACACACACACACACACACACACACACGCACACACATCCATATACACGGTGTTTAGATTTCACTGAGTTCAATATATATATTGCACTCGGTGTATATGTATATATATGCAATTACACACGTTGCACTCAGTATAAATCTGAAATCCTTTCTCTTTTAAACTGTTACCATTTGGATACCAAAGTAATTCCTTTTCCTGCTCCATTGTCACTGTCAGATAAGGGAGCATGATAGGGAAATAGAGCAGATCCATTTCAGCACCATAGACCGAGCGGTTAGCCGGCTCGCTGCCGCTCACAGGAATTATGCAGTTTAAACTGGAAGATACCAGCCCCTGCTTCTATTAGAAACAAAAACCCTTTTCTACTTCATAATGTGCTCAATTACCTTTGGATTGATCCATGAATAAATTATAATCCAAATAGACTTCTTTACCGTAAAGCTTTGCTGGCTTAAGGTATCATTGTTGATTCATTATGTTGTCACTTCTCTATCGGCGATGTAATGCTCTTTATATCTGGACAGAGACCGTTTCAGTGTGGGATACTGTTATCTCTAAATGAGTAGGATTTAGCTCTTCTGGCGAGAACAAATTCATCAGTGATGAATCCCTGGAGAAACTATTGAAACAAAAATCACACCATTTCTGATCTCTGTTCAGTTCATCAGTCACAAAGCAGCTTTTGATGGTTCTAAAGAACTTTCCTCTTTGTTTCGAATATGCAGCGTGGCGCTGCAAACCTCTCGCCTTGAGCTGCTGCAGGCTACAACTTTTTCTGTCGGAAATAATGAATGAAGGGGACGAGCTCCTGCTGCTGCTGTCGGCGGGTTCCTCTGCGATAGGAAATCAATTCGCTCTGTGTCCAGGCCGCGATGCGATCTCGGCGCTTTATTAGTCATCACCGATGCACACATGCACGGCGACCAGCTACGCATTCACCTTTGCTCGCTCTTAGTTTTCTGTTTTTTCTTTGCTTTGGTTTGTTTCTTTGGCAAGATCAGAACACAAACACATGCCTAAAGGTAGTAGGTGGACAGGTGACCCTTTGGTGCAGGGGGAATTGATCTTTTATATTTTTGCGAAATGTAACTTTCAAAAACGTTCAGTACTACCCTGGCCACTTTGGCTCAGTGATTAGAGCGTCAGCCCTTGGACCAAAGAATTGCAGATTCGATTCTGGTCAAAGGCACATACCTGGGTTGCGGTTTGATCCCGGGCCCTGGTCAGGGTCATGCGGGAGGCAACCAATCGATGTGTCTCTCTCACATGGATGTTTCTCTCCCTCTCTCTCTCTCCATCCCTCCCACTCTATCTGAAAATCAATGGGAAGATATCCTCGAATGAGGATTAAAACATGTTCAGTACTCAAATATCCTGGAAGCATTTTATTACCTACAATGTGATTTTTTTTAAAGCATTTAACTTTCTTATACTAATGTGGCAGCCTTGAAGTTTTAGAAGCTGCCTTGGCCTCCGCACCCCTTGTACAGCGGAGAGAACCACACACAAATGGACCCGCCCACGGAGATGCAGGCGGGCGGTCAGGAGGCGCACGGACGCTGTGGGGTGCTTCCCATGTAAAGGAGAACTTGCAACACGTGTCCTTCTCTTCCATCGACTCTTCTGCCAACACACAAAAGCAAATCCTCCAGGAGTCTACATCAAATCGAGAACCTCTCCTTAGGACTAATTATAAGAAATTAGCACATGTTGGAATCATAGCACGTCAGCCGTGGAGAGGCTGCATAACTGAAGTTCAGCAGATGAGGTTGGCCACCGCAGAAATCACAGGACATAGCAGCTGGTAGGTGTGTACTGAGGCTGTGTTCTACTCAGCACCAAGGGATTTTCAAATCTTACTATTATTGCTACTAATATTATTATTCCCATCATTGGAACAATGAAATCGTCATGGTTTCAATTTCACTACTTCATTTCTCTCCCTTTGGATAAAGAATAATCAAGATGGGGGAACGTCTCCTCTGGCCCATGTTTGAAAGAAGATGCATCACTGAGGTCCAAGAATAACTTCCGGGGATCACCTGTGGGACGCACGGTGCCGAGGAAGGGGACGGCCAGTCCGGGAGTCGAGACAACGGCTCAGGTCCCATGGAGCGCACCACCAGGAGAGGTCTGCGAGGCCAGAGGTCACGTGTTTCCACACTTAACCTTCTCCATAACCTTCAAGGATGTCAGATTGGCAGTGAGGCGCCCATGATGTAAGAGAGAAGTGTGGAGAGAGTGACATCCCGACAAGATGTATATCACGCGGAGATGCACTCACCACCTTGTAGGATGTTGTGGGGCCCCAGGGGCACTTCTTTGACCCCAACTGTAGTCCCCACCACCTCGCCAGAAGTCACTTCCTGAGCGGGCATTTCAAACACACGTTATCCTTTCCACATTAGAGAGGCTACGGGTGATGAGTAGTGAGGGTTTGTTTTATATTCCTATTTATTTTATGCTTTTTCAAAAGACAGCATCACTTCTTTTATGGTAAAATAGATCCAATATATTCTCTCTCTCCGTCCTCTCATTTCGTACGACTGCTATCATTAAATACTGTAATTTGGGAAAGCGTGAAGGTGTAGCGATGAAGTAGACAGTTCGAGTTTAATTGTATATAAATTAACTTGGCATTCATAGCGTTGTTTTTATTTGTTTGACTTGTTGACATAATTACAGTGAATTGATAATGGAGGAACCGTCTTCGGTATCGCCACGGAAACAGGCTCTGTGGATGTGACGTTCAGCGCAGTGTGGCCGAGCTGGGGCCCGAAGTGCGGGCTCCCGTCCCTGGGTCCCTGGAGGGCCGGAGGGCGCGTTCCCTGGGCCTACCTTGCCACCCGGCGGTGGCGCCAGTGTGCTGAAACAGGTGTGATTCTTCACAGGTGCGCTGGCCGGTCAGAGAGCAGCTGACCTCACAGTGCCGTAGTGTCCCACGCCTCCATCAGCTAGGTCAGCGATTTCCAACCTTCACCTCATGGCACACAGTTACTAAAGTTCTGCAGCACACCAAAAAATATATTTTTTGCCCATCTGACAAAAAATATATAATTTTGATTGATTTACAAAAAATAGTAATAGTAATTACCTACCCTTTTTGCTTCAAAGTGACTTTTTTTAAAATCAGGTGCCTATGATTATATATAAGGACTTCTGGGGCCGAGAATTAACCAATCAGACGTAGCCTTATTATGCAACTCCATTCCATGACCTACAGGTTCATGGTTCGAGGCAGGACATTCACACCGGCCGGTAGTGTTGTGTTGGCTGTTGTCATTTTTTTATTCGGCTAAGTGACTGATAATCAGGTATCGCATATTTTAAAAATTCTTGCCGCACACTGGTTAAAAATTGCTGAGCTAGATAGATGGGATGTATTCTGCAGGAGCCAAAGAGAAAGGGTGTTTTTGCAGTCTTGAAAAGAGAGCTAGCCACCCCGGCACAGGCAGGCAGGGAACATTTGGAATTCAGAGGTGTCTCACCAGCAGCACACGTGGGAGAAAGGATGTTCCAGACGAGGGAGGACAAAGTGAAGAGGAAATCATTGTGCCATAATGAACAGCATGCGGGCATTTTCTTGTTAACTTGAAACCACTTACGTTTTTCCATGACACCCAGGTTTCTTTCTAAATGAACTTTGCAAAGTACAATGGAATAACCTTGAGATTTAAAGCTCTGTGGTGTGATTTTGAATACTGATAGAGTTGCTTTCAGCACTCAGATATTGCCTCTGCTTTTTCACTTCTATTTTGGTCTCCTTCATGCAAAATAACGTGTATTTTCTGTACAGAGAAATCAATATTTTTATCACTTTGTTTCCAGCTATTCCAGCAAATTGCAATCAGCATTCTTTACCGTCTTTAACGAGATGCCCTAAGAATCTGAACCAATGAAATGGAGATACAGATTAGAAGTTCGGCAAAGTGCCTTTGGTATCGATGGGAGCATTTGTCAGAGATTGTGGCTGTGTTCACATTGTGCTGAAACCCTGATGAAGAGGGACCAGAGCGTGGACAGATGTCACCTCTGTCTGTGCAGACCGAACACCTGGTCTAACTAATACCTCCTGCTTTAAGTGGATGGGTTTTTTTCCACCATTGCAAACTCGATTCCATTTAGAAATATATTTTAATGACCATTTCTATATCTAAGACATACATAATTGGCAAGAATATGGTTCCCTTGTGTTCTTTTTAATAATTAACAGAATCTGGTACCTAGATAATTAAGAGAATCTGGCACCTAGAAGCCTGTGGTCCGGGAATGAAAACCTCGTTCGTTTACATGAAGCCATCTCAAACACACATTTGCGTGTTGATAACATCTGTATGTACATCCTCACATTTCTCTTTGATGAGCTAACATGCTTTCTTATTTGTGTGTTTTCCTTATAGAAACTGCCAAGTTTTGGGCCTTACCTTGAGCAACGCAAGAAAATCATAGCCGAGAACAAGATTAAACTGAAAGGCGGAAATGCAGCTTTTCTGCCCCCCAAGAGAAGCCTTTTTATCCCCCAAAAGCCTATTCCCACCGTCAAGGTAAAAATGAAGCCATATAACAGCATGTCTGTTTGACTGTTTAAATATACGATGCAGTTTAAGTGTTTATTTGCTGTTAAAATGTATCCCCTCCCCCTGGATCATCCTGGAGGCCTGGGTGATCTGTTTCCAGGCTTCGTTGTCTCCGCACGCACCTGCTTATCCGAGTGTGTCTCCTCCCTGCTCCCATGCCTCCTTGTGGACTCCCCTGTCCAGCAGTTTAAACTCCACAGCGCTGCGCTGTCCCTCTCTCGGCTGGCACGGGGCGTGGTTCCCCAGCGCTGTGAGGAGCCCCAGAGCCCCACCAAGCTGACTCAGACCCTCTTGTCTGAGCAGGTGTTTCAACCATGCATCCTCGTTTCTAATCCATCCCCCTTCCCTGGTGACGCGTGTGACAGTGTTATTTCTAGGCAAGCCATGCTCAATAGATCTCTCCTTTTTTGTTCATTTTTCCTTTCAAATGCCTCAGATAAGATTTAATGGTCTGTGGCCTCAGAAGTAGGCCATTCCAATGTCATCAATCAGTAGGTATTTACTGAGCATTTGCATGTGGCCAGCGATGGCTAAGGAGCAGGTTCGTGTGTGAAGACATCCAGGCGTGGCCCAGGGCCCAGGGGTCTCCGGTCTCTGCAGGGACCTGGCACCGACTTGTGTTTATCATGCACTTGCTGCAGTCAGGAATGGCGCTGGAAACCAGGAACGCAACGTGAATCTTAAAAAGGAAGATCTGTCCTTACGGAGCACGTGGTCCAGCAGGGGAGGAAGACACATGTTAAAATTATTTACAGTCCAATCAAATATGTACAAAATGCTCTGGGAACACAGAGGAGTGAGAGGGATTAGTTCTGCCTCGGTTAATTGTGGAAAGCTTCACAGAGATGTGATATTTAACATGGAGTTTAATAAATTAGTGTTAATTAAGCAGAGAATTAATAATAAAAGCTAATATTTATTGAGTCCTTATGAGGCTTCACGCACTGCTCTCCGTGCCTGTGAATTAGCTCAGTGAGTCCTCACAATAACCCTATCACTAGCAGATTCCTGTATTCTCCCTATTTTACTGATTAAATAATTGACAAACAGAGAGGTTAAATAACTTGCCCAAGATCACACAGCTGAGAAAATATCAAAGCCAAGATTTTATTCCAAAGTCTGTCTCCAGAACTGGGCCCTTCAGCACTATCCTTTGCCGTCTCTCACCGGAGGAACATAAAGGGAGGTAGCATTTCAAGTAAGTTAGTGTGTCTGAAAGCATCGTGTTCATACATACATGGGCTGACATGCAGCCGTGTGACCTTAAACCCCACACACAGTCCCTGGGTCAACCAGGTGGTGGCACCAAACTGTTAAACCCATTCTTTGTTTGGTAGGAGTTCATAGAAAGGAGAGATCTCACCAGCAGTAATGAGGAAAATCATCTGGTTTTCTTGGTCATTCTTAACAACATGATGTCACAAAGTAAAGGAATGTACCGACTATGACGCTAAGAATCTCACGAGACCATCGGGAGTGGTTACTCCCTGCGTGGCGCTGTGACTCCCGGTCCTTGAGAACCAATGTCTTTGCCAGTCCACGTGCTACCCGCTTTGCCTCGCCTCCTGGGATGCTAGAGAGTGGCCTCAGGGACCCAGTCCACCCCAGCAGGTGGCTGGGGCTCAGGGGACAGCCTGGTCTCCAGGTGATGTCCTCTTTACCAACCGCACATCCTGATTTGGGTTCCGTGATGACGCAGCAGGTCCCAGGCACCTGCCGTGTGGTGCGGCTGCTGGGTCTGGGAAGCAGACAGGAAAGGATTTGCAGAAGAACACTAGCCAACCAGTGCTGGACGGCGGGGGAGAATAAGCTAAAAGAAGAAAGAGAGCTGGCCTCTGCCGTAGGTCAGAGGTCTCCTTCTACAAGATGGACCTGTCACCAAAGAGGAGGCAGCGGTGTCCTCACTGAGGGGAACAGAGGTGACAGGTGACAGTGAGCACCCTTGCCCGGGCTCGGTGAGAAGGCTCATCCCAAGGCAGCTTGTAACAGAGACTTGAGAGTCCGCCAAGACGTGGCAGGTCCCGGATGTGTCCCACATCCGTTGAAACATATGGAATTGAACTTCCATTCTCTTTATGAAGCCAGGGATGGGCCCCTAATGTCTTTGAATTTCTGGGTAGGAAATGAATGTTTTAGGGGCACTGACGATGTCATCGATGCTCCCTGCTTCTCCTGTGAGAGATGGACCACATCTCATAAGACTGCAAGACCGCGTTGGCGGGAGATGGGCAGCCTGATCGACGGGGTTACTATTCATCTGAATTGTGAGGAAGGAGGAAAGTACTCAGACAGAGCAGGCGGCCGGGCCAGACCACGGTGCATGAAGGGGCTGGCGGGGAAAGCAGCCACGGCTGCCCCAGCAGCGCTCAGAAGGTGCCAGAGAAGTGTGCTGGAACGTCCTCGGTTGTCTACATAGCAACAATCGCAGATGAAAAACCATCGACAGATGTGGTCAAAAATCAGCTCTGAAGTCTTGTGAGGATGCTCTGAGATGTGACTGTCACCGTCTCGTCGAGAGCTGGAGGAGGAGCACGCCTCGGAAAGACCCCAACGTGGGATCCGCAGACCTGAGGGGGAGACAAAGGGAAGGAACACAGAAATGTGTCCTGGGATGACATCACAGGCCTGGGCCAGATGCTTACACACAGGCAGGACGGGGGCGCGATGGACGCCTTCACAGACCAGATGAGAATCCCACGCCACCAAAGGCGAAACATCTGAACGTGTGCTGAGTTCCCTTGCTGGAAATCCAATCCCACGAAAGGGAGAGGAGCAGTGAGGGGCCTGCAGCCTCGGGTCACTTCTGGCTCCTTGGAACGACCTGTTCTGGGGCAGTGGCAGCTAACGGGATCTAGAAGGACAGTGACCATCCCTTTAGGCCTCAGGAAAGAAGTGGGAGCTTAGATATACAGGTATGCCCCCTTTCGTGAGTCTGATTTCCTGTAGTCAGCGACTCTCACCTGAAGATGGACCAAGAAGGCCGAGAAGCTGTCAAATAGACATTTGATGATGTCACCGCTAAGCTTCCTGAGGAGGAAGGAAGGGGTTAAGCATTTAGATAACTCAATATTTACTGGTCACCTGAGAAAACACAGATCCCAGATTACCAACGCTGATCATCAAAGACTGTCATCAAGACTGAGGGTGTGTCCTAAGTGCCAAAGCCTGAAATTACGTGAATTTGGAGAAAATATTAGCTAAAGTGGAAATATATTTTGTCCATAAAAAGTTAAAAGGAGAGAGAAAATACACCCACTACTTAGAACAGATGGTATGTGTTAACTTGCAATTAGAGAGAACTGTTCAACGATTATTTCCCCAACCTCCCCATAGAGAATGCTCTCAGAAGCAGAACGGATAGGACAGACAGACTGGGGAGCTGAAGCCTAAGGTAGGTGAGGCTATAGGGAAACCACACGTAGCCTTCAGTGAACCTAAACCCACTGTCTGGCAAGAACTTGCTACTGTAAAGCCTGAGCCCAGCCCAATGCCATGAGCAGGGCCACGATCTGCACCCAACGGACCTTGGTCACACCCAGTCCTCGCCCATCTGTCTCTCTCACTAATAGGCTCCCTCCCGCCCCACCCTCCCTTATCCACTTCAGTTCCCAGATTCTCACTTGCTTCTATGCTCATTTTCCCTGCCAACCTACCACTTCACTTCCTGGCTCCGTCCCCTCTTCTCAGTGTAACCAGAATTCCACCGAATTGGAGCTCAAGACGTCCTCTAACCGCCCTGCCCCCCCGCCTCCCGGCTCACAGGCCACTGTGCAGAGACCAGGTCCCCTGCGTGGGAAGTGTGGAGAAGCAGGGGCGTGGGGACCGTCTGTGAGGGGTGGCAGGACTTCTCAGGGTGGAGATGGGCACGACGGGCAGTCTGGACAGAGAAATTTGGCTCTAGAGCAGTTGATTGACAAGTGTGCACACAGCGTTTGGAGATGAGAATGAGACCAACAGTGCGCGTCGGTGGGAAGCCCTCATTGCTCAGCGGACTTGTGAGTGACACAGCGAGACGTCGGGTCTGGCTCTCTGGTCTGGATGGACACAGCGTGGCGTAGGGCGGCGTGCGGCCGGGGGTGAGGGAGCTACCTGGCCATGGGACAGACTGCAGTGCACATGGGAAGACTGTTCGAAAGGTGTCACCGTCCAGAACTCGAAGACTCAGCAGCAGGTGAGACGGTGGAGTCAGGAGAAGCTGACACACACTCTGAAACTTCCGGTCAGTGGCTGGAAAGCCCTGGCATGTCCACCAGCGTAAGGAAATCAGAAGGCCCAGTTTTCCAGGGTTGACGCTAAATTTGGTGACGATGAAGCCGAGATACCAGTTTGCAGTGACAGTCCTCATCGTGCTGCTGATAGGCTGGGTCTGGGGGTGGTCGGGAGTCCGGTGCCCACCCACAGGCGGACGGCAGTGCCGTTGAAATGACACCTCCAGCTCCCTGAAAGGAAGCAGCGAGGACAGTGCAGTCAGCGCTGCCACTTACTCCTCGAGAGATGTACGAATAAACCACATGCGATCATGCAAGTTTGCTTCCCTTTGAAACCTCCAAGCCGTGAGCTTCCTGCACTGAGCTGACATGCGGGAAAGTAAAAGACAGGGGAACAGAAAATAAAATACCAACGCGAACGCGGGAAGATGGCTTGCAGTGGGAGTCAGAGCCCCTTGAATGTGGACCTTGAATTCCAACAAAAGATCCTCTTGTTCAAAGTTAGAAACAAAAGCAGAAAATCTCGACAGCATGCTAATTTGACAAACATTGTTGCATTCTCCTGTTTTGTTTTATGAAACAAAGTGTTTCTTACTGTTGATGAAACATCTGTGCTTCACATACTAAGCGCACTTTTAATTACTGTGAAGAGCAAAGCAACGTGGAACCGCCTGCAAACCTTCCGTGGTGAATGAAGAAAATCCTGGATCCCAGAAAGTAAAAGAGCATCTTATTTCACTATTAGATGAGCCTAATCAATTAACATAAATTAGAATTTTTAAATAATGCAATATAGTCTTCAAGACGTGACAGGTGGGTATGCTAAATGAAAATCTAGACTCCAAATGCCGTGATATAAACGCAGTCACAGTTCTATTCCCCTCATTCCTCACAATCTAAGGCTTCTAGTAGAAGTACATCAACCTTTGTCATTTTCCATGATTTTTGGATCCTTCGAGGTCCAAAATTAAGAAAAAGTAAGCCACAACCAGGAAAGAGGGTGTCATTTCTCCGGTCCACAGAAACACGGTTTAGATGATCTGGTAGATGAATGCCGTTAACAGGTCTTGGGTTTCTAAGCGAGGTACGTCCATTGCCCATCTTCCAGAAGACAGAACTATGTAAGCGACAGTTATGGAAGGTCTGTCTATGAGCACTACAATAATGAACGCCTCCTGAGTCACTTAATGCAACATTGTATACAATCGGGCGTGTGGTCTGCTATGTCATACTCGCGATGTTACACTGTGAGCCATGAGCAACCCGTGCCTGTCTTTCAGGATGTCATTGGAAAGACACTGCAGTACCTGGGGGCCTTTGGCGATCTGAGCACCATGGAGCAGGTTGTGGCCATGATCGATGAAGAAATGTGTATCAACTGTGGCAAGTGCTACATGACCTGCAATGACTCTGGCTACCAGGTAAGAGTTCTGCCTGAATTTGGATGCTGGGCAGTGTGTGTCTTCTGGCCATGGTAGCAGACAGCGTCTTCTGTCACTACATCTGCGATTCAGACCAGACGTGTCCTCTCAACCCCACAGTGGAGTGTTTGTATTTAAAGGGAAGTTGTACCTTCCAGACACTGTACCACTTCCATGCACTGGATTGTTGTTAATCCTCACCCGAGCATATTTTTCCATTGACTTCTAGAGAGAGTGGAGGGGGGGGGGGAGAGAAATATCGACGTGAGAGAGACACATCGATTGGTTGCCTCCCGCACAACCCCAACCGGGCCGCGATTGAACCTGCAACCCAGGTACGTGCCCTTTATCAGGAATCGAACCCAAGACCCTCAGTCTGTGGGCCGACGCTCTAACTGCTGAGCCAAACCAGCCAGGGCCATGCACAGGATTATTTTAATATAATCTCATCACCCATAAAACTATGAGGTTCCAACCAAAAAGAGAAAGTCACCCAGTTAGGGGCATTAGGAAGCATGGCGGTTGGGTAACGGGGGAGTGAGGCCATGCCGTATGTTGCCATCACCCTGAAAGGACCCCACCCCTCCGCCAGGAGGGTTCTCTCCCACCCGCTACCGAGCGGGCTTGCGCTCCTCTGCTCTGGAAAAGCCACCGGCTCGGTTCTTCCTGGTCCCCACCCTTCACTGGGACTCTGCCCTGGGACAGTGACCACGGGTGGGCATTCAGCTGTCTGCAGGCTACATACTGCAGACTGATATTATTTTCATTCAACTTTCAAACTGCTAAGGAGTATAATAAAGTATGATGGCTTTAAGATAGTGAGTGGAATTTTCAAGACAGAGAAATGGCCCATTTTTGAAACTGAAGTTCACTTACCTTCTTCAGCCTGGAGGAAGGTCCCCTGTTGCTGGAGGTAGGAATTTGCATATTCTGACCACCTAATAGAGGTGACAGGCATATTTAAATTTTTTTAAATCTCTTCTGCCTTAATTTGACATTACTTCTCGACCAAATTGGTGACCAGTGTGTCCCTTCCTTTTTCCAGGCTGAAGGGGTCTCAAACAGTTGTTTTGAAACTGCTAATCTATCACATTCCCTTTCATGTCATCTTTCCTCATGAACCAACCAGAGAAACGCCAGCAGGTCTGGTCACTGAGATTACAGCGTAGGGTGTTAATGTCTCTGGTCTTGGGAGGTACGCTCCCACCTTGGAATTCTAGCCTTGGTACCACTTTGCTGAAAATAAACTTATTAATGAAGGGAAACGATAAAGGAAGGGACAGAAGAGGAATAAAGTATCAAGTTTCTCAAAGTCCTGACCTGGCTCCCAGCTGGAGCCTCGGCCTGGCTCTCATGGCCGAGCCATGCCTGGCGGGGTGGCCCTCCGTCCTCGGTGCTTCCTCCCCTGTGGCGGGACGAGCCCACACTCCACGGGAGTCCTGAACCTCACAGAGGGCTCCTATGCTAAGTTTCTCTGCTGCTGTCTTCTAGAATCTGTGCACATAATTTGAAATCCAAACCAGTGTATTCATCACTTCCCTGGGTAGCAGACACCCCTCCATCAGGCTGACTGCATGAGGCCCGATCCCTGTTCAAAAGAAGGTCTGGGAGCGGCTGTGTCACCACACACACGAGAAAGACACCTCCAAGGAATGTCAGCACTGTTCCTGGTGTGAAAGGATCTCTTTTGCGTCTTTCCCCTCCTGTCTGCCCGCTCAGCTGTGGCTGTGCCAGCCCTGGTTCCTCACTGGGGCGGGGGGCTGGCGCCCCATCCCCCCCGACCTGGGTGGGCAGGGACAGCAACGCTCTCCATTTCTGCTTGCAGGCCATACGGTTTGATGCCGAAACCCACCTGCCCAGTGTGACGGATGCGTGTACCGGCTGTACTTTGTGTCTCAGCGTCTGCCCCATTATCGACTGCATCAGAATGGTTTCCAGGACAACCCCGTACGAGCCGAAGAGAGGCCTGCCCTTGGCGGTGACTCCCGCGCGTTAAGGGGGCTCTGAACCCGTCTGCGAGCTCCGAGGTCACCCACACACGCTTAGCTTTCTCACTGTGATCACGCAGTCCAGCTCTTCCAGAATGAAAATACATACATAATTTCTAGATGAAAAGCTAATCTCTAAATAAATTTCTAACTTTTAAAAGAAAAGGCCTGCTACCAGTGACCATTCAATCAATGGTCATAACGTAGGATAATTCTTCTCTGAGGATAGTTGTGAAATAACTGTGTAGCAGTTAACTGGATGTTCACCATCTGTTCATGGTGAAAATATTAATTTTTTGTGGCAATTAATGCTACAATTTCCAAATTTCCCAGTGCTGGGCTCTGTCTTTGATTTCTCATCGTAAGCCAAATTACATATTATACGGAAAATGTACGATGAAACATATAAGGAAATGTTTCCAGTGAAATATTTTGTAGTTAAGAATTACACTTAATTTTAACACTGTTTCTAAGCAAACAGACTTAGCTCCAGAAAGCACAGATGAAAGAAATTGAACAATTTTTTTTACCGTGGCTGGAAAAAAAAGCCAAGGGGGTTGGCAAACTCTGCAGAGGCCCCTTTGCCGAAAGAGCTCCCCCTCTTGGTGGCAGAGACCACCAGCAAGAGCGTGTTAACCAGGCGCCCTGCTGTCACCACGCGGGCCGGCCCACCCCCAGGGCAGCGGCACGGTCTTCTCTCACTGGTCCAGCTGCGTCCCTGACCCTGGTCCAGCTGCGTCCCTGACCCTGGTCCGGCTGCGTCCCTGCCGGAACACGGGCGGGGCCGGGGGAAAGCGCTCTTCCCGCGCAGACCCGCTCCGCCTGACGGCACTGAGCTGCACCCCGCGATTAGCGCCCGCACGGCGCCCACGGGCACAGCGGCCGTGCTCGTCACTATTCAGGAACGAAGAACACGGCATCGGCAGTATCTGTTAAATGAGCAAACACAGTTCAGCTACTCATCCGTGTTTATGCTAAGTTTCAGAGGTTCTGGAATAAAAAAGAAATCTATTTTTTCTGTGATTGCCAAACAATATTTTTGCACTTCTCTATTTTCATAATCAGCAAATAGCGGCCTGTAACTCGTGTCTCTCGTTCGTGGCACAGCCCCACGTGCGTGCACGAGGAGTCGATCTTGGCGTAACGAGGCATGGCATAGTTCTGCGACAAACGCCAGGTCTAGGAAAATAAGATGTTTGATTATGCACTGTTGAGAAATGAACACTTGCCACAGAATCTGTATGGCTGAATAAAAGCAAATAAAGGTTGTAAAGCACTTGAACGCCGTGGTCGGTTCCTGCCTCCTTTGCAAGCACAGCCGCACGCGACCATTTCACTTCTCAGGTGGAGCAGTGTGTGGTGAGCTCTCCGGAAAATCCCGCCCAGAAGTGCGTGGCGCTGCGGGACCTCAGGAGGGTGAGGACAGCGTCACCGTGGCAACGCCCCACGCCCCGCCCTCCGACTCAGGGTTCCCTGTTGGGTTCAGTCCCGCTGGCCAATGTGTGTGTCGTGGGCACGGCCAGGCTCCTCACGGCACCTCATGGCAGAGACACGGGGACATGGCAGCCTGCCACCGTCCAAGGTGCCATCTTCACTGTGAGAAACATCCATGTCACTTAACATCACTGCTTCGATCCTTGGGAGACGTTAAGGTCTCACGTAAACTGACTCGCTTTTGTCTCCACGGCGGCGTCTCACCCTTTGGACTCGGTACCAGATTAGCAATGAGGTTGAGTTTGTCCAGAAAGAGGTTTGCCAGGGCCACGTGGATGTCCTCAGTGTATCACCCCCTCTCTCGATCTGACGAGAGCTTTGGACTCGGGGCTCGTGGCCCTTCCGGATGTGGGACATGCTGTCAGGGCAGATGTGCCCGAGTGCCCTCAGTGCCTGGGCCACCAGGCAGAAAGTCCCTGCGTACAGACTACACAAAAATGGTTTTTGACTCCGCTTCCTCCTTGGAGAAAGAGGGGACTGGGCGTCAGCTCTGCTCTGGAACTGCCCTGTGGGCCGTGCGTGACCACGGCTTTGGTTAGGCCCCATAATCGGCGACATCACAGCAGTCTGTCCTCACACACGTTTTTTCCTGCTGTGTCTACTTCCTGCTTTATAGTAAGAAGGCTTCTGGTCCGTCCTGTGTATAGGACACGGAGCTGAACTTGACGTGGGTGGCTGGCGGAGAGACTCAGGGAGAAGGGAAATCAGTCCTCCAGCGAGAGCCACAGGCCACTGGCCCCAGTACACGTGGCTCCTACAGGCACGGGGGGAGACGCAGGACCAGACCAAGGAGTCCGGTCAGTGAGCATTTCCCACTCCTATGAAGATGTTCTCAAGGTTCTACATGAGTGATAGTTAATGTTATGTGTCCGCTTGGCTGGGCCACAGGACTCAGGTACTTGACCAAGCGTTGTTCTAGATGTTTCTCTGAGAGTGGTTTTGGATGAGATTTACACTTAAGTTGGTAGACTCAGAGTGAAGCAGATTGCCCTCCATAATGAGGGTGGGCCTCGTCCAATCAGTCGAAGTCCTAAATAGAACAAAAGGCTGACCTCCCCTTAGCAAGAGGGACTTCTTCCACAGATGGCCTTTGGACTTCCTCTGTAACATCAACCCTTCCTGCTTCCACGGCAGACTGTCTTTGCACTCAAACTGTAACTCTTTCCTGACTCTCCAGTTGGCTAGCCTCCCATATCAGATTTTGGCCTCAAAGCTCCAAAATCACATAAGCCAATTCCTTTACACACACACACACACACACTCTACCTGTTCTGTTTCTCTGGAGAACTCTCAGTAATACAACACACATGCTTCAATGTTAAAAAGAGTGAAGGTGGGTTCTATTGTGTTTTTTCCCATTAACAAATGAGGACATGGGTGCTTAAAGAGTCTGAGTAGCTCGTCCTAGGCCATGAGCTAATTAGGTGTGTTGCTAGGTGTGTCGGTTATGTCTGTTACACCATCTGCCTTCCCTCCTGTGTTCAGCCATCCATTCAGTCAGCTAGTATTTATCAAACAACTACCTCGTTCCAAGCACGGGGCTGAAGGCTGAGAGTGTGAGCCTGAATGGTGAGAGTTCCCTAAATCCCCCCTTATTCTGTGGGGAAACAGGCAGGTGGCCGTTCTTCCAGCACACCTGGCGAGTGCTAGGGACCCACCTGGAGAGAAGGGACACCTAGAGCATCCTCCCTTGGCAAGATGATAAATTAAGTCAAGTTTTTAGCTCATAAATGAATTTCCTAAATAGGTAATGAGAGAAAGACATCTCAAGCAGGGAAAATAAGAAAAGTACAGAGGCATAAAAAGTCTGGAATGATCAGAAAACAATAAGAGCTTGGAATGTGCTAGAACATTCCCAGTATGCGCTGGGAGGTAAGGCAGAGAGTGCGACAGGTTTGAATGGTCTTAGGATCCCTCGAGGAGTCACCATTTCATTCATTCATTCGCTCATTTTGAACATTAAGTCCCTCTCTCGTGCCAAGCACTTGTCCATGGATGCTGATTCAACCATGAATAAGGCAGACACGGTTCCTGCCATCCTGGGCGTACATCTCAGTGGAGGATACGAAAAGCAAGCAGATAAACAAACGACAAGGTTATGGGAGGTGCACCAGCAGGGCCTGGGGTAGACACCAGGCATAGTTATTACGATATCATTGACTGTATTCCCTGTGCCGTACGTCACATCCCCGGGACGTATTTATAACGGGCAGTTTGTACCCCTTACTCCCTTCACCTGTTATACCCACCCCACCGCCCGCCCCCTGCAGCCGCCCCTGTGTTCTCTGTATCTGTGCGTTTGTTGGTTGGTGGGTTGGGTTTGTGTTAGAGACTCCACGTGGAAGTGAAATCATACGGTCCATTAGTTTTCAATAGAGAGCCACCGTGTCCTGTTCCCACCCTCGGTCCTGCTCTGCACTCTGGACCCGGCGCCTGGCTTCTGTGCAGACGTGGCTGGAATCACCAAGCTCAGGCAGCAGGAAGGCCCTGCCTGCCTGCCCGTGTCTGTCCTGGTGTCACGCGAGGATCCGCAGGACCGGAGACCCAGCAGGGCTTTGCAGCCGCAGCCTCCCGCCTCACACGTCTGAGGGGACGGAAACGACACGATGCATCAGACCCGGCCCCTCCCTTCCCGTTACAGTGAATTAGCGGGTGCTAGACCCAGTGTCCTCAATCCAACTGCGTGCTCGTGGGTGTGCACAGATGCAGGCGTGCCGTGTTCCAGAACAGAAACCGCCTGTGGCGTGATTTGTATTCAGTGAATAACACGAAGGTTGCTAAATCCGCTAGAAACACCCATAAAGATCTAGAACACTCCGTGCGCCATAAGAACTGCGCTGGGGTGACTGCGTGCTGGCTGCGGCCCGCGGAAGGCTGTGGCCCGCACCTGGCTGCCCGGCAGGCGGCAGGCGTCACGAGTGCTCCCGCGTCGGCGCGTAATGAGCCCGTTGACGGGCCACCCGGCTGGCTTTGACGCCGCCATCGCCACTTCTTTCTTTTTGAAAAATTTCTGCGTGTCTTCCTCTGGGACTGGAACCGTTCATGCGCCCTTTCTTGGTCGGGGCGCCAGCTTCCTGGGTGCGTCCGGCGCTCAGAGCCTCGGGATCCGCCTCGGCCGGAGCACCCGCAGACCAAAGTGGGGGTGTTCACGTTTGATAATGCTGTCCTCAAATTAATAGGCTCATTAGAAGGAAATTTCAGATTTGGGGCTCCCTACCAGAATAGTCTTAGGAATCCTCATCCAGAGAACAACCAAGGGTACTCAAAGAGCACTATGGAAGAAGGGGAATTTGCAGAGACCTGCGCCTGTGGGTGGGCGTGCTGACTGCCGCCCCGTGCCATGAAACAGTGCCCCTGTGATGGCACTCGCTGATTCCTCGGGCTCAGGGGTCTGTGTGGGCCAGTGCTGTCCCATGGACATCATGAAATACATGCCCTTCCTTCCCTCCCTCCTGCCTTCCTTCCTCCCCTCCTTCCTTCCTTCCCTTCTTCCCACCTTCCCTCCTTCCTGCCATCCTTCCCTCCTTCCCTCCTTCCTGCCTTCCTCCCCTCCTTCCTTCCCTCCTTCCTGCCTTCCTTCCTGCCTTCCTTCCATCCCTCCTTCCTTCCTTCCTTCCCTCCTTCCTTCCCTCCCTCCTTCCCTCCTTCCCTCCTTCCCTCCTTCCTTCCTTCCTTCCCTTCTTTCCTTCCCTCCTTCCTTTCTTCCCTTCCTTCCTTCCTTCCTTCCTTCCTTCCCTTTTTCTTTCCTTCCCTCCTTCCTTCCTATGTTCATGCATTTGCTTAACAAATACCTAGTGCATATTCTAGGCCTTGGTGACTTCAACATAAAGACAGACAAGGTCTCTGCTCACAAGGAGCCTGTGGTCACTCTTCCCGAACTCCAGGGTTCCACAGGACACCTCTGAAGAGCCCAGCCATCGAAGAAGAGAGAACAGGTTAGATCAGGTTTGAGTTTCTGCCTCGGCAGCAGCAGCAAGTGCTGGACTCGGAGGGTTGGGGAGGACTTCACGGGTCCGGTAAGAACTGTGCTCACTTGGGGAGCAATCAGCAAACCAGAGACGTCCTTCCATGGCCCTTCCCTCTTCTTCCTCCCCGGTTGGTTTTTGTTATTTTAATACTTTTAAAATAATTTTTCTTTATTGATTTTAGAGAGAGAAGAAGGGAGAAGGAGAGATAGAAATATCCATGAGAGAGAACACTGATTGGCCGCCTCCTGCATGCCCCCCACTGGGGATCAGGCCCACAACCTGGGCATGTGTCCTGACCAGGAGTTGAACCTGCGACCTCTTGGTGCAGGGTTGACGCTCAACCACTGAGCCACACCAGCTGGGCCCCAGCTGGTATTCATATGTCTGTTTCTAGCGTAGCTGGTCCCCTTTGGGACCAAGGGACACATGTGCAGGGTGAGTGACCACTCGGGAATAGGGTTGACTTAAAGGGAAGTTGTCTGCCCCTATGGAATGCATCATCTAAACTACAAATAAAAAAAAAAGAAAAAGAAAACCACACACGTCGACGAGGAACGCACTGGCGAGATCATCGTCACTTCTTCCCGGTGGTGCAAGCATCTTGCTTGTTGTTTACATGACGTCTTAGGTCTTTCATTATATCCAGCCAACAGCTGCCTGGTGATTCCTCTGTGCCTGCGATTGGTTCAAGCACTTTTACGAATGATAGCTCATTTAATCCGTGCAGTGCAGAGATGGGATCTGATCCTGGCAGATGAGGCCCCAGGGTCTGAGCTGCTCACCCACCCCCAAGCCCCTTCGCCCCCTGATCCTCCGTCTCATGCTGTTCCTTTTTGGTTGTTGTTGTTAATCCTCCCCTGAGGATATTTTTCCATTGATTTTTAGATAGAGTGGGAGGGAGAGAGAAACATCAGTGTGCGAGAGACACATCGATCCGTTGCCTCCCACATGACCCTGACCAGAGCCAGGGATCAAACCTACAACCCAGGTACTGTGCCCTCGACCGGGAATCGAACCCTTGACCCTTCCGCCGCAGGGCCGACCTCATGCTGTTCTTATCAGAAAGCCCTCCTTTCTCCTCTCTGGTTCTCAAATCCTGCTTAGCCTTAAAGCCTCCATCAAATCTTACTGAGACTGCGGATGGGCGGCACCAGGGTCACAGGCCTGCTCTGCCTGGATCTGATGGCATTAAAATTGGTTTTGATTCAACATCCTTAAATCAGAACCTTTCACATTGCAATCCTGGTTTCTGAATCCTTCTGAACACTGACCCGCAGCCCCGGCCCTGGAGCTGGGCCTCGCCAAGCAGCTCGCGTCAAGTTTCCTGGCACGAAGCCACACCCACTCCCTGAGCAGCGCTGTCATGGAAACCGAGTGGGTAAGGGCTGCGCCAGGCCGTTCGGCAGCAGAGCCTAAAATACGTGCTGGCTGGCGCTTCCCAGGGAGGCGTGCGGCCCCCAGCTCAGACCCGAGCAGCTGCCCCGGCCATCCTGAGCTCTCCAGGTGGGCAAGCCACCCCCACCCTGCCCGCTGCTGCTGGTCCTGCAGACGCAGGCCTCTCGCTCTGTCCACACGTCTCGAACCTCCCGCCCAGCCCGCTCAGGCCTCTCTCTCCTCCAGCAAGTCAGTCCCCAGCCCTCTCCCGTCAACCAATCCAGCCCCAGAAACTCTGTCTCCTGTTCCCAGTTGGTGCCTGCTCTCTTCCCAGGGCAGAACTGGCTTCCGTTGCGTGCCCGAGGCCTGGCACCACGTGGACAAGCAGCAGACACTTCCCGAGTGTCTGTGTCGGGCTAACTCTGGTCAGCCTCGTGCGCCCGCCCTGACCTCAGAAAACACCAACGAATACTGAAATAGGTGTAACTGCAGGAAGGGAAAACTCAAGGGGCGGAGGCACATTCCCCACCTGGCAACTAGACAGGTCACCTGTGTGAGCGTCGCCTCATCACCCGCCACTCTGCGGGCAAAGGCAGGGCGATGGGGAGGGCGGCCACCGCCTACAGGGAGTCCTCCCAGGGTGATGGCCCTACTCGCTCAGTCCTGAGGGCTCCCAGCTCCACGTCTTGGGCAAACTCCTACGACCTCCGCCACCAACACAGTCGTGTCAAACAGAACGCGCGGTGAGAAGTGGACCAGCAGGCATGCTCCTCCCTCCAGACAAGGAGAGCATGGGGGCAGAGTGGGGGAGGTGTCAGATGACTGGAACTGACATCTGTTTCTGAGTCCAGAGCACCGGGGCTGCAAGCCACCTACCCTGGCCCAGGCCCCTGCCCTCCTCCCTGCTTTAATGATTTCTTTTGCAACACGTTTCAAGGATTTCATGATCAAACAAACACCCTTCCAATGCATGTACACCCTCTCTGGAATAGATCGGTCCTGGCACCCATGTCTTTCTTAGGACTAGGAGCCTTGTATCACTTTAACGTGACTTCTGTATCTGCTATGACTTGTTGCACAGCGCTCTTTCGGCCTAAATCCCGGAGGGAGTCTTATTTTCAGGATCGGTGGGAAAAGGAAGAAGCGGCATCAGCGATGTGCCAAGCACGAGGAGGGCGTGGTGAGGACGGCACCGTCAGAGCCTGACAGATCTGGGGGGACCCGGGCTCCAGCATCCAGAGGCCTGGCTGCAACCAGGAATGTCAGGAGCACAGACCATATTCTCATCTCACGAGGGAGGTCACCCCTTGGACCAAATTCTGAGTGCCCAAATAGTCTCTAAATTTTGACTCCTGGCCTCTCTGAGGTAAGCGCTTGCCACCGTCTGCTGTGGCGGTGGCCGTGGTCCCACGGCACGCCGTCCTCTGGGAGCCCGAGGGGCCAGCATTTGGAGCGGGGAACCAAGGGAGGAAGGTGGGGTGCACTGGGCCGGCTTGCTTCCCCGGACCAAAGTCAACCTGTGCCAGGGTGGGTCTCCATCCCTTATCCACAAAGACCGGGCCACATGTGTCTCCCGTGTCAGAGTGGTCCACAGTTTTGAAAAAAATGTATATGTGTGTCCTGTGTATCACGCCCATCCCCGCCAAGGTCCAGGGCAGCGCCCATGTAAGAGTCGTTAGTGTTTGTTTATAGAGCGGTGCACTCCCTCTAAGGGCACTGGGCTAAAGTAGACTCGTCACATCGGTCAGCCCCCCACTCACTCTAAGGGCACTGGGCTAAAGTAGACTCATCACATCGGTCAGCCCCCCACTCGCTCTAAGGGCACTGGGCTAAAGTAGACTTGTCACATCGGTCAGCACCCCACTCACTCTACGGGCACTGGGCTAACGTAGACTCGTCACATCGGTCAGCCCCCCACTCCCTCTAAGGGCACTGGGCTAAAGTAGACTCATCACATCGGTCAGCCCCCCACTCCCTCTACGGGCACTGGGCTAACGTAGACTCGTCACATCGGTCAGCCCCCCACTCACTCTAAGGGCACTGGGCTAAAGTAGACTCATCACATCGGTCAGCCCCCCACTCACTCTAAGGGCCCTGGGCTAAAGTAGACTCATCACATCGGTCAGCCCCCCACTCGCTCTAAGGGCACTGGGCTAAAGTAGACTTGTCACATCGGTCAGCACCCCACTCACTCTACGGGCACTGGGCTAACGTAGACTCGTCACATCGGTCAGCCCCCCACTCCCTCTAAGGGCACTGGGCTAAAGTAGACTCATCACATCGGTCAGCCCCCCACTCCCTCTACGGGCACTGGGCTAATGTAGACTCGTCACATCAGTCAGCCCCCCACTCACTCTAAGGGCACTGGGCTAAAGTAGACTCATCACATCAGTCAGCCCCCCACTCACTCTAAGGGCACTGGGCTAAAGTAGACTCATCACATCGGTCAGCCCCCCACTCACTCTACAGGCACTGGGCTAAAGTAGACTCATCACATCGGTCAGCCCCCCACTCGCTCTAAGGGCACTGGGCTAAAGTAGACTTGTCACATCGGTCAGCACCCCACTCACTCTACGGGCACTGGGCTAAAGTAGACTCGTCACATCGGTCAGCCCCCCACTCCCTCTAAGGGCACTGGGCTAAAGTGACTCATCACATCGGTCAGCCCCCCAGCCCGTGAGTGCAGGTCAGGTTAGTTTTGCTGACAAACGATATGTAGGGACTGTGGAAAGAGGTCATGGACCAGTTTGCCAAATAGAACTTGAGTGGATTAGCGCTGGCTCTCCCTCCACCTGAGTGCCATCTCAGCCCGTGGGACACTGTGTACCCCAGACCTCTGCTCGGGCTCCCAGCACCACACCTTCAATCGATGTCATTTCTATTCTAAAACTAAAAGCAGATGACTAGAAAAAGACGTGTGGAGTTTTCTCTAAAAGTGAGGAGAGACTATCTGAAAGACGTCTGAATGTTAAGATGACTGACACCGCTTGATTCGTCCTTCAGAAAGATCACTTAGTCATCTGGGAGGGACAGCGGACTGGGGGCCTGCTTGATGACTATGGAAACGCTGGGGAGTACCGGCCTGAGCCCCAGACGTGGGATCGAGAAGAGGGGACCGATGAGGACTAGAGATGAAGAAGACCAAACTCTAGATCGCCTCCCAGGAACCCCAAGAGGCGGCTCATGAATCAAGGTGACTTAGAACGGGGTCTGTGTCAGAGTCTGAAATCATCTACAGTCTGGGGTGGGATATTTTCAGTACATTGCAGTGAACTCAGTGTCCCACAAACCACGCTGATGGGCCTGGAAAAAAGCTCTGTCACTGATATCATGCTGTTCTGGTTGGTTGTTAAAACTGAATTATTTTTGCCTTCGCAGTGCCGTTGCTGGGGATGGTGGTGTTATTCTCTCGAACACGAACCTCTCCACTGTCGGGCGTGGTGACGGTGGCTCTGGCAATCGCTTGGGCTTGCCAGTAAACAGTTTGCGCTTCAAACTCGGGATCACATTTATTTCTGCAGGAGCATGTTGACCTTCCAGAGCCCCTCGTGAGGTCCAGCACAGGTAAACTTCTTTTATGAGGTTTACGATGTGCAAACATCTCTTCCTTTTTATGCCGCTGGTCTGTTTATTGGATTAACGGGAGGGATTTGATGTAAAAGCTTCGGATGATATTGAAAACACGTCAACTCCATTGTAGCCGAGAAAATCAGCTTTAGAACCAGGGAGGCCTCGCGTCGGGCATTATGTATAGACCTTTAGCTTTTTATCACAGCTGTTCCGTCGCCGTGACAACAGAATTAACCATTTCATTAACATCCCTGAGGAAAGACACGTATTTCTGCACGTCTGAGCTGGGTCTCGGTCTCCGTTCACATTTCAGGGTCTCTGGCCAGTCTGTGTATGGTTTAGACGCCCCCCAATATTCTGCCCGTGGCTTCTACGCATATTTACAGCAAAGCTTTGTGTTTTTGAAATTAAACGTCTCTCGGCTCCATTGCTGTGGCTGCTTTCAAGTGTCCCGAGTGGCGAGATGGGCTCCAGACCCCGGAGCTGGTGGGTTGGAGGGGAAGGAAACCTCACGCAGAGGCCACGGCGCCTGTCACCAGAAACGGCGCCTGTCTGCTGTCGCGTCTTTGGGGCTCTGCGCGGTGAGCCGGTGGCGCTATCCATACTGCAGAGAAATCCCGCGTGGAAGTGGGAGCCAGAGGCTGCTGACTGCGGCGCTGTCCGGCTGCGCTGGGCGAACGGCAGGACGTCCCGGGACAAGCACGACTCACTGGTGTCCGGGAAATGATACCCGAGGAGAACAGTGCTGCCCACTGCCCCCAGGGCTGTGCGGACTCCTCGGCCCCCAGGGCTGTGCGGACTCCTTCCATGTTTCTGTCTAGCTTTCCTTTTAAAGTGTCATCGTATTTGTAAAGACCAGTGCAAAAACTTCCTGACTCACATTGAAGCAGCCCAAGGCATCTGTTCCCTCTGTTTTCTATGCTTATACATGAGTTAAATAAATAAAATCCTATCCTTCAGAGGTATTGTTACTATTTTCTATTTTTCTGAGCACATACCATGTGGTAAGCAACTCTGCAAAGTACTTAAAGTGCATTGTGTCATCCAGTGGATGAGACAGCAGCTGTGGTGGGGAAGGGGCCACTGTGCCCACTTCCCAGCTGAGGAGATGAGACCCCAAGAGGCCCCGGAGACCCCCACTGTCGGGCGGGGTTCACATATCTGCACAGCTCACAGCACTGTTAGGGCAAAGGGCCGCCCTTGGATCTTTGTTTCTGCTCATATCAATATTGTAACAAGACTTAAAATATTTACAGTCCCGCCAAGACATTCTTTCCTGGAAGGGAAAAGAAAGTCCGGGGGAATATTACTCATAATATTTAAACTCATAAAACAGGAAGGCAGATTCGACCCGGTGACGTAGAACCTTGAGGAGCCCGGGAAGGTTCTGTGTGGCTGCAGCACCTGAGAATTCTGGGCGCTGAGCATCTGCCCTGAGATCGAGCAAAGGCTTTTCATAGGTCATGGTGGCAGTCTGTTTCTTTTTTTTTAAACAACAGCTTTATGGAGATATAATTCATATCTATATCTATTCTACACGAATCTATAAACCTCATCTAAAATGTACAAACTGAATATATGCATAAAGTTGCGACCATCCCCCCAATCAATTCTAGAACATTCTTATCACCCCTAAAAAAGAACCCTGCACCCATTAGCAGGCCCTTCCCTGTGCCTCTCTCCCCCTTCATCCCCCACTGTCCCCATAAGGCCTACTCCTAGGACCACTAATATCCTCTTTGTCTCTATAGATCGGCCTATTCTGAACATTCTGTAAGAACGGAATTACACATTATGTGGCCTTTTGTGTCTGGCTTCTTTCACTTGGCGTAGTTTTCAAGATTCGTCCATGTGGTGGCGTGGACCAATGCTTCCTTTCTCTTTGTGGCCGACTTACATTCCGTTGTCTGGACAGAGCCCATGTTGCCCACCCATGGACAGTGGACGCCTCCTGGCTCTGAGGAAAAGTGCTGCTGTGAACATTTGCAGAGTTTTCTGTGTGGGCAACGTTTTCGTTTTTCTCGGGGCTCTGTTTGCTTTTCAGTCGTTCCTGTCTTCTGCAAAGACAGTGCTGAAGCACCCTCCAATGACTACGGACCTTGTGGGATCCGAAATGTAATCCGCATCCTGTGATTTATGGATTAGAGACAGAGTAATTAACTCCGATAACATCAGCCTCTCTCATCACAAAGATAGTCAACTAATTCTTTTCTAAGTGACAATAATTATTTGCTAAGGTCTTTGAAACCTTAAATTTTAAAAAAGTACAAGAAAGTATTTGCATCAACTAAAATTTATTAACGTCTCAGGTAGAAGTAATCCATCTATTTTATCTAATTACCCAGGATGCGTTTGGAAATACTACTTCTCCAGTCGAACTAATAACTTGACAAAATAAGACCAAAAAAACAAGGGAGGGTATGTGTGCTCTATTTTTGACTTTTAAGCACTAATCTTAGAAAGGACTAACCCTTCAAAGCACTCGAAGGATTAATCCTGTTTGGCTAATTCTCCGTTTCCTCTCTCCCAGGTCACCATGTGGAGACCTCGCCTTCCGCGGGCCGAAGGGTGTGGTTCGGGCTCCTTCCTCATCAGTCATACGACTCTGTTCATTAACAGATCAGATGATTGTGCGATTAGAAATAAGCACCTCATGTATTTTTCTGAAGGGAAACCCTGTAGGTTCTTCCTACCGCGGGGTCTCGTCTTGCACTGAAGGTGCGGGCTCATCGTCGGTCTGAGCAGCACGAAGGACCCCTGGAAGTCCGAGTCCCTGTTTAGAGTGCAGGGGGTCCAAAGGCAGGTGAGGAGTGAATCCTTGGTATTTCTACTCAGTGACGTGGGGGCGCCAAGCCCAGAGTTCATGTCCATCTCAGAACCCGACAGAAACTGCGTCGGCTGGTAAGGTAAAGGAGGGTTATTACCAGCTGCTTCCCTCTCCGCACGAGGGCAGCCTTTCACCAAAACCACGGAAACGGTTGGGCAGAACTTTTTGCTAATTTGTACGGAGACCCCTCCAAATCACAGAGCTCCCAAGGACAAGAGCGTCCTTGGTGTAAGGAATGAAGAAATGACGAGATCGTGACTACCAGGTGCTGTCTCCCCAGAAGATACCTCCACATCCAAATCGCCACACGAATGTTTGCGGTGTCAGTGACGTCTGCCTTTCCCGTTACTTAGATATTTGCATTTCTCAAACTACTGCAGACAACTGTACACTTCTGAAACTAATGCTAGGCACAAGGTATTTCTAAAAAACTGCTCCTGAAATCAAATCACTCGACTCTGAAAGACAATATTTTCTTTCTGTAGCTCACATGAACGTTTTCTCTTTGGTCATCCGTAATCAGATTTCAAGGTTTTAGAATCAAATTTCCAAAATCAATCTGAAAGAATAATCATTCATATAGGGACAATTATGACTTAAAATTATAGAATACAGTTGAAGAAATCTACCAAGAAATTAAGAGAAGTCAAAAAGAGTTGCTATAATGTGTACACTTTCAAAATAATTAACCACGCTTGACAGACAATACGTGATTTAAATGTACTATGATGGCACTCAAAATGCTGTGAGAGGGGGGTTGACGCTCATTTGTCACACAGAAAGGCAAGTGTAACCATCTTCATGTCCAAAGCTTGGGAATAATATTTCTATGAAGTATGTACTAACCACAGCCCTTTTTTTCTCTTAAAGTTTATGAAACTTTCCACTAAATTTTTCACAGGAAATTACTGTCTCCAAGAACATAAAGGGTTTTATATGAAGGGTGCTGATCTGTTCTCCATGGATACAGAGACGCAAACAGGCAGAAAGCCGTTTAATAATGCAGAAGAGATTTCAATTGGACACCAGGCAGAACTTCTTGACTATCGTGGTGATAAGGGAAAATGGGGAGGCCTTTTCAATAATTTTTCGGAGATAACTGTCCAAAAATATCCAGCAAAATGGAAAGGAGATGTCTCTACTGTTATCACTTGTATTTACGAAACTGAGGACTAGGCAGGGAAATTAGTGTTTATCTAATACCATGTCCACCATTCTGTGTATTGTTCAGCCAGAGCAGCCATTTCACACCAGTTACTCAGCGAACAACGTAAACAGGGAGCGATGTCCAGTCCCTCAGGGTTTGTTTTGTACGAAGACACCGCTCTCCTTCCTTGACGACCCAGCTACGAGTAGGCAGACCCCGACTTTCACTCGAGGTGACATTTACTGGTGCAGAAATTTAAAGAAAGCAACACAGTACTGCTCTTCCATCCCCAGTCTCTCCACAAGCGTCCCCGCCCGGCCGCACCTGCAGGGCGGGACAGCAGGACCGAGCGCGCTGGCCGGCACGCCGCCGGGCCGCGGTGCTGGGCAGGTTGACCAGGCTATGCCTCCATAAACTGCTTGTCCTCGGTGTCGCGGGGGAGCGGACCCGGAGCGCTGCTGTCATTTTCATGGACCCAGCGGGACTGGAGGAGAGCCGAAGCTGAGCCAGAGGTGTGCCCGGCCCCTCCTCCTGTCGGCCGTGTGAACCTGGGCGACTCTGAACTTGCCTTTTAGCAACCATACCAACCAAGTGCTCACGGTCCGATATTTATGTGACACTGATGTCCAGGGCACTGTGCCAGTTGCTGGGGACACACCTCAACCTGGGCAGTTTCTGCCCTCCTGGAGCTTACACTCCAGAACATGTCAGCAAATGCGGCCGGTGGTGGCAAGCATCAGTCACCGTCCTGTAGGTGCTCCGGAGGCGTCCAGGTGTCGTGGAAGAATGAAGGGGGGAAGGCAGGGGCATCTATGATACTATCAACAATAAAGATTTTTAAAAGTAAAATTAAATTAAAGAGAAAAAGAGGACGCATGACGCGGCGTGGTGGTCTCTACGGGAGGGATGAGGCAGGCAGCAGGTAGAGCTAGATGACAGCGAGAATTTGTTCCACACGGAGCCGAAGGATGAGTGGTGACAGCCCTGGGGGCAGTTAGAGGCGAGCATGGGGGCGAACTGCTTTTCCAGTGGAGGGAAGAAGGTACGAAAAGTCCCAAGTCAGGGAAGAGCGTGGCACAGGAGGGGAAGGACGGTCAAACCACGTGCCACGCCGTGAGAGGGCAGGTGTCTCCGCCCCACGGAAGAGCAGACAGAGCAGGAGAGAGGAAGGCCGAGCCCAGGGCCCCCGCTGCGGGGCCGGGTCCTGGGCCTTCCCGGCGCTCCACACCGAGGCTCCTTTGTGTCCGTCCGGAGCAAGTGATCTGTCCACGCCCGCACCTTCCTAACCACACGTCCACTCGTCTATCGAGTGAAGGTGACGTGGACTCCGGCCTGTGGTGTTCGTGGAACTGGTGGCCTGCAGAAGCAACCCTCTGAGGCGTCCACCGTAACGGGGGTGGGGTCATTCTCAAGCAGAACAGGGTCTCTGGCACAAACTAACATCTCCATATGAATCTAGAAGGCATTACACTCTGTAAAATAAATTAAATGAATGGCCAGCAGGGTGTTCTACACAATTTATTGATGCCCTCCGCTGTCTGTGCTACTTCTCATTAGCGGGTCTGTCGCTCATGAAAAATGGGGCGCCCATCAGTATCCTTATAACGTAAAGCCTGCACCCGCACGGCACATATCTATAGTTTAACTCCTGGAGCACACTCTAGAGACGTGCGTGTGAGCCACGGGTGTCCAAGGGCCTCTTCGAGGTTTTCGTTTGTTTGTTTTTACCAAAATGGTGAATAAGATACTGTTCTCATCCTTCCAGTCTTTTCTCCCCACTAGCTCTTTCTGCTCGCATCCATTGCCGTAATCCAGACGTTGCCAATTTTTTTTTTCCTTCTTGACATTTCATTTTTAATTAAAAATGACATTTTAATTAAAAGGAAACACATGTAGAATAAACAGAGGAGTTCACCAGCAGCAGAGAGCTGGGCCCTGCTGCCGGCCCCGTTTTAACCTCTCCTGCTCCGAGGGCTGTGCGGGCTTCTCCGCGCTCGCCACGCACATTCTTGAAGAAAGAAAGAAAATGAGAAAAAGGTGGTCATGGAGCCAACCTGCACCCGCATCCACAAAGCCCTGAGGTGCACAGGGCAGAGAAGAAGGGGTGCCCACTCCCCACTATTGTTTGGGACTTTCAGAACTGCAAAAAGCAACCTTTCTTCTGTTCAGAATATTAAAACCATCACTTTGGTGAGAAACCCCAGTTTTTCCACTTTTCATGTTTACAGATGGCCCGATTTGGCAACCTTAAATGTTAAGGGAATTAGGAATCTGGCGGAGGTAAGCTCGGCCAAAAGCAACGTATTACAATGGAAACCAACCCCCTCTCTGGGCGTCCACGGCGCGGGCCGTGCGCAGCTCCTGGAGCCGGGGCTGGGGGCCCTGGTCACGGGGCGCCAACCCCCTCCCTGCAGTGAGCTGGCTCCTCGCAGGAAGATAGATGGGGTGGGAGGGACTGCAGCCAGACTGAGCACCGTGACAGGGAAAGAGGCCAGCAATGGGTCAATTCCGCACACAAATGCCTCTCCAAACAAAACCCCAGGTGACAATAAGTGGCCCGTGTCCATGGACACCGCACAAGGGTGAGGGTGACAGGGACCGCCGTGTGGCCCAGCTCTCACCAGCTTCAGTGCGGCTCCGGGAGCCTGAGGACACTGGGTCGGACCGGAGTCAGCGTGGACAGTCTCAGAGCTGTAACCTGACATGAAGAAGGGAAACGTGAGAGAGAGTTTGTGTCACCTACCAGATACGAAGCAATTAATTTGTCATTCTAGTTCAAACAAGGTTTTTCTAAGTCAATTTTATGGGTTGCAAGACAGTGGAGGTCAAGGATTCCAGCCATCCAGCCACCCACCGGAGGCCGAACAGGCACCCACAGGTCTCAGGTTTCAGGGGGGCCTGGCCCTTCCAGCCCCCGAACCCTGAGACGGTAAACTGTCATCTTAAACCAGCCCGTTTGCCACAGTCAGTTAAGGCAGCCCTGGGCAACACTTACACCGGGCAGACTTACCTGGCATCTTACAGAGGGAAAGGAGGCCAAGAGAGCTGACGCGTTTTCTCAAAGGCCATGGTTGTCCCGGGGCCAAATCAGGCTGACTCCAAGCATCCGCTGCAAGGCCCCAGGCTGCAGACAGCATCCGAACGGAGCTTTGCAACGGCATGAGCAGTTTATGACTTTCAAACACCTACAACAATTAATGTTGATGAAACAGGGCACTACTCATTTTTTATTACTAAAAGAAAGTTTGCCTCATATTAAGAATAACTTTGCAATCATCACACCGGATTCTTTAAACACGTGTTTATTGAATTTCTATTATCTATTGTGCAGGTATTGCTCCGAGAATTGCCTTCAGAAATCTTTCAATCAGTCAGGGAAAACAGACGTGCAAACTACAGGTAAGCACCTGGCCCAGCTTCCCGGGCGGGAGTGGAGGGGATGAACCGGCCGTGAACTGGACCGGAGAGCTGTGCAGGGAGGCGGTCACGGATGGGATGGAATTCTCTGTTAGGCGTTTCACCTTAGATATGTCAGGGGAATTTTTTATTAGCAAGGATCATTTGTGAATGGGCTCTTCTGGGAAACTGGGAGGGAGTCTAACATCATTAAGGCTTGAACACTGAATACGTGAAGCGAGCAGGTACTCACACGCCGTCCGTGGCTCCGTGTCCGAAGCAAGTACGTGCACGATGAGAGTCAAAACCATCTACCTGGGCACACAACTGGACACTGAGGGGAACTGTCTGTCCCCCACATATGAAATGTGTTAGTAGTAGCATGACTTCCCTTCTGTTGTCTTCATGAATAGAACGTCACCATCGCAGGAGACTCTAACCCGGCAGATGGCCTGTTGCTAAGTAGACAAACCTCCCAAGAGCCCCGCCTACTGTCCCCTGGATGCACCATCAGCTTGTGTCCTAAGGTTGCTTGAATCCCTGCCCTCGGGTGTCCTCACCTGCTGCCTCCGCCAGCCCTGGCCGCTTCGTGCTGATCCTCATCCTATCCTGACCCAGCCCCCACATTCAAACAGTCGTTTTAAACCAACATTTCAACTCTCCATAAATTTAAACCTTGCTTTTTGTCCCAGACACTGCCAACATTTTACTGAGACCGCATTCTCGCTGACCTCAGTGAACAATATCGACAGAGACATAGTAACATTTTAAAGAGTTTATTTGAGCAAAAAGTAATTCAAACCCAGCAGGAGCCAAACCAGATGTGGTTCAAGCACTCTACCAACAGAAGCTAGGGTCAAGACTTTTCTAGAGATGAGGCAAGGAAAAGCAGAGAATTGTTTCATTGGCCAGAGCTTAGGCGGGGGTCTCACTTGGGAAGGCCTCATTGGCTGTTTGTGATCGGTTGTCCTACGTTCGATTTCTTAACCTTGAGACGTTCCAGGCTCAGACTGCAGATTTGCTTACCTCCGCTACGAGGGCATCCAGCCACTCCTTCTCAGGGCCGTTTTGTTTAATTACTTTAAGTAACACCCTGAATTTTATCTCATCCAAAGGTGTGCTTGCATTCTATAATAATAATAGTGACCGAAGGGAAGGAACAAGATTGGAGGGGAAAACGGCTTCAGTTTGCAACATGCTGACCTTCAGGTGCCCAGGAACGAGGAGGTGGGTGGTCCAGTGAAGGCAGTGCGGGGAGCAGGGGGGAGGACGAGCCACCGAGTCCCCTCTGCATCGGCCGCGGGAGCGCAGTGACTCAGCAGGGCGCCGGGCAGGACGCTGAGAGGGGTCACGTCGAAGAGACGACACAGAGCAGAGAACCCCGAAAGGAGTCTAAGAAGTAAAAAGATGGGGAAAGTCAAGAGAGTGAGCTCTCATGGAGTCCAAAGGCAGAGAGTATTTCAAAAAGTAAGGAAGGCTCAACAGGGCTACATAGTGTCCTAAGGGCACACACACACACACACACACACACACACACACACACAGGCTGTGCGAGTGGCCACAATGTATCCTCCAAAAGAAGAGCTGTTCAAAATCGAATTAATCACAAAATGACCTTAAACTGTTCGAGCCCGTTGTATTGCTCTGCGATGGACACCCTTGGCTTTGGGGAACACGTAATTCTGACTTCTCGGGGAAGAATGAGCCCTGGCTGATAAAGAATAAATTGGTTTTCATGAAAATAAACAGAAAATGTTGTCACCAAAATTACATGATGGGAAGAAGACCAGCTCCATTGTAATTTTTTTCAGAGTAAACAGCAGTTTTCCTGGGGCTGTTTAATTATTGAACTGGTTCCACTGTGTTACCTCAAACCCTGATCAAAATGAGACAATATGCTTCTTCTGGTCATTTCGTGAGCATCGATTAAAACAGTGAGATCATTGATGCAAGCTCAGTGCTCATCCCCAACCTCCCAAAAGACCACCTGGCATATCCCTGGCTGCTACACAAAAGCTTTCCTCTTAGTCACTTAACTTCTCCGGTTTTGTCGTTAAGCAAAGGGATTTATCAGGTTCTGGGTTTTGTTTTGCTTTTCAGGCGTCAGCCGCTTCATCAGCCTCCGTCCGATATGCTCGATTTGCTGTGGAGCCACAGCTTCTTAGAGAAACAACCGGCTGAGTGATGGGCCTTCTCTGACTCAGCAAGTGCTGGTTTCCCCCGTTGCTCAGTTGCCGGTGCTGGCATCCCGCGGACGCTGCGTGGGTGTGCACCGAGCTCAGGGACAGCTGTCCCACAGCTGCCTACGACTTCTAGCAGCACCCACTCGTGTTCGATTGAGAATCACTGCCGCCTGGGGAAATGCTGAGTGGACACCTTAAAGAGTCAAAAGCACCTAAAGCCAATCAAGAAATAACTGAATCCGTAGTTTTGGCCAAGTGCTAGGTTCAAGGCGTGTGTCAGCTGGCGGTGAAGGTTGATGGGAGGACAGGAGGAGAGATGCGGACTGCGGCAGCCTCTGCCCTGGGGCAGTCTGACTCCCGTGGGACTACTGTCGGCTTGGGCGTAATGCCAGGTTATCGCTCATGTGACTCCTTTTACGATGCATGTCAAGTTCCCACGTGTAACACTGCATGCACACGTACATATATAAGTACCGAGGGTATGCATTCCCGAGACCAGTCTCAGAGGCCGGCTTAGCCACGCCCACTGTTTTTGCATCCAAGATGCTCACTGGTGCCTGCACCCAGCAACTGCTCGGCGCTGGCTGAATGAAGACGCCTTCCATGGTCCGGCTGTGCTGTCGCTGTGGTTGTTGTGGTAGAAACAGAACAGGTCTTGGGAACAGTTAAGATATTGATTATCAGTTACCTCCGAAAGGGTGGTAGAGGCCAGTATCAATAAACCCACACGTGTTTCTTCTTCAGATGCCAGGCTGAGAACACCATGACTCGAGCAATCTGCTCCCACAAAAATATCCCTTCCCCATACTCAGTGGTTAGAGCATCAGCCCTCGGACTGGAGAGTCCTGGGTTCGGTTCCTGCTAAGGGCATGTACCTCAGTTGCAGTTTGTCCCCGGCCCCGGTTGGGGTCGTGTGGGTGGCAGCCACTCGATGTGTCTCTCTCACATCGATGTTTCTCTCTCTCTCTTCCTCCTTCTCTCCTTCCTGCTCTATCTGAAGATGAATGCAAAAAAAAATATCCTCAGGTGAGGATAAAAAAAAATCCCTTCCGGTGCAGGCCCTGGTCGTACTTCCCATTGCACCGGAGGCTGTCAGTGGAGTTGCTACTAAGTAGCCTTAGCTAAGAGCATGTTTACGCCGAATAAAATGGTCCCACTTCTAGAGTGCCGAGAGCTGTTTCTGCTGAGGCGCACCCACAGTACAAATCATTCTTAATCGCACAGTGAGGTCTGTGCTTGCCTACTTGCCCTCTCAATTCTAGGTGCCCTGTGGCAGGGAAAGTCCTAGGAGGGGCTTGGAATCCACGCCAGCCCATGCTTCTCTCCACCCTCTGACGGTAGGCAAAGCACCACTCTTCCCGCAGCTGTGAAACAGGACAGGTACCCGCTCCACAGGGCTTCTGTGAGCACCAGGGAGATGGCGCGTGCTCAGGCTTCTAGTAACCAACGTGTCACACGCTGGGCACTGTGTGAGAACCAGTGGAAAAGTATCCTCAGGTGAGGATTAACAAAAATAATAATAATAGGTTAGACAGGCTCTAATGCCATTGCTTCAATGAAGTTAATATTCATATTATATTATATTATATTTATTATATTATATTATATTATATTATATTATATCATATTTAGGTAATATAGGAAATTATTCAAAACTACAGCCCTTGTGTATTGTAGTTATATTGAATGGAGTTGTGTGTGTGCCCATGTGTGTGTGTGTGAGACTTTTTCAAATAAGGATCCAGAGACTGAAAGATGGACAGAAATTTCTTCAGGAAACATTGAGGTGACATTGAAATGGGAAAATACTGAAAGCATAGACAACTGCTCTCTGGCTTCCCCAAAGGTACGTCCTTGTCTGTCATGGTCTCGAGCTCCTCTCCGTCCCTCTGAGTCACGGTCACGACAAAGCAGACCCCTGGCAGGGCGGCTGCCAGCAAGCATGTGTCTCTCACACGGGGTGCCCAGTCATGAAAGCTCACACAAATGCGTGTTTTACAGTTTCCTGTGCCCCCGGAGCGGCCCCGGGACACCGTATTCCGAGGGGCCACTGCACCTTCAGCCTCTGTCCCGCTGACTCCTCCCTGTGACCCCCTGAAATCCACTCCATGCTTATTTTGTAGAGCTGTCCTTTGAAAAGAGCCCTGTGACTACGCTCCTCACTGTCCTGGCCCTCAGCACCAGCGTGCAGGCTTCGTGCCCTGGCCGGTGTGGCCCCGTGGTCAGAGCATCGCACTCCGACCAAAGGGTCACAGGTTCAATTCCCGGTCGAGGGCCTGTGCCTGGGTTGCAAGTCTGATTCCCGGCCCTGGTTGGGGACATGCGGGAGGCAACCAATCGATGTGTCTCTCACATGGATGTTTCTTTCTTTCTCTCCCTTCCCCTCTTCCACTCTATCTAAACATTAATGGAAAGATGTCCTCGGTGAGGATTAACAACAGCAGGAGGCTTCACCCACTGCCTTCACCTCCTTACGCCCTGGTCCATCTTTAACTGGGCATAACCCGGAAACCACTGCCACGCACCAGGCCCCCCGTGAACCACTAGGAAAAATGCCACGTGGTCCCACGGTCCTTCACCTCCCCTCGCCCTTCTCACGGCCTGCGCTCCGCCCCGCCTGCCGCCCTCTCCTACTCGGAGTGCTGGACCTCTCCTGGGGTCAGGAAGCCGACGTCCTTCCCTTCATCTGGCAGCCCCAGCCTCTTCTGCAGACTCACTCTTCTCTGGGGGACACCTGCGTCTCAGTGGCAGGCCTCGGTCCTGGGCAGGAAGGGAGGACGGCCGTCAGCAGGCTTCGTCACGTGGAGATCAGGGTACACCGTGCCCAAGCACAGGCCCATCGTGCGAAGCAAATGACCCAATTTTTGTAAAGTGCTTAGAAAAGTTCCTGGTACATAGAAAGTGCTATAGAAATGTTTGCTAGTATTTTGCTATTATTATCCACATCCCATAATGTTTACATGGTTCCAAGTCTTATCCCAGTCTGACTTATATCACAGGTACATACATACATGACACACCATCCAGAAGATTCCCTGAAGACTAGTCCAGAGTCTTATTTGTGTCTCCCCCACGATGCCTTGCGTGTGGAAGTAATGTTACTTAACTGAATTTTTAAACTGCTGCATGAGTAAAGTTTTACTTTCTATTTCTTCTGCTTTTTGTACTTCTTGCCACACTTTACTCTCATAGGCTCAAATGTAATCCATAATTTAGGGTAACATATAAAACTGCTGGTTCTTGAAAATTAAGCCTGGGAAGTGTTTTCATTTTATGGTGAAGCCACGAGGCTGTGTCCTATTTTTGCTAAGAAATGAATTCTGCATTTTGATGAGAGGTTATCAGAGTGTGGTTTCTACACCAGTGGCCCCCGAGTGCCCTCTCAGTGGTCTCCAGGCTCGTGGCTTCTCGTTTGCAGGTTTATAATAAGACACCATCTGTGACTGCAATGATTTCATAATCCATTTATGATGGTCAATAAAATTCAAACATTACTTCAAGGGTACAGGATTCATGACATTAATTCTAAATTTTATTTTGGCCTTATGCTGAGCAAAAGTGGGTAGATGAGGGGGTTCACTGGATTGTATGTATCGCACTGACCTCGAGGTTGGTCAGGTGTGAGAGCCTCTGAGCAGGAAAGGTTGAAACCCACGTGAAGACTTCCTCATCTAATTGATCTCATTGGAAACCAAAGGTTTACCGTTGACCGGTGGCATATAACTAGGTAATTCTCTTTGAATCAAAGAGAAAAACAGACATCAGCCATCAGGAATAAAGGACAGAAACCAAAAACTGAGAGTCATCCGGGTACACTGACCTGTCACCAGACAGGAGCTGTGTTTTCCGTTGTTGGGGCTTCCTCCAGTGATCCCACGCCACCAACGTTGTGGCTAGCATATTTATCTCCCCCATTTCGATGTAAGCCTCAGTTACTCCAGAAGCCAGCTTGATAATGCATAACTTCTCCATTAGGAATATTTTTATGGAGCCCATCGTTATGAATTCATTTGCTATTCACTGTAATAGCACATATCATAATGAATTCATTTAGTATTCATGGGGATAACACAAACACCATTTAGTAACTGGTTAATGGACTGAGCCGGCTCTTTATCCTGCCTGGGCTTTACAAGAAACAATGCTCATTTATTTAAGCCATCAGCCCCTTTCTCGTCTTCATGGTGCACGGGCTCGTTTTGTTCTCCAGTGTCCAAGCACAATGCTGCGGGAAGGAGCCGCTCTCTCCGGAAAGCAGAAACCCAGCAGCAAGGGGCCGAGACATGGAGGAGGGTGATGAAGTGTAATTAGCTGCCAGTTCATCGCAGGCCCGTGTGGACAGTTTTTCCCTGGAAATTAAAAATCATCAAACAATACTATTGATGCACCAGGTTCGGAGCTGAAGGAGCCATAATTAGGAACATTTCATAGATCGAAAAGTGAAAACTGTGACAGGCAGAAAGACTAAGTGAGTTGCTCAAACGCACGGGGCAGGTCAGTGAAGAATCTGAAGTTGAAACCCAAGAAGTCCTGTTCCTGGTCACGGCCTTGGCCGGTGCAAACCCATGTGCTATCTTAGCCATCAGGGCCTTCGTTCTCCTTATAGAATAATGTCACATGTGTATCTCACCTAGCAAAGGTCTTGTTCTAAATCTTCACCCAAATCCTCTTGGAGCAATTTGCAAAATTAAAATGCCAAACAGCTTCAATGACCTACAGTAAATCATGAAACCAAGAACTGGCGTGAGCCGGCTACGTTCCGAGGGTCTTTTGCCTTGTAATAATTAATTTTTCTTAGAGTAGAGTAGAGTACAAACCAAGTAATTCAGAAATAATTGTGTCTGGAGTCCATCTCCTCAAAGTGAAATACTGCGTATTCTCAGACAAATGAAAAGAGAAACGAACAGAGGCTTCACCAGCAAAGTTTAGACCATAAGGGAAAGTCAGGCGTGAAACGGGTACCAGTCATCACTGTCGAGTTCCTCTTACCAAATAACACCTGCAAGCCACACACAAATCTACATGAAAAAATTAAAGGTCAGCACAAACTGGAAATTACAAAATAGCCACAGGGATGTGGAGCACAGCACAGGGAACGTGGCAATGATACTGTGATAACTGTGCACCGTGCCCCGTGGGCACCGCGAATACCGAGGAGAACACTATGCAAAGTATGTGATTATCTAACCACTGTGCTGTACACCTGAGATCCACACAAAATAATACTGAAAGTAAATTATAGTTGAAAAATACAAAATAAAATGCAAAACAAAAATTAAAGGTCAGGGGAATGAGAGACAGGCAGAGAGGGCGAGACACCAGCCCCCGTCCACGCCGCAGGGGCAGCCGGATGTCCATCCCTGGCCTGATGCTAAAGTGCCCTAAGACACAGCACGATATGAAACACTCTTCTCTGTTTTACGTGAAATATTCAAGATGAAAATTGTAAAATGCAAGCAAACACAAAACTCCATTCCGCATGTAAACCTGGGGCGGAGAATCCTAGGATTTGCGGAGGCAGAGGGAGCGCACGTCCATCTCCAGAGCAGCCGAGTGAAATGGTTCCCGGGCTGCTCTGCTCCCACCGAAGCCGGAGTCCGCGGGTTTCCTGTGTCACGGGCGCTGGGAAGAGGTAAAGAGTGGCGAGAACGGGACAGAAACAAAGGGTTGTCAGCCTTCTTGGAAATCTGTTCTCAGGGCTGCACATGCTCTTTGTCCCCAAACATGTCCGTTCCTTGCCGAGAGAGCAGGTACAAGAGTTGGGACATACCTTGGTGAACGAGCAGTTTGGTGACCGTCACCCAAGCTCCCGGTGGCTGACGAGGGAGCGCTGAGCACCCTTCGTGTCGCAGCCCCTTACGGAAGTGTTACTCCACGGAAACCCACAAAGTCCTGCTCACCTGTCGGGATGGCCCTCTGTGAGCTGACGAGCTACCTTCATGTTGAAGCCCTGACCCCAGGACCTCAGAACGCGACTGCATTTGCACACGGGTCTTTAAGAGCAAGTAAGGTAAAACAAGCCCATTAGGATGAACCCAAATCCAGTCTGACCGGTGTCCTCGTAGGAGGAAATCTGGACAGGTGGAAGAGACACCTGTGCGCAGAGGAGGGAATGCCGCGTGAGCGCGCAGCAAGAAGGTGGCCGTGTGCAAGCCAAGGAGAGGGGCCGGGAGAAGCCAACCCTGCTTGATCGTGGCCTTCTGGCCTCCAGAACTCTGAGAAAATGAACTTCTGTTGTTTCAGCCCCACCCCCACCCCCACCGGTGCTATTTTCTTATGACATCCCAGCACAGTAATACCCCTGCTGTTTCATCTGGGGCTTTGGACTAGATTGGAGGGCACAGTGGGGCCCTCTCTCCCCACTAACAGACCTGCACGAAGCTTCCAGTCCACCTCACTCAGCTCGTCTCTCCTCCCTGCTCGCCAACCCTTGTGTTCCCTTCTGACCCGTACCCAATGCTCTACCAACCGTCTGCTGTTTGAAGACACCGTGCTCCTTCCAGGGTCTTCTCTCTGCCGCTGCTCACTCTTTTGTACATGGAGGAAAGCTTGCACCTTTTCCAAAAAAAATAAATAAACTATTCCACCTGCGGGTTGAAGGAGAAATCTGTGGTGGTCTAGAGAATCTTTGTTTAAAATGATGGGCTGTGCATGGACCTTCTTTTTGTTTACATTGAGTTTAAATGTATATGATAGTGCGTTTCTGGCAAAGGGTCCTTAGCTCTTACCATCTACTCAAAAGGTTACCCTACCAAAAAATTAAGAATTGCTGCTAACAGAAAGTAAGGCATAGAGGTTTGAAAAATTGGAGATCTTAGAACCAAGACTAGACCGTATATAAGTTTTAAAATTTTGAAAAAGTTTAATGTTTCTATACCACCTCAAAGACACAGTCAGGGTGATATTAAATAATACTCTGCTGAGAGTTAGGAGAGGAGGAAAGAAGAAGAGAACAGAGAGGGAGCAGAGGAAGAAAGTGAGAGAAAACCACTTAAATAATGCAAATAGGCCAACAATTTTGGCAATTTCACTCAGTGAGTGGGAATCCTGGAGAGAACTATAGATGAAATGTGAGAACATGAAAATCTGTTCCCTCTCCTGCCCAGATCCCCATGCCGCTCATCATGTACACATCTCTGCTACACTGACGCAGACTTCAGTGTTTACAGATACTTACTCCTTGTGCATTACGGCCCCAGACAGAGGGCACCCACTTCCTCTGCTGTGCCGGTCTACCCAACCTGGGGATGAAGCTGGGAGTGTGCACTGAGTGTCTTAGTCTTCAGCATGACAACGCCCTGAGCTTACCAAGAGTTGTTTCTATAATATACAACTTTCATCCTCCATGAGTATTTTAGAACTCATCCCTTAGAAACATCTCACTGGCCTGACTTGGCATTTAGCACCCCACATTGGAGAATAACAAAGAATCACGATAGCATGTGCTCTGTAAGTTTATTCTCTGACTGAGCACCGAGGAATCAGCCACGCCGCCGAGGTCACAGCTTCAGAATGTCACATAGGCTGTGTCATCTCCACCTCATGACATTTGCACCACGTGACTCTCGTAGACTCAACAGTCCCAGAACTGGCGGGACGCTTTGGGTTGAGATGGAATGATAGCACATTATTCTATTAAGGGCCCATTTGTCACTTAACATTTTGTCCTGGACATCCGGTGGTAGTAAGATCTCACCTAACATTTCCAGGCATGAAGCTTGGCCAGTATTTTCATCGTGGTACCCATCGACAACCTCACCTCTGGCTGAGAAGCTGCAAAGATTTCCAAAGCTTAGTCTGAGAAATGCAATGTTCCCTGTCTTACCTCCCATCACATCATCGATCTTAGTTTTCCTTTCACTAGTTTATCCCCAAGGCCAACACAGCCCAGGACCTCGTAGACTCCACAGAGAAACAGAAAGTCTCTTCACGGGGTCATGGCCTCGACACAGAATCTGCCCTCAGACCCAGTCACAGGGAATACTCACCTTCGGAAGCATAAGCTTATTATTTTTTGGTCCCAATTTGCTTAAGAATATAGGACACAATTCATCAATATACAAATGAATGGGAGTCCATGTAGTCAACCAAGAATTCACTAGTAATGAGTTAGTGTTTTCTGTTTAAAGAAATTGTTCTATACGAAGCTAAAAAATGTGAGACAAAAACTCATTAAAATCAATATTAAATTAGTATGAAGCAGAATAATAACTTCAAAAAAGTTAGTTCCAAAAGTGTGTTCTTAAGAAAAATCTATTGTTTATCTGAGTATGATACCTTAAATTAATGTATAACAGAAAATTCATAGAAATGCTAGAAACAAAGTAATTTTTCAGTGCTAACATTACTTAATGACTGCTGTCCATCAATAGTCCACTCAACAATACCATGCAACATGTAGCCTGACCTCCTTTCCTCACGTGTAATTACCGCCAGGAATAAGATATACCTGTGTTGGTTAACAATTCTAAATGACCTCTGTATGATAATTTATGTTAATAGCATAATAGCATAACAATGATGGATAATGCACACCAACATTTACAAATTGGTTGCAATGCATTTCAATTACAATTCCCTTCCTATCTCTGATCAGCAGCGAAATCACATTAGCGGTGCAGCCATTGGCTAGAGCGTTACGCTAACATGGAGAGTCTTCGCGAGGTCACCCTCTGTCTGCAGTGGCCCGAGGACTCCAGTGCAGCCAGGAGAACCCGCCGAGTCACACGTGCTACTCAGGAGCGCGCTGTGGAGCGCAGAGGAAATCATCAGGACGTAACTCTGGGTCTAAGGGCCAGAGAGAATGCTGCCGATGTGGCTCCAGACCGGACTGCAGTGACAGGGAAAGACTCGCAATGGACTGGAGCCACCGTGCCAGGGCTCACCCCGTCCTGCGTCCTGGCCACAGACCAAGCTCAAGTCTACGCTCAGGTCTCCAGAGCAGGCTTTCAACGGGCCCTCATCTGCCCGGGGAGTCGCCAACCCCACGGCTCTGCTCTGCAGTAACCTCCGAAAACCGAGTCCAGGGGGTGAGACGGGTGTTTTTTCAATCACAATGCTGCCCCATTGGGAGGTCATGAGATCAAGCAGAGGGGACAAGACCAACTTTCTTTTAAAAGAAACAGATTAAAGGACAGCAGGGCTCAGCACACATATTAAGGGTCAGCGTTGCCTCCCGAACCTGTTGTCACGCATGTGTTTGCACAGGGATCTGTACAGGCGTGCACACATGTATACTTGTATGCCCACACACTTCTGTAGACTGATCATGATCTGGGACGTTTCCGGTATGGATGACCAAAAACTTGTTTGAGAAACACGTTTTAAAGGATGTCTAGAGTTCCTCCTATCTCTGAAATAACGCACTCGGAATAGAAACACGCCATCTACAAGCAATGAGTCCAACATCAGTGCCCCCTCGTCCCCACCTGAGCTGTCAGGAGGCATCTCTGAGGCCCCAGCAACGTCCAGCATCGATGTTTTCCCTCCTGCAGGTACTTCTGCCTGTCCTCAGAGGTGGCACCATTTCCCCCTTGCATCTGGCTGGTCCTGTCACCATGTGGCAGAAGTCATGCTCTGGGACAAGCCCCGGCCTCACAAAGACCGGAAGTGTCTGCCTGCCTCTTCTTGGAAGCCGGGCTCGGTGTGAGAAGGCCGACCTCTGACCATGATGAGGTGAGCAGTCCATGCTCACCTCCTGAAGAGGCCACGTGGATGGAGACCCCTGACCAGATGACACCAGATGTGGGTGAAGAAGCGTCCCCTGTGTCCCAGCCCCCCAGACCCCAGGTGGGGCAGAACCCCATTCCTGAGCCCAATCCACAGTGGACAATGAGGGGAAATGACCAGTGTGTGGTCAGCCACTGAGCTGGGGGCAGTCTGTTACAAAGCAATAGGTTACCAAAGCAACATCCAGGAACTGTTACAGGTTTGCCGTGGATCTGTGGGCCACAGGCTACTTTAATTGTAACAAGACCTCAGTTTATTCTGGAGGGTTCATTTCTGAGCATATAATGTCAATATTGACCTGGTATTTCTAGGGAACTCTGGCAAATTGTGGAAAACGCCACGCTAGTCGCCACACTGTGCTAGCAGCCAGGGAGCAGCCCAGACAGAGAGCTCGGCTGTAAGATTAGGGAAAGTGCGTCATGTTCACGTAAATAAAGGATCTCAAACATCTCAAGATTCGCCTTGTGCTTAACTGTGCTCAAATGTAGATGGAGGAGAATATTCTGGAAGGCGCCTAGAGAAAGAAAAGTGGTGCTTTTAGACGTTTCGTCTGACACACAGGTCTATGGACAAGAGTAAAAACTGGAACAAATTATTCGAACGGGGCAGCCCTGTCACTGTACCCCGGCTGCTGCTGGAGACCAGTGCGGCCTCAGCCTGTGCCCCTTGTCACGCGGCAGACGGCAGGCGGTGTTCGCACCTTCGGTCTCACAGGAGGAGGGAGCCTTTGCTGGTGAGCTTCTCATTGCTCGGCTGCTTTATCCAACCTGGGCCGTTTTCCAGGCCTTCTTATCAGGAACACCGCCTCCCCTGTCATGAGGCTGTGTGCTGGTTCGTGGCTAGAAAACTGGGTCTAGCCAGAAGGCTGTAACGCACATGGTGCTGCCGACATGGGTCAAAATGTTCTTTATTTTAGTGTTCGTGCTGTTCTCCCAAAGAGCCATCAACAGCAATAAATAGCAAAGCAGGCTCGTGAGAAAATTCACTCCACGGGCGGGAGCTCCCTTCCTTCCGGCCACTGTCCCTGCCCTCTGCCTCACTCGTGCCCCCACTCCACCGCCCTGGCTCCCGGCGCCGTCCACACGGAGGGAAAGCACACCCACCGGGAAACGAGAGCACCTCCTCGCTGTATTTGTTTCCAGTGTGATATGTTTATTCCGGGGACAAGCTCCAGTGGTTCACGTCGGAGTGAGACCAGAGTCCGTGAGCAGAGAAGGGAGTGAAGAGAGTCCCCCGCGGCTCGGCAGGAGCCGCAGCAGGAGGGAGGTGTCCCCAGGGCCCGGTAGGTTCTGCCTGAATCATCCACGTAATTGCCTCAACCCTTTACTTTGACAGCGGAGATCTGGACTGGAAGTACAAAAGCCAACACAAGTTTATTGAACTTATTTTCTCACATCCCGTTAATGACGACAGAAATGAAGTCAGTGGGGATCTTTCGGGATTTGGGTGGAGGCCCAGGCCCATCACTGTGACGTTTGTGGGGAACCTAAAGGGTTAGAGAGGCAAGTTCTAACACAATCGAAAAGGATAAAATGCCAATCCTAGTCGCCTCTGCTGCCCACCGTCTAACCTTTGCGCTGGGCTCCCTGCTGGGCCTCCTCTGTCTGCTGTCCGCATCCTCTCAGCTCTTAGCGAGCGGTGGAGCGTGGTGTCTGTGTCTCATTTATAGGGGGATAATGAGAGTCTGTGGTTTCTCTCCAAGAGTGCCCTTTGCAGAGATAGAGAAAAACTAAATCTTAAATGCAGGTCAGATTCCTTTAACTCTGCAAATCGTACTTGGGAGGTCACCAGGCCGAAATCCAGGCGCCCAGCCTGGACAGCCTTCCGAGGGTAGGGATGTACGATTTCCGGGGCAGAAGATGTAACCAGAGGACTTGTCCCTAGCACGACTGGGAACGGTCTCTTGTCTCAGAGACGATTTTTCCTGTTTGTAACTGTTGTCACATTATTCTGTCACTGGGTGTCCAATGGGGCGAGTTCTCTTTCCCTTTGCAACTAATCGTCCCTGACATGTGGTTAGAAGTCTCCGACTCCAGAGAATCTGCCTGTGGTGTTTTAGGTCAGCCTCGCCCCGGGCGAGTGTGGGATCTAAAAACACGACAAGCTTGCTGTGTGCTGACACTTTCCAGTGTGTTGGGCTGGGTCCGCGAGCAGCGCTGGCTTTGTGCGAAGTGCTCCTGGACGAGCAGGTGGTGGGGGCGTGACATCACGGGCTCTGCCCCCGCCCAGCCCGCGGGGAAGACTCCGGTGCAGTAACTGACTCTCCCTGGGCTTTCCAAGGTCGTTTCCCAACAGCTCAACTCTGCAAAGCCGTGCGGCTTTTCGCGGGTTCTGATTTTTTCCAGTTGTTTATCGTTAGCGTAAAAAAGATGTAAAGGTAAACATGCTTTATGCTTTGTAATTCTATCTTCAGAATATTCCACACACACTTCTGTCTTGATATTTTTCCTTCTTTGCCCATCAAGCCCGCGTGGGTGGCCAAGGCCTCGGAGCCCTAGGAGAAACCCGCCAGTGACGGTCCTGTGGCCCTGCGGAGAAAGGGTACTTACGGAGCCGAGCTGGTGTCTCCCACCCCGGGCCACGGCCAGCCTAGCCGACGTGCAGATCTACTAGCCTTTATGCACTAAATGTTCCTGAAAGATTGTCTGTAATATAAATATTTGCATGCGAAAATCACGTACTCCCACTGCCTTCCCTGTGGTTTCAGAAGTGGGCTCCCACACCCAGAAAGATGCTCACCCCCAGACCGTACAAAATGACGCAGGGGAAGCCAACAGAGACACGACGTCCTCACCACTCACGTAAGAAGTTCATCCAACGGGCAAGCCATCCTGTGATCATTGATACTCCTGCCAAAGCACAATGATGTCAAAACACACGATCAATCCCCACTCAGATATCTAAACAGCCTTCCCGCGCTGTGGTGCTGGATGGCCAACAGAAACAAATGAAAATACTTTCCGGGGAAGGAGTGGGCCTCATCTGCCTCGCAGCCAAGAGTCAAGTCGCAATACCTTTGATTGGCCACATGCGCCGTTACCAATCAATAAAGTTGCTCACCTTAATGAGTATCTAATTGATAAAAAAGAGACTCTATATCTCTTACCTGATAAGAGCAATCGAGTGTCACCTGAGATAAGAGCAAGCGTCTTGCTACTTCTATCCCTGAGAACCCGAGAGGGAGACCCAGACATATAAATTAGAAGGTGGTCTCCTGTGTTAGCTAGACAGGTGCCGATGGGGATGTGGGGAGTCAGATTCGGGAGACTGTCGCTGACTGGCTCCTCTGGGAAAATGAACGTGGTGCTATCAACCTCGTACAGTCATCCGTAGAATGGAATATTAATTTACTCACATGTCTTGTCTTATGGAACCCTCATCAATCATGAGATAAGTATTATTTATCACAATCTGACAGATTTAGAACTGAAACTGGGCGGGTTGACGTCGCTCAGTGGTAGGCAGGGCAGGATTTGAGTTAAGGTCCTAACACAACTTTGTGCTCGCTTTTGAGCAGAGCAGTTAACTTAGTGCAGGCCTTCAAATGTGTTTACACACCTAACGACAAATCATTGATCAAAAATCAGTATTGGTCCCATGTTCGCGTCAGTGAATACAGGAAGCGTGGAAATGCACGTGTGTCCGCATAACGTGTGTGCTCATTCACCTGCGGAAACTCTAACACCTGTTACAGCCAGTGAAGCCCCAGCTCGGAAGTGACACCCCACCACCAAATATCAGAGAATCAGAAGCTAAAACACTTCAACACCCTTCACGCTGAGATTAAGCCACGCTTTTCCTAGACGCATTTTATTTAAATGAGACCTACTTGGCTTTGGCACTCTTTCGTCAAGCCAGATAACTCAGTGCAGAACCAAGGCATCGGGGCCCACCCATCATACTAGTCCCGAAAAATAAAGCCATCGCAATGATACGTATGGGCAAACGTGGTCACATTTTCTAACATAACGTGAGAAAATGCTTGAATTACTAAGATGCACGCTGGGAAGCGTGGGAGGGTGCTGGCGACCTGGCCGCAGAACCCGCGGCGCCCACAGGCCCGGGCCCAGGGGTCCCACGGCCCGGCTCGTTGGCTGCACAGACGTGTCCGGTGCTGAAGGGGCCTCGGTGCGGCCTACAGCCCGCGGGGCAGGGGGGACGGGGCCCCCGCACGGAAGCCAGGAGTGCAGGGACTGTCCCCTTTGCTCTGAGGGCAGCCTGGCGGTGGAGCTGGGCCCTGCGTGTGCACCAGAGCTGGGACGGAGCCCCGCGCCCTCCAGGTGGCGGAACAGACCAAGGGCGCCACCGGCTCCTCGCCCGAGGGCTCCCCGGCGCCCAGTGTCCCCGTCCGGTCTCTTTCTCCTGTTTGTTGCCCAGAAGCTGCTCGTGCGACCCTCGGTCGTCCGCGGGAGTGACTGTGGTCCACGCACACCTGCAGCCGCCTGTCTTGAGTTTGCTCCTCGGGGTGGGGGTGGGGCGACCAGGTCAGCGCCCCTGCAGGCGGCCTGCGGGCCCTCTGGTGTGGCGAGCCGCGAGGGGGCGCTCCCACGTGCCTGCGGGCCGGGTCTGGGGCTGCACCGCAGCGAAGCGCCACGCGTGTCGGACTGCCGGCCTCGCTCTGCAGCCCCGAGGGTTCTGAGTGGTGAGGCTCCGTGTGGCGGGATTCACGCTCAGTGGGATGTGGGCTAGTCCGAGGCGTCCTCAGTCGTCCTGATCTAACTCAACTCGTACATTTTGGAGGGCAGTGGGGTGGAAAACCCTTCGAAGTTCTATAGCCCAAGAACACTTTCTGATGCTGAGAGTTCCGTGGTCTCTTTTTAATACAGAAGCTACACTCCGGGGAGTTCCTTTGTGGGATTCTGACGTGGAATGACAGAGAAGGCTGGCATTTGGGGACCCTGACCAAAGAAAGTACAGCACAGAAAAGACCAGTTCCAGAAAATTCTGAGTCCAAGCCGACAGGCATCACAGAGGCGAGAGTGGCTGGGTTCAGGCCGAGAATGCAGTGGCCTCACGCTGATCGTCGGAGGCGTGCTCGCCCACATTGTATCGGTCACTCTTACCAAGGAGTGAACAATCACCAATGGCTGAAAGGTAACCCTGTGCACCCTGGCCGGCTTGGCTCAGCGGTGGAGCTCAGCCCGCAGACCAGAGTCCTGGGGTCGATTCGGCCAAGGGCACGTACGTCGGCTGTGGTTTGTCCCCGGCCCTGGTCGCGGTCGTGTGGGAGGCAACCAATCGATGTGTCTCTCTCACATTGATGTTTCTCTCTCGCTCTCTCTTCCTCCCTCCTTCCCTCTCTATCTGAAGATAAATGGAAAAATAACCTTGGGTGAGGATTTAAAAAATAATAAATAAATCATCCTGTGAGGGGTCACCAATATTGTCTCCATTTTGGAGATGACAAAGTGAAGACCGAAGGTGTGTGCTGACACCCAAAGCCACGACCGTCACGGCTGCGGGTCCTCAGGGCACAGTGAGCGGCCAGTGGGCGGGCTTGGCGTGGAGACAGGCCCCCACTGCTGGCTGGACCTGTATTTCCTGATGCAGCCTCTTCTGGCCACACCTGAAGCCCGTGTGGTGGCTCAAGGTCACCAGGTCACGCTGAGGCTGTCTGCAGAGGCCGAGCTCAGGGGGGTTGCAGTGGACGGGCACGTCCCCACCTGGACTCAGAGTCCGGGGCCAGACTGGACGCAGCGCGAGCCTGAGCAGAGAAAAATATTCGAAGGGACTTCACTGGGGGTTTGACAAGAAGGCCCTCGCCTTGTCCCCCCAGACACGGCCCCAGCTGGTCTTGCTCTCGTCTCCATCACAGCTGCCTCTCCACCACAGGGGACACCCAGGTCAGGGAATGGTGGGGACAGTGAAAGCGTTTACTTCTCACTGAAGGTGTTAAATGAATTCTTCACGTGTTGCTACAAATCGTCACTGGTATCATAAGTAGCCGCCATTCTACTACCTACTCCCTCTCTAGACAGAGACCTGTTTCTGCCAGCCGTTCGGTGGTTGTTGATAAAACCGTTCTTATAAAGAAAACCAGCGACTGGCTATACAACGGCTTTCTTGGGTTTCCACTCCATGATATACTTGTGAGTTCTGCTTGTTCTCATCTCTCTCCCGGATGTGTGTGTGTGCGCGTGTGTGTGCGTGCGCGTGTGTGTCTAAGGCTGCACTCCTGGGACTGAGACAGACAAATGAGGACAACCTCAGGGGACCTGCCACATCAGTGACATGAAGGTGATGGAAAGGTCCAGAGGGGCATCCGGGATCATTCAACTGAAAGCATAGCCCATCTTCCAAGGAAATAGAGCCAGCTCAAACTAGCATCCCCAAATTTAAAAAATAGAGAGAGAAAAGGTTGTAATTACAACTCCCATGTTGCAATAACTCAAAAGGAAACAGAAAAATATTTCCAGAGTGGAAACCATTTTTTTCTAGATTCATCGTGTAGGTGAATTCGCCGTTTTTCTGAGAAGCTCTGTGCAGGAGACTTTTTAACCCAATTCAGTCCCCACTTTAAATTCTGTTTCTTGGGGCAAGAAAGCCTTTCTTCTGGAGCAGAGCCAGGTCCCAGCCTCCTGCGTCGTCTGAAGCTTATGAAAGTCTCTCTCTTGCCTTTCATCTCTGCATCAACTTGTACACTCTCCTGATTATCCCCAAATTACAATGTTTGCTGCTACTCCGTCTTTAATCAGATTTGAGCAATTCTGTTTAGTTAAAAAAAAAAAAAAAAATCAAATGGCGTTTCCCTTTCATAGGTTTTGCACTTCTTAAGAGGAGTGGATTCTGTTATCTTCCTGGCTCCCCAGGACAGATTTTCCTTTTAACGTTCTGAAGCCGTGATTGTTGTGTTTCTGGAAGCTTGGCCTCGGCCCGTGGTGATGGACTGCGTTACCTTGCTGATTTCCTACCTGCCGTGTACGACTCCCATGCAGATTAGGACATGGTTTAAGAGGAATTATCTCCTGTTTTTAATAGATCACATACTGAGTCTCAAGCTCCAAATTCAACAGAAAATCAAGCTAATTGTTCATTTCTTCCAGGATATCCCTGAAGGGTAATTGAGCTCTGCAGAGCAACGTCTTAGTGGGAAACCAAATAATTAAGTTGAAGGAAATACATTTCTTGTTCACCATTCCCTTTGTAAAGGTTTTTTGTTTTTTGTTTTTAAGTAAGTGTGATGAGATCATAACCCTGCAATGCATTTTATACAAAGATAAATGCATCCTTTCTCCCAGCCTGTTTTGAACATTTTTGAAGCCGGGCACACATTCTCAACCAAACTAGACCCTTTCCATCCATGGAATCACGTTCTTGCTCACCCATTGGGTTAATCCCTCCCCTAGAAGAATGACCTGGGAACATACAGTCTGGACAGCTCTGTGAAGGGACAGGCTCAGATGTTTCCTCCGTGGGCACACTGACTCTTCATTGCTTCCATCTACGGTGTCTGCCTGGCCTGTGCGTCTCCAGCAGTAACTATGATTCACGCTCCCCAAACAATAAAAAGATGCTCACCCCAAACTCCTGATTCACTAGAGCCCTGTATTTCCTGTGTTTAAAAGTATCTCAACCCAAAACATTGTGATATATAGCCTTTTCAAAATAAGAGCATGCCAAAGGAGATCCTGGCATATGCCTCCAGCTCACTGAAAACTACTCTCAAATCGCAGAGACCGTGGCACTTTCTGGAACCAACGCCCACTCAAATCAACTCAGTCTGTGCAATTTTTAACTTAACAATCACAACCCCCCAAAGTTGCTTTGCCATGAAGTAGTTGCAGACGCTGGAGATGAAGGAGCCTGTCCCCCAGCAGGGCAGAGGCAGGGGAGCCCCCAGGAGCAGTCGACTTTGCTAGCTCATCCCTAGCCATCCCAAAGCCTGTAGTTGGTAAATCGCTGAATCAGTCTGCACACATTTAGAAAATCACTGCTTCCCTGCAATTTTCTATCACTAAAGTGTTATGCTGAATGTTAGCGAAAACTTCTATTTTTAAGCCATCTCTGAATCCTAAAAGCCCGTGGCATAGTGTCCTGTTTCTGTGAGCACTTCGGCTTTGTTAATCACAGTGCGCCCCAGGGCCTCTGCCAGGGTCTGTGGGGGGCCTCTGCTGGCTGCTCCCCGGGTACGTTTGACCCCGAGGTCACCTCGGATCTTATTAGAGGGACTTTTCTAGGCTGTGCAGGTGTGAAGAACAGTTCCCAGGAAGTGCTCGTTTCTGAACGTCTCTGCTTCCCACCTTTACCAAACCACCGATGAAAGAGTCGCCCTTTCTCCTCTTGGGTCATTAGATGTGGATTCCCAGGTGGGGCTGGAAGTGCTCTATTCCGAAACCAGAATTCCTCCACTCAGCAAACAAACAGAAGAAAGTGACCCAGCTGTTGCCTGAAGTGAGAAGGACTAGGCACCAACTGCTCACGAACCTGCAGGTTGACGTGAGCTCTGCAGACCGAGGGAACAGGAACGGCGACTGGGATCCCTCTGTCTGTCTGCGTCCTCCTGACTCGCCCTGCCTGGACGCTCCAGAAAGAAGGACTCACAGGGAGACTTGCGGAAACCCAGCGAGTCGTCACAGCACGTGTTGTAGGGTCTCACTGTGAGAAGCAAAGTGGTTCGCTCCCCTGTGGACCGTGAGCGACTCCGCCTGTCGAAGGCCACCCTCTGACGTGCACAGGCCTGCTGGGAACGGGTCGCCCGCTCTTGGGGGAAGTCACATGCAGCCTGACTGTGGGGGCGTGAGTGTAATGGTCCTCAACATGTCGCCAGTGCACGCTCTCAGGCCCTAGCAAAGATGCATTATGGGACTAATTTTTAAATGTTAATGGATATTGGACATCCGCCAGGCACCCAGCTGTGCACAGAACACTGAAGTGGTAAATAGCTCTTGATCTGTTTAGAAACACACGATGATGGCTGGTAGAATTCCCCCGGCATGGCAACCGGCTCCGACTCCAGACTGACCCCATTAACGGCCTTGAAGGGAACGGGTCTGGTTGGCACCATCGAAATTAAGGTGCCAAGGGCACTGTGTTAAGGCTCAAATTATTTTTGATGAATAGTAAGGAAAGCCTCATCCCTCACACCTATTAACCTTACCTGGATTAGCATAGCTCTTTGACAGTGTTTGGGGTTTGTTAGTCTGTTTTCTGTGGGATCAGGTCAAAATGAAAATGTCTTCACCAATTAGCTTGGGTGTAAAAGCGGCACCCTGCTCCCGGGCTCACCTGCGCTTGCAAAGAGGACCCGGCTCCCCTTCCAGGGTTCATGGAGAGGCAACAGGGTCCCTATCCCTTGATCTGTCGCTCTTATCATTTTAATTGAAAGTCAACGAATGGAGCGTTTCTGTAAACTCTTCTTCCAAAAGGTCTTACTAATTGTGTGCACTTGGCCAGTCAAGCCTACTAGAAATGGCCTGTTGGTTTTTTTTAAATGTTTGTGATGAGCTGCTTTTGAGTAAAAAGCATGAGGCAGAAGGCACATTTTTAGCATAAACAAGGGGGATGCCAGCACCACAGCCGCCCGCTCCCCCGGAAGGGGACCCGCAGGGTGGTGCAGCCAGCGTCTGACGCTCCGCCCGAGGCCGTCAGCCCGGTTTACACGTTTCATCAGCCCGGAGAAGGTGAACATGAGCCGAGCTGGTCTGCCGTGGTTTCTGCGGACGTGTGAGAAGCACCAGGGCCCGGTGCGTGGGCTGCTCCCTCCGCAGTGTGTGGGGGCCCAGGCAGGAACCGGCGGCGGCGGCCGGTCGGTCGTTGCAGAGCACGGAGCTGGAGCTGGAGGACTCTGAGCAGCGGTACCCACCTTCCCACAAAGAGTGGGGAGAACTCCCTTTAAGAGGTGGCCTCACTTTCGGTGACTTTTCGCAGGGACCTTCTGAGCAGCCAGGTTTCCTTTGCCGTCTGGTGGGTTTTAGTCACCGCAGCAGTGAGGAGACGTGGTGGCAGTCATGCCCACTTTCTTCACAGGCAACCTGTCCCAACAGACCTGGATGTCTGAAAGCCGCAGGTTCAAATCCGGACTCTGCCACTTACCCAGAACAGTGCAGTTTGGGGCCAATCGCCATTCTCTGAGCTCTGCTTCCTTGGGGGACCCAGGATCGTGACTGAGGAATGGAAGGGTGCCCAGGGCACGGGGGGTACCCCATGAGGAAAATTTTTATGATGTCATGTAGCAAGAGATAATGACATTTTAAAGATCTTATTCCTTATGATAAATTTCAAGAATATATCAATGAACAGAATATCCTTCTTTTGGCATAGAGTCCTTTCAGAAATTGCCCTTTTTCATAACAGTTCAGTGAAGGATAAAGAGTAGCTGCTGCTTTGTGGGTTCCTCGCAGACCTCTCCTTCTCCTGCACCCCTACTCGCATCTCTAGGACTGAGAACCTGGGACAAAGGACCCAGAAAGTACTTTTTAAAACGGGGCAGAGTCCTGGCCGTTTTGGCTCAGCAGTTGGAGCATCGGCCTGCGGACCAGAGAGTCCCAGGTTCGGTTCCCACTAGGGGCACGTACCAAAAATAAATAAATAAATAAATAAATAAATAAATAAATAAAATAAAATAAAAAGGGGCAGGAATTACTTTAAAAAAAAGAATCAGTTTCCCAAAATCCTCAGAGACTTGACATCTGATTTCCACTCACTAACATAGAGACTCGAAAGGCTCAAATGGAGTTTTTTAAAAAGAGAGTTCCCCTCCCTTTTCCCTGGGGCCCAAGCGGCAATGTGGGGTGCCCCGAAATCTGGTTTGAAAAGTCAGGCACTGCATTTGAAAGCACTTTCAAATCACAGATTCAAATAGTACTTCTTTTTTTTAACAGTTTTATTGGGATATAACTCACACACCATGCAACTCGCCCATTTAGAGGGCAGGATTTCGGTACATTCACAGGTACGTGTGAACATCACACAGGCCATTTCAGAACAGTGTCGCAGCTGAGAGGAAACCTGTACCACTCCCTTCCCCCGACCCTTCCCCAGTCTGCTTTTTGTCTCTAACGATGTGCCCACTCCGTACGCTCCCATGAGTGGAATCAGCCAGCGAGCGGTCTTTGGTGACGGCCCCGTCCAGCATGCTGGTTCAGGGCCACGCACCCGGAGCGTGGATCTCTGCCTCGCTTCTTCCGTCACCAAACAATATCCCACCGCGTTGTGTTCATGGGTCGTCCGCTGATGGCCAGTTTCCCCTTTTCGTTGTTGTGAAGCATTCAGGTGCAGCTCTGTGCGTGGACATGTTTCCACTTCTCTTGTGCACGTGCCTGGGAGTGAAACTGCCGGGCCCCGTGTTCCACGCACAGTTAGTCTTCTGGGGAGCAGCTGCAGGCGTTCCAAGGCAGCTGCACCATCTCCATCCCACCAGCAGGCCTGAGGGTTCTACAGGGGCCCATGCAGTAAGCCTCTAATTGCTGCAAGTCCTTTCCTCCTCTGAGCAGGCTCTGCCTCCCGAGTCCTGCCAGCGGTCCTGCACCCAGAGAACGGCGAGCTCCTCCCTCTCCGAAAACTCAGGCATTCTACTGTCTGCAGTCCTCATCGGAAAGTCGGGCATTGCATTTGAAATCACTTTCAAATCACAGATTCAAATAGTACTTCTTTTTTTTTTTTAAGTTGTCTTGGGATCTCAGTCTCCCTTCCCTGAGGTTCCTCTTCTGATGGTTATACTTCTGAAAGTCCTTAGATCGTCCTCATGCTTGCCTATATCCCTCTTTCTTATTTTATTTGCTGGAAGGCAAGCTCCTCAGGAAGGGACTATATCAACTTTGTTTCCAAGGCCTGCACGTGGTGTGCAGGACGGGCTTGCAGAATAGAGATGTTGGGTGACTGATTTCCAGCTGCCCTCCAAGGGACACACTGTGATTTGTGACGCTGCGCTTCCAGAATTGTATAATATCCTCCAGGGGAGGTTGGCCAGGGCTGAGCACAATGAGATCATTTCCCTCTTCTGTAGAAGCTTAGAACACTGATTTCATAAGCTAATGTCTGAGTATGTAAAGCTCCGTAAACTAGGAGTGAGAGACTTCCTCAGTTTGAAGAGATATAATAAAATCGCTGCGAGGGAACTTTGCAAATGGAAGTGCAGGCTGGGAGCTCCAGACTGGTGCACAGCCTTCACAGTTCATGATTCCAGCTCCACACACTTCAGTTCTTTAAACCCAGCTGGTTGAAAGAATTTTAGGAGATTCGAATGATGTCAAGCTATCCAGCTAGACAATATGGGAGCCGGGGCAATAGACAGCATCATTCTGTCTCTGAAAATGGACATTGGGAAAGAGAAAATCCAGTATTTTACCATTCCATTCAAAGGTTTACCTCTACAACATAACAGCAGGTGATGGGTGATGCTTTCGAAACGCCTCCTGAACTGTAATCTTTTATTGGTGGATCGGTTTCTCTCTTTAAAGTTCAAGTGGGGTGTAGTTCTGACAGTGGGGTCTGCAGGGAGGGTGCAGGGCAGAGGAGTCCTGGTCAGACCGGAGGAGAAGGGACAGGAAGCGGGCCTGGCAGCGCTGAGGGATGGCGGGAAGAAGAGAGGCCAGGAAGGGTGTATGTCATTTACACTGGCATGCAACCCCCTTCTCCCCCCCTTCATGGGGTCACATCCCAGAGCAGGTGATAATTGGGAACTTGCAGTTATAGGGGAGCCCTGGGACGTTGGGAAGAGTGCCCCCTGCTTTTCCAGGCTCCCGATCTCTAGGACATCCCCCGCCTTTGGGGCCCCGCCAGGCACCCATGGTGCAGCGAAGTGGCTCACAGGCTGTCCCAGGAGGAGGCCAGAAGGATGCACCACAGGCCAAAGCAAGACTGTTGAACGCAGAGCAGACTGATATCTTGTTAATTGGCCACTGAGACTGTTCAGGAGAGAGGGGACTCATAAAGGCGACCCAGATCGATCAAAGAACATGAAGGCACTCCGTGGTCGCTTCACAGGTGTTTGTGGCTTGAGAAAATCCGTGACTGTGGGGATGGTGAGTGGGAAACCATGTCGGAAGAGACGGAAGGAATCAGCCTGTCACCCCATCAGTCTCCCAGACCCGGGGACGCGGTCCTGGGACTTCTCGCCCTGCCGTCTCCGAGTGGCTGTCCCTGCACTGTAATAGTCTGCTCAGCTTCCTGGTGCTCAGATCTCTGTCCCCATGTCAGTACTGACCCGACAGATCGCAGCAGTGCCCGGAACTATGGGGTCTCAAGGGGGCCGCTGGGAGGGGTGCGGGGAGGGGTTCGGGGAGGGTGTGGAGCACAGAGGCCCAGGCAGAGGTCCCCTGAGCCGGGCTCCAGAAACACCTCTCCCCGCTCCCGGGACGGGCGGAGGCGGGACGGCCCGGGCACCCGCGGAGCCACCTTCGGTCTGGAGTTGAGCGCCTGGCCGCCGCTGCGGACGCGAGCGCACTAAGCTTTCTGGCTAAATAATGTTCACGATTTTCTTAGTATTTACAAGGCTGCGCCCTGAGACTGAATAAACAGGCCTGAGCGTCTAGGAGGAAAGTACATATGGTAACTGTTTGTCTTGGAAAAGTAATTTCCTGTCAGTTCATCGCCATCAATTCTGTCAATGCGCTTAAGCCGCCTAATCCGAGCGCCGCGTGCTGGAGCAGAAGGGGGTTCGCCCCTCGGGTCCCCACTTCCCTGCAGAGCCTGCGGCTGGCTGCGGCCTTAGCTCAGTCTTCATGGCTCCTGCTGGGAGACCCGCGAGTGTTCCTGAGCTGCGGGGACAGGGAGAAGGCCATGTCCCCCACTCCTGGTGGTCTGTCTTCGTGGGATGTGCCCCCTCCCCCGGCTGGTGCCACGCGTGGCTCAGGAGAACAAGGTGCTCTGTGTGCCCAGTGCCCGGCGGGTGTGCCCACACACACCACGCACGAGAAAGGCACGGCGGAGCCGAAACCCCGCGGTCCTCCTCTTGACAGATTCTTACCCAGAGCACTTTCCACAGGGAGACTAATTTTTTTTTTATCCTCACCTGAGGACATTTTTCCATTTTTGTTCGGATAGAGTGGGAGGGAGAGAGAGGAAGAGAGAGAGAGAGAGAAACATCGACGTGAAAGGGACACATCAAGTGGCTGCCTCCTGCACGACCCAACCGGGGCCGGGGACAAACTGCAACTGAAGTACGTGCCCTTAGCGGGAACCGAACCCAGGTCTCTCTGGACCGCAGGCCGAGCCTAACCACTGAACAAAACCGGCCAGGGCTAACTTTTTTTTTCTTTATTGATTTTAGAGAGAGAGGAAGGGAGAGGGAGAGAGATAGAAACATTGATGAGAGAGAACATCGACTGGCTGCCTCCTGCATGCCCCCCACTGGGTATCAGGCCCACAACCTGGGCATGTGCCCTGACTGGGAATCAAAGCGGCAGCCTCTTGGTGCATGTGACGCTCAACCACTGAGCCACACCTGCAGGAGAGAGACTAATTTTGACAAACCCATCTTTGGAAGGCTTTTATTTACAGAACGCTTGTCTGCCTCCTTTTCGTGGACCGGGTTTGTCCTGAAGCCCGCGCAGGCTGGCGGCGGAGGCAGTGCTCACCCGGACGAGCTGCTGCAACCAGCGACCAGCGACTCCAGTCCCCAACCCGCGCGGGGGCTCAGGTCACGCTCTGCCTGCAGACCCCACTGGGAACAAAGACAGCCGCGCTGGCTTCCTTCTTCTCGCTCAGCACCCAGTGTCCGTGGCAGGGGCCGACGGCCTTCTCGTGGCTGCTCGGTCCTCCACACCTTGCCTTCGCCACCCTTCTGCCACCTCCTGTCTTGCTGTCCGGGAGACACAGCATGGAGGGCTGCCCTGGAGGTCACACGGAGGAGCCCTGTGTCCAGAATCCCCGTGGTCTCTGGAACCTCGGCAGGAAGTCTTTCTCTCTCAGGCATTGCCTGGGGCAGTCAGTGGGACTTAAAGGGAACACACTTTTCTGGAGAGGAGCCGGCAGAGGGTCCCAAAGGTCCAGAGAGGGTCGGGGGCACCAGGCGCTTCCCTTGAGAGGAGCGGGGTGGAGGGGGAAGAAGGAGGGACGAGTGGGTGGGGACTGATTGGCATTCTCTTACTAACAAGGACACCAGCACTTTCCTCTGTCAGGAAGCTTTCCAGTGCGGTGCACCTGCTGACCCCCTAAAACGTCGCAAGATCCTACGGCGTGGACACTGTTATGACCCTCTTTGTACCCAGGAGGCCTCAAAGGCAGAGCCCATGGTGAGGGTGCACGGGAGGGAAGAATCCAAGAGTGTCTGCTGTCGAGTCCGCTGAGCCCCAGTCCCGACAGACAGGTGCAATGAGGCTTCAAGAAACCCCATATTCATTACGTCACAAAGGGGCTGGGCGGGGGGGATGATGGACACATATTGGCTGGATTCGTTGTTTGGCTAGATCCCTCAAACTTTGCATCTTAGTTAAACCTACCGATATAAACCCATTCTCCTTCGTCTCCCAAGGCCCCACTGCACAGAGGTCCAAGCTCTGAGCAGTCGCCCCAACTTTGCATGCCCACAGTGCACCTCTGGGGTGCATTCAGTTCCAGCCCAGCCCCTGGGGCAGCTTCAGATGACTGAGAAAACTCCTGTTCGGAAAGTGTGAGCAGAGCTTCTCCCTGAGGGGTTCACCTGTTGAGGGTCAGCTCACATCTGTGCACTTGGGTACCAGCCTCCCAGAGAGCTCATTTCTTTGATGCATATTTAACACCTTAAAATCCTTAGTCAACCTTTTACGTGTACTTGATCGGTTTCTCCAAATACATTGCAAGCTCCCTGATGCAAAGCAGCTCACCTTCAATAGTTTGGAGCAGCTGAAACGGCGTTCAGGTGGAGGTGCTCAGAGAGGCTGGTCGCTGAACGCCTGGGGCGTGACCCTAAGGCGACGAGTCCCCGACTCTGCTTGTCTCTGTCTATGCTGATATTCACACAAAGTTAAACTCATAAGAAAGGATATGAGTCCTGGACATTTCTCACAGTTGAGTCTGGTTTCAATTCAATTAAACTTAACACAGGGAAATGCCAGAGAGAGCAAAGCCAAGTAGCCCAAGGGAGCTTCATTTTAATTTCATTTTTAAACCTAAAATCAAATCAGCCAAGGCTGATGAGTGTCTGCTGTGCACAGAGAAGGGCGCACACATAAACAGACGCCCCGGAGGACTGTCTTCTCTGAACCCAGACACCTGCCAGGCAGAGCGCTGCGTTCCAGGTGTGCCTCAGGATCTTGGGACGAACCATGGAAACTCAGCCTAAGGTGTGTGTTGGTGATGAACATGAACCTGAGCATCAGGAGAAGTGGGGCCACCTCCTTCCATGCGGAGCTTGGGAATTCTGCCTGAACCGGAGCTCAGAGGCGAAACGGCACAAGCTGATGCTCCCGACGCTGCTGTCTCTGAGAAGCCATGCCAGACCCTGTGCCGTTCACCAGTGCAAACTGTGGCTCCTGGAGCTGTGGCAGCCACCTCAGCACCACGAGGGCACACGTTGCGCGTGAACCCGGGTTCCCGAGGGCATTGCTCTACTCTGACACTTCTTACGTGAGATAACATTTTCTTCTGTGTTTAAGTCATTTTGATTTGCCCAATCCCTGTCTTAATGTTAGCCCAGAGAGCAGAAAAGAAACAATTCTCCCATCTAGAATACTTCTCCTCTCCTTTACTTTAAATACACACACACGCACACAGACACAAATACGTATATAGGATTTTTAATAGGAGGTGACAATTATATATTTCTCAGGGCTGGTATAAGGATAGGTGAAATAAATATGCAAAAAACACTACAGAAGTATTAATATTTCCCTTGGTTATCTTCATTCGCACACTGCCAGACTCCTTCCCCTGCTGTCTTCCCAGCAACACCCTCTGCTTCAGCTCTGCCTGTTGTCAGCACCTCGTGTCAGGAAGGCAGCCCAACAGCGCTTGTCCTCAGAGCCGAGACACAGGCTGGGGGCGGGGCCGGTGCCCTCCGCTCCACTGGCTGGCGAGGAACAAGCCTTCGCTGCTTCCTCCCCAGTTTGGGAGCTCTGGAGCTATCCCCCGTGTTTGTGTAACAGATGCTAAAAAGAAGAGAGATGTCAGCTTTGAAGGCAGAAACCCATACTCACCAACTCTGAAGCAAGAGCTTTCATGAAAGCCCAAAATAACGCAGTTCTCAGGGACAGGAGAGGGGCATGAAAAACCAGGCAACCTGAAACAAGCCATTCCAAATGGCATACGTTTCCTATAAGATACACCATGTTCTCGAATGCAGTGTTTGCTAACCTCATCGGCCACCACTGCAATAGAAAGTAAAATGGATCGATGATAAAACAAATGTGAATAACAAAATTCAAAACTCTGATAGGTTGACCAGCGTTCCATTCTATATTTTCAGTGAACACCGTAAAAGGTATAATTTTATGGTAAGATATGTCATTTCAACGATGCACAGTGTACATGCATGGCTTTTTCGGTCATTACACATATTCATAAGGTCTAGGTCCCCTACCCCAAAATGAGAATCACAGACACATAAAGTTAAACATGTGAACACAGAGACACATGGGAACATAAATATATATATTCATTTCATTTTAAATTCCCTATAAAATTTCTTCTCAATAAGAAATGCTTGGAATTCATATTTAGCTGACCATCACTCAATGGTAATGTGTTTAGATTACTAACAGAGAGAGATTGAAGCAAGACTTGTCAGTCATTTGATGTGTGCTGTCAGTTTTCATGGAGGAGTTTATTGAGAAACAGTTAAGACGTGAAGTTTCATTGTTTCTCTCTTCTATGCATCTGGTCGAGGGTGAGGACAGGGGCCCCATTCCTTAAAGTTTGAGAAGCTATTTTGTTAATACGTTTGCAGCATTTGTCCGTCTCCAAGGAGCTATCCGTCAGCACCACGCAGCAGGCTGCCACACTGACGCTCAGGCATCGACGGGGAATAAGATGGCTATGCAAATAGTGCCTGAATATTCAAGGACATGGAGACTTGGAAAGTTTGCAGTGTGAGGGTGAAATCAAGGTTTGCTGACCTTTGAGTCTCCCTGGAGCTATTGCCATGCATTCAGAGGTCTCGGCGTTCGGGTCTGGGTCTGGAATCCTGCCTATGTGAGCAGAAGCGTGTGTCAGAGCAGGTCAGGGAGTTCCCTTTATTCAGAAGTGTGGAAGCATCCGTGTGGGCCTGTTTCCGTAGATCCGCTGTGGACAGTGAGAGAGCACTTTGAACTGGATATCGATATTTTCATCAAAGCCACAGGAATTAGGAATATTCACTGGGATAAATTAAAGATATTATGTCATGATAACAGCAGCAAAAAAATAAGAACTGGTGCTTCTCATTACTGGGGCTTGTGATGTATTGAAAATGGGGTTGGTTATTTATCCTCTGGGAAATACCATGTGCCACTGGTGTGAGCTGGTTGCTAGTGCCCTCTGCTGGACAGAAGGAGCATTTCCGGTACCTCAGGGCTGTGGCTGCGTAGGCTCCTCCTTACAAGCGACGAGGATGGATACATCTTTCTTCCTTTTCAGGTGCTCTGGTTGTAGAATACACAATGCACAGCATCACCCTGAGGAAAGCAGTATCTCCCCAAACTAAAGGCCAGACACAGAGACTCATCCCTCCTGTGTGATGCCATGAGCAATGGTAGCTGTCTCTTAGCTTCCTCGTCTTGTAAACAAACTCTATCATTAAATTTCTTGCACTTAATTTATTCCATGGAAACACCTTCCTCCCACTTTGTATCGCTCTGTATGGGCACAGTGTCTAAAACATGTTGTTTAAAGATCACATGCTCTGTGCACATTTGGGATGTGAAATGCATCTGAGTGCTGTCATTGCAAATCTAGACAGTCGCAGTGACATCGCCCGCCTCACCGGGCTCCGGTTTGTCATTAATGATCAGTCGCGGGGAGCGGAATCAAAGCGAGAGGCACATGAAGGACCCCCTCCCGGTGTCACGTCCTTTGAGGCCAGGGGGACCAGCGTGCCGCGGCCGGCGCCCGCGGGGCAGGTGTGCAGGGCTCCTGCCGGCAGTTCCCACACTCACGCCGAGCGGGACTGCCGCGTGGGCGGTTCAAACAGTCTTCCTCCACTCAAAGCAGAACTTCCCTGAAAAACATAAATTGGCTCATTTGGGCTTCAAACTTGACCCAAATGTACAAAGAGGGGTTCGCAAACTTCAGGGAACCCGATTCAAGCTTTTAGTTCATGAAGAAACCCAGAAGAGAGGGTCTTTGTTGCTCATCAGAGGTCTGCACCTTACCTCGCGTGCTGCTAATAACAGCCGCCCCCACGAGTCGGGGGCACTGCCCGCTGTGCCTCAGAAGTCCCCACACGCCGTGTGCAGCGCCGACCCTCGCGTGAGGCTGCGTGCATGCTCTCTCCACAGTTTAAACTGGGTGCGCAGTCCTGGTTCCTTCTGAGACGAACGGTTCTGCCGGGAAGAGGGAACCCCAGTGGGGTGTGCAGGCAGAAGTGGGCCAGTTAGGGTGTCGTGCCAATTTGTAATCAATTGTAGAAATGTATAGCAAGGACAGGAAAACAGTTTATGTTACCTTGTACTTTCCTTGGATACATTCCAAAGTGTTTGAAAAATGGCCTTCAGCCCGCGAATACCGGCTCGTGGTGTCCCAGGTGTGGGCTCCTTCGACTCGTCGCCCTGTGTGAGGAGCGCAGGCCTGGGGCCGCTCAGACCCCCGGCACTTTTCCTGGGGGGTTCCCTCTAGGTAGGAACAGAATGACTTCCACTGTGTGATGCCGCAGTCCTAACACCACGGCTCTGTCTCTCACATTTGGATTCTGCCTTCCTTTTGTCATCTCCAATGTCGCTTCAATATGCAGACATCAGACCGAAATGTCAGGAGAAGGAGTCCCCGGCAGAGAGCTGGTGTTAATGGCGGCGCTCCATCTCTCCAGCAGGAGAAACTTTCCCTGTAAACTAGCCAGAAATGGTTCTGTCAGTGCAGAAATGAAGATGTCGTGACTCAACGGGAGCTTTCCGTCCCCGAGCTGTCAATAATTGATAGATTATTTACACTGGCACGCGCAGCTCCCCAGCTCTCGGACCCCAGCTGCACTTTGATCCTCTGCTCGGCAGGTCTGACACCCTGTGGCCTTCTCCCCGCACCCCACCGTCAGCCGGGGGGAGCAGCATTTGGTAAGGCAGCAAGCCCCAAATGTGGGGGTGACAATCGCCAGTGCTCCTAAATGCACTGGAAGAGAAACGGATTGTTTTCAAGGGAAAATCAATTAGCAATCCCTCTGTACAGCGCTCTTCTTAGGAGCCAAGATGTTTACACCCTACGGTGAAGTGCAGCCCTTAGAAGATTGTGATTTCAATCTCGCCAAGTTTGCCATGGCGATATCACGGTCTGTCTTCCAGAAGCGGTTCTGATGTAAAGACTCCTGGTCTTGCTTAATTGCATTGCAAACAGTAGTTTGAAATAATTGACGTGTCATTAACATCATGATCCTAGAACCCCTGAGTTGTATTAAAAATTACACATTTAATGAAGACTATATTTCTTTAAAAAGAGAACTGGAATTTACACTCAGAAAGGCATATTATGGAAGTCCACATGTCATATTAATGGGGGGAAATCAGCATGCAGCCCCTGAACCCTAAAACGTAGTAGTGATCATCGTGGGGATGTTCCGAGAGGCACAGGACCGCGCGGAGAATCGCTTCGAAGCCGATTTGTCCTTGGGTGTGGATCCCGGTTTGCTTATGAAAATGTTTTGAGTGAGGCCCAAAGGACACGGAGCTCCCATGTGCGGTGAAAATGTAAAGACCGACAAACAAGTCAAGTGCGGCTTGCGGTTTTCTCCCTGGAAGATGGTTGCGCGGACGTCACCCTTTGCAAGGACGACACACTGTTAACCGCGGAACTGCGGGAGCGCGTGTGCGTGACGGGGGCACGTGAGCCATTCCTCTAAAAGCAGAGGCATCAACATCATAAACGTGTCCCCAGCAGTGTTCACTGTAAGCAAACTCCACCCTCCCTTCCTGTGGCCTCTTTTCAGGCCGTGGTCACTCTGACTCCCAGAGGAGCGTGGTTTCAGGTGTGTTTCTAAGGTTAATGGGATTGAAGGGAAACTACACAGCTTCTGTGTCGACTTGGAAATCCTAGGCTCTTTCTAACCGCTGCCCGTGGGCCAGCCGCCTGGCCAACGGGCTCCCCTGGAAAGGCTTTGCGAAGAGCCCTGTGCTCTGACCTGGCTCTGTTCCGCTACTTTTTAGCATCTAACCATCAGTTAAGACAACAGTAACAGCTGGCATGCATGGGCGGGGGTGATTTCCATGCAAATGTTTTTATCTGTCATTATTGACTCGGGAAAACGAGGTCTCGAAAGGAATTCAAGTTCTCATCTGGAGGTTCTTCCTCAGCAGTGACCCTGACCCGCTGAAAACACATCTACCTGAGAAAGGAACGGTCCGTTGCAGGCCATCGCCAAGACCCCTTACTGTGACCATGGTTTAACTTCTGGGACTCGTCTAATCTGAGCCCCACGCCAGGCACCCCCGAGCAGCTCGGTGAGGAGCCCACGCGGGCAGTGCCCGGGCTGCGGTCCCGGAGTTCTGCCACCGACTCTGGTCTGCGCCTCGTCCAGACTCACAGATGCGTCTATCCACTGTGTTGGTGACAGCGCCAGGCTGGATGACCGGAACGGGCCAGACCAAAGAAAGGGTTTTCTTCCGATTGGGTAAGAACACGAGACCTGACCACCTTTCCCTGTCCCCAAAGCTGTGTCCTTACCTGACCACGACCCAGGCCAGAGGAGCAGCACACATTTCTCTAGTCCGGGCTTTTACTTTCTGCTGAGAGCCCATATTTCGATTCATGTCCGAGGTGCTCAGTGTCCCAGGAGGTGATATCCTTCGGACAACACCTAAGCATGGCCACTTGCTTTGCCAACTCCTTGGCAGGAAATACCACTGAACGCCAACCTGCTCCCCGAAACGACGGCATGTTGGACGACGTGAAAGCTTCTGCAAGATGCACCTGAAGTGTGCTTAAAGAAACGGTGACGTCGGGAATCACACGGGCGAGTGAAGTGTGGAGGCTAGGAGAGCCTTCTACCAAGTTTCCATCTGTAGGACTGTACTCTTGGTGAGGAAATTACACTGTGTTTTTTAACTGACACCGGCTGCTATCTCTCTGGAAGATATTCTTTGCCTTGGAGGCAGAAAGATGAATGGCTAGTAATATTCTTTCTTATTAACCTGTTCCACAACACAAAGTTATCTTTTTATCAGGGATCTATGTATTATACAGGATTCTACCCTAATGCAAGCAGCCCTTAGTGTTTCGAGATGACGAGAGATAAAGAGAAGAAAAATATTGCATAAAGTTGATTTATTACCAGGCAGCCCTACAATATTTAGACAACTAAACAAACCCACAAAGCGTTCCCTGTGTGGCCTGGGCCGAGAGGAAGGCAAGGTTTCCACCAGCAGTGGATTTGCAGCTTGAGCTGTGACCTCCGATGAACCGAGTCCGTGAAGTAAAGGGCGGGAGCGCTTCCTGCGTGGCGGCTGAGACACGCAGCGAGGAAAACAGAAGACAGGCGTCATTCAGCGTCTCCAGTTCCGTTTTAATTACCGTGGAGCAGCCTCTTCCCGGCCTGCCTCTGTCAACACCCCCTCGGGGCCTGGCTCTCTGAAGCCCCTGTGTGCCATATAGGTGGACCCTTGAAAGCCTTTTGTTTTGTAGGATTTTTTTTTTAATCTCTGTTTTCATCTGCATGAGTGTAATTTCTTCCTACCATCTCCCATGTACTCCTTCCTTAAATTCTTCCCAGAGAGGTGGACACTGGCGTGTGGGGAGCAGCGAGGTCGGAACCGCAGCTGGGAACGCACCGGCAGAGGCTCCGTGCTTCTCCTGGACGGTCCGGCGTCAACGCTGGTGCAGGGGCCCGGGAGGCCTCCGCTGCTCCGAGACTTCAAACACCCTTGGGTACATACTCTCACTTTTATTTGTGAGCTTTCATCCCTAAAAAGTCGTTTTCCTCCCACCTTTCCACCTTCCTGCACAGATTTGTCTCTCTGTGCCCACACCAGCGGCTCTCAAATATGGGTCGCAGAACACCAGGGGGTCTCTCAGTCTCTCGGGGCATCTGCAAGGTCACAACTATTTTGATAACGCTGAGACATGATTTACTTGTTCATGGTGTCAATGGCTGGCATCCCTGGAGCAAAAGCAATGACGGGTAGACTCCTGCGCTTCAGCAAATTCAGGCGGCGACTTCCACATGTGCGAGATGGCCCTTGTGTTTCCGCCAGTGGCACTTAGGAACGTCCCTGTGGAACAGGAAAATGAGTTTGATTAGAGCTTGGCTCCTCAGTGCAAGGTGTGATTGTCCCGATGATGGAGTGGGGTGGACATGAAGAACTTTCTGCGTCCAGAAGCACAGCTTTGTCTCCGGGAGAAGCGATGGTGAGGTCACGAGCTGTGAGCTGAGCACGCCACCTTGTTGCACACAGTGTGGACCTGCAGGAATGACTGGCAACCTGTGATCACTCAATCTTGTGTGTTTGGGGACATTTTTCCAAGGAAAAGTTAAACGAATCTATCAGTTCGAGAAAACCAACTGACAAAGTTCGTTGCCATTGACACAATTAAAGATTTCACGTGAAAACTGGAATTAGGAATAACTTGTATCCATAATAATGAGCTCGACAGCTTCCCCATATCTGAAGACTTTGGGATGGGATTGGAGGTGATACTGATGGCGCAAGTGTCTGTGCTCCATCACGGATGTACATTCCCAAATGACCATTGCAAAATTTTATAAAAATTATGGAAGAGCAGCCCTGGCCGGCTTGGCTCGGCGGTTAGAGCTCGGCCCGCGGACCAGAGAGTCCCGGGTTCGGTTCCCGCTAAGGGCACGTACCTCGGTTGCAGTTTGTCCCCGGCCCCGGTTGGGGTCGTGTGGGTGGTGGCCACTTGATGTGTCTCTTTCACGTCGATGTTTTTCTCTCTCTCTTCCTCCCTCTCTCCCTCCGCTCTCTCTGAAGATAAATGCAGAAATGTCCTTGGGTGAAGATTAAAAAAAAAAAAATTATGCAAGAGCAAAAGATCCACTCAAAATGCAAAGAAAACCAATGGATTTTCATGTACAAGAGTACGAAACGTTCCTCGTCACAATCTCAGGTTTAACACGTCAAAGCAACCTTGAGGAAACAGCTCCTGGCCAGGTTTCGGTGTGGTGTCAGAGGGGTGTGTCCACAGCGATCTTGGGAGGCCACGGACGTGCGTCTCCGGCCTCCGCCCCGTCTCACGTTGTCCTGCCAAAACAACACATCCCGTCGGATGGAATCCAGCCGTCGTCCACAAAGCCAGACATCACAGAGAGTTACACAAATGTGAACGAATACCACTCGTGTAGCTAATTTCTTTGTTTTGGAATGTGTAGTTATGTTTTATAACAACATTTATGTTAGCATGTGATGGTGTTTGTTATTATCATTTTTTAATTAATAGACGATATTTTTTAACTTCTCGGTTTTCATTGCTAGTGGGTTCAGTATAGATTGATAAAATCCACGTCAACAACAACAAAAACTTGGGGAAGGTAAAACCGGGAGACGTGTCTCCTCTAAACTCTGCCCAGACACCGTGGCACCTGTGGCCGGCGTGGAAGCCACGGGGTCCCACTACACTGATCTGCTCACGCTCACTCTGTGCAGAATCCACGCCAGGGCCTCGAGGGCGAGGACAGGTCGGGGGGTCGGGCAGAGCTCTGCTCACAGTTCCTCGTCCCTTCACCCCCGATCCCCACTCCTCGGTGGGGCAGACACCTTCCGACTGTCGTCCAACTCGCTCTCTCCACGCCCGTCCCTGCACTTCCCGTGGGCGGTACACGTTCATGTCCTCCCCCGCTGGGCGAGCCCCTGGAGAGTGGGCTGTGCTCTCCTCCCGTGCCCCACTAGCCTGGCACAGCGCCGGGACGTAACAGATGCTCGGTCATTGCCGTCTGAGCCTGAAAGGACGTAGAACATGAGTAACTACCAAGCCGCAGACACGACAGGGCGCCGTGGCCAAGAGCACAGACTCGACTCGGACTCTCTGTCCCAAAGCCAGGGCTCTACCACCTGATGCTCTGCTGACCCCGGACAAGCTGCCACCCCCCGTGGTCCGGGCCCTCACCTGTGAGCCTCGTAGCTTCGCGGTGAGACTAAACGAGGGGAGTCTTGTCAAGGGCTCAGCACACGTTGGCCGGCTCTCCAGGTGACGAAGGAGAAACTGTCGTGTCAGACTCAACCTGAGGCGGCTTTGATGGGGCGGCATCTGAGTGAGGTGCGTGCGATCCCAATGGCACTTTAATTACCATGAACATCCTTAGGCTTGTTCGAGGATACACTGAGAGAAGTCGATATCAAGGTATCAATCGGGTTCATCAACTTTTCATTTTATACCCAGTTAATCTCCGGGAACTGTCCTCTCGGAGGGGCGCCGGGAGGGCCGCCGGCAGTGTGCGGTACCCAGCGCCACGCACGGACGGGTGCCTGATGGGGGCTTGAAGATGCTGTGGCAGCCAAGTTCCTTCATTTTCCTGATTATAGCTGTATTTGCATAATGTATGAATTCAAACATTATTGCTATTAAATAATGCATAAATATTCTCCCATGCTGAAAGATGTCGATTTCCTCCTCATGAACTCTGTGGAGTGTATCTGTCCGTCGCTGTTCTGTTGAAATGTGCTTGGAGACCTGCGTGCATCAGAGCTCTGATGCGGGGTGTCCACGCCGGGGCACGAAGCCACTCGGAGCTGTAACGGAAGTGCACACCGTCAGGGGCCAGCTTTCCCCTCTGCGGCTGCGTTACCTTCAGAAACTAACGTCTAGTGCTTCCGAGATGGCAAAGGCTTCCTTGATCACCTGACAATCAGAAGGAATTTGCATGTCTAATCAGACTTCCCCGGAAGGTCTCAGAAAAAAAGGTTTTCTCTTTGTTTTGTTTTTTCAAACCTAAATATAAAGATGAACATGATCCCATACGTTAGAGACGCCCTTGCACGCTCAGAAGTCCTGTCTGCGCTGCTAGAGGCAGTGGTGACTGGCAGGGACTCCCACGTACACTTCACAGCTCTAAATAGTCCGTTTAATGGGCTTGCGGGGCTTCTCCGACGGAAACCTTGACTGTGTCTTTGTTTTACACACTACGAGCTTAAAACGAAATGTGTTTATTTCCAACTATATTGTTTCCTTTTCTGTTCCAAATACATGGCTTGCCTGTTAAATTCCCCTTCGTTTATAAATAAGAGATGCAACCTAGGACTTAATTTAGAATCTAACGTAGAAGATTCTCTTGTCTCAGTCCATTCTGTTTGGTGCTAACACGAACTCATCGAGTGACCAGACCACGCAACGTTTTTTAAACGGTGCTTTATTTCATGATTTGCCATTACGATGCCAGACGACGGGTTGCGCTGGCTGTGATGTTCCTCGCAGATGGGCAGAGAGTTATTTTCTCCGTCAGGCGGATTTTCTGCTACTTCCCATTTCCATCCTCCCGTCCTGCTGCTGATAAAACGGCGCGATGCATTCAAATGTCCAATAACACGCGGATGTGCCTCGAAAAGAATGCATTCCTAATTCTAAGTGTTTCATTATAAGCAAAAGATAGCTCCGAAATGCATCACAGGAACTTCAACGGGAAATACAAAAATACTTTCATTCTAAAATTGAATATACCTGTGCAATAAACAAAATAAAATGGGCCATGACACTGCATGTCAGACTCCCACGTGGAGCTCCCGAACTAATATTTGCTGAAGGAATCAATTTCTTATACCACAGGGCTACTCATTAGACCTTTTCCACGTGGCCAGGAGAGGGGCGGAGGGGCCACCAGCGCCAGGCGGTGCTGGGAACGGCAGATTTAGACAGTGCACATTTTCAGCATAAAAACTTGAACCAAATTTGCTTCTTTTTCCACCTCCTTAAGGAGCCATTCTAAAGCCCCATTCTGCAATTGATTTAAAAAATAATCAGCAGGGAGCAGAGCACGGGTGTGGAGATGGAGGACCGTCCACTGGGGACCACGGCTGCCATCGGGGGCATGAGGCTCTCGCCTCGATCTGAGAACAACGCAGGGGACGCGCCCAAAGCAACGCGCCCAAACATCACGTGTCTTCGACGGGAAGAACGTTTATCACAACCTCAGTCCAGGCTCTGAACCTGTAGCTCAGCCGCTGTCACTGCTGCAGTGACGGAGGGGGGACCAGAGGCTTGGGCGGACGCTGCGCAGAGACAGGGCTCCGGAGGGGACCCCAGACGCTGCAGACCGGCTGGGGCGCCCTCGCCCCTCCACCTGGCCACCGAGAACTCTGCCTGGAGCCTCCCTTCACCAGCGAGACCTCAGTCTGCAAACCGAGCGGCACCAGGTCCGAGACGGCTGTAAACACAGACGAAACCCAAGCCCTGTGGGGGCGCCGCGGGAACTCGGGGATTGTGCGGTTTTACACCTCTTCCCTGGTGGGGATTTCCAGGACTGTTGGGTTGTTTTGTGGGTCTCCCCCCACCCGTGGGAGCCGGCGCCCTCCTCTCGCCCTTGCTCAGCCCCTCAACCGAAGGGCTCATTAGCAGAGAAAACTTCCCCAAACACGGCGTCTCGTCAAGGTGCCAGAAAACCGCACGTCACGTGGGTCTGTGGCTCGCGAGACTACCCGCGAGGTCGGTGCTGTCTGGCCCGTGTCGGTGGAGTGTCTGCAGTGACAGGTGTTCCTGACTGAGGTCCTGGAGAAGCCAAAGGTCCGTGACAGTGTGGCGTCTCCCTGCAGCCCGTCTGCAGGCCCCAGCTCCAGCTCCTGCTCGTTTAGGCAGCTTCTCGGGGGCTGAGACAAAGGAGTGTTTAATCAGGAAATGTATGAACTAATTGGCGAAGCCTATTATAAAAATCCCCCTAATTGGACCGGGTGTCGGGGGAGCGGGCCTGTCGAGAGGGTGCCAGTTGCATCTGTGACAGCAGAAAGCCAGCCGACTGCAGCCCCCTCCCGGGGCCTGGTCTTTGATTTCTGCCTTCAGTGCTGATAAGAAGTGACAGTCTGGGATAAAACAATCAAAACTTGAGTTGAAGAGCTTATAAACCTTCCGACACTTCAATAAACCAAAAGGCAATATGAAACCAGCAAAACGGTTTTATTTGAACCCCGGCTCGCCACACAGACATGACATCCGTTTGCCCAGCTCCGAGCTATCTCCTTGACATAATATTTCACCAGCTCTCATTCCACATCTTTTAAATAAGAAATAAATGCTAAATTCTACCAAGAGAAATAAAATCTGTTATAATCTCTGAGATAGTGGTTGTCATCCCTCAGGAGAGCTCTCAGCCTGCTGCTAAACGCTACAAATCAATATTTAATATTTTGAAACATGAAGTCTTAATTATCCATCTCCCCTTTAAGCATGAAACCGTCACGGAGTGAAAATAAAACCATTTGTTGGCTGATGGATGGGTTGCCACTTATTAGCACTTTTTTGATCTGCGGGTCAGATTACAGGGCTCCGTGCCAAAGCCCTGCTCTCCGAGTCCTGCCGCAGCAGAGGGGAGCGGGCTGGCCGGGCTGTGTGAAGACCCTGTTCACTGGGGCTCAGTGACCCGCACTGACGAATTAGGGAAAGAAAGAGAAATGCTCACACTCGGACTTAACGCTCGAAGGTGCGGTCACTTCTCATGCCCTGTGAGCAAACTGAGACATGGCACGTAGTTGTGCATCTCACTCCCTACGAAGGAGGGAAAGGGAAATTGTACGATTTTAAGGCAGACATTACAATATCTGGCATACTTGCCACGGTAAGTACCATGTAAGGGCGGCAATGGTTAGGAACTCAGACTCGGCAGCTACACGGCCCGCCTCCTAGCCTGCCTCCATCACCTGCTGTGTGACAGGGGACAAGGCCCTTAGTCTCTGTAAAATGAGGCAGTAACATTCCCCATCACATAGGATTACTGAGAGTTAAAGAAGATAAAACTTAGGGAGATAAGGTAAATAAAATCGAACAGTGCCAGCCACATAGTAGGCACTCAAGGAATTTTAGCTATGAGTGTGTGTGTGTGTGAGTGTGTGTGTGTGTGTGTGTGTGAGTGTGTGTGAGTGTGTGTGTGAGTGTGTGTGTGTGAGTGTGTGTGTGTGTGAGTGTGTGTGAGTGTGTGTGTGTGAGTGTGTGTGTGTGAGTGTGTGTGTGTGTGAGTGTGTGTGTGTGTGAGTGTGTGTGTGTGTGTGTGTGAGTGTGTGTGTGTGTGTGAGTGTGTGTGTGTGAGTGTGTGTGAGTGTGTGTGTGTGAGAGTGTGTGTGTGTGTGAGAGTGTGTGTGTGTGAGTGTGTGTGTGTGTGTGTGTGTTTGCAAACTCCTCATATAGGACCTGGATGAAAAATGGATCCAATGGCAAGTTGTGTCCATGTATGTCCATTTTGGTTGGTCTTTTTTAAATTGAATGCATTGGGGTGACATTGGCTTGCAAAACCATATAGGTTTCAAGTGTACAACTCAACAAAACATCTGCACACCGCACCATGCACCTACTGCCCCGGTAAAGTCTCTGTCCATCCCCATTTCCCCTCCCTTTGCCCACCTCCACCTACCTCCATCCCCTTTCCCTCTGGCTATCACCACACTATGGTCTGTGGGTTATGCATATGTTTTTTTGGCTAATCCCTTTACCTTCATTCATCCCGTCCCACCACCCTAATCCCCTCTGACAGAAGTCAGTCTGTTCCATGTATCCATGCCTCTGTTTCTATTTTCTTCTTTAGTTTATTTTGTTCATTAGATCCCACATGTAAGTATTGTATGTATCATATTACACTTGTCTTTGTCTGTCTGGCTTATTTCACTTAGCATAATCATCTCCAGGTCTGTCCGCGCTGTTGCAAAATGTAAGGGTTCCTTAAACTCCCACATACATCAGGTTGATATATTAAAGTAGAATCATTTGAGAGCATGACAGTTATGAAGAAAAACCAGGAGGAAAGTATGTGTGGAACTAACCTAGGAGACAGCTGGTCAACCAAGAGCGGTTCCATCTGGAGATCCCACAGTCCTTCTGCATTTGGAGCTGACGGGACTTAGACATTTTCTATAGATATATTTGCTCTAATTTCTGTTTCTGGTCTGAGCTGTCAGTGACCTCTGCTGTCTCTGTTGACATCTCGCTCAGTAACTTAAGTCAAATCACCTTTTTCTCTTGTATTAATAACTAGTCTCTTCTACTCTCCTCCCTGGAAGACAGAAAAAGGACAGAGAAGAAGAAAAAAAGCCCCTCCGAGGCTAAGCCCTAGATTTTTTTAAAGAATCTATTTTGGACTCGCTCGAAAACCCATTCGTTTTGATGAGTATAGTCTAGTGTCTGTCTGGAGCCAGCCGGGAAATTTGTGAGGATGCCGGCTCCGTCTCGGGACTCTCAGACAGACAGGAACCCTGCACTCGGCAGTACAACAGTGAGATTTATTTGCACAACTTCCACAATGTACCCATAGCGTGTGCTTGCGGGGGAGCTGGCGGTCAAGGGCCACCGTCTGTCTCCCTCTCTCAGTCAACGTTCGCTGTTTGAGATATTTTCCTATGTATGTGTCGCATCGAGTCTCTGCTCTGTGATGTGTTCTCCTCCTGGGAGGCTGCAGTGTAAGTGGTTGACAAAAAAGCTAATAAATCTGAGGTTAATCGGGCTCCAGACAGCGAAGTGCAGAGGAGTCTCACTGGCAGCCGTCTTGTTGGAGAAGGAAGTGTCACCAGAAAGTCTGATGATTGCCAAGGGCAGGACCAAGCTTAGGAAACTCCAAGTCAGCATTGGTCCCCGCACCGCCACCTCCACACACACAGGTCCCCACCCCAAAGGACTCACCCACAAAACAAGGTGCTGGCCACCAGGATGGTCAAATTTCAGCAGGCACCGTCCCCACACCAGCCACGCTCCTGCCTGGGGACCCGCCTGCACAGAATCCCTGCGCACAGCCCTCTGCACCTGCGCTGCTCGGCCAGGGCCTGCTGATGTTTCAGGGGCCTGGTCTCCCTGGTGAGGCAGGGAGCCGGGCCACCGAGCTCCCACGCGGCGGGAGGGCGAAGTGCTATGAAGTGCATGAGGTCCCACCACGCCAGGTCTTCACATAGACACGCAGGGTGCATTCGCATGGCGGCTGAAGGCTCCCGTCCTGAAGCTGTGCCCCTCAAGGTACCCCAGCAACCTCCGTTCCCAGCCACGCCGAAACTCCACGCGGAGGTCTGTCTGTCCTTGGCTCCTGTCTCTCCGACTTCGAATCCCAGGGGACAGGCGCCATTACCTCCGTGCCTCTGTAGGACAAATGTGTAATCCTCATACTATAAGTTACCTGTTTCTACACTTGGTTTTTATCTTCTGGGTCTTCGTTCAGTATGAAAGCCACCAGCTATTAATACATGTGGCTATTGAGCCCTCGAGTGGGATTTTCTAACAATCTTCCATTTTTCAGTTACAGTTGACATGCAATATTATATCGGTTTCCGGTGCACAGCATGGTGGTTAGACATGTACGTGACTTACAAAGTGATCCCCCGGTAAGTCTAGTGCCCGCCAGACACCACGCATCGTTAACACCGCATTGTGACTATATTCCCTGCGCTGTGCTTCACATCCCGTACTGCTCGGTAAACTAACTCCCAGTGTGAACTTCTAATCCCTTCACCCTTTCACCCAGCCCCCCACCTCTCCCCCTGGCACCATCGGTCTGCTCTCGGTACCTAGGAGTCTATTTCTGTTTTATTTGTTCACTCTTTTTTTTTTTTTTTTTAAGATTCCATATATAGGTTAAATCATATTGTATTTATCTTTCTCAGTCTGACTTATTTCACTGAGCATAATACCCTCTAGGTCCATCCATGTTGTCGCAAATGATAAGATTTCATTCTTTGTATGACCGAGCAATATTCTACTGTATATACCTACCACGGCTTCTTCATCCACTAATCTACTGATGGACGCTTAGGCTGCTTCCATATTTCCACTATTGTAAACAATGCTTCGTTGAACACAGGGGTGCGGATATCTTTCCCAATGAGTGTTTGAGATTTCTCTGGGTGAACACCCAGGAGCGGGATTTCTGGGTCATACGGTAGTTCTCGTTTTAATTTTTTGAGGAAGCTGCACATTGTTTCCTCGTATTACTCTCGAGCATTATTATCTTAGGAAGAAATATCTTTTTTTTTTTTTTTTTTTTTAATCCTCACCTGAGGACATTTTTTCATTTTCTGTTCAGATAGAGTGGGAGGGAGAGAGAGAGAGAGAGAGAGAGAAACATCGACGTGAAAGGGACACATCGAGTGGCTGCCACCCGCTCGACCAGCCAGGGCCGGGGACAAACTGCAACCGAGGCACATGCCCTTAGTGGGAACCGAACCCGGGTCTCTCTGGACTGCAGGCCGACGCTCTAACCGCTGAGCCAAACCGGCCAGGGCAGGAAGAAATATCTTAAAAGAAATGCCCATGAGAATAACTCGCGTTGGTTGGATAGTTCTGTGTGTGTGTGTGTTCTAAGATTTTATACATGGTTAGTCCTGAAAGAAAAGAAAGTGAGAGACAGAGAATGAGGGAAGCTATAGGGAAGGAAGAAAGAAAGAAGGCTTTCTGCTGAAGAAAAAATAAAAAGTATCTAACCTATGCAAGTAATTTATTTATTTTCCTATTGTCCAAGTACCCTAGCAGGTCCTTTTATATTCTATCCTATCCTTTATGAAAGACTTTAGTTTGAACAGGTTTGAAAAGTAATGGCTATGAATATTCTATTCTATGCAGACCTATTTTTGAATACAAGAAAAAAACACACACACACAATAATAGGACGTAATTTGACCTCCTTAGTTTCCATGAGAGAAGCTATCTCTGCCTCAGTGGTTGCTAGGTAATGTGATTTTAGAATAAATGCATTTCTTACCTCCAAATCAATAATCGTACAATGTTAGTTTAGAACATGATCTCCATGGCCACCAACAATTACCATGAGAATTTGCTTTTCCTGAAACGCTTGCACAGAGCTCGCCCTGCCGCCGTGTTCCTGAGCACTGACTGCCTAACACCGGCAGCTGCCCGCTCTTGGTCGTTGGGTCTGTTGATTGAAATGCCATTCATTTTGTGCAGAGAAAAGAAATATGGCTTAGCTGGCTTCTCTTTATTAAGTAGACATTTCCTTTGAATTTAAGAAGCCCTGATATCACTTTCCTTCCATCTTTGCTTCTCACAAAAAGTATTTGGTATTCAGGGAAGAATTCATTATAAACCACTCGCCTGCGATTGGGTTAAAAAAAATAATAACCACAAAGCCTCCCACTTCTAGTGAGTCCTCTACCACTTGCCTTACTTACACCCCAACGTTCTTCCACTGTGGGAGCGAACTGTCTCCTGGACGGCCTTTAAACAGGAAACATCGCCTGAGTGCAGACCAAAGCACTTGGTGAGTGAGAAAGAGAGAATGGGCCCACCTAGAGCGTCTCGATCAACTGGTGACCACCGTGTGGAAGGTTTTCTCATTCAAAGGGAAGGGTTTTGAGAAGTGAGAGAAGAAGAGGGTTGTCTAGGGGCTCGTGCAGCGGTACCAAGCGATGTCTGGGCCGGACTGCAAGGGCTGAAACTGACGGAGCACCACAGCCTGGGTGGCTTCAAACGCAGAAATCCATCATCGAACAGTTCTGGAAGCTGGAAATCTGCCATCAAGGTGTCGGCAGGCAGCGCTGTCCCTGGAGGCTCCGTGGAAGAATTCTTCCTGTCTCTTGGGCTTCCGGTGGCTGTCCCTGTCCTTGGTGTTCCTTGGTGTGTGGTAGCATAACCCCAATCTAAACCTCTGTCTTCACATGGCTGCCTTCCATATGTGTGTCTGTGTTATAAGGACACCGGTCACTGGATTAGGGCCCACCCAAGTGCTTGTGGCCTCACCTTGACTTCATTACAGGTGCAGAGACCCTTTTTCCAAATAAGGTCTCACTCCGAGGTCTGACAGACCACACCCCGAGGTGGACATGCATTTCAGAGCACACTGGTGCCGCTGGGTAGGTTGGAAGATTAGATTGTGTGTTACATGAGGTCGGGGACCATGCTGACTAACTTCTACTCCCTCCGGGGTAGCATGAAGTCTCGTACTGTGTGGATTCTTAATAAATGTTTGCTTAATGGTGTAGATGGATGAATAACAAACTAGGTGATGACTCTTAGTGATGAAAAATCCATACACTGCAAACGTAACGTAGACGTAAATGGCACCTTTGTATTGCATTATATTTTCTGCTTACCTTCGTGTTTGAGAGCAGTCCAGCGAGAATTGAAGACTTTCATTTTAACCTGGGTCAAGAAACACGGTTGGGCCCCTCAAACTCTCCTTGGACCCCCACCTCCACATCCTGGGCTCCAAAATAAAACAGCAACTTAGCACACCCATGAAGAATTTTCTAGTTTAATCAAACTACTCCAGCCTTCTTTGCAGTACATGAAAATAAAATAGAGCTTCTTATAAAACAGCATTTCCAATTAAGGAAAAAGACAGAACAGTGAGCTGTCTTCATTTCATGTCAGGCTCTCTTGGTTCTTTATATACTGTTTTTCCAGCAGTCTAGAAAAATGTGTCAGAAGATTTTTTTTCCCCTCAGAAATTTCTTGCTTTAGCAGAGCTGTGACAGATTATAAGGTTAGTTCTGCCATTTAAGAGAGAGAAAGCCATCTCCCTGGTCTTTATCAAATGGAAGGGGTGAGTGGAGTTAGCATCGTGTGTTAGGGGGACACGCCTTGCTCCCGTGCTCCAAGGGTGTTTAAGTTCATCACCCTAATAATGGGCCAAAGGACGGCATAGAGAAAATATTGGGACTCTGTGATGCTCATCACTTACTCTGGTGGAAAACCTGGGGAATGAGTCACCACTTTAAAGGCAACCACAGCACAGTAGCGGGTGACGTACAACCCGTCCACCCCTTAAACCTGCCCTGTTCCTATTTTCTCTTGTGCCAGTGTAGTTACGGGGCATGCCCGCCCAGATGTTAATGAATAGTCTCTCTCAGAAGTAAATATCTGAAATGAAAGCTGCTTATTTATCCAGGTCTGAATGCACGCATCAGTTGCTAGCAACATGCAGTTATTTGGGGAGCAGCGAGCGGCCCCGCCCACAACAAGTCTCCCTCACCCACCTTCTTGCGGAATCTGAAACCCCGGGGTCGCAGCACCAGGTGCGGGGCCAGGGTTTCCCTGTAGAAAGTGCACACATTTGCAGACAGTAGACCACAGGAAAGGCTTCCTGCACAAATCTTTATTATGATCCAGAAAGAGGCAGTATTCTTACAAATTTTAAAATATCACAGCTCTGACTATCAGCACTGGGTTTCAGTCTCCTGGACCTGGAGGAGCTGGAGAAAAACACAGAACCGTGCCGAGATGCACAGTGCACAGCCCATCCCGTTTCCCTCGTGGACTCAATTTCCTTCTCACCCAGTGCCCGCTGTGCTCACTCCTCCATCCCCGCTGCCCGCTCTTCCCTCTCACCTGAGGTCCTTGCCTTTGACTTCGCTGAGTCGTCAGACGTTCTCAGAAGCATGACAACAGGGCTGGTCACATGGACCAGTGCTGGGTGCCTGGGCCGCAGGCTCTGCCTCCCCCTTGTCGCTGTCCTTGGTTCTGGTAAGGACGTCGTTTCCCGGAGCGGCAGCCCCTACTCCAGAGTGTCGCTCAGTAACTGACGTCTCCACATCATCAGTTTCTCCTACTCGCTCTTTCCCATCAGCTACAAATATGCCGCAGTGTCTTCCATTTAAAACAAAAACCGTCCTTGACCTGTGATGCCCTCCACCACTGCCTTCTTTCTAGGTATCATTCTTTTTTTTTTACTTTTTCTTTTTCTTTATTGATGTTAGAGACAGAGAGGAAGGGAGAGGGAGAGAGAGAGATAGAAACATCGATGAGAGAGAGATAGAAACATCGATTGGCCGCCTCCTGCATGCCCCCCACTGGGGATCGGGCCCACAACCTGGGCATGTGCCCTGACCGGGAATCGAACCGGAGACCTCTTGGTGCAGGGTCGACGCTCAACCACTGAGCCACACCGACTGGGCTAGGTATCATTCTTGAAGGGTGTCTATACTCGCTGTCTTGACATGTTGCCCCAGACACTCTTGGACTCACTCCATTCAGTTTCATCTCCACGAGGTCGATGTCGTCCGGGTCATCACAGACCTCTCCGTATTACTAAATCCAACTACCAATTTTCAGTCCTCTCTTTTCTCTTCTACCAGCTGCCTTTCCACTCTCTCCTCTGGAAACACGTTCTGCACTTGACTCCCAGGTTGCTGGTCTCCTTTGATTATCTCCCCGTCTCACGGACCCCTCCTCGTCCCTTTCACAGGTCTTCCCCTCCTTTCTCCAACTGTTCAATACGGGGGCACACCAGGAACAAGACTCCTGATGCCTGTCACCTATCCTTCCACCCTGAGGTCCAAACTTGCACAGACTGCCTGAGGACATTGCTTCTGGAGCGTCCGGTAGGCAGCGCAATCTTCACATGTCCGGAGCCACAGTCCTTGCCCTTCTTCAAACCCCTCCGTCCCTGGACTCGCTCACCTGGGTCAGCACCAGCTCCTTCCGGTCGCTCGGGTGAACGCCATGGCATTGTCGTCGGCTCCTCCCTCGGCCTCACACCACACCTCCCCTTCATCAGCGATCTTCACGGATTTACCTTCACAACACCTCCACAGCCTGGCCCTTTCTCCACCGCTGCTGCTCCCAGCATCTCTCATGAGGACGATTTGCGTAGCCTCCTGCCTGGTCTCGCTCCCCTCCCCGGCTGCCAGAGTGATCCTTTCGGAACTAGCATCACATCTCACCTCATTGTTTCAGAAACCCCGTGGTCCTCACCTCGCTCAGAAGGAAAACCAAGTTTCTCAAATATTAGACTCTCGTCTTGTCCTCACCACCTCTCTGAACTCATGTCACACTTCTCTCCACTTTTCTGCCTCTGCTTTACTTGGAATTTTCTCCCAGCCACCCCACTGCTGGGTATGTCTCTGAAGACGTGAAGACAGGGTACCGAGGAGATGCCTGCACGCCTGTGTTCACTGCTGCATCATTCACGGTAGCCAGGGTGCGGAAACAGCCCGAATGCCCACCGACGGATGGGTGGGGACAGAATGTGAGATACAGACACACAATGGAATCAGCCACAAGACAGAAGGAAACTCTGCCATTTGCAACAATGTGGATGGATCGTGAAGGCATCGTGCTAAGTGAGAAATGTCAGATAAAGACAAAAACTGTAAGATATCACTTATGTGGAATCTGAAAAAGCTAAAATAGAATCGAAAGCGTAGAATGGTGGGTGCCAGGAGGCTGGGAGAAGTGGGGGGAATGGGGCAATATTGATCAAAAAGTACAAACGCTAAGTTGTAAGATGAATACCTTCTGGGGATGTATTATAATAACGTAACATACAGCCCTGTGAGTAGAGTTAGTAGGACTGTATTATGTACTTGAAAGTTGCTAAGAAATGGTACTTATGTGCCATGATACAGGTATCAATTAATGCTACAGTGGCGACATATAAATGTATCAAATGAACACACCGCACACTTTAAGCACAATGTTAGGTGTCAACTGTATCTCAACAAAGCTGGAAAAATAAATAAAATCGTTTCTTTACTCTTCTTCCAATATGCCAAGAACATCCCACCTCCGGGACTTTGGACTTGCTTTTCCCTTTGAAACAGTCTGCCCATCTGTTCACATGGCTCTGCCTCCTGTGTTCACCAGGTCCCCATCAGGGGCTGTTTAACCTCCTGCCCTCTTCTCAGACCTCCGGCTCGCACCACTGCTCAACGCTGGTGTGTACTTGTTCCCTTGTCCAGCATCTCTCTGTTCTCGCAGAGGCGGGTGTCCAGGCTCCCTGGACGGGGCCCCTCCTGCAGCCTAGAACAGGGCCTGGCGAGGCAAGCGTTCACTGCTCTTCCACAAACTGACGGCTACGTTCTCTTCCTCACCAGCTTCCCTCTTCTCCTGACGCCCGCCTCCTCCTCAAGTTCCTCTTACTGGGGAGATGAACCTCTCACGGACCTGCCATCTGCAAGTGGGACTCAGAATCCTCCCATGGCAGAGTTCCTTCAAAACTGGACTAACCGGTAATCGAGAGCTGTGGGCAATGTTAACGCACTTATTTTAGGTCGGAACTATCCGTTTTACTGGGCCTACACAGTACGATTTATTTTAGGAGGAACGTTTGTGAGACAAGGGAGGATAAAAAGTTAAAGCAGGAAAAGGAGGGCACGGGGCGGGCGCGTTAACGGTCACATCTTACCTGTCCCCGCCTCGGTCACCCTAGGCTCAGGCGCTTGCCAGACGCCGCCAAGGGCAGCGTGTGCAAATCCGGTGCGTTGACTGAGATTGTCTGGCTTCTCCATCACGGACCAAGTCAGCTTTGCAGCTGTTGATTTGGGAAGCTGTCCCAGGACATCGGGGGGACGTTTTCTACCTCCGCGACTGCAGCACTGCCTTCTAACCGTGCTGGCCTTCCCTTCTGTGCAGAGGGGGGAGCCGTGTGGTGGGCCGCAGGCTGTTCCCAGAGACACCCGTCCCCGTCCCGTCAGCTGTGACATGTCGAGCTGCGGGAGAAGGGGAGTCGGGCAGCAGACGGCTCCTCACGTTGAGCCCCCGCGTGGGCGCAGGTGTGCCGAGCGGACTCGCGAGCACCGTCCGCGCAGCGACCGGGAGGCCCCACGGCCGGAGCAGCGGGAGCCAATGACCGTGGCAGACCCAAGGCTACGAGAGTGGGAGGCAGGTCCCGCAGCCTCCAGGAGGCACGCAGCCCTGCCCACGCCTTCTGTGCAGCCCGGGACACTGGCGTTGGACTTCTGACCTTAGAACAGGAAGACAGACAAAAGCCTGTGTTCTTTGGAGCCACTGAGTTGGTGACAGATTTGTCAGAGGAGCCGTAGAGTCCGAGGCAGAGGGCTGGGTGGCCTCAGCCTGGGCTCCAGTGTCCCACAGACCCTGTCTCCAGACAGACCCCCAGGTTGTCCAAACCTTGGGCCCCGTGAGTGAAATGAGGGTTACAGCTGTTTCCTTCTGAAGAAAAACCGTGGGGATGGAATAAAACAGTTTCTGTAAAGACTTAAAACGGGGTCTGCAGCATAGTAAGTTCTGAACGACTAGCTGCTAACTGTTTCTTTGTGACATTTAAACGCGAACGTACTTGCGGAAGTCGGAGGACCCGCGGACCAAGCCGCACCTGTTTGGAGTCGGAGCAGAGTCAAGGTCAGGCCCTCCCTCCATCCGGAGACTCAGGTCATTACGCTGCTGCCTGTCCCAAGTAGGTGCTCCCTGGGAAAGCACTTCGGACGTGCAGGTCACGGTCCCGAGCCCTCCGCCAGCGTCGCGCAGCGTGGCGCGTGGCAGCTGCTTTTCTACACGTGGAAGGGGAAGGCCGGACTCGCCGCAGCCGGAGGACGCTGCTGCGCGGGGGTCAGCGGAACTGCAGAGCAGGGAGAGGGAGCTGGGGAACGGGACAACGTGACTGGGGAAGGGTTTGTGACCAGCGGAATGTGGGTGATAACCATGTTCTGAAGAGGAATCGGAAAACGTTTCCTAAAATCACAACTGACATGTCTTTCTCTGACTACTCTCCTTGAAAGATGCTTAGCTCAAGTTCTCCGACATCATCCCACCTGTTCCTAGCAGCCCACGTGTCTGAAGGCTGGATGGTCTAGTGAGCAGAGCAGGGATCCTGACATCATCAACTCCCGGGGACGCAGACAGCCTGTCCCCCACCCTGTCCTCTCTCCTCCTCCCCAAACCAGGTGACAGTGACGTGTGAAAGGTCCTGGATCAGCTCCAGGGGGCCTGGGTTGCGTTTCTGCACTGACATTGTCTTGGTTCCAGATCCCTGTCTGCCCTCCCTGAGCTTCTTCCCACCTGTTCTCCTGAATTCAGCCCTCTCACCTCCTTCTTAGGTCTTCGGTGATAGAGGAGTGAGGCCCACAATGACAGCGCTAGGGTGGCAGGTGGAAACGCCACGCAGGTGAAGCCGGTTGATGCCGAGTTACCCAGCGAGTATAACCCAGCTCTCCAGCTCCGCAAGCTGTTCGTTAACTAGTGAGTTAATGTAAAGGGTTCCTTGCTTTCGTGAATTTGAAGAACGCTAGGTTAAAGGTCAACAGATTTCCTTGTATTCGGGTTTCTCGGGGTCTTCAACAGGCTGCCATGCGCCAGGCCTCGTGCCGTTTCATGAAGAGCCTGAGCTCCCTGAAGTGTGGAACATCTGGGACTGGAGTTCCCCGGACCCCCAGGGGGGACTCCCGAGGGCAAGGCTGCTGCTGGCAGGTGACGGGGCTGCAGGGAAAGCCCAGAGGCACGTTACCCACGGCAGGGATGTGTGTCGGGAAATCGGGACTCCAAAATCATTGCTGTGTCTGTTAGGCTCGCGCAGGACTGTGCTTGTGGCAAATACATAATTTTTATTCTAACTTTCCTTCTCTTGAGGGGAAAAGGCCACCCAGTCAATTTCTTCTGCCCTCCCACACTTCCCGCCCCCCAGAACCTGCTCTTTCCCTGGTCTTTCTCCTTTATGACCCTCCCACCCAAGAACATGTGATAATTCCACAAAGCACCCATGGTTGTTTTTTTTCCTCTCTCAGTAGAGAGATGAACAGGCTTTAGCAAAAAAAAAAAAAAAAAGAAGAAAAAAAAAAAGATTTTACTGATATCTCATCGGTAAAATGTTTGAAAATCCAGGCATTCATTACCATTCCAATTTCTGTGGGTTTGCTTCCCGCCCTTCCCCAAAGCCCGGAAGGCTCCTGCACTCACACCTCAGTCATTCCCCGCAGTAGATAATCAATCACCTGCTTGAATTTCACTGGACCCTGCCTCCCCGAAGCTGGACTCTCGCACGAGACTTCTTTCACGTGAAAGAAATTCATGTCGTGCGTCTCACAACTCGATGTCTAGGCCATTTGTTCCCGAAAGATTCGTCAATGTGCACACCTGGGCTCTGCCAGGTACAAGGATCCCAGTGCGTGGCGTGGGCACTGGTGGGCACTGGTGGGCACTGGTGGGCACAGATGGGTGGTGGTAGCGTCTCCTCTAAGAGCTGTCCCTCTGTCGTGAAGGGTCCGCACAGCGGGAGGCCCCACCACTGTAGGCAGGCGAGCCTGGGCCCAGCTTGCAGACAAGGTGACTGTCGGTGAGCAACTGATGGGCCAGTCGCTGCTTCTGCATCTTGGCTCTGAGAGCTTTCAGAATATTGACGCTGGGCCCCCCGCAGACCAGCTGAACTGGGCTCTCGGGACCGGGTCCTGGACATTATTTTATCAAAGGTCCACTGGCCAGTGTGATGTGTAGCCAGTGCTGAGAGTCACTGTGGGGGGGGGGGGGAGGTGGGGAGAGTCACTGTGGGGGAAGAGGGAAGGCAGAGAGAGTCACTGTGGGGGGGGGAGGGAAGGCGGGGAGAGAGTCACTGTGGGGGGGGAGGGAAGGCGGGGAGAGAGTCACTGTGGGGGGGAGAGGGAAGGTGGAGAGAGTCACTGTGGGGGGGGAGAGGGAAGGTGGAGAGAGCCACTCTGGGGGGGGAGGGAAGGTGGAGAGAGCCACTGTGGGGGGAGAGGGAAGGTGGAGAGAGCCACTGTGGGGGGGGGAGGGAAGGCGGGGAGAAAGCCACTGTGGGGGGGAGAAGGAAGGTGGAGAGAGTCACTGTGGGGGGGGGAGAGGGAAGGTGAAGAGTGTCACTGTGGGGGGGGAGATGGAAGGCGGGGAGAGAGTCACTGTGGGGGGGAGGGAGGTTTCTGGGGGAGTCGGAGCATCTACATCAACAGGAACCGGATGGAGAGAAGGCCAAAGGAGAAACTAACTACATCAACGAGCCTTGAATTAGGGCCCAGGGTCAGGACACCTACAGGAAGGCGAAGGCCTCAGCCAGACCCGAGTGTCCCCTGCAGCCCCCTCCCTTGGAGTTCGCTGGGCCACAGTGGGCACCACCCGTGTCCAGAAGCTCAGCTCATACAATCCACTCGCCAGAGTTAAAGCTGCAGACGTCGCCATGGTCCCGATGCCCAGTGATACACATTCACACACCTGATTTTATCAGGCGATTGTGAAACCAAATGGTGGCTTTTCTGCCAAGTTGCACAGGTGGGAACAAACAGGGATAATTGTCCCGGCTGAATCGGGAGCTTTCTCTCTCCTGCCCCTCCTCGGAGTACTGCCTCATCTCTGTAAAATGTGCACCGCCCTTCCAGGACGAGAAAGGACTTTCGTCACGGGCCTCGGACCTCCGGGGTCTGTCCTGAAGAACCGGGGAGCCATCTCGTTACAATGTGACCGTCAAGGGAGCCAGCACCCCACCTCCCGCTGCTGTGGGCCGGGGGATGCCCGGCTGCAGCGGCACCTTGCCCCCAGCTGCAAAACCTCCTGTAGTGAGGGGACCGGAGGTTCGCTTTCCCTCGCGACACAGCCAGTTAGCTCCCACGCGGTCGTTTCCATTACCGGGTAAATTACGCGAACTGTGTGCTCAGCATAACTTCACTTGAGGATAGTTTCTGGGGTTTTCTATTCTTGTATTATTATTTATTCATTATTGTATTATTTTCTTTTTTATTTAATTCATTTGGGGTGATATTGGTTAATGGAATTATATAGGTTTCAGGTGTACAATTCTATAGTACATGATCTGTATGTTGTATTGTGTGTTCACCACCCCAGTCAAGTCTCCTCCATCACCATTTATCCCCCCTTTACCCTCTCCTACCTCCCCCCCCTTTTCCCTCTGGTAATCACCATACTGTTGTCTGTGTCTATGAGGTTTTTTTATTGCTTAATCCCTTCAACGTTTTCAGCCAGCCCCCAACCCCCTTCCCTGTCTGTATGTATGGGTTTGCTTTCATTTTGTTTATTAGCTTATTTTGTTCATCAGATTCCACATATAAGTGAAATTACAGGGTTCTTGTCTCTCCGGCTTATTTCACTTAGTGTGATGCTCTCCAGGTCCATCCGTGCTGTCTCGGGTAAGATTACTGCTGAGTAGTATTCCACTGCCTTCTGACCCAGCGGTTCCACTTCCGGGGATATGTCCAAAGAAACCTGAAACGCCAATTCAGAAGAATATGGTATATGCACCCCTACGTTCATAGCACACTGTTTACACTAGCCAGCATCTGGGAGCAGCCCAAGTGCCCGTCAGTACGGGAGTGGATAGAAAAGCTGTGGTTCATTTACACAGTGGAGGATAGTTACTGTTGGCCTTGAAAAAGGTATGTCATGGATTGTGTCTGCTTGGCCACAAAAACGGATGAGATTTCTTTCCTTCTGTCTTTTCAGTCTTTCATCAGGTAGCCTGTGGTGTGCCTCGCATCGTGGTTTAATGCTTATTCAACAAGGAAGTTGTTCTCTCTCTGTTAGCTTTGTGGGGAAGTTCTCTGGGGTGGGAGAAGATTTTGCTTTTAATTCTATTTCCCCAACACACAAGACTTCAGCTTCTAGTTGATGGAAATCATTCTCAACTTTTTCCTCTTTTTCTTTTGATCTCAGGTGATCGTCAAATATGAATAAATGAGATATTAAAGTCAGATTTCAAATTATGTTCAGTGTTCACCGCTCAGAATGAAACTTTGAAAATTCCTTGATTATAATCTTGTTTTTTAATCTAACCAAAAATTGTAAGATTTCCAGGAATTCTCAAAAAATATATATTTGCTGCTAGAAAGAAACAAAAAATAAGTGTTCATTTTATCAATTTAGAGAGTTTGTACCACTGAGCAGTGCCAACCCAATGGTCTGAGAGATTAGGAATATAGACAAAAATCTGAGTTCTTTCCTGCTCAGAGCCACCTTTGCTGTGGGCATTGCACGGCAAGGATGCTCAAGGGCCACACTGAAAAGCACATTACATCCCGAGAAGCACCTCCTTCTTCCCCCAGCAAGTGCCCTGAAGGAGTAAGCCTTCATCTCTAGTCCACGCCATGCAGACAGGTCAGTGATATCATGTGTCATTCAACTGGTGTCTAGTACTTGTCTGAGGAAAGTGTTTCATTTGTTTAACAAGTGTACAGGGCTGGAGGGAATCCGGTCAGTCGCGATGGTGAGGGTTCTGATGGATCACGGTCAGTTCTGGGGCAGCCAGCAGCCCACCAGAAACACACCGTCCACTCCCGGAAGCAGTGGGCACCCAGTAACAGCCCCGTGCACACGGGTACCACTCGGGCCCGGTGGGGAACGAGGAAGAGGAGCTGGGAGACGAGAAGGGTGTGCAAACAAGTCCTCCCGGTGGTCCACACAAGGACACCAGAACAGTCCGAGAGACGTTTCGCAGGGCCCGGCCCTGGGGTTTGTGTGACGGTGCTGAGGGGCCGTCGGCAGGGTGCTGGGTGGAACTGAGCAGGAGCCGGAATGAGCTGGAGCGTGCTCAGTTAGCAGAGGGCCTGGGAGGCAGGAAGTGCTCAATAGCTATCGAGGAATTGAATGAATGAAGGCGTCCTTCTCGCCTGTTCGTTCCTTGCTTAAGCACCCCTGGATGGTGTGTGGCGGCTTGTTTAAATGTGTGCGGACAAAGTGAGCACAGGACACGTTCCTCAGCTCCATGTCCAGGCTGGCTCTGCCCTGCCCCGAACCCCAGCCGGAGTCTGGACTCCCTCCCTTCCCCGCTGTTTGTGCCGCTGGTGGAACAGTCATCTCCGAATGCGTAAGATGTCGTTCTCTGGCAATCTGATCCAACAATTATTTAAATGACCACAGTGACCTTACCTTTCACCTGAAACCCACTGACCTCTCCAACAGTCAGCTCCAGTCTGCTGCCTCCTCCCAGCAGCATTCATTCAGTCAAAAAAGTTATCCAGCCCGGCCAGTGTGGCTCAGTGGATGGAGCGTCGGCCCATGGACTGAGAGGTCCCGGTTCGATTCCCGGGCAGGGCACATGCCCAGGGTTGCGGGCTCCAACCCCAGTAGGGTGCGTGCAGGAGGCAGCCCATCAACGTTTCTCTCATTGATGTTTCTATCTCTCCCTCTCTTCCTCTCCCTTCCTTTCTCTTTAAAAAAAAAAAATCAATTAAAAAAAGTTATCCATTTCCATTTATAAACGAATAGGTCCCCTCTCTCAAGCTTTAAATGAAAAGCATAATGAATTAAATGTTTGAGGGAAAGATACATGAGTGAAAAGTGCCCCTTGATCTATATTTAAAGTTGGAGTGTAAAAGCTACACCTTTGATGTAGATGTCAGTCAGTAGAACCCGGTTCTCAAATTAAGACCGGTTACCTTTTCCTAGATCTTCCCATCGAATGAAAAGGTGACGGAGGCGCACGCAGGAGGCACGGCCAGCAGCCCCAGCTGGTGCCCAGGAAAAGCCTGTCGTCCTGAGGAACAGGAAAGTCCCACGATGCCGGCTGGAGCTAAGGGCTGTGATACCTCATGAGATTAACTCAGCAATATCCTCTCAGAGCAAAGCCACGCTGCCTCTGATATTTGTAGTTTCTCCTGGTAATAAAATCTCAGTGTAAAAACAAACTGAGAAAGATCAGCTTTGAGAAACAGCAAGGGCGGGCCTCAGACGGTGTGGGCAGCAGGCGGGGTCTGGCCCATCGGGGTGCCCGGACCCCCACCCCTCCCGCGGACCGGCTGCTGCCCAGCCCCCAGGCGGGGTGGGGGCTCGCAGCAGGACAGGACCTGAAGAGCCGCTGGCCTCTGGCAGCCAGCCTCCCCCCGCACCGCCCTCGGTGGCCGATGAACGTACAGGACAGCGGGCTCAGTGCGAGGACTAAGAACAAGCTTGGAAATCAGGAAACGAGGCTTTTAACTTTGCCGGGATGAGCAACCTGTGCGCATCACAGATAGGAGTGGGCATTTATTGCCTCATTTTAAAACGCTCTGGCCCGCCAGGAGTGTGGACACACGGACGCTCTGGCAGTGCTTACTATTCCCAGTCCGCGCGCACGATACCTTTACCTGTCAAAAGTAAATTCCCCCCAAAAGCTAGTCTTTACTCTTCTGGGGGAGACAATAGGAACCCCAGGGGTGTTTTCTCCGGGGGTGGTGTGGGGGGATGGGGGAAAGGCAAAAGCAAAGAACAGGAATCAAAATTTCTGCTCAATCATTTTCATAGTAAACATTTTCTTCCTATTAAAATTTTGTTCCAAATCACATTAATAAACCTACCACCGCCTACCAGTTCGCCCAACTAGGTAATTAGGTTGTTCCAGTGGTTCTTGATTTCTAGCCTAAGCGACGGCAGCGCGCGCTCTGTGCACAGCGGGGACAGCCACTATGGGGGCCGCACCTGTGCCGCCCTGGACGCGGGACCACGCCCCCCCCCCCCCCCCAGTGTCCCATCACCTTAGGCAACCCAACAGAGGTGATATTATTTCAGGACATATCTGAAAATAACTTCTTTAAAAAAATTTTTTTTTATGTAACCAACCACCTGCATGTCAGGAAAATCACGGGAAGCAAATCACCGTCCTGTGTGAGTCACGGCGCCAGCAATCTCACAAGGTAATGAAACCAATTCCACACTTTGCTGGGCGCCTGCAAGTCGAGGTGAAACCGAAGGGTTCGCTCGTCCTCGGAGTAAGCCGAGAATTCCTGAACTGGAACAAAGAAGAAAGGCGAAGTTCCTTGAGTCCATTGTGCTCAGCTTTGCAATCTCCCTCGGAGTGGGCGCCCGGCCAGTGCGCCGCGAGCACCGGGCTTCTGGAGAGCACACTGCGCTCGAACAAAGAAATCAGGGCCAAGGACAGAAAGGCTGTAATTAGAGCTGCAGGAAACTGCAACCCAGAAAGTTGAATTTTGAGCTCTGACAAACAAGCTCTTCCGAATTCACTGAAGCGGTCTCCTGATAATTCTTTCATTGATGAGTACGTCAGAAAGGGTTTGGCTCAACTGCAGGGACCCTGAAAAATCCAGACCCCTGTCTTCATAGATGGAAATCAGGCTGCCACTCCACGAAAGACCACGCAGGACACTTGACTCTGCTGAGATTACAAACGAGATAGGAAGTCTTCCCCGATGGGCTGGTGGACTGGGGCCCGTCCAGAGATCAGCCAGGAGACCTTAGTGGGTGCTGTTTCCCCAAAGCCAAGTCCAAGGAGAAAATTGGGAGAATGAATTTTCTTTCTTGAAGTCTCCCTTCAAGCTTAAGCATTTCAGACAAGATTTAATAAAAAATTTTTAATCTAATGTTTGTGGCAGCAAAGCCCGTATAAATCAGCACAAGCCCTGAAAAATTGAAGAGGCACTGTTTTTTATTGAATCCATAAATCCAAGAAGTTAGCACTTAAGGAACCATTCTAAAAGTGTTTCTCTCTTTCTTTCTTTTTAGTAATTAGTGCGAGAACAGCCTGGGCAATTGAGCCCAAGGGTATAAGAGTTACTCAACTCCCAGAAGCAAGAAGCATTTGGGGAAAGAACGACTATTACCTAAATAAAATTGACTAAGATCTCTGAATTCACACCCAACAATCAAATGTGTTTGGATTTTGGTTCCCTGTTACGGGTTCAAAAATCCCACTGTTAGTCATGGCAGGAGAGAGGTGCTTTGAGGACCATTAATTTTTCCACCGAAACACGTGGAGGCACCTTTCGGTTGGGCAGAAAGGCACGAGGGCACTTGGCGATGCAGCGTTCAGAGGCCCCTCCTCGCGGCGCGCGAGGCGTGGTGAAGAGCACCTTGCGTGTGTAGTGGACATTCAGGTTCTGAAGCTTGTTCTGCCCTCAGCACCTGTATCCTTGGAACCTGTGTCCACAGAGCATCAGCGTTGACATCACCCAAAAGCTTGTGAAAAATGCAGAACCCTGGGGGTCACCTTGAGTTTCCATGGAGCTTCCAAGTCCAACACCATCTCCACGTGGAGGCTGGGGTTGAACGAGCCTTTGCTACCTCTAAGCTTACTTCTTTACAGAAGCAAATCAAGCTAAGTGTTTAGTTTCATATTACCCCAAGGTAGGGCACACTGAAGAGTAAAAGGGGGCCCTGGCCCCCGGCCGGTTTGGCTCAGCAAACAAAGAGTCGCAGGTTTGATTCCAGCCAAGGGCACGTACCTCAGTTGCAGTTCATCCCCAGCCCTGGTTAGGGTCGTGCAGGAGGCAACCAATTGATGTGTCTCTCTCACATCAATGTTTCTCTCTCTCTCTCTCTCCCCTCCACTCTTTCTGAAGATAAATGGAAAAATATCCTCAGGTGAGAATTTAAAAAAAGGAGGGGCTGTCTGTTTTGGCTCAGCAGTTAGAGCATCGGCCCTGAAGGGTCTCGGGTTTGATTCCCGGTGAAGGGCATGTACGTTGGTTGCAGTTTCGATCCTCGGCCCCAGTCAGGGTCGTGCAGGAGGGAGGCAACCAGTCCATGTGTCTCTCTCACATCGATGTTTCTCTCTCCCCTCCTCCTTTCCACTCCGTCTAAAATTCAACAGAAAAATATCCTCAGGTGAAGATTAACAAACAAAAAGAAGAGTGAAAGGGGGAAAAAAGAGGGATGCTGACATAAGTTGAACCTTAATAAACACTTTAAATTTCTCATCCAATGTAACCCTATCTATAGCCCTGTGAAGTGGATACTACGAAATATATTACAAATATATTGCAGGTGAGGGAACAGCCTCAACGATCTTAATGTGTTCTGCTTACGGTCAAGTGGCACCACCAGGATTCAAGCTGAAGGAACTCATCCCCAGTCCCCTGAGAAGCAGAGTTGCTTAGTCAAACGCTGACAAATTCAGTGGTATTAGCTGCTTTTGTTAATTCCGGTTCCGCGTCACTAAGTCATATTGAAGCCATCAAATCCTAAATAACAAAAAGGACACCAAGATTACATTTCTCCAAACGACCCTCTCTAAGGATACACAGGCAAATCTAGATTTTGCGCATTTTTTAACATGCAGTTGGGTCAGCTTTTTAAAAATTGGTGTATTTACATTTATTGTGGTTACTGGTTTACTTAGATTTATTTATGCCACTTTCTTTTGTGTTTTCTCTTTTTCATAATTTTTCCTCTGTTTCTTTATTCTTTCCAACGTGTTAGTCCATTGATAACATTTATTTTTCTCTGTCTTCTGCTAGTTGAGATATTATAGCTTGTATTCCTATTCTACTGTCAATATTTAAATCTTTAAAAATCTAACTTAATTTTAAAATTTCCTAACAAAGCCAGGAATTTTCACTATTTATCTCTTACTCCTAATATGTCTTAGCATGATTCACCCTCCAGATACTGCTTCTCGCTGTTTCTAGGGTGTTGCTATTTTCACTTCAGATAGGGGTAGGGAACCTTTTATCTGCCAAGGGATCATTCCCGGGCCACACAAAATTATCAACTTAAAAATTAGCCTGCTAGAAGGGGGGGATTGGGGAGTCCGGGGTGGGGGGGGGCATCTTAATACATTCAACAATAAAGATAAGCTTTAAAAAAAAAAATTAGCCTGCTATATTTGGTCCAAATTTAATGAACTCACCCCTAAGGTGATGGCTGGAACTGCTTCTCTGTGGTGAGGTGTGTGGTGTCAGCTGGTGTTGATGACGTTGCTACTCGCAACTGCTTTTCCAGGTTTGCGTCAGTCTGGAGGACAGTCGACTCTCTGTGACGGTAAGTTTTGAAAAGAACTGCTCACAGCAGTAAGTTGTTCCAAACACAGGTGCATATTTCAATGCATGTCTCCTCAAAGTGGGAAATTCATCATTGCTTATGTAACGTTTATAGAACTCAGGCAGTGGGAGGTGGTTGTACCTAGCTTTCAGCTCATCATCACTTTGCAGCTGAAAGATTTCATGTCTAGGTTATCAGGCACATCAGCTGGTTCCACATTGAGCAGTGTAGCAAAGATGTTCGGTTTCATTTGTTTACATGTCCTTAATCTTTCATTAAATGCCTCAATTAGTTTCACACATTCACCAGCGTAGTCAAGTGTCATAGAAGGCTTTTGTCCTTCCAGAGTAGGGAAATGCACCGTGTTATTCCTTTCGAGTTGCACTTCCCACAGCCTTAATTTAGCTTCAAATGATTTCACGTTTGAAAGCAGGGAGCTGAGAAGCTGGTTGGGGCCCCGCAGCTTGACGTTCAGCTGAGAGGTACTCGGTAATGTCCACCATGAAGGCTAGGTCACACAGCCACTTGCTGTCATTGAGTTCCCTGACAGGTTTCCCTTCATCTCCATGGACTGCTTGACTTCATCCCACAGTTCGTAAAACCTCATGAGCATGTTCCCGAGACTCAGCCACCACACTTCACAGTGATGAACAAGATCACCGTGCTCAGAGTCACGATCATTCAGTAACTCCTCAAACTGGCAGCTGTTAAACCCTCTGCTTTTGACAAAATGTATGCATGACACTACTGTTGACATCACATTGTTGAGCTGCAGTGACTGTGCAGAGACTTTCTTGCTGTGTGATGCAGTGGCAAAGAACTAAATCACTTGGATCAAGACTGAGACAATTCAGTTCTTTCTTGACAAATGCAATTAACCCTTTTTTCTGAGCCAACCATGGCTGGAGCTCCATCTATAGGAAGGCCACTTAACTTTTCAAATGTTAGCTCCAGTGTTTTCATTGATAAAACAAGTCTCTCAAAAAGTCCTCACCTCTTGTGGTGCCATGCATGGCTTCCAGGGACAGCAGTTCCTCTCGCGTGTCGAACTCTGCAGTGATCCCACGGACGAAAACGGCCACTTGGGCAGTATTTGCTATGTCCGTTGTCTCGTCACGAGCCAAAGAGACAAATTGGAAATCTGCAGAATCCTTCAGTGTGTTTTCAATGTCTTGTGCTAAGTCAGGAATCCGATCTGAGACGGTTCTCCGAGACTAACTGACACTGAAACAATCTGACTCTGTCTGGTGCTAACAACGCAGCAGCCACCATGCACTCTCTCAGACTCTCCCTCTACACGAGGCCTCAGCTTCTTTGTGATTAGCTGGCTCACTACACAACTCGTCTGAGTGACGTTGTCTCTGTCACAGAGGCCTAGTGAAAGTGGCTTGTTGTGATTCCAAACTCCGCTGAAGAGCATTGATTTTATCCAGACATATTTGGCCTCCCAATGCATTGAGTTTAGCATGTTTTCAGCTATAATGATGCTCAGATTGGCTTTTTTCATTTCTGCTAATGCGTCACCACAAACTAGGCACACAGGTTTGCCTTTGACTTCAACAACAAAAAATAATCATTTGTCACCCTAGCTGGTTTGGCTCAGTGGTTAGAGCGTCAGCCCCCAGACCAAAGAGTCACAGGTTCTATTTCGGTCAAGGGCACGTACCTCGGTTGCGGTTTGTCCCTGCCCTGGTCGGGGTCGTGTGGGAGGTAACCAATCTATGTGTCTCTCTCACATCGATATTTCCCTCTCTCTTTCTCTCTCTCCCTCCCTCTCTCCTTGCCTCCCTCACACTCTGTCTGAAGCTAAATAGAAAAATATCCTCGGGTAAAGATTTAAAATAATAATACTAATCATTTGTCCATTTCTCTTGGAAAGAGCGACACTCTGCATCAACTTTTCCTTGTAGTCACCATTTGTAGGACGTCACACCACTTAAGTTTTAATAACTACCCAGTGTGTGTGTCGTCAGTGATGCGATTATTCTGCTGTGATCGCTGTTCGAATCCTGCACCGTGGATTTGGAACACATCCAACGTTCGTATCATCGACTCATAGTCTTTTCTGTGTACTGTAATGCCCTTAATCCTCATCTGAGATTCAGTTTTTGAGAGGATTGTTGATCGTGGACATGTGGGTAAAGGTTGGATTGGAGTTATCGTCTGTGTCAACAAAGAAGTCGACAACATTGTCGTCAATCATCGGAGGCAAGGTCATCAACATCACGAGGAATCACCTCACCGCATCTCGTCTCATCATCACTGATCGCTGTAGTTTCCCACAGTGTGTTAACACTTTCGCAGCGTGTACACTCCCAGCCCGCCTGGCACTGACTGTCCTCTGAGTCACCAATACAGGCAGACGGGCCGCGGGCAGCCGACGAGAAGCATACGTGTCTGTCCCGTCATGTACTCGTATGCGTCCAGTTGATCCTGTAATGGGCATTCCTTCATTGCCCCTCAAAATTTACATTATTATTATGATTCACTTAATATACATTTATGTTGGTATGAAAAAAGCGCCAAGATTTATTGAGTTTTGAGTCCCACCCACGGGACCAAATGATTTCTCCGGCCTTATATGGTCTGCAACCCATACGTTCCCCACCCCTGACTCAAGATAATAATTTAATTATTTCCACTAATTTTACAATAATTGATGATTATTAATATTAATTTTAGAGTCAAAGGTTAATTTGGTTGCATTCATATTTTCAGGGTATCGTCTGTGAGATTCACTGGTTCACTTGTTCAATAATTCTTCATTCGGCAATTATATGTGGGTGATAAGTTCACTTATTTTGCCTTTACTCTGAATGATAGCATAGCTAGTTACAGAGTTACATGTTGAGAGCCATTTCTCCTGTGTCAACTTAGGACATCTGTCATTGCTCCTGAGAAGTCTGCTACCAAATTAATTTTCACCCCTTTGAAGGTAATGTCTTTTTATCCTCTAGGTTAACAGTTAAGAGTTCCTATTTCTTTTTCTTTTTTTTTTTTTTATCCTCACCTGAGGATATTTTTCCATTCATCTTCAGATAGAGTGGGAGGGAGGGAGAGAGAGGGAGAAAGAGGGAAAGAGAGAAAAACATGGATGTGAGAGGGACACATCAACTCATTGCCTCCTGCATGACCCCAACCAGGGTCAGGGACAAACTGCAACTGAGGTATGTGCCCTTGACCGGAATCGAACCTGCAACTCTTTGGTCCATGGGCTGACGCTCTAACCGCTGAGCCAAACTGGCCAGGACAAGAGTTCTTATTTCTATATTGTTTACATTTTTATTATTCTGGGTCTAACTGTGGACTTATTTTTATTTTTCTGTTTCACTTTATTGTGGGCTTTTCTGATTTTTTATCTCCAGTTCATAAAACATTCATCAGTTAAAATATTACCTCTATGCTATTCTACCTTTTTTTCTACTTCTGGAACTTCTAATATAGACAGGTTGGGCTTCTCATTCTATGCTCTGTGTCTCTTAACTTTTCTCTTATATTTTCCATCTCTGTATCTGCCTCTCCTGAATTCTAGGTAAAGTTTTCAGATCTTTCCTACAGTTCACTAATTCTTTATTGTCTGTGTTCAATTTACTGAGTTTGTTTCAGTGATTACATTCTTTAATTTTCCAAAACTCTACATTAAAAAAATTCATCACGACTCTACCTGGGAGAGTAAGACCAGACATTGGTGTTCAGCTTGGTCCCTTCCATACACATCTAAACCCAACAGAGGGAGCCGCAATCTGTGGAACATTGATATCCACAGGGAGATTTTGGCAGGCTCCAAACCCTGCTGAGCCAGCCAAAATGGTGAAACAAAAAAACAAGTCCCAAATGAAAGAACAAGAGAATTCTCCAGAAGAAGAGCTAAACAAAATGGAATTAAGCAAGTTATCAGATATAGAATTCAGAGTAATGATTATAAGGATGCTCAACAGCATGAGAAAAGATACAGAAACAATGAAAAATGACCAATTGGAAATGAAGAATGACATAGCTGAAGTAAAGAACATATTGGAAGGAATAACCAGTAAATTAGAGGAAGCCAAGGATCAGATCAGTGAATTAGAAGACAGGGTAGAAAAAAGATCACTCAATTAGAGAACCAAAAAGAAAAAAACAATTAAAAAACAGGATGACACTTTGAGAGCTGTGGGAAAACATGAAATGTAATGACATCTGCATCATAGGAATAGCAGAAGAAGAAGAAAGTGAGCAAGGGTAAGAATATATATTTGAAGAAATAGTGACAGAAAACTTCCCTAACTTGATGAAGGAAAAAGGCATAAAAGTTCAGGAAGCACAGAGAGTCCCAAGCAAGAAAAACCCAAAGAGGCCCACACTAAGACACATCATAATTAAAATGCCAAAAATTAAAGACAAAGAGAATCTTAAAGGCAGCAAGAGAAAAGCAACAGGTTACCTACAAAGGATCCCCCATAAGGCTACCAGCTGATTTCTCAACAGAAACACTATAGGCCAGAAGGGAATTGCATGAAGTATTCAAGATAATGAAAAACAAGGATCTGAATCTAACACTACTCTATCCAGCAAGGCTATCATTCAAAACAGAAGGTGAGCCCGGTTGGTGTGGCTCAGTGGCTGAGCATCAACCCGTGCACCAGGAGGTCACTGGTTTAATTTCCAGTTAGGGCACATGCCCCAGTTGCGGACTTGATCTCCAGTGGAGGGACATGCAGGAAGCAGGCAATTGATCTTTCTATCTCTCTCTCCCTTGCCCTTTCTCTCTCTCTCTCTAAAAAAAAATCAACAAAATAGAAGGTGAAATAAAGAGTTTCCCAGACCAAAAAAAAAAAAAGGTTAAAGTAATATATCACCACCAAACCAACATAGCAAGAAATGTAAAAGGACTGCTGTAATAAGCAGAAGAAATAGAGAAAAACATAGGCATGATAAATAAAAATGGCAATAAGTATATATCAATAATAACCTTAAATGTAAATGGCTTAAATGCTCCAATCAAAAGACATAGGGTAGCTGATTGGATAAGAAAACATGACCCATATATATGCTGTCTACAAGAGACCCACCTCACAACAAAAGACTCATACAGGATGAAAGTAAAGGGATTGAAAAAAAATTATCCAAGCAAATGGAAACAAAAAAAGAGCTGGGATAGCAATACTCATATCTGATCAAATAGACTTCAAAATGAAGGACATAACAAGAGACAAATGCCAATACATAATATTACAGGGATCAATCCAACAAGAAGATACAACCTTGGTAAACATATATGCACCCAATATAGGAGCACCAAAATATATGTTAAAACTTCTGGAGGGAGAGATAGACAGCAATACAATCATAGTAGGAGACTTCAACACCCCACTGACATCACTGGATAGATCCCCTAGACAAAAAATTAATAAGGAAACAGAGACTCTAAATGATGCAATAGATCAGATGGATTTAATTGATATTTACATAGAATTAAACCCCAAAACTGCAGAATTTACACTCTTCTCAAGTGCACATGGGACATTCTCAAAGATAGATCACATGTTAGGACACAAACTAAATCTCTACAAGTTCAAGAAGATTGAAACCACATCGAGCATTTTCTCAGATAACAATGGCATGAAACTAAAAATTAATTACAATAAAAACATTCAAACACACGGAGTCTAAATAGCAAGTTATTAAACAATGAAGGGGTTACCAAGGAGATCAGGGAAAAAAATAAAAAATTTCCTGGAAATCAATGAAAATGAACATACAACACAAAATCTATGGGACACAGCAAAAGCAGCCCTGAGAGGGAAATTCATAGCATTACAGGTCTATCTCAAGAAACAAGAAAAAATTATAATAGCAAATCTAACCCTACAACTTAAAGAACTAGAAAGTTAACAAGAAGAAAAACCAAGAGTAAGCAGAAGGAAAGAAATAATAAAGGTAAGAGTGGAAATAAATGACATAGAGACTAAAAAATCATTACAAAAGATCAATGAAACCAAAAGCTTGTTCTTTGAAAAGATAAACAAGAATGATGAAACCTTAGTGAGACTCACCAAGAAACAAAGAGAGGACCCAAATAAACAAAATCAGAAACAAAAGAGGAGAAGTAACAACAAACACCATAGAAATATGAAGGATTGTTAGATAATACTATGAAAAATTATATGCCAACAAATTGAACAACTTAGGTATATTGGACAAATTCCTAGAATCATGCAGTCTTCCAAAACTCAACCTAGAAGAGTCATAAAAACTGAACAGACCAATAACAACTATAGGAAATTTAAGCAGTAATCAATAAAATCCTAACAAACAAAAGTTCAGGTCCAGACAGCTTCACAGAAGAGTTTTACTGAACATTCAAAGAAGAATTAACACTTATTCTCCTCAAACTATTCCAAAAAAACAAAAATTCAAAAGGAAGGAAGACTTCCAAGCTTTTTTTTTTTTTTTATAAAGCCAGCATAATTCTAATTCCAAAACCAGATAAAGACACTACAAAGAAAGAAAATGGCAGGCCAATATCTCTGATGAACATAAACACCAAAATCCTCAACACAATATTAGCAAATTTGATCCAGCAATATATCAAAAAAAATTATTCACTACAACCAAGTGGGATTTATCCCAGGGATGCAAGGCTAATATAATATTTGCAAATCAATATATGTGATACATCACAAAAACAAAATGAAAGATAAAAAGCATATGATCATATCAATAGATGCTGAAAAGGCATTTGAAAAAATTCAGCACCCAATTGTGATAAAAACGCCCAGCAAAGAGGGAATAGAAGGATCATATCTCAACATAATAAAGACCATATATGACAAACCTACAGCCAACATACTCAATGGGCAGAAACTAAAAGCATTTCCCTTAAGAACAGGAACAAGACAGGAATGTCTACTTTTGCCACTCTTATTCAACATAGTACTGGAAGTCTTAGCCACAACAATCAGAAAAGAAGAAAAAATAAAAGAGATCCAAATTGGAAAGGAGTGAAATTGTCATTATTTGCAGATGACATGATTTTGTACATAGAAAATCCTAAAGACTCCATCAAAGAACTACTAGATTTAATAAATGAATTCAGCAAAGTAGCAGGATACAAAATTAACATCCAAAAATCAATGACATTTTTATATAATGAATACTCAGAAAGGGACACTAAAACAACAGTCCCATTTACCATTGTAACAAAAAAAATTAACATACCTGGAAATAAACTTAACTAAGGAGGTAAAAAACCTGTTCTCAGAAAACCACAAGACATTGAAAAAGAAATAGAGGAAGATATAAAAAAAAATAGAATTGGAAGAATCAACAACATTAAAATGTTCACACTATCCAAAGCAATCTATACATTCAATGCAATCCCTATTAAAATACCAATGGCATATTTCACAGATCTAGAACAAATACTCCAAAAGTTATATGGAACCAAAAAAGACCCCAAATAGCCTCAGCAATCTTGAAAAAGAAGACCAAACTTGGAGAGATCACAATACTGCATATCAAGTTATACTACAAACCATCAAAATCAAAACAACAATGGAACAGAACAGAGAACCCAGAAATCAACCCAAGACATTATGCACAATTAACATTCGACAAAGGTAGCAAGAGCATACAATAGAGAAAAGACAATCTCTTTAATAAATGGTGTTGGGAAGATTGGACAGGTACATGCAAAAAACAAAACTAGACCACCAACTTATACCATACACAAGAATAAATTCAAAATGGATAAAAGACTTAATGTAAGTTTTGAAACCATAAAAATCCTGGAAAAAAAATGTAGACAACAAAATCTCAGAAATCACACGTAGCAGAATTTTCACCAATACATCACCTAGGGCAACAGAAACAATGGAAAAATTAATAAATGGGACTACATCAAACTTAAAAGCTTCTACATGGCAGAAGAAACCAGCATCAAAATGGAAAGGGAACCCACTCTTTGGGAGAACATATTTGCCAATGATACATTAGATAAGAGGTTAATTTCCAAAATATATAGAGTGCTCATACAACTCAACAAAAGGAAGACAAAGAATACAATTTAAAAATAGGCAAGAGGACCTGAATAGACAGTTCTCCAAAAAGGAATACAAATGGCCAAGAGACATATGAAAAAATGCTCAATATCACTAATCATCAGAGAGATATAAATTAAAACTGTTAGATATCAACTCACACCTGCCAGAATGACTGCCATCAACAAATTATCAAACAAGTGCTGGTGAGGGTGTGGAGAAAAGGGGACTCTAGTATACTGCTGGTGGGAATGCAGACTGGTGCAGCCACTACGGAAAACAATATGGTGTTTCCTCAAAAATTAAAAATGGAACTGCTATTTGACCCAGTGATCCCACTTCTCAGAATATATCCTAAGAAGCCTGAAACACCAATCAGAAAGAATATGTGCACCCCTATGTTCATAGCAGCACTATTTACAATTGCTAAGATCTGGAAACAGCCCAAGTGTCCATCAGTAGATGAGTGTATAAAAAAGCTGTGGTACATTTACACAGTGGAAATACTATGCAGCTGTAAGAAAGAAAGATCTCTTACCCTTTGAGATGGCATGGAGGGACCTGGATGCTAAGCGAAATAAGCCAGTCAGAGAAAGACAAGTAACACATGATTTCATTTATGAAATATAATGAACAGAATAAGCTGATCAAAATAGATCCAGAGACATGGAAGTAGGGGACAGACTGACAAACCTCAGAGGGAAGGGAGATGGGGCAGGGTGGGAAGGAGAAAAAATCATCTCCTCTCCTTGACTCATCTACTTTTGTCCATAATATCTGGTCTTGCTTTGTGGCTATATTTTCCTTTATGTCTTTGAGGGTTTTGACCATGTATCTTTTATGTCCTGTTCAGAAGACTAGAATCTTGGCAATGAATTTTATCACTTATTGAACTTGTTGACTAACTATGATAAGTTTAGTTTTCGTTGACGGAATTTTAATTACAAGATCAAATGAATAATTTTCTTATATTCTATTTTGTCACTTTCCCTTCTTTTCCTCTCTCTGCACACACTGCTCCCAGCCCCCAGTCAGAGACAGGCCTTGCACTGGCGGCTCAGAAGTACCATTCTGGGAGTTACAACCGATCAAGCACCCAGGTGGATGTGTGGCTTGAGCCGCACCAGCTGCCTCTGCCTCCTGCCTGCTCTCCAGCAGTGCCGTGTAGGCTGTGGTCCCGGGGATGCTTTGGGCTTGTTTTCTTGCTCCAGCTCCTGGCTGGACCAGGAAAGCGTAGGTCCTGTCTCCCAGTGGAGACTGAGCGCTCCGCTGCCTCTGTGCCGTTACCCTACGTTGTGGCGATCCCCAGCTGAGCCCCCTCACTGTGCTTTGTTTCTTTTCGACTTTGTGTCCATAGGAGGTGTTTTTCTTTTCTCCAAGAGCAACAGTGACTCTATAAACATTATTTATAGATGTTACTGCTATATGTGTATAATTTGGGAGAGACCACTTCATACATGAAGTTACAAGCCCGTTCTGACCCAAATACTAGCTCTCTGCTAGCCTGCGGCTTTATCCCAAGCAGTGAGCGGCATCACAATTAGAATCCTTTGAGAATTAATTCTTTTTTTCCTGTGGTCAACCATGTTTAAACAAAAAATTGTTTTTCAGAAATTTTGCCAAAGCAAGGCATAGAGTGTTGAGTCATTGCTGATAGCACAGCCTCCCACGCAGTAACAGTTTGTCTATGACTAGTTCCAGACAAACGGGACCCACATTAAATCAAAGATGAGGACAGCACACTGGAGCAGAGCTAAAATGATGGGACTACAAAGCTGATTTCTTCTCCCCAATTAGCCTTTTCTGCCACTTTTGCTCACCTCCCGCCTCCAGGCCTGCTGCTTGCCCAGCTCGGCGGTCCCAAGCTATGGTCTTTTTTTTATCTCTTTCCCTTTGGAAAATTAGAAAAGATTTAATATCAGTCATTTAAACTTTTTGACTTATTGATAGGACATATTTTAAAGACTGAATTTCAGACATTGTGTTAACTTATTGGAATAGTGAACAGTTTGTATCTAACAGGAAATAAAAATGTTTGCTTTCTGGGAAGGACTTTTTAGTTAGTAAGCAAGTAAAGCTGGGATTTGTACATTCTGAGCAGAAGGCCCTTAATGTCCCGTTTAACCAATGTTTTGGGCAAGCCATGAAAACGCAGCAGGGCAGGAAGGACCAGAGCACAACCTGCGCTCTGTGTGCTTCCACTCGGGGTCAGAAAAGCATGCCCAATGTGTAATTTTGTATGTGAAGTTTAATTGGAGCATTACATGCAGTCTGTGGCTGTTTTCACAGCAGCTAACTTGGGAATTTTCCACAAAAACTGTACGGCCTGCAAAGCTGAAAATACAATTACTATTTGGCCCTTTATAGAAAAAGTTTGCTGACTCCTAGATGGCCTCCCTACTTTATTGAAAAGGAAAATTAGTAACTGGCAGGCACCCAAGGGTGGTCTGAGGCTCTTCCACAGGAGAAGAACCTCTGTCCATTTGAGAGAGCTCCTGGAAGACACAGCCCCGCCCTGACTCCGGTCTCCCGGTCTCCCTCTGTGGGTGCTCACCCACTCCGCTGCCAAACGCTTTCCACTCTGCAGCCCTGCCCTTGTCCCCCGTCCCAGAATCTGAGTGCTGGTTGCGCCCATCACACCGTGCTTTTGGTACACTGAACATCTAATTCCACTGGGCCGTGACATCTTCCCTCTGCACATCCCTTTGCTTCGCGGGGACCCAGCCAGGTTCCCCTGATCTGTCTCGTACACACTGTATTTCTCTAGTTTCACAGCTTCTAAAATCCGTCCATCCATCCACTCTTTCTGACGGAGCAGACTGCTAAGCGCAGGGGGCAAGGGAGCCCGTGGCCCCGAGAGAGGCTGACCCGGGGACAAGCGAGGGAATCAAGTCACAACTGAGGGATTTTTCACGTTTTATTATTTTTTTATTACATGTATTGGGGTGACATTGGTTAATAGAATCATACAGGTTTCGGGTGTAGATTTCCATGATACAAGATCCGTGTGTGCCCACCACCCAAAGTCAAATCATCTTCCATCACCACGTGTTAGGCCCCCTTCACCCCCACTTCTTACCATTGAGTTTTATTTGGGACCAAAAAGGAGTATGGGATGGCTTCTATCTGGGGGAAGTAAGAAACCTGCGGAGAAACCAAATCTGTGAGGCTGCTTCTGCTAATAAAAACACGACTGTGCGCAAGAGTATACCACAAACAAGCTGTTCTCCATGGGTTAAAGCAGCTACGAAAGACAAGTGAGGCAACATGAAATTAATTAAATATAAATAGAACATAATTGATCTCCTGCCCTTAGGAATTCATTAACAGTTGCTGATTGGATTTGAATAGATCAGAGCATAGCCTCACCTTCCGTGGAGATGTTACAGACCCCACGAGCAGCTGACAAAGGAATCTTCAGATAAAAGTTCCCTGCAAGAAACAGCGTGTGAAACAGGCAAAGAGTTGGAGGGGAAATGATAAGGAAGAGAAAAGGGAGCAGGAGGAAGGGGGTGAGCGAGGGGAACTATCCACCCAACCGATCTGGGAAGTCTGCCAGAAGGCCAGAAGTTTTCAATATCATGTCTCAGTTGGAAAAAGAAGACGCTGACCGTCAAACTGGTTTTATTTGGGATCGATCAGGGCAACAGAAGTGACCCTTCCCTTGGGCAGAGCCAAAGCTTCCCAGAGCTGTTCCTCTGGGAAAAGGGCTCCTCCCCACAGGGGGCGCTAGCAGCGCACGGCATACAATCTTAGAATAGACGCTTCTCTCTAAGGATTAAAGCTGAGCCCGAAGAGGGGGTGCCTGAAAGAATGCGAATTCCAGATCCCAGGAAGTCTTCCGACGGAGCCCACACTGTTTGGACTGTGGTAGCTCCGCCCAGCCTGTGCCAGGAGGAACACTGAACTACCTCGCTTCACTGTGACCCTGGCTTTGGCCCGTGGCTGCAGTTTACGAGTCTGTGAAAGCCGATAAAACTAGAATCCCGTGCGGAAAGGGCGCTCTGCGTGGGTGCGCACGGAGATGGAAGAATGTGGGTGGGCAGACTGAAGGAAGGGACGAGTGGGGAGGGCAAGAAGGGCCCAGTTTGTCATTTCAGCCCAGTGGGGTCAGTATGGTCCAAGTCCAGCATCCCGCTTGAGTGGCTTTGCTGCCGCTGCGTGACTCTGAGCAAAATCACCTAACCTGTCTGCGTCTTAGTTTCTCACGCGTGAAAACTGGGACGATAGTGCCTGTCGCCCCGATCGCCTGTGACGTGTGCGCCACGCCTCGCGGTGGTCAGCACGCAGCGGGTACCGCCGGTTGACACTGTTGTCGTTCGTGTTGTCCATGCCGAAGGGCGGTGCGTGGCAGACTTCTGGAAACATGAGGTGCTGTGGCCTGAGCTGCCCGAGCCAGGAGAGCAGAAGCCGGTGTGGCGTTTCTCGTCTGCAGTTCGAGTCCACGAACAAAGCCTCGACGGCACCCCTGCGGGATCTCCCCGTTTCAGCCCCTCGGCCTGGCGGGAGCGTCAGGGACTTGGCCACCGGGAGGCCGTCTTTCCTTCCGTCTGTCTGTGCCTCTGCAGCCCGTTGACCACGAGAGGCCGTGAGGCCGGAGACGCCTGCGTGGACAGATTCAACCACACCCCTTTCAAAGTGTGTCTGGAGCTCGGAGATACTGCTGCTCTCCAACAGACGGCTGCAGGTCAGATTCAGTGACTGAAACAAACAAACCCGAGAAGGGTAGAAGGTGCTGGAAGCTTTCACAGCTGTTAGACGAAGAGTCTTCCTTCCGTTTGAAAGGAGGCGGACGGAGCCAGTGTGGATGGACAGGAACCTCCTGAGAAACCAACGTGACCCCCCCGGAGACCCGCGACCTGTCCCCAGCTCCAAAGGAGCCAAGTTCTGTGACCACAGGGCTCCCACCCGCCATCCTGGACGACGCGCCCTTGGTTCTGGAACGCTCGTACTCTGTCTCTCCCTTGGCCAGCAGTCCGCGAGGAAAACTTGTGCCGTCCTCAAAGAGTTGTTAAACGTGCGAGTTGGAACATAGATGAGCATGTGTCCCCTGGACGCCCCCTGTTGGTGGAGGTTCCCCCAGGGCTGCTAGCTACGCCCCCCACATTTCACGACTGGCGAGCTGGGCTCAGGGGACGGCTGTCCAGCCTGGCTGGAGCCGGAGGTGGTGAGGCGGGGACGCCAGGGGCCAGGGGCCTCGGCTACGGTGCCTTTGGTGGTGGGCGGCGGGGCTGTCAGGAGCTACCTGTGTGCACCGAGGACGTGCTGTACCTATGTCCAGGTGCAAAGGACCCTGAGTGCTTTGCAACCCCCCGCCCCCGCCATGGAACATGACCCATCACCTCTATTTAGCCTGGGGGTGGGGGTGCTCACAGCTGAGTGACAGGACCGTGCGGCACAAGACCCTCCCCGCTGGCACTGCTCAAGCCCCTTGGCCTGGGCTGCTTCTGCTCAGTGAGGGTTCCTCCTGCTCTCGGAGACCCATTGTGTCTGGGTAAACCTCTGGCACGCAGATCAAACCTGCTCCCTTCTCCTCCACAGTTTGACTTCAAGTCCCCCTGGCACCTTTCTGCTCTTATCCGTATTCAAAATATTCCTTCAGCCCAGGTCTACACATCCTCTTCCAAACCCTTCCTCAGCAGCCCAGCTACACAGTCCCCTGTCTTACAGCACTTCGCATTGTCTCCCTTATGTCACAGCTATTTTTTAAGTACTTTATACTCTGTGTTTTAATATATACACCCCTGTGTCCATTGCAGCAGTACCCACAATAGCCAAGGTGTCATAGCTATTTATGTGTCTGTTTTATCTCCTCTCTTAGGCAACAGAACCCTCCAGAGAAGGGTGGAGGTCTGACTGGTCCTGGTACACCTCACACCGTTCAGCATGGGGAGTGGCCAGTCAATAAATATTTATTGGCTCAATAAACCGAGACTGAACTGCGAGCTCTTTGCAGGTAGGACTTGGAAAACGGTGCGCTGTCCCGTGCCGCGTCAGCCACGTGGCAGAGATGTTTAGGTCCTCACCAGCCTGCACCGCCTCTCCTCCTGGCCCACACCTGGACGGATGTCTAGTCTCCCCTCTGGTTAGGTTGGGGGGAGGCAGTGCCAGTGACGGGCCCCTTCCAGGACGGGTTCCGAGGCCTCTCGCTGAGTCTCCGTGCTTTCCGCCTTCACGTCACTGAGAAGGGCCCACGGGTGCCAGGACCCCAGTGGGGTGGGAGCCACCAGGCGGGAGAAGCACAGGCTCCATGTTAGACTGGAAAGGAGTGGAGACTCACCGGACCTTTGCTCAACGCTGGATTTGTAGCTGTTTACCCTGGCACACAGCCCGCCCTGAACAATACAGACCCTTCACAGGTATTCTTTAAAGTCTCCTGGAAGGAGTAACGCCGCATTTCTCCGAGTTTAAGAAACCATCGAATGCGAGACACACCATTATTTCATGTTCCATTAAGAAAGATGAATGCCTCCAACCAAGCCGTGGCAATCCATCCCAGCTTCAGAGGAGTTAAATTGTGCAAAAAAACCTGGATCTTCGAGTCAGCGAAAGACTGTAACGACGCTTCACACATAGAATAATTCCACAGCTTATTAGTGATTTAATGAAATATTCAACCTGTTTTTGCGACCTGCATTCACAGGTCATACTTTCATGCTCAGCATACGCTTGGTCCTGAGAATACGGCACAGCGTCTGTCCTTCTGGAGTTCATAGTCTACAAGACAGACTCATCATTTAAACGTCAGTTCGGTCAGCAGTAGGAATGCAGCCTATATATGTGAGTACTGTGTACCAGATGCTGTGAATTACACATATGTTCAGGCCCATGTCCATCTCGTGGGATCAGTAGTATTTTGCCTGTTTTACTACCCTGCTGCCCAGGAAGTATTCTAACGGAAGTCAGTCCACTCAGCCCAGCAATATCATAAAGGGAGTGACCAAGTGTGTGATTGGGGCCAGCTGGGCAAGGGGTACAACTCAAGGGCCAAGGACCATGTTACAGGGGAGACGAGACGTTATGCCTTGAAATGAGACGTGTCCGGAAGGGCGAGGCAGACACCCCAGGGTGGAGGAACCCTGTGTGCAGAGCAGAAAGTAATGCATGTCTGCAAAATGCTGGTGTCTACAGCTGAGGGCGGGGAGGTAAAGGAAGACGAGTCTGGAGAGAGTGTGGCGGAAACTCACGGAGTTTCACAGGGAGGTCCAGGTGTTTGGGAGGGTTCAGAAGAACGACGGGAATTTCAGACAGCTTTCAGGGGGAATGGATGTGGCCATGGATACTCCCAAAATAAGGCCCATGTGGCCATTTAAAACAATTCCTAAAAACGTCTACATTTATGGACAGTTCGTTCAAATTAACAAGGACGATCCATTATGTCTCGATGTCATTCGATCCACAAGAATAAAAGATAAACAGTGAGGTCCATTAAGATGGCAAAAACGTCAAGAACATTTGTTACTGAAATTCATTTGAATTGATTTCATATTACACGTGCATAAAAAGATAATTTTCTATTCCTTTTGTGGTTTGGTGAGTTATTACCTTAAAAAGAAGACTTTACAGCAATAATTCATAAATCCATTCAGCTCACATATTACTTCTGGAATATTTTCTTTTAAAAATATTACTAGGAGCAATTTTAAGCAGTCCAAGTTTCAAGCTTTCAAAGGCAGCTACTTTGCATACACAGTGAGTGCTTTTTCTGAAAACTTTGTGCCGTAGATTCATAACTCGCAGTGGGCACCCCGTTAATATGCATTCACAGCAGCACGCAGCCCCAGGAGCCATTATTATATTAAGAATAATGTAAAGACACTTAGCCGCGCTCTGTATCACCATGCACATTACCAAGCGTGCGCCGTTATGAATAGCTGTCACGGCCCTGGCCTAATGGTATGTTAGAGGAGACGCCCGGTAAACTAAATGCACATTAGGAATACACAAAACTGCTGAATTTTAATCGCCCTTATTCATAGGACACAGAGCTCTAATGATCCTCAAAATGCGTGATTTAAATAAGCCGTCTTTATTTCATTCCATTTAAACCCTTGGTGTGAGTTAATCGGCTTGGGTGGACTCCTTCCTAGTGATGAAAGCGAAGGAAGGTTGCTCCCACGTAGAGAAAAGTGTGGCACAAGGTGAGCAAATAAAGTGAGTCATCGCTCACCTGCCTCGTGAAGTCTCGGCCTGATGGCAGAGTTGTGGCATTTGGAAGGGACCCACTCATTGGTCTTCCATCCAGGAAACTAATCACCGAAGGATTTGCATATAAAAGAATTACAGCTAAGCCAGAATGTTGCCAAAGTTACTTTCCAAGTGATTCTGATACTTCAGTCATGTCAGCAGGAACCGTGACAGACAACCCCATCCGCAGGGTCATCTCGGCCTCTGGCAGCTGTATTTCTGGGGAGCATGGCAGAGGGAAGGGCCAGGCCTTCACCAGGATGCCCACGCTTCCGCCCAAATGTCGTCCAGGTCTGGTTACGAGAAATGAATTTCCCATGAGTAGATATGAGGTCTTACATTCTGGTAAAGTGGAAATCACATGTGATCTTTCTCTTCTTCATTTTTGAAACAACTGTGCCTGGTATTGGCTTTCAGGGGAGTGAGGACGTGTATGAACAGTGACGTCATGGACACTGTTAGACTCCAGCAGAGGCCACTCGCCAGCCTCTGCTGCCTGCTGCTTCCGGTCTGTTCCCACTTTCCCCTGGGACTCTGCTTCCTGGTCCCACCTGAGGCTATGAGTCCCAGGGTCCTGCCCTCACCTGGACGGTAGCAGCCGTGCACCTTGGGGCTCAGTCATTAATGAAGGCACAGGAAGCCAGCCCACGAAAGGCCAGAAAGTCCTCTCCGGTTCTAGAGCCAAGCGGAAGGGCGACCATCAGGCACTGGAAGTGCTGAATAACCAGATGTTTGCAGCTTCCTGTGAGTATGAGCAGTGCGCCCTGCTTTTACATTTCCAACCCATTATTTTTATTTTTTTGCTTAAATCAGCTTGAAGGTTTGTTTTGGGTTTTGGGGGGTTGCTTTTCTTTTTTGTCACCATAGTTGATCATTGATCATTCAAATGCACTAACAGTTATTTTATAAGTAGGCTGCATGGCTGGTGTAATCAGCACAGATTTTCCTTGATTTTCGTCTCTTCTTTACTGTAATGAAAGGCTTCTGTGAAAGAAACTTCAGGAGTATGCTGACACCAGATCCAGATAAATGAGCACCCAACCACGGACTATGTACCGGACCAAGACCCTATAACTTAGTGTCAAGATTATTTATCAAATAATGAATACCTTTTATTGGTGAGAATCAGCTGCCCTAGAGAGTGAGAGTTAGAATGACAATTTTAAGGGGTCTAAGTGACTAGCTAGTCATAAAAGCTAACAGAACCCACCTGCTGACTTTGACTGCATCCCAAGTACAGGGGGAGGGGACCTCAGAAGCTGTACCTGGGAGTCCTGAACCCCTACTCTGCCGGCCATTTGTGCTGATACTACATCCTGTACCCTTTTCTAAAGCTAAACAAAGCTGGCTGAAGCTTACGGTGTCTTCTAGAGTTAGCTGTCTATCCAAACCCATGACCTGTGCCGCTGTCCATCAGAGACGGCACAGCAGTTACAGAACAGGACTGCACTTGTGCAGGAGGCTGGTACACGTAACTGTGACCAGAATGGCCTCTCTTTGAAAATATGACAGGTTCCTAAGAAAAACTTTCCAGTAAAATTTAAGTGTGTACAGGTTACCTACAAAGGAACCACCATAAAGCTATCAGCTGACTTCTCAACAGAAACACTGCAGGCCAGAAGGGAATGGCATGAAGTAGTCAAGGTAATGAAAAACAAGGATCTGAATCCAAGACTACTCTATCCAGCAAGGCTATCATTCAAAATAGAAGGAGAAATAAAGAGCTTCCCAGACAAAAAAAAAAAAAGTCTAAGGGAATATATTAGCATCAAACCAACATTCCAAGTAGTGTTAAAAGGACTGCTGTAATAAGCAGAAGAAATAGGAAGAGAAACATAACCATAATGAACAAAAATGGCAATAAATAAATACATATCAATAATAACCTTAAAAGTAAATGCAGTAAATGCTCCAATCAAAAGACACAGAGTAGCTGAATGGATGAGAAAGCATGACTCATATATATGTTGTTTACAAGAGACCCACCTCACAACAAAAGACTCACATAGGTTGAAAGTGAAGGATTGGAAAAAAATTTTTTCCAAGCAAACGGAAAGGGAAAAAAAAGCTGGGGTAGCAATACTCAAATCTGATCAAATAGATTTCAAAATAAAGGCCATAACTAGAGACAAAGAAAGCCACTACATAATATTGAAAGAATCTATACAACAGGAGGATATAACCTTGGTAAACATATATGACCCAATATAGGAGCACCGAAATATATTTAAAAACTTCTGGAGGACTTCAAAAGAGAGATCAACAGGAATACAATTATAGCAGGGGACTTCAACACTCCACTGACATCACTGGGTAGATCCTCTAGACAAAAAACCAACAAGGAAACAGAGACTCTAAATGATGTACTAGATCAAATGGATTTAATAGATATATCTACAGAAAATTACACCCCAAAACTGCAGAATTCACATTCTTCTCAAGTGCACATAGGACATTCTCAAAGATAGACCACATGTTAGGGCACAAACTAAGTCTCTACACGTTCAAGAAGATTGAAATAATATCAAGCATCTTCTCAGATCACAATGGCATGGAACTAGAAATTAAGTACAACCAAAACACCCAAAAACATTCAAACACATGGAGGCTAAATAGCATGTTATTAAACAACAAATGGGTTACCAAGGAGATCAAGGAAGAAATGTAAAACTACCTGGAAACCAATGAAAATGAACACACAACAACACAAAATCTATGGAACACAGCAAAAGCTGTCCTGAGAGGGACGTTCATAGCACTACAGGCCTAGCTCAAGAAACAAGAAAAATTTCTAATTGACTATCAAACCTCACAACTTAAAGAACTAGAAAGTAAACAAAAAGAAAAATCCAGAGCAAGTAGAAGGAAAGAAATAGTAAAGGTAAGAGCAGAAATAAACAGCATAGAAACTAAAAAAAAATTTAAAAAAATCAATGAAACAAAGAGCTGGTTCTTTGAAAAGATTGATGGAACCTTAGCTAGACTCACCAAGAAACAAAAAGAGAGGAACGAAATAAATAAAATCAGAAATGAAAGAGGAGAAGTAACAACTGACACCACAGAAATACAAAGGATTATTAAAATATACAATGAACATACACCAACAAATTGGACAATCTAGGCAAAATGGACAAATTTCTAGAATCACACAGTCTCCCAAAACTGAACCGGGAAGAGATAGAAAACTTGAACAGACCAATAACAACTAAGGAAATTCAGGATGTAATCAAGACTCTCCCAGCAAACAAAAGCCCAGGCCTGGAAGGCTTCACGGGGGAGTTTTACCAAATATTCAAAGAAGACCTAACATCGATTCTCCTCAAACTATTCCAAAAAATCCAAGAAGAAGGAAAACTTCCAAACTCATTTTATGAGGCCAGCATAATTCTAATTCCAAAACCAGATAAAGACACTACAAAGAAAGAAAACTACAGGCCAATATCCCTGATGAATATATATCCAAAATCCTTAGGAAAATATTAGCAAATGGGATCCAGCAATACATCAAAAAAATTATTCACCATGACCAAGTGGGATTCATCCCAGGGATACAAGGTTGGTACAATATTTGCAAGTCAATAAATGTGATACACCACATAAACAAAATGAAAGATAAAAACCATATGATCATATCAATAGATGCTGAAAAGGCATTCAAAAAAATCCATCACCCACTTGTGATAAAAATGCTCAGCAATGTGGGAACAGAGGGATCATATCTCAACATAATAAAGGCCATACATGAAAAACCTACAGTCAACATCATGCTCAGTGGGAAAACACTAAACGCATTCCCCTTAAGAACAGGAACAAGACAGGGATACTCACTTTTGCTACTCTTATTTAACATAGCACTGGAAGTCTTAACCACAGCAATTAGACAAGAAGGAAAAATAAAAGGGATCAAAATTGGAAAGGAGGAAGTGAAACCGTCATAATTTGCAGATGACATGATATTGTACATAGAAAACCCTAAAGACTCCATCAAAAATCTAGAGCTAATAAATGAATCTGGCAAGGTAGCAGGATACAAAATTAACATCAAGAAATCGACAGCATTCTTATACACCAATGATGAACTCACAGAAAGAGAAACTACAAAAACAATTCTATTTACCATTGCAGCAAAAAAACTAAGATACCTAGGAATAAACTTAACCCAAGAAATAAAGGACCTGTTCTCACAAAACTACAGGACATGAAAAAAGAAATAGAGGAAGATATAAAAAAGTGAAAGCATATACCTTGTTCATGGATTGGAAGAATTAACATCATTAAAATGTCCATACTACCCAAAGCAATCTACAGATTCAATGCAATCCCCATCAAAATACCAATAACAATTTCATGGAACTAGAACAAATACTCCAAAAGTTTATATGGAACCAAAAAGGACCCCGAACAGCCACAGCAATCTTGAAAAAGAAGAACAAAGTAGGAGGGATCACAATACTGGATTTCAGGTTATACTACAAAGCCACTGTAATCAAAACAGCTTGGTACTGGCACAAAAACAGGCATATAGGTCAATGGAACAGAACAGAGAACCCAGAAATTGACCCAAGACATTATGCTCAATTAATATTTGACAAAGGTGGCAAGAGCATACAATGCAGTAAACACAGACTCTTTAATAAATGGTGTTGGGAAAATTGGACAGCTACATGCAAAAGAATGAAACTAGACCATCAACTTACACCATACACAAGAATAAACTCAAAATGGATAAAAGATTTAAATGTGACTCGTGAATACATAAAAATCCTAGAAGAAAACGTAGGCAACAACATTTCAGACATCACAGGCAGCAGAATTTTCATTGATACAACGCCTAAGGCAAGAGAAACAAAGGAAAAAATGAATAAATGGGACTACATTAAACTAAAAAGTTTCTGCACAGCAAAAGAAACAACCATTAAAATGGAAAGGGAACCCACTATAATGGGAGAGCATAATTGCCAATGATACATCAGATAAGGGGTTAATTTCCAAAATATATAGAGTACTCATACAACTCAACAAAAGGAAGACAAAGAATCCAATTAAAATATGGGCAGAGGACCTAAACAGACACCTCTCCAAACAGGACATACAAATGGCCAAGAGACATATGAAAAAATGCTTAACGTCACTAATCATCAGAGAGATGCAAATTAAAATGACTATGAGGTATCACCTCACACCTGCCAGAATGGCTGCCATCAACAAATCATCAAACAACAAGTCCTGGCAAGGGTGTGGAGAAAAGGGGACTCTAGTACACTGCTGGTGGGAATGCAGACTGGTGCAGCCACTATGGGAAACAGTATGGTGTTTCTTCAAAAACTTAAAAATGGAACTGCCATTTGACCCAGTGATCCCACTTCTAGGAATATATTCTAAGAAGCCTGAAACTCCAATCAGAAAGAATATATGTATCCCTATGTTCATAGCAGCACTATTTACAATTGCTAAGATCTGGAAACAGCCCAAGTGCCCATCAGCAGACGAGTGAATAAAAAAGCTGTGGTACATATACACAATGGAATACTATGCAGCTGTAAGAAAGAGAGACCTCTTATCCTTTGAGATGACTTGGAGGGACCTGGAGAGTATTATGCTAAGCCAAATAAGCCAATCAGAGAAAGACAAATATCACATGATCTCACTTATTTGTGCAATATAATGAACAAAATAAGCTGATAAACAAAATAGACCCAGAGACATAGTAGTAGGGTACAGACTGACAAACCTCAGAAGAGGGGGTGGGGGCGGAGGGAAGAGATAAACCAAAGAACTTATATGAACGTATGTGTAACCAATGGACACAGACAGCAATGCTGGGGGGGTGGGGGCAGGATCGGGAGGAGGGTATCAATGGGGGGAAAAGGAGAAACATCTGTAACAAAAATAAATCAATAGAAAAAAATAAAATAAACCATTTTAGTGTGTATATATTACTGAACTCCCAAATCTGTCGATTGTTCCAAGCACTTCCTTTCCCACGGTGCTCTCCGTCACCTGCCCCTCCTTACTGAGCGGTCCTGTGTGGGATTCTCCCTTACTCAAAAGCCTCCACCACCGCGTGTCCCTCCGCCGCCTGCATTCCCAGCTGCAGCCCAGATCCCTCTGTGCCCAGACGTGTGTCCCACTGCCCTCTCCGCCTGGATGTCCTCGTCAGCCTCAGAAACTCGACACGGCCTACCTCAGCCCTAAGGCAGCGTGGTATAAACGTAGCAGGAGATGAGGTATTTCAGTTCAGCACACCTGGGTTTAAACCTCACCCCACCACGCAGTAGCTGTGTGACCCTCACAAGTTACTTGACCTCCCTGGGCCTCATTTTGTCTACAAAGTGCAGACACCAACACCTACGTCACAGTACTGTTGGAAGTGTTGAAACGAGAATGTAAGTACTAGAAGCCAGAGCAAACGTTTATTTTCTGCTCATTTCCATGGACATGAATCGTTCCCTCGGCTCCTCCTGAAATGAAAGAACGAGGACCGCCTCCTCCGGTCTGTCGTCTGTCACTCACTTCTTCCCCTGAGACAGGAGAGGTGCTCTGCCCAGGTCAGTGCCCCTGGTTCCTTCTCTCCGAACCGCCCGCCTGGAGAAAGGCTGGTCCTTGATCTGCGTCTGCCACCTGATCGGCGCCGATAACCACGCGTTTGCGCCAGTGGGTAAACCTGTTTGCTTCAGGGAACTGAGGGCCAGTCCACCTGCCTGCAGCAGAGATTTTGATCTGCACATGACTAACTCCTGTGCCCCATCCTTCAGTGCTTTCCAAACTTGGGAGAGAAGTAAGAATGTTATTCTTGCCCGGCCAGTGTGGCTCAGTGGTTGAGCATCGACCCTGCACCAAGAGGTTGCCAATTCGATTCCCGGTCGGGGCACATGCCCAGGTTGTGGGCCTGATCCCCAGTGGGGGGCATGCAGGAGGCGGCCAATTGATGTTCTCATTTCTGTCTCTCTCTCCCTCTCCCTTCCTCTCTCTCTAAAATTAATAAAGAAAAATAAAACAAAAAATTTTTTAAAGAATGTTGTTCTAGGCCCCCTACATCCCAACAGTTATGAAAAGCGCCAGCTCATTCACACACACTAGGGGCCCAACCACGCTGTGTCCTCTCTCCACGGCACCGGTAGCTGCCCATCTCCTAGTTCAGACTGGACTTTCTGACCTTCATCCTTTCCCTCACGTCCCCATCTGGGTGCTCACCACACAGGTCTCCTCTGCTGTCCTGACTTGTGTTGAATCTTTGCTGTTTGACCCTCACCTGCATCAGGTGATCATTTCACTCCCAGGTCAGTGCACCAGACGGGGAGCCGAGCTCACTGCTGCCCCTGTCTGCCCCCCTGCCCGTGCTTCATATCGCAACTGAGTGCTCTCCTCTGCGATGCAAGTGCATCCCTCCACCAAAGAACCAGGTCTAGTCCAGTCTTCCTTCCTGTCTAAGGTTCTGTTACTTCCCACCATCCCAACACACACACCCCACTGTTCACAGACACACCCCGTGACAGGGTACTGGCCCCAGTTCCTCACTGCCCGTGACCCTGGGCTTAAGTAAAGGTAATTCTGGGATTGCTCGTGTCACCCTAAAGAAAGAGGGCTGAGGCCAGCTCGAGGGATGAGAAATGGAGTTTGTTTGGGAGCAGCAGAGGAACTGCATTTGAGACAGTCAAGCTCTAGCAAGCTACAGGCGAGTCCATTGAGGATTTGGGATGGGCTGTATTTATGGGCAAGAAGTCAGAGTCCAAGCAGTCAGCTCGTTGACTTGAAGATGGGAGAGATTCTTGGTTCATCGGTCAGGAGGTAAGTTTTGGCCTTGTGTAAATAAGGCATTTCCAGGAAACCAGTCTCTGAATTCCTACGTCTGCTCTTCTGACGGTGCACGTGTGAGCTTCTCCATCACATACCCCCGGTTCCATCCAGACTGAGACCCTCTCACACGTAGCAGCCTACGCTAAGCTCTGCGCTCAGAGGTGTAGATCCGTGATTCACATGCTGTCTGGTTCTCCATCTGCTGCTATTCTATTGTCCGATTTGACAACTTATTCCAAACCCAAGGTAGAGAAGAGATGCTAAGACCAGCCATTTTCCAAAATACTCCAACATTCCTGTGCCTAAAATTCCTGTGCCTGTCTTCCACCCTTGACATTCTCTGTCACACTTTCAAAACCTTGTCCCAGTGTCTCTGCCTCCTGGAACCTGTCCTGACAGTCAAAGGTATAGAGTTTAGGAGTTTATATATATTTACTCCTCTGGATTCAAATCAATGGATATTAGATGCACGAGTCAAAATAGGGATCAAATATCCATGTTATTAATGCAGAACTCAGCAACCGCCTCCGACGCAAACACACTCCCGGGTACACACTGGACAGAGCCAGCTCCCTCAGCCTGGGCCGGGGCCCCGTCCATCGAGACACAGACCTTATGCAAACTGAAAACAGAGCCAGCTGAATGCAAAGACAGCAGTCCTAAATTCCAAGTGCTGAATCCTACCGGAGCAGAAACACCTTCACCGGCCCAGCGAAAACGTGAGACCCAGGAAGTCAGGCTCGCTAACCTCGCCAGTGAGGGAGGGGAGAAGCGCCCGCCACACAGCTTCAAGAGCCCCTAAGTGTCGGGGACAGTCTTCCTGTCTGGAGAAAGAGGGGACTAGAGGGAGAAGAATGGTCTTCCCTTATATCGCTGGGATACTGTGATTTATAGTAAAAAGAATATTGTTAGTTCTTCCTCCCCATTCCTGGCACTGAAAACCCTTAGAGCTGTGAAGGTATCTTTTACTCTGGTTATGAGTGGCTTTTGGAAAGCCCCTAGGTGACCTAGGGGTGGGGCTGGTGGTCAGGGGAACCCATCCTGTGATTAGAGGGTTGGAACTTCAGGTCCCACCCCTGACCTCCGGGACGGGGAAGGGCTGGGGATCGAGTTCAGTCACCAGTGGCCAGTGATTGAATCAGCTGTACATGTAAGGAAGTCTCCATAAAACCCCAAGAGGACAGGTTTAGGGGGCGGCCAGCTTGGTAAAACCAGGGGGGCGGAGGTTGTGGTCCCCTTTCCCACATACCTTGTACCTCTTCTGTGGGGCCGTTCTTGAGTTCCATCCTCGGTAATAAGCTGGTAGATGTAAGAAAACGTCTCTCTGAGTTCTGTGAGCAGCTGTAGCAAGTTAACTGAGCCGAGGAGGGGATCGTGACAACCATCATCTGTAGCACTTGGTCGGTCAGAAGGCAGACAACAACCTGGACTCTCGATCTGTGTCTGAAGGTGGGAGTAGGAGCACAGCCTCAGCTCTGAGCCCTCACCTCGCAACCTGGCATTGACTCCAGCTGATACAACAACTGAGTTGAAGTGCAGGACACCCAGCTGGTGCGGGAAAACTGCTCGGTGGTGTGAAAAAAAACAGTTGTAATTCCCCAACTGAATTGTCTTAGCCCCAAGCTCTCCTGAGCTCCCTAAGAAACGGACAATCCAAAAAAAAGAAAAAAAAAAGCCCTGGCCGATTTGGCTCAGCGATTGGAGCCTCGGCCTGCAGACCAGAGAGTCCCGGGTTTGGTTCCCACTAGGGGACCAGAAAAAGAGAAAGAAATGGACAATCCTCTGACTTATTGTGCTCTGCGTGTATCTGCTTGTGTATGTTCCTGGAGTGGTGGTGTTTTTTACTTTCTTTAACACAAGTGTTTGTGTTGTGACGCCTGGCGTGTAGGCGTGGCTTGTCAGTATCAGTGGCTGAACAGACGAACTGGAGTGATAGGTCTGCCCAACAGACAGGTGTCAGAAGCCACCCGCCTCAGTTTCACCCCCAAAGCCCAGAGTCCTGCGTGCAGCGCCCTGAGCACGGCCGTGTCCTCCCGTCTGAGCACCTGTGAGCGGGCACTCAGCTTGACAGGTCCTACCTCAACATGCACAAGGTCAGAAACCACCTCTGGCCCTGGCCCTTTGGCTCAGCGGTTAGAGTGTCGGCCCACGGACCAGTGCGTCTCAGGTTCAATTCTGGTCAAGGGCACCTACCTCGGTTGCGGTTCGTCCCCGGTCCTGGTCAGGTCATGCAGGAGGCAACCAGTCGATGTGTCTCTCTCACAATGATGTTTCTCCCTCCCTCCCTCTCTCTCTCTCTCTCTCTCTCTCTCTCTCTCTGTCTCCTGCCCTCCCTCCCTCTCACTCTATCTGATGATAAATGGAAAAATATCCTTGGGTGAGGGATAAAACAAAATCACCTCTGTGCACTCAGGACACGGCATCATTTGTCTGGTGTTCTCGTCAAAAGGCGTAAGCGTATTCTAAGCATCAGAGGAACACGTCCTAAGAGGCTACAGAACGACGGGTCAGCGCTCTTCCGGGGTGTCAAGGGCGTGAAAGGCCAAAGAATGGTCACAGGCTGAAGGAGATGCGACCAATGTCGGGAACAGAGTCAGACATGGTTAGAAGGATGGGTGACGCTAACATCAGGTGTGGAGTCTAGCTAACAGTGTGAAACAGGTTGGCCTTGACACTGGACGATGGTTATTTGAGGTGTTCATATCCAGGGAAGAAAATGTGATTCCCGGTTAGGGCACATACAAAGAGAGAATAAACCAATGAATGCATAAATGAGTGGAGTAATGGATCGATGTTTCTCTCCCTCCCTCCTTCCCTACCTTCCTCTCTCTTTCTAAAAATCAATCAATAAAAATTTTTTAAATCACCCAGCTGGTGTGGCTCAGTGGTTGAGTGTCGACCCATGCACCAAGAGGTCATCAGTTCAATTCCCGGTCAGGGCACATGCCCAGGTTGTGGGCCCGATCCCCAGTGAGGGACATGCAGGAGGCGGCCAATCGATGTTCTCTCTCATCAATGTTTCTATCTCTCTCCCTCTTCCTCTGTCTCTAAAATAAGTAAAGAAAAAAAAGTAAAAAATCACTTTATAACAGGCGTATGAATGTGGGTTTACAACAGTGTAAAGTCTCACCAATCCTGGGTCTGCTTAGCCCTGGTGACAGCCGTGGACTTCTCCACGGGCACAGCCATGCCACAGCGCCGCAGCCAGTGGGAAGCAGCTGAGCGCAGTGGGCACAGCAAGCAGGGCGACCGTGTCAGTAGGTCGCTGTCACTAGCTGACCCACGTCCTCGCGTGGCTCCGAGCGCAGGGTCACAGCAGCTCCTGTGCCTGGGGTTCGTTTACTGTCGTGAGGCGGCAGCAGGGTAGTGAGCCCTCTGAGGGCCTCTGGGGCCTCGTCTTCCTGCATCTCCTACCCGACAGCCCAGGGTCCTCGCCTCTTCCCCACCAGCCCCTTGCTTGAGTTACACCGACACTGTTCCCTGGGACGGAGTCTCTGCGCCCCTCTCCATGTCGTGGGTTCCATGGAGACAGGTGATCTCACACAGGAGTAAGAGGAGGGCCCGTCCGAGTCGCAGGAGGAGTGGGTGTGCACGCTCACACCAGGGAATTTAATAGATGGGCTGTTGGTTCTCTAATTCTCACAGCAGCAGATGAAACGCCGTAGCACACCAGTAAGCTTCTGGGCACTGGGAGCTACTTCAGGTTTATTAGAATCCAGGGTAATGCTGAGTCTAATTGAAAACAAGGACTTCTGTCTCAGATTCCTGCTTCTGATGCTTCTTCCAACCTTTTGTCCCCACCTTGTCCCACTAGGCCCCTCTCACCCACCCCTGCACACCTCTGAGCCGCAGGGGGGACTGGTCCAGCCACTGCTGGGCAACGGCTCCTGCACCGCTGGCCAGCTTCCAGGAGGAGCCAGTCAGCAGCACCTGGCTTCCAGCTGTGCCGCTTCCTGGCCTCCTGCTGTGCGGCTCCCAGCTGAGTGCAGGAAATCCGTCTCCAGGCACACCCTGAATGGAGGGTGAGTCCCAGGCTCTGCTTTGCAGGGAACCCAGGGGAAAACAGCAAGCCTTGCAAGCTGCAATTGCAATATCCCATTGCGGGGAAATTCAAAAACCAGTAATAGACATACAAAACTTCTAAAAGAACATATGCTAACCTGAGATTTTCCACTAAACCTGTTGCTGAGATTTATTCATTAATAAACATATCCTTAGATAACATATATTCTTTGGGCCAACCAAGAATAGTACATACAACCAAACCACTGTGGAGAAGGAAAAAAAAAACAACAAAAAAAAACACCTTGATTCAGCTCTAATATTTGCCCTTAGCTGAAAACAACTTAAATTCCATTATAAATATTTTTGTTTTATTTTATTTTAAAAATTTAATTTTTCTAATTTCTGTGTGGGTTTTTCTTGCCATGCGTTTGTATATTTTAATGATTATAACAATAATAAAGCTGTTGACATTTAAAAAATAAATTGGTGAAGTGATGGCCCCCTGAGCAATCCTTGCGGAAGCAGATGGTGTAAGTAGGAAATGGGCCGCCTTTGTGGCTCCTTTTTCCTACAGGAAGTTCTAGGAGCAATTTAGATCTAAAGCAGAAGCTAAAAGGGAAATAAGAAACTAGAACTGTTTCTACTAGCACTGACAAAAGCAGAAGAGAGCGGCAGGAGGAGGCGGGAAGAACAAAGGAAGGAGACAGCAGACTTCCTTGTCTGCTTGTATTGACAGAGGAGACAATGGAAGGACGGTTCCTGGAAGTCCACTGGCCTGAACCAGACAGATGATTGGAATTGTAGGATTCTGTCAGTCTCCTAAGAACTAATCATTGCTCTCTGGTTTAAATGGCTGCAGTTCTGCAAGCAAACATTTCTTAGGAGCCCCAGCTCCCAGTTCTCCAGGGTTTCATTCAATTCAAATTGTGTTAAATCTGCAGCAGTGTTAATTATTTACTTTCAGAAGGTGAAAAATGTGTAAACTGGTTACTGTACTTTTTACAGTTTGAACATTTACCAAAATGTCTGCTTTCTGGGAAATAGGTAATATAACCCAGGGAGGCTGCTGGAGACAAACAAAATAATTTTTTCAAATCCCACATTCATAGCCCTTTTGCATAGTTATCTTGAGAGTTGTTCTACACACACAGTGTATGTATCCATGTAAAGGGCCAAGCTTTGTGTGACAGCCACTTGGTCAAGAGGTGTTATCTTTCTCCACTTTATGTTTGAGGAGTATCAGACATGGTTCTATAAAATGGAGACTCACAGGCCTCTTTCCACATGAAACTGTACAACCAGAGATTTGTGGAACGGACTCTGATATGCTGCTAGCTGTTTTACCCAAGAATTATGTAACATCCAGGTGAGCCCGGTTAATCTTTCAGCCTCACTGTTCTAGATAAAAGACGTGGCAAAGAACGACACTTCCACACAACCAAGTGCTTTAGAATAACTTGGGTTAAGACAAGTTTCAATATGGCGTTTCAACTACTCAGCAACCCACAGCTAATTAAAAAACAAAAACAATAAAAACACTGGACATGCATTTGGGCAGAAAAGAAAAACCCAGCAAGCTTTTAGCTTGGGAAATTAAGAAACAGCACACACCACCTGATATTTTCAATTAGCACCCTATATGCCTCTTCAATCTCATGACCCGTCTGAAATTAATGAAAGCTTTTCTACGTGCTGCATCAATTCGTACGAATCAATCCAGAGTGTGAGAAAGAACAGAGAACAGACTCCTCTCTGGTCATTGGCTCTGATGTAAATATTACAGTCATGAAATAACAAACCTGAGAAAATAACAGAAACCACATCAAAACATCCCCGTGGGGACCGAACAAAAGGAGGCAGGCCGGTTCCAGGTGGATTAAGTAGGAGCTTATTTTAAAGACCATCTATTGCTCAGATCAAATACTCATAATGGCTATGATTCTTTTTTTTTCCTTGCACCCCTATCCCAAAGTATAATTCCTTTTGCAGACGACTGATAGCCCCAAGGAGGAAAAAAAAAACAAACCTATTGATCAGTGTTTTTGTTCCCTTCTAATTAGAATTGGAAGGGTACTTGCAGTGAGTTTAAATCCCTGTCCACACTATACACACAAAAATCAGAAGGGTTATTAAAATAGACTTTGCTGTGATAATCTCTATAGATGCTTTCATCGCAGTCGGTGTCTTTAACCAAAATCTCAGTTTCTGTCACATCATTTGACACTGGCAGGGGGTAGAGGGTGGGGAGAGATGACAGTAATTGATTTTGAAGTTGATTTTGTGAAGTCTATTGAACCTGAGCCAAAAAAATAAAAACAAAAAACACTTCACATGATAATGCGGTTCAGAAAGTAATCTTGTTTTTAAACACCTGTCTTAAAAAAAGCAAAATACTGTTTTTAGTTTGTATTTACTTGTCTTTGTGGCATAATTCATCCTAGACTTTCTGGGCATCTTTGAAAGACTCTGCTCTTGTCCCTGCGGCGCGTAGAGTAGGAGCGGTCAGTCCCCTCCTGAGATCTGTGCTCCTGGGCTGGCTCACAGGGCTGCCCCTGTTCCTCGGCACACGGCACAGTCTGTGTCAACCATACCGTGAGATGTGCGGGAGCAGACTGTGAACACAACAGCAAAGCACGGTGGCGAGTTGCAGCTGGGGTTTGAAAGAAGACCGAGTCCGTGAGACGGACAAGAGGACGTCCCGTGGCCGGGGAGCTGCGGGACGGCCAGGTCTGGGTGGCAGGGAGGCTCCACGCCGTCTCTGGCTGACTTCAGACAAAGAACAGTTCTTGGAGAACTCTCGCTTTCCTCCCTATTTTCTTTATAAATTTATCTCCCACTGGTACTACCCTTCAACAGTTCCATTTTTTCTCTTAATTGTTACAAGGGAGAGGGAGAGAGAGACAGAAACATCAATGAGAGAGAACATAGATTGGCCGCCTCCTGCATGCCCCCCACTGGGGATCAGGCCCACCGCCTGGGCATGTGCCCTGACCAGGAATTGAACCGGTGACCTCTTGGTGCATGGGTCGACGCTCAACCACTGAGTCACACCGAGCCACACCAGCTGGGCAACAGTTCAATTTTTTTCTCACAATAAGCTCTATCCACGCTTTCCCTTCCTTTCCCACTTGAAATATTCCATTTCCCGTGATTAATACTTTTCCACGTCATTTTATTTTTGTATTTATTTATTATTTTTTTAATCCTCACCCGAGGACATTTTTCTATTTATCTTCAGGTAGAGTGGGAGGGAAGAAGGAAGAGAGAGAAAGAGACAGAGAGAAACATCGTGAGAGGGACACATCGACTGGCTGCCTCCCGCCCGACCCGACCAGGGCCGGGAACGAACCGCAACCGAGGTCCGTGCCCTAGCGGGAACCGAACCCGGGACTCTCTGGTCCGCGGGCTGGCACTCTAACTGCTGAGCCAAAGTGGCCAGGGCCTTTTCCACATCATTTAAATGCCCTTTCTACTTACCAATCAATAGCACCCTTTCCTTTTCATGCCTTTCAATGCCCCCAATTCCTGGTTTTCATGCTCATCCTCGTTTCTCCTAATATGACTGGCCACTGCTGCGGTGGCCAGCGGCCTCTGCCGTGCACCGCGTCCCAGGACTGTCAGCGAGCAGCACCTGTCTTCCGGACACATCTGATCCTAGAGACTCCGCTGGGAGCCTTCTCCTCCCTTGGGGAGTTAGCGTCCATCCCCGCCTCCAACGCCTCTCTGTATCTTTTTCTCTTTTTAATAGGAATAGCTATGATGACGGTTATAAACATCAAAACCAGCATTTTATGGCGTTTCAGTGTATACGGTACATGTATTGACTTGCCTGTTTGCGTTTCAACACTCTCCCCATCGCTTATTTCCTCACTGAGTTTGTGACTTGAGATTTCAACCCTGAAAGTGAGATCAGATGCCAAAACTACCTCTTGACACCCCGTCTCCTCCCTCCACTCCAGTTCCTTATTCAAACTATGCTTAAAACATTTCCCCTTGGAACTCTGCTTTTGGGTCAAACAGAAAACATCCAGGTCAAACATACATCTCCCACTCCCCCCATGAGCCTGCCTGCGGGAGAGAGGGCGGAGGGTGAGGCCAGACCGTCTACCCTGCTGTCTGCAGATCCGGCATCTCCGGCCGTAACCGTGAAACGACGAAGGCGAATTAGGCCAGAAACGGCCGCATCTGCTTCTCCCCGTCCATTTTTCCTCATCTCTGCCCCAGACAAGGGCCATTAAGCACAGAACAACATGCAATGTGGATGGACAGGTCCCAAATAGCCAAGATTAATCCGACGCAAGTGGGCTTGATCCTGAAAACACGCAAACAAATTAGGTTGGGAAACAGTCTGGAGAGGGTGGCTGCAGAGGCAGAGACCCTGAGAATTGGCTTTTAACAAATTAAATGGAGTTTCTAAAGCGAGTGGAGAGGTTTCCGGAGGGTTGCGGCATCAGGGAAACCCCAAGCTCGGAGAGCAATGGCTTCTGTTGGATTTGAACTGCCTGGGCGTGTTACCCAGGCTAAACCCAGGACGAAGTGCCGTGACTACCTATGCCACTGAGCCTGGGGCCGCCGGGACAGGCGGACGCACACATACGTCAGTTTGCCCAGTGCTCAGTTCAGAGGGATCCACAGAGAAGACTGCACGGAGAACGCCACCCGGCCAGCTGGGGTCGGAGCCAGGCCCCGGCCAAGGAAAGCGCTCCAAGGCTGAGAAAGGGGCCTGAGGAAGTAGTCCCCGTGGATCTCTGGGCTCCCATGAGCCACTTTGTCGTCTGCCCAGAAGGCGCAGGTCACGATCAGCACGCGCTGCGGTCGGCCAGTCCCTTCCCTTCTCCTCCCTAGGTGGGATCTTCGTTTGAATCATCTCGTTTTTCCTTTACTACTGAATTCTAGCTTGGCTCATTCTGAGTTTTCTAGTTAGTCTATAAACTGTGTAGTCGTGGGGATCACGATAAGTTGAGGCATCTGTGGGCAGCCAGGGGACTAAATGTGGTGCATATTTGGTACATACTATTGAACTATCTTCCAAGACCTCTTTCCTAGGTACCTGCCCGTCCCCCTACCCCCAGTGAACACCTGAAGCCACGGATACCCATATGGACTAGGCTTTCCCCTATACATGCATACCTTTAAAAGTCCAATTTATAAATTCGTCACAGTAAGAGATTAACAACAATAATAAGATAGAAAATTGTAACAAAATACTGTGATAAAGTTATGTGCGTGTAGCATTATGAAGTGAAACAAGAGTTGCCTAAACACAAGCACTGCTGGTGCAGACCTGGTACCTGAGCCGGCCACTCCTGACTAAGCTGGAGAGCGTGTGCACCGAACAAGGGCTAATTCACATCCCGCGGGACTGAGCGGGATGGCGTGAGGTTTCATCACGCTGCTCAGAACCACATATGTAGGATGTCCCCAAAACAGTACATACACTCTGAAGAGTTATAAATTCCAACGGGTTAAATCTCAAAAGAAACATCAATTGAGCTGTCAGCTTTAAAGTGTGTATACATTTTGGGGACACCTGTATATATAAATGTGTGTGTGTGTGTGTATATAGGAAAATGGCAAAAAATGAATTTGTTCCCTTGCACTAGGGAAATTGAAATTCTAATGCTAACAGCTAAGTGAGCAGCCCTGCTGAGTTGTATTGGACTAAAAATTTCCATTCAGCTCATTAATTCAATAAGTTGTATTGGGCATTCATCAAACACCAGGTACTGTTCAAGACTGAAAATACAGAAATCCTGGGATCTTAGTGCCGCCTTCAAGGAGTTTACTTTCTAGTTCCCTGTTCAGGACATCAGCCTCCAACAACAATCCTCTTTATCGTCGGCTTTGTTGCAATATTAAATTATCACATTTTCTCATGAGACAAAATTCTAATGAGACCAAACTCAGATTAAAGGATGTGTCGGCAACGGCCACATAGGTACCTGGCAGCCTTTTCTGTTCTTTTTATGCGTTTCCCCTTAGGGCGTGGAAACTAATCTTCATTCCTCAGACCTTCTTGCAGCTCGAGCTCTGCATGCAAATTAATTTCTGTCCCCTGGATGCACTCTCATGAGATCTGGAAGGCGGGAGAGAATTAGAGAGAATTCCTGTTAGCTGGTGCGGGGTCGGAGTCCGCTGCCCAGCGTCTGGTCACCGGCTCTACCCTGGTCAGGTGGCATCATCTTACTAGTCCCTGGACACAGCTAGAGGGGTGTGTCCTCAAACTCCCCAGTTGAGTTCATCATTAACCCCGACTCACACTTCTCCAACTTCTCCAGTTCTATCCCTGTACATCCAGCGAGGAATGTTTGGGTGGTCAGAGCGCAAACACTTCCCAGCCCTGAGTCTGAGTTACCTGTCTTAGGGTTCTGCGGGTCTCTGCCTGTTCTGGAAGGTTTTATTGTCTGCACACGCGGCTGGTGGTCAGGCAGACACAGTGGGTTTCTCTGCAGGCTTCGGAGCTCCTGCGGTGGTCACTCTCCCCTCCAGCCCTCCGCCCCCTGAACCCCGCTCTGACCCCCAGTTCAGCCACAGCTCTGTGCCTGTTTGGGTTCACCTTCCTTTCGCTCCCATGTGGACCGTGTTTCCAGGCAGAAACCCAGGGAGATTGCAGGGATAGCCTCGTCTGGCTCCCTTTCCTGAAGGGCTGCAGCCCTGCTCTGCAGGTAATCTAATGTTGGAAGGCCTCTGGGCAGTGTATCTTGTCCAGTGTTCTAGTTGTTTCCAGTGGGTGGGCAGGTCAAGTCCTTGTCGTGGCCAGGCTTGGAAGTAATTGAAATGTTTAAAGAGAGAATTTTGGAAATTTTTTAAATAAAGCCTTTGAGAATAAACTTCCTCCGGTTCACTTTACAGAACTCAGTGAGAATTCGTATTCGGAATGGAGACCCATGACATTGTAATATTCTAAATTATCAAACGACTGATATTGAGAGTATTACAGCTATTTTTAAGAGTCAGATTACATAAAAGATTTTGAGGGCTAAAATAATCACTTTTGGGTTGTTCCGCTGTACTAGAGAATTGCATTCACACACCCATTCTGTAACCTGAGTGTGCCGGCAAATTGAGTGTTCTGTTGCATTCGTTGTCATCGGCACTGTGGTTGCCTGTATCTTCTACGCGCACCACACGCGTGTTTCACTTTTCTTTCGCCCAGGGCTGCCCGTGAGTGTGAAGTTGTTTTGGGGACAAATTCTGACTTACCTTTCCGCATAGCAGGGCCAGGAGCCATTCACTCCCCCAAGCAGATGACTGTGCAGTGAGTGTCTGGGCGTCCCCGTGGCCACCAGGGAGAAAAGCTGGCATCTCGCAGACCAGACGGGAGTCGTGCCCCAGGGGGCTGCACCCTAGCACAGCACTCGGCCTTCTTCCTGTCTCAGGATCCTGTTCCGGCCCCTTGTCCCTTCCGGAATGGGCTTTGAAGTGACTTCTTCTCTGGGAAGGTGGCATCTACCAGGGCGGCGGAGAGAACCTGGGAGGGGGCCTGGAGAGCAGACTGTGGCCTTGCTGGTTCTCTGCCCCTGGGCGCGGTGTGATTCGGAGGGAGTTATTTACCCTGTCTGAGGTTTGGAACAGAAAAGGCGTTTTCATTGTCTTTCTTTGGCCTGTTTGTCTGGGTAATGGTTCCACGCCGCAGAATTCTGTGTCTGAGGTCATGTTCCATGAACGTGCCACGGAAGGGGGCAAGCGGCCGTCCCTGGTGGGTGGGGAGCTCTCGGCTCTCCAGCCCCCACCCGCCACGCGGCCACCTGCAGTGACAGCTGCCTTTGATTGAGGTTTCTGTGACACGGGCTCCACTCCTACCTCTCCATCCTGACAGCCCGGAGACGAGGCCTTCCTCTGAGAAAAGCATTATCACTTCACAGAGAAACAATGAGAGTCTTGGCTCGACTTCCTCTTTGCTGAAGGATCTCAGATCCAACCTGTTTTCCCTTCATTTTATTTTCCCCAGTTTTATTGAGACATGACTGACGTACAGCTCTGTGCACGTCTAAGGTGGACACGGCAACGAACGGCCCAGGACAAGGAGCTTTCTTCCTACGTTTTCTTCTAGGAGCTCTGTGGTGTCAGGCCTTATCGTTAAGTCTTTAATCCATTTCTGAGTTAGTTTTTATGAGTGGAATGAGAGATCTAGTTTCATTATTTTACTTGTGAATGTCCGATGTTCCCAGCACCATTTCGTGAGGACACTAACTTTTCTCCACTGAGTATTCTTGGCTCCTTCGTCAAATTTTAGGCTTCGGTTTATTTCTGGGCTCTTCATTATGTTCTGTTGGTCTGTGGTCAGTTTTTATAACAGTACCATACTGTTTTCTATTACTATAGTTTCATAGTCTAACTTGAAATTAGGAAGACGATGCCTCCTCGTTTGGCTGTCTTGGTCCTTGTGATGCCGTATAAGTTTCAGTCTTGTTTTTTTCTACGTCTGTAAAAGTTACCACTGGAATCTTAACAGGAGTTGCGTTGAATCTATAAACTGTTTTTGATAGTATTGACATTTTAAGGATATTGATTATTCTAATCCATAAACACGGGTCACAGGACACCTGTCCATTTACCTGCGTCTTCTTGAGTTCTTTAACAATGTCTTGTGTTTTCAGAGTAGAGGGTTTTGTTTTTTTTACCTCCTTGGTTAAATTTATTTCTCAATATTTTATTGTTTTGGATGCTGTTGTAAATGGAATCATCTTTTTTATTTCTTTCTCAGATATTTCACAGTGTATAGAAATACCGCTGATTTTTGTGTGTAAATTTTGTATTCTGCAACTTGACTGAATCTGTTCATGAGATGTAACAGTTTTCCGGTGTAGTCATTAGGGTTTTCTGTATTTAAAATCATGTCATCTGCAAATAGAGACAAGTTAACTTCCTTTCCAATTTTAATATGTTTTATTTCTTTTTCCTACCTGATTGCTTTGTCAGGTAGGGCTTCTAGTGCTATGCAGAATAAAAGTGGTGAGGGTGAGCACCCTGGTCGTTCCTGATGGAAGAGCAAAAGCTTCCACTCTTTCATCAACGAATGTGATGCTGGTTGTGGGGCCGTCATAAATGGCCAGTATTATGTTGAAGTACATTTCCTATGTACCTAATTTGGTAGGAGTTTTTATCATGAACAGATGTCAAATTTTGTCAAATGCTTTTTCAGCATCTATTCAGATGATTATATGATTTTTTCTTTCATTCTATTAATATGTTATATCACATTCATTGATTTGTGTAGTTGAACCATGCTTGCATCCCAGGGATAAATCCCCCTTGATCATCCTGGCCAGTGTGGCTGTTGGTTGGAGCATCACCCCATACACCGAAAGGTCTCAAATTTGATTTCCGGTCAGGACACATACCCAGGTTGTGAGTTTTATCCCCTCCTCCCTCTCCAAAATTAATAAAGGTATGTCCTTGGGTGAGGATTAAAAAAAAAATCCCACCTGCCCTGGCCAGTTTGGCTCAGCGGTTGGAGCGTCGGCCCACAGACCAATGAGTCGTGGGTTCGATTCTGGTCAAGGGCACATACCTTGGTTGCAGTTTGTCCCCGGCCCTGGTTAGGTCGTGTGGGAGGCAACCAGTCGATGTGGTACTATCACATCGATGTTTCTCTCTCTCTCTCTCCCCCTCCCACTCTGTCTGATAATAAGTAGAAAAATATCTTCAGGTGAGGAATAAAAAAATAAAATAAAATCCCACCTGATCATGGTGAATGAGCTATTTAATGTGCTGCTAAATTCAGTTTGCTAGTATTTTATTCAGAATTTTTATGTTGACATTTGTCTGGGATATTGACCTGTAGTTTTCTTTTCTCATGGTGTCCTTTTTCTGGCTTTGGTATGGGGGTCTCGTAAAATGAGTTTGGGAGTGTTCCCTCTTCTTCAATTTTTGGTAAGAATTTGAGAAGAATTAGCACTATTTCTTCTCTAAATGTTTGGTAAAATTTACCAGTGAAGCCAACTTGTCCTGGGCTTTTCTTCATTGGGAGATTTTTGATTACTGATCAGTCTTCTTATTAGTAATGGGTCTATCCATATTTTCTATTTTTTCTTGATGCAGTATTAATAGGTTGTATTTTTCTAAAAATTTTTAAATTTTTTGTAGGTTGTCCAGCTTGCTGGTATATAATTATTCATAGTAGCCTCTTATGACCCTTTGTATTTCTATGCTACCACTTATAATATCTCGTTTTTATTTATAATTTTGTGATTTGGGTCTTCTCTCCTTTTTCCTTGGTTCTAGCTAAAGGTTTGTCTATTTAATTTCTCCTTTCAAATAATCAATACTTAGTTTGCTTAATCTTTTCTATTGTTTCCTGTTCTCTATTTCACTATTTCTGCTAAAGAAATTTGAGTTCATTTTATTTGACTTGCAGACAAAAGTAGACAGATATATAAAGTATGTTATACAAACCTCGTTATATTTCAGGTCACTGGGTTCTGATGATGAAGGGATTCTGGAAGAGAGGCGATGTTACAATGAAAGTGTTAGAATAGTCGAACAAGCCTGGATGTGGGTGGGGACTCCACCCCTTCCACCCTCTGGGGCCTTGAGCCAATGACCAAACACTCTGAATGTCATTTGCTCATCTATCAGACATCTACCCTTTCTACTTCAAATGTAGATACATACGCTTACCCAAAGATAAGGGATTCGTGCCAAAGGAGAAGACCGAGCGACACAGACAGGTTTACCTTTTCAATGCTTTTCCCAGCAGCCGTTATCTCTACCCATACTTCAGTCGGAAATGCTCCGGAATTTACAAAGTGGAAATCTGTTCACCACGCACGGATTTCAGTGTCTCGCAGTGGGGTTCTGTGGGGGGCGAGTGGCCGCGTGGCGCGCCGGTAGCACGGAGCCCTCCGGCTACATCACAGGAGAAGTCGGGCATTTCAGACCCCGCAAACCACGCCGGTGCGTTGCAGTGCCGCTCTGTCATGAACATCATGGGAACGTCATCCGACGACTGCGCCATCCCTGTGAAATGTCACTCGGTCGTGACTGTTCATCGAACTTCCGACTCACACCCCCTTCGTACCCCTCTGCCGTCCTGAGTGTGCTGTGAGTGTGACAGAATCACGTAGGTACAAAGAGATGCTTTCTGAGGAGCAGAGTTGGGATCTGTCATGGGTTGAATTGTGCCTCTGCTTGGAGGTAGGGCCTTTAAAGAGGTAATTTCATGAGGTCACTGGTATGGGCCCTAATCTAACACGACTGGAAGGGATCGGGACACAGACACTCACAGAGGGAAGACCAGGTGAAAACAGAGAGAGAAGACAGCCACCTACACGCGAAGGAGGAAGGAACCAACCAGCAGGCACCCTGACCTCGGACGCGCAGCCTCCAGACTGAGGACGTGAGTGTCTGTAGTTCAAACCCCCTGCAGCCTTCGCGCACTAGCACTGACCCTCTGAGAGTTTGGATCCCGGAGCAGAGAGGTTCCATGTTGCAAACCCACCTGCTCCCTAGAGTCCGGGAGCCTGCGGAGGAACGGCCGAGCCCGCACAAGCAGGTGGCGGGGCAGGAGGCCAGCACATGGGGTCTCCTTCTAGGAGGTGAGCAGGACTTCGGTGTCTGAGCCCATCAGTTCCAACTGGCAAACGTCCGCTTTTCTGTTCTTAGCACCAGCCAGGCTGCGCGCTGTGACTCCGACTGTGGAAGCCCCGGAGGCACAGGTCCTCCTACGGGGCCTGTCACTCATGAGCTGGATGGTGAGGGCCAGTCCCTGCAACATTGTGCCTCAGTTTCTTTATCTGGACAATGAGTGACGTAATCTTAACAACCGCTCAAAGTCCAGTTTGCCTCCTAAATTTGATTCTAATACACAGATCATGATTGTTTAAGGAAAGAAAACTTTTAATGAGCTATGGTCCACCCATAAGCTAAGGATGATTTTACAGTTTTTATTTATTTTTTTTTTAACAAATCAAAAGGAGGATAATTTTTATATTAAGGGCTGTACACTGTCATGCACTGTTCTAAATCTTGGTGTTTATTCATTTAAACTTTACAACAACCCTGTGAGGTAGGTACTGTCATTCAGCTTGCAGATGAGCAAACTGCAGTGTGTAGACAAAGATGACTCAGCTAATGAGTCTTAATTCCACTGGAATCCACACTCCGGGGTCTCAGCCCAGAGCACTCTGCTCCTGCCCCGTGCCGAAAAGGGTCCAACCCTCGGAGGGAAACACCTCCGGGCCCAAGAGAGGCGCTGGCAACACGCTCCGCACGTCGCCTGGGAGAAGTCCACGTTTCACAGAAACAAGGGGAGGTTTTATAGGGGAATGAGGCCACACTTCTGCCAGGGCGACAGGGAATGCAGACCTTGAACCCCAATGCAGCAACATATTACACCCCCAAAAGAATTTCATTCTTCTCATTAATAGAGCTATAGTACAAAAATTATATTCAATTATTATTAGGTCAATGAACATTGAACTGTTATATTATATCAATTAATATTCAATTATTATTTTTTAAATTGGTGGGCCTGTGTTGTCTCTCTTTCCTGTGAGTACTGCATGCCGCCCTAGAGTCTGCCTCATGGATCACACCCCAAAACATTTACTACCTGCTGCTTCTCAGAAAGGTTTGCTGAGCTCTGCTCTGGGGTATTCAAGTGTGAAAATAGATTTGGGTGATTGGAAAGATGATTTTAACCATGAATATTAATCTTTCTCTGCTTTGTTAGCAAATTGTTAGTCAAGTTAAACACACTTCAGCCATCGTGATGCTAATTATGTTTTAAATTTTAATGCATCATTTTAAGTTTAAGAAGTGATTTCTATTGAATGTACTGGGGTGACATTGGCCAACGCTTGCACAGGTGTCAGGGGTACAGTTCTATGAGGCGTCGTCTGTACGTTGTGTCATGTGCCCACCACCCGACGTCTCGTCTCCTGTCACCATGCCTTTGACCCCTTTACCCTCTTCAACCTCCCCCCAAGAAGTGATTATTGTTTGAGTGACAGAAATAAAAATGTCTGTTGAATGAAGACAAAATGGAATGAACAAGTGTGCAAAGAAGCATCAAACAGGGACTGTTTTAACCAGATGCTCATATTTTGTTCCTGAGACTATGGGCCACATAGTGATAACTGGTAGCAATTCATAGACATAAAAGGTAAGATGAGCCCGGCCGGTGTGGCTCAGTGGCTGAGCGTCAATCCATGCACCAGGAGGTCGCCGGTTCGATTCCCGGTCAGGGCACATGCCCAGGTTGTGGGCCTGATCCCCAGTGGGGGGCGTGCAGGAGGCAGCCAGTCGATGTTCTCTCTCATCGATGTTTCTATCTCTCTCTCCTTCTCCCGTCCTCTCTCTCTAAATCAATTTTTTTAAAAAAGTAAGGACAAGACGAATCTTCACGCCAAAGCCCAGGCCCAAGGCAGACATGCTCGCTACACCCTCTGCTTGCATGGTGGTTAATTTGTTGTTTTGCTTATTCATTTTTCTGGAAGTTTCCCCAATGCACACGCTCTTAATTTGCATAAAAACATCACCCTTATTTGTGTGAAATTAAATGTGAATTTGAAAGTGAGCATGAATAATTCCTACACCTCTAGATACTTATGTTTTAAGAAATAATAATACCTGCAGTCCAATGAGCTGAGACATTTCAGCCGAGTTTTTTCCAGTCTGATACAAGTGCATCAAAATGTTCCGTGTCTGTCCCACAGAAATGCTGCCGTCGCTGTTTCTCCAGTGTTGAAAAGTGGGTTCGGGATTGTACACAACTCGGCAGTGCAGGAGACTCCCCACGAGCAGTGCAGGAGACTCCCCACGAGCAGTGCAGGAGACTCCCCACGAGGCAGTGCAGGAGACTCCCCAAGAGCAGTGCAGGAGACTCCCCACGAGGCAGTGCAGGAGACTCCCCACGAGGCAGTGCAGGAGACTCCCCACGAGCAGTGCAGGAGACTCCCCACGAGCAGTGCAGGGCACTCCCCACGAGCAGTGCAGGAGACTCCCCACGAGCAGTGCAGGAGACTCCCCACGAGCAGTGCACGAGACTCCCCACGAGGCAGTGCCCGGGACTCCCCACGAGCAGTGCAGGAGACTCCCCACGGGCAGTGCAGGAGACTCCCCACGAGGCATGCAGGAGACTCCCCACGAGCAGTGCAGGAGACTCCCCACGAGGCAGTGCACGGGACTCCCCACGAGCAGGGCAGGAGACTCCCCACGAGGCACGTTCTGGCAACGTTACAAGCCAGGGCGCTCTGTCCTCTCCAGAGTCAGCATGGTGACTCCGTCCCAGCACCTGGGCAGCTGAGTCCTCCTCCTGCCCGGGCACTCTGAGCACAGCATGAACCCACTGCCAGAGTAAAACCTTGCCTCCTGTTCCCTCCCCTCTATGGCTTCAGCCACCAGTCAGTCCCTGCAATTGTGAGCACTTGTCAGGGACCTGCCTACCACAGGTTTTAACATCTGAGTGTTTCCACCCTGGCCAGTTTGGCGCAGAGGTCAGAGTGCCGGCCTGTGGACCCATGAGTTGCGGGTTTGATTCAGGTCAAGGGCATGGACCTCAGTTGCGGTTATCCTTGGGGCCCTGGTCGGGGTCATGTGGGAGGCAGCCAGTCGATGTGTCCCTCTCACGTCGATGTTTCTCTCTCTCTCTCTCTGTCCCCGCTTCCCTCCCTCCCACTGTATCTGAAGATATTTGGAAAAATATCCTCGGGTGAGGATTAAAAAAAAATAAAAATAAAAATAAAAACTCACCTGAGTGTTTCCTTTCATGCCTACGTTATTTCAAATTGTCATAGTAATCTTGCAAAGCGGATTTCATCATTTAATTGATATCCACAACTTAGGCTCAGAGAGATTAAATACACCGCACGTATGTATCTACCAAGTACTAGTCTAGATTAAAATCCAGGGCGTCTGATGGCCAAGTCATGACCGTCCCAAGGATTACTGATTTTTCCTTCACATGCTTTCGGGTGCTGTTCCTCTCCATCCCAGCGGCTGGCCGGGTGCCCACTCCCCTCCTACCTGGCTCACGGGCTCGGCTTCTCCGGGCAGTCACGGCCCACCGTCGCTGCTCCGGGTATAAATGGGCAGAGCTACGGGAGACCTCCGTAATCAACTCGGAAGACCTCTCCTTCTGAACCCTCACTGTTCTCGTATTAGTGCGGTAATGTTAGTTTAATGGAAGGACTGATTTGTCCTTGTAGGGTCATTTTGTCATCTCTTCTCCTGTTGCCAAGATATTACAGGCAGGTGTTTATACCCAGTAAATATTGCTGAACAGATGAAAACCCCTCATTTTTCTTGGTTTGTCCTTTCTTTTTTTCTATTCCTGAAAGTCAACAAGGAAGGGTAGTATCAGGAGGACCTTACCATGAGAAAACTTTTTTATAAATAAATGTGTGTCTGCCGGCCTGAGCGGACAAGTCAGCTTCCCCCGGAGACCGGGCATGCGCTCGGGGAGCAGTCACTGGCTGTCCGCTGAACGTCCCGTCTGACTGCATCCCTGTCCGGGGCACTGGGGAGTCGGGGTGAGCTTTCACGCGCGTGCTGTCCAGCAGCACGCCGTCCCCTTGTGTTTTCAAACGTGGCTCTGCACTGTCTCAGAACAGCACCGCCCTCCTCGCTGGCAGGGCATCGCGACTGCTGCTCCGCTGGTTACCCTCGGCACCCCAAATCTCACGCGGGGTGACGCTTGCTGATAATGCCCCGGAACATGAATCTGCGCTGGCTGGTTTTCTCTCGGGGGCATGTATTACCCTGCGGGTCCTTCTAGTACAGGTCATCTCACCTTTGTTCAGCCGAGCCCTGCGTTACCCATACCCTGCTGGGTTTGCAGTGAGCCGTGGCCTTCCTCTCCCCTCCCCGCAAGCTCTGCGCTGTTTGCAAATGTGGTCAATATTGCTTTGACCTTCCTTTCGAGGTGAACTGTAGAAGGGACAGCGGCCACGGTGGGCTCCGCCGCGCCCTGAGGGAGCACAGGGGACCCAGCCGGGCCTGTGCGGCTGGCGATCACCCCCCTTGTGTCTCATTGTCCCCGACGGCACCTGTCTAACCTCTCGTCCAGCCGTGTGTGATCCGTCAGGTGCCCTGGGAGAAACAGGAGAGGCAGGAGCTCCCTGAGCGCCTCGGGGGACAGGGTGGCGAACAGCATGTGGTGAAGCCCCAGGACGGCTGCCTCGCACCGTCCCCGACGGGTGCTCCCCATCCTCCCTGCTCCCTAACAGCACCTGCACGTCCTTCCCCGGAGCCTGTCCTGGCCTGACTTGCCGCTGGATGTTTCCGTACATGGTGAGTTCACCTGTCTGTGCTCACCGCCTTATCTCAGGTCCATTTCAAATTGCCTGTGAAGCTGTCCGCCCAGTCCAGAAGCCCTCTCCCGGTGTCTGGACTCCAGAGGGCCCAGCTCCGTGCAGTGCGGGCTCCTGGGGGGAGCAGCGCTCGGTCGGGGCGGCGGGGCGGCAGGAGGGACTGAGGCCCGGGCTGAGGCAGGTATGGCTGTGGCCGCGGTTCAGCTCATCTTCACTCCCCTCCTCCCTGCCGTGGGGGCTCGCGGGGCGGCGGGAAGGGCTGAGGCCCGGGCTGAGGCAGGTATGGCTGTGGCCACGGTTCAGCTCATCTTCACTCCCCTCCTCCCTGCCGTGGGGGCTCTGGGGTTACTTGTCATTAAGGTGGTTCTTGGAGTTTTTTTTAATTTTAACTTCTTTGTTTTATTGAGCTGTAACTGACAAGCAACCTGGACCCGTTTCAGGGGCACAGCACAGCACACCGCAGCACGCGTGAACAGACCGCGCGGTGATCACAGGGTCAGTCAGCGCCCGTCACCTCAGAGATGCCTGAACTTTCGGAACCGCCGTCTGGGCCGGTGTCACGCCCACACACAGAGCTCACTGTGTTCCTGGCTGTGCACGGCAGCCCGGGGCTCACGGACCCTCTACTGGGCTGTATCTTCCCCGCCCTCGTTAACTTCCCCGCCTCCCACCTCTGGTGGCCACAGATCTCATCTCTTTTCCCATGAGTTTGGGGTTTTTTCTTGCTTGTTTTAGAGTCCACATAGAAGTGAGATCATACGGTAACTGTCTTTCTCTGTCTGACTTATTTCACTTAGCGTAATACCCTCAAGGTCCATCCACGTAGTTGCAAATGGCAGGATTCCTCGTTTTTTATGGCTAAACAGTATCACACAGTGTATCTGGACCACATCTTCCTTGTCCGCTCATCTGTCAGCGGACACTTAGGCTGTCCATGTCTTGGCTGTTATATGGAAGGCTGCCGTGAGTATGGGGGTGACGATCTCCCTTCGACGCAGTGATTTCATTCCCTTCAGATAAACACCCAGAACTGGAATTGCTGCACCCTACGGTAGTTCTGTTTTTAATCTTTGAGGAACCTCCATACAGTTTCCCCAGTGGCTGCACCAGTCTGCACCCCCCAGCAGTGCGGGGTCCCTTTCCTCCACACCCTCCAGCACTCGGGGAGGTACTGACGGCGGCCCTTCCGGCAGGTGTGAGGCGATAGCTCCTTAGATTTGATGTGCGTTTCCTTGGAGATGAGTGATGCTGAGCATCTTTTCATGTGTGATTGACAGTTTGAACATCTTTGGGAAAATGTCTGTTCAGGTCCTTTGCCAATCTCTTAATTGAATTATTTGGGGTGGGTTTTTGCTACTGAGTTGTGATTTTGTAGTATTTTCAGTCTATTGTAGTATTTTTAATCTCTGGATTTTAATATCTCTATTTTAACCTATAATTTGTAACAAAAAAGTAAAATGGCTCTTATTTCCATCTTTATTTCCCTTTCAACATCCACCTCTCTGGCATCTCCACGAACAGTGTTTCCTTAGACATTTCAGAGGTGGTCTTAGAGAGAATGTGCCATCCCAGGCGAATGCTGCCCGGGCGCTGTGATGCCCAGGGGCGTGGGGAGTCTCCACGTGGGGGTCCGGTTTCAGTTCCTTCTCCTCTGGAACTTGGGACAACCTGGGATTAGTCAGCTCTCCAGCAAGGTGGCCTCTGCCCCACCTTCCATTCCAGAAGCCTCAGGGCTAACAACAGAAGTGACCGTCCAGCCAGTCAGCCTCTCAGACAGTGGTTCCCAACCAGGCCACTTTGTCACCAGGGGACATTTGGCAGTGCCTGCAGACATTTTTAGTCATCACAACTGGCAGGGGATACTACAGGTATCCAGCAGACAGAGGCCAGGGACGCTACCAAGCATCCCCCAAGGCCCAGGGCACCACTGACCCCAAGGTCAGTACTGCCAGACACGGGAGTCCTGGCCTAGCCCTTCCCAACACTACAGTGCTCAGAGAGAAAGACACAGCCCTGGGAAGGCAGTCACGTGACTCTGCGGGTCCTGTCCCCAGGTTCCCAGTGCCTCCCTGCACACCTGAGGGGTCTCCAGGAGTTCCCTGGCCATCCCAGTGCAGTGTGTCTGTTAATCCCAGCTCTGACCTCAGTGGGAACAAACAGATGTCACCACCACCCCTAGTCACAATCCCTTCTCAGCACTAAAGCTTCATCAAGGTCCCTCAATTTCTCTGCCTGGGGGACCTCTCCCCACCCAGCCCTGTGCCCCTTTCTCCCTGCTGGCCCCGTGGAAGGTTGGGGTTCCGCGGCATCCTGGGACGAAGCTCCCCAACCTGCAGCAGCCCCAAGCCTGCTCAGCTGGGGGTGACGGTGGCTGGCTGGGAGAAAAGAGAAAGGGGGAGGGGAGGGGGCCCAGGGAAGGGGAGCCGCTGGGGCAGCCAGGGCATTCTATTCCATTCTTATCTGGCAGTTAATTACAGAATTTCTTTTTTCGAACCAAGTGCAGCGCACATCAAGTCAGCCCCCTGGTCGCCTCACACCTTCTTGGCGGGTCTGTGCTCCAATTAACTTTCTGCCTCATGCAGACGGAGCCGCTCGCCAGGTAGCTCATTAGTGGTGCTGGTACCACTTCCCTCAGTGCCGCCTGCAGCCACAGCCCTCTCCAAGGAGCCCACGCCTGGGCCGAGCCGGATGTCCCAGTGCGTGCCAGGAAGCTGGGGCGACCCTGATGTGGAGCTGGGAGGGTGGCTGGTGCCATCAGGGAGGAGGTGGTCCCTTTCCCCCTCCTGCTGGGGACCACAGCCCTCTCTTTCTTTTCTCCAGTGGAAGAAAACATGACTTCCTCTTGTTTGTCACGGGGCTGACATCCCACGGCCACGCGGCAGGCACTTCTCAGTGGCCTAAGTCTTGCTTTCCAGTTTAACCGAATGCCCTAAAGATGTTATCAGCGGCCTTTAGCTGCATGGGCAGAGTAGCAAAGAAAGTTGTCCATTCTCCGGCTGGAGCCAGAGTTTGCACTGGTCCAGGAGAGAGGAAATGACTGATCCGAGATCCCAGATTAGAGCATCTGATTTCTCTGCGGAGCAAACGCTCTCGTTCCCAGCAGTTCAGGCTTCAGGGAGCTGGACGATTAGCAGAAGTGATTTCTTTCTCCGTTGTGTCCTGTTGCTACATCATAGGTGACGCGCCACTCAGTGCAGAGGTACAAACTCTACCAACATTTCACACGACAGTCTTTTCTATTCGCTAGATCACAGGTCCTGGTCCTGGTTGGGTGGCAGACGTGTGTGGGCTCTGCCAGACGCGGTGTAGGTGAAGGGGAGCCAGACCGGGCGGGTGCCACCCACCGGTTACCCAGGGCCGCCAACCAGCAGGGCTCGTGTTGCGTCTTTTACAAAGATGCTGCCGTCAATCCTGACAGTGACCGCAGAAGCAGGAATTTTTCTCTTGCTTGCCCAGAAGAGTTCACAGAAGGCTTATAAGAAGGATGTCAAAGCTGAGTCTTAGAGGCTTGTGTGGGTCAGAATCACAAATTCCAAAGTGCCACGCATTTCTTCTGGTTTTTAATTCCACTGAGTTTCCGTGTTGTGTGTCCACTCTGCCAGAGGGTGGGTGCCTGGGGGGGGGGCACCTTCAGGGACATCCATCCTCCTGCCCACTCCCAAGGCTGGTCCACGCAGGTCAGAGCCAGGTCACCCCTCGCAACCAGGAAAAGGCCATTTCAATCCGGCAAGGCCCTGCTGCTGCTGGGGCCTTGAAATCCTGGGCAGGTCGCTCCTCAGTCACAGGGGATGCACAGACCCGCTCTGCAGGCTCCCGTGTGGCTGCGGCCCCCGAGGGGTGGACATCCCACCCCCGCCTGTCTTCTCTCCTGGGACCCTCCCCTGTAGGTTTCTCAGCCCCCATTTCTGCTCCGGCTCCTTCCTCTGCAGACAGGGGAAACCGTCTCTGGGTGGGGTAACTGCTTTCAGGCTGGGCTAGTTCTCAAACCTATGGCCTCTCTCCCCGAGGGCCTGTCGGGCCTGGGAGCCTGCTGTTGGTAGGGGACCAGACCCCGGAACTGGCTGCAGGCGCAGATCACGTTACCCTTATACAAGCAGGACACAGGTACAGCTTAGGACACATGCGCCCGCACCTGCCAGAGCGAGGATCCTGCCACCGGGTCTGTAAAGCCATGGCCCTTTGTGACCCCTCCCGATGTCTCCTCGTGCTTTCTTTCCCTGGGGTCTCTCACCGCCGGGACCCCCTGGAAGCCCCGTCTCTGACCGACTAGGCTGTTCGCGAGACGACACAGCGGTGCCAGCGCACCTTGGTCCCGGGGACAAGCGCCCAGCCGACCAGGGAAGGGTTCTGCAGGCCAAGGGGCGGGAGGGGGAGAATTACCCGGGCAGACAAGCTCAGGGGTTCAGGCCCATGGGCCCTGATGTGTGAAAAGCTGTGGGAAACACATGGCAGCCTTGGGAACAGAGAGGCGGCTGTGAGGTGAGAGGCGGAGGGGGCGTGGGGACTCGAGCAGCGTGGGAAAGGTTTCTACTTTACTGGCTGTACGGAGACTGAATGTTGGTGACCTCCCTGTCCCCAGTTCCTAGGGTGAAGCCCCCTCCCCCGCAGTGTGGTGGTGTTAGGAGGCGGACCTTTGGGAGACAGTCACGTTTAGGTGAGGTCACCAGGGTGGGGTCCCCAGGACAGGATGGCGCCCTTATAAGAAGAGGAAGAGACACCAGCGCTCCCTCTGTGCCCTGTGAGGACCCAGCGGAAGGGGAGCCCTCACCAGCCCCCAGACTCAGCCTTCTGCTGTTCCCGTCCCCGTCCGTGGTATCTGTCACGGCAGCAGCAGAACAGACGGGGTGACAAATGACTGCGGGTTTCGGAAGCTCGTCCTGATGCCATGGGGACAGAAGCTGGGCCTCACCTTCTCTGGGTCCCCCACGTCGAGGTGCAGGAGAGAAGGTGCCCACAGCTGCGCTGGAGAGAGTGCCACAGAGGGAAACCCCGCCGGGCCAGCCCTGATGCTGGGGTTCGCGCCAGTCCTCTGCGGCCGGCTGAGTCACACACCAGACGGGAAACCCTGACACTCGCTTCCCCAAGTCCCACGTTGTGTTTATATCTTCACAAATGTAGGCGGTGGTTGTTAGACTTTTATTTTAAATGGTGGTGATTATCCCCAATTTGACTTTTCAAATTAAAGAAAGTGAAATGTAGCAAATATCTCATCAAGTATGACTTGTTTTAAACTGAACTGAAGGGCCTAAGGGCTTATATTAGTCCATGGGAGATTCTTCCCACCATCAAGCCTTCACTTTTACATTTGAAAACAAACCCCCAATTAGTTGCTTACCACAGGCACTCAACTCATTCACGAAGGGTGTCGATGAAATGATCAAAGAATTGCTGAGGAGGGATCCGCTGTCTGACTATATGGGCTTACCGTTGATACAAAACCTCCGTTTTTGCCTCTTTGGTTTTATTGCCTGATTCACAGTACCCTTATCTGAAAGAGTTAGTCTGTGAAAATGGGCTGAACCAAATTGTTCTCCCAATAAAGAGGGGTGATCATTAAATGGCAGAGAGAGGGACCTTTTATTAGGGATGGCTCCAGCCCTGGAAAGGGACAGCTGAGCTAGGCCAGCAGACTTGGACAGCGCCCACTCGGAGGCCAGATCAGTACTCCATCCTGGGCAGTGGCCCTTGTCTATGATTCAGAAAGAGGTAACTCATCTGACCTCTAGACTGAAGTCTCGAACTGTCTGGTTTTAGGGCAGGTACCGATATTACAACCATTGAATAAAAATACTTTCATCTCTACCTATGACATAAGGCACAAAAGTCAAACACTATGCATTTTCTGGTAAAATAAAGTATGCTGAAATTTATACTATGGTGTTAATGACTGCTGTCAGACTTTCTGAGTGCAGACTTTGATAGGCGGAACACAAAGGGAGTGGAGGTATTGGGTAAACCAGAGAAACTATAGATGAAGGGTTTGTTTCTTGAATCTCAAAAGCGGAAGGAACAAAGGCTTACCCTTTTCGCCAGTCTGCTGGGAATGAGCTCCTTGTTAGAAGCACAGAGGTCCTCAGAACTGTATTTTCCCCGATACGATAAGTAACATATGCTGAAGCGTGAAGCCCTGGGTTGCATCACTGTGTCTACTTCACTTCTCAGTATCGGTGTCCTGACCCACCTGTGTGACAGTCAGCTCTGAGCTGCTGTGACTTGTCACCTTTAATAAGTACCACAGAAGAGGGACCACTGGATTTTTCATAAACACTACCCCACAGTCAGGGTTACATCACTGTAACGACATGAACTTCACTCACAGGTCAACATGTCCTCTTGAGTAAAAGGTGGGCTTCCGGCCAGGCTGCCCAGATGCCCAGTAAACTGTGCCCAGCCTGGTTCTCGCCATGCCCTGTGATCTGGGCACACCCCTAAGAGTGGTGCCCGCAGAAAGGCCAGCTGTACTATGAGTCACACAGAACGACTGGAAAGCCATTGATTGATGTGGCCCCAATCAGACGCTATCTGTACTCAGAGGCCATGCCTTCTCCGCGCGGCCAGGCCCAGATCCAGGTCAAGCAGGGGCCCTGCGGCCGCGGCCGCCACTTGACCCGGTCAGTAAATACGGAGGCAAAGCAGGAGGTGACACTGCACTTGAAACTTGAAAGACGGCTTTTCCTCCGGCTTCGATGAATTTCATAGATATTCTCCTCGATCAAGTGCCTGGGTGTGAGAGCAGCAGCTTACACAGGGTCTGAAGGCCGGCTAACACACCGATGGAAAGGTCGGAGGGAGGAGGGCACGAGGAGCGGTGCGCAAGTTAAAAGGGGACACGGGGCTGGCTCCCGGCGGCCTGGGTGCGGGACACTGCGGATGCGCAGGAATTTAACGACACCCCGCACCACCTCTCCAGCTCTGCAGACGCCGTTCCCACGCGTCGTGCCCACGCGAGTCAGAGGCGCAGTGTCTCCAGCGCGTGCGATGCGTCAGCGTGGCGGCCACACCCCAAAGGGGAGGGCGACTTGGGCGGATTGTCTCGCGATCAACAAGTATTTAAGCAAATAAGTGTGTATTAACGCGTGAATCCAGCCTGGAGCATTGCCCTGCCGCCCACCTACTTGCAGTTTGAGAAACGGACCCTTCTTCCCCCCACTTGTTTGAAAACCAAGACTATGGCTTCCGTCTGAGGACCTGGCCAGGGCGCCCGTCTCCTCCCAGGCACCCGCGAGCGCTTGCAGGTTGCACGGTCAGTTCTGAGAGTTACCTGGGAGGTCGTCCCTCCGCACCGGGACACCCGAACTGGCCCTCTCTCAGGCCCTAAGTCCCCCGCGCTAATGTCTAATGTCAAATTTTCCACTAAAGGTCATTTTCTTTGAGAGAAGAATAACGTGCGAGTTTTATGATTCTTCCCTGTATGTGTCTCACGGGTAGACAGACGTTCCTCTTGCTTTCCTAACCTTCTGAGAGAGAAAATTGTCGCTAGAACCAGCCAAGCATTTGTCACAACGTTGGCTTTGAAGATGAATGTCTTCCTCCACGCCATAAGCGCCTGAAGGTTGAGACCTTTGCCGTGGTCCGCCCTTCCTGTCTCTGGGTCAGTGCTCAGCAGCAGAGATGCCCGGTTTGGTTGACTTGCTCTATCTTACAGGGTTGCGTGTGATGGGACTGTCACAGAGCTTGTCCTCATTCTTCAGAGTCTGGTCCCAGCTCTCGCTGACCTTGTCCAGGAGGACAAAGGAGATTCCAGGTGGGACCTCTGAGGATTTCTGACTCTGCACTGAGGGGAAAAAGGGTCTCTTTTCCCCAGTACAGTCGTCTATACGGGATGTGGTTCAGTACGTACCTGCTTTCAGGGTTCTTGTTCATATTTGAGAAACGCAGGCTCAGAATTAGTGCAGAGAAGGGCCTCATCCTCCCTGGCTTGTGTGGGGGCCACGGGACTCCTTGTTCGGTTATTTGTTCTCCATGATGTCATTGTTTCTCCCAGTGGTGCCCAAAGCCTGCTCGAAGGGTGGACAAGTCTGCAGCATGCTGGGTGCTGTCCCAGGATGCTCCTTTTCTGTCTCCACCTCCCGAGCCTGCAGAGGAGACTGTGAAATGCACAGGCTTCACTCGGACAGCCCACGAGCATCTCGAAGCCAACATGTCCAAAAGCAAACGCACTTCCTCCCCGCTAAGCCCAGCCCCCCGCATCTGACTGACACCTTTATTCATCGAGACACTCACAGGAGAAACCTGACAGCTATTCCTAATGTTTCCATCTCTCACTAGCAACCCCACTCCCTCCCTTTCTCCTCAGTTGCTGTAAGCTGTCCACGAGGATTACTGTCTCACCGAAGAGCTACAACAGCCTCCTAAGCACAGTCTTATCTACATGGTGACCATTTATCCTTCAAAAGTCACCTTGAGCATCACTTCCTCCAGGCAGGCTTCCTGAACCAGCAGCCCCTTGCAGATACATCTGTCAGGGCACTTACCTTCTGAGTCGTGGACAGACTGCCTTGTCTCCTCTGCTACCTGCCAAGGGCCTTTAGTGTGGCATCCCGGCTTTGTAGTCTCAACATCTTTGAGAATGTTTGCAGATAAATAAAGTAGGCACTTTGGGGGATTCTTCTTCCTATGGATTCCTGCTTGTAACTGAAATATTTTCTGTTAGAAAACTCATCTTCCTTTAATGACAAGGGTCTGTGGTCTCAGGCGATCCCATAGAGCCAGGCTGTGAGTCAACTCTTCGTCTGAAGGCCGGGGCCTGCCTGTCTGCTGAGCACACATCTGAAATGTCAGTGGTGAGGCCACAAAGAAAGGACTCCAGTGGAGAGAAACTGAGAGAGAACCAGAGTTGGAAGGAAAGCCCAGGCAATAAAAGGGACAGTCATCTGGCCAGGCTCACAGGAGTTGCCGGGAAGACGAAGGAAGAGTCCTCTACCCCGAGCTCCTTTGCCAGGGAGGGCCGGAGAGCAAAGATGCCCTGTCACCCTGAGGGGAAGCAAACAAGAGGCCGGGAAACCCTCTGGACAGGAACCCGAGCGCACCGCCAGCCTGTCAGCAGAGGCGATCCAGCCCACCCCACTGGGCAGAGAAAGACTGCTGGTTGAGGGGAGAAGGTAAAGCTGACCCACGAACACACACGTGCAAGCTCCTGTGGCACCTGCGACCACAGCAAGGAGCCCAGGGCTGCTGCGGCTGCAGAACCCTCCCCCAGCAGCCGGAGGGCCGCCTCGTGTGGCAGAACCAGTGAGAGGAGGCAAGGCGCGGCCCTGCTGGCCCCTGACGCCCAGAAGGTACTGATTTTGAGGACAAGTCCCTTTCTGAGTCCTCTGCCCTTGCCGGCTGCCATCAGATAAGCGTCCACTGCCTACCAGCCACACAAAGAGCATCTTCTGAGGACGCAGCGTCTCCCTGGGACAAATCCCTCCGATCAGAGCTTTCATTTTGTTTCCGCTCATGGAGACAGATCACAGCGAGGCTTCTGAGAGTCAGTGAGGAAATGTTAATAGATTTTCTCTCGCTGGGGAGGCCGTACCAGTGTTTTAATCATCTTGTGGCTGCTTAATTAACATTTGCTGGCATTATTTCTGCTACTGCTAGCAAAATGTAAATATTTAAATGGCATGTATTTTTCATGGAGCAGAACTGGGAGCACAGACAGAACTTGAGGCGAAGGTCTGGCCTCGTCTTCGTCTCAGCTCTGGGGAAACAGGTTCGGGTCTGGACAAATGCCTTAGCTTCCCGACTGTTCACCTCGGTTCTTCCCCACAAGGGGAGAGAGGCAAACAGCGCTAAGGGCGGGGGTAAACATGAATCACCAACTGTCCGGTAAACATCTTCGAAGATGACAATGGGCAGGGTAGCCTTTCCAGCTGTGAGCAGGACTCGGCCGAGAACCGCGGGGACTGGGATTCTGTGTGGACATCATTCCACCTGCTTGGCGTTCACTCCCCGTGGCTGTTCAGGGTGCTGTGCAGCATCCAGCGGCTGGGGCTCCTGCAGCTGGCTTCCAGGTTGTCGCAGGAAAGCCAGTGCCCCAATAAAGCGAGGTGCCACCGTCTTGCTGGTAGAGGGTCTTGCCTTCGAGGTCCGCCTGTATGGCTCAGAGCCCGCGCAGTTCCATCTCGGCCAATCAAAGCGTCAGAGCCCCCTGCCTACTGGGATTGGCTGAGGGAGGCACGTGACCCCAGCTTGTCCAATCAGAGGAACCCTATCCTCCGGCCTGAGTGATGTCCCACCAGGGACCTGTCACTCCAGCTGAGCCCACCACTAACTTCTGAGGCTGGAGGAACTGCTGGAAGGGAGGTTCGTCATCTAGAAAACGGGGTAAGAACACGCTTGACATCTGCAAACGGCTTGGCAGTGAGGTCGGTATGGTTTGGGGGGCACCGTTTCTGGAGGTGCTGGTGGCCAGGCAGGCTGGTTGACTAAAAGGGACTCGTCCTGTGGAGCAGTGCGTGTGCATCACACCTGCGAGCAGAGTGACCTTCAGGGAGGCGAGAGGACATGGTCAGAAGGGGACGCAGAGCAGAGAAGGTGGGGGGTGTTTGTGTAATTGTTATGCAAGTTGAGTATGTGTCTAGGCTGAGACAGCATCTTACCCTTAGAACTCAGAGATGGAGAGGACAGAGCCATTCATGGCGGAGTTCTCAAAGGACAGGGTAAGGGCGCTGAGATGGGTTATCTTTGAATGGCATGGGCTCCTTCTCCAGACCGACGGGCATATGTGATGGGCAAGTTGGCAGGGGCCGGTTGAGGGTTTCCGTTTCATGACAAAGCTGGGTTAGGAGTGGAAGGGGTATCTCAGGATCACTTTGTCCCTCTCTTTCAATGAAGATGTTTATTTTTAACTTTAAAAATTTCAGCTTTGTCGAGGTAGAATTGACACAACTGTAGGACGTGTGAAGTGTACATCCTGGTGGTTTGCTGTTTTATACATCCATCACCTCTCACAGTCTTTCTTCTGTGAGCACATTTAAGTTCTACTCTTACTAAGTTTCAATTACACAATAGTGTTAGCAACAACAGCCACCATGTTTTACATGAGACCCTCAGACCTTGTTCATCCCACAGCTGAAAGTCTGTACCCCGTTACCAACCTCCCCCCATTTCCCCCAACCACCTGGCAACCACTTCTACTCTGTTTCTATGCATTTAATTTTTTTTAATTCTACATATAAGTGATACCATGCAGTATTTGTCTTTGTCTGGATTATTTCACATAGCATGATGCCCTCAAGGTGCATCCATGTTCTCACAAATGGGAGGATTTCCTTCTTTCTCGTGGCTGAATAATATTTCATTTGGTTCTTTCATATATATAAAATACACTTAGGTTGTTTCCTTATCTTGGCTATTGGGAATAACACTGCTGTGAACGCAGAAGTGTGAATATCTTAGAAATCCTATTTTTGTTTCCTTTGGACAAATACCCAGAGTGGGACTGCTGGATCATATGGCAGTTCTATTTTTAATTTCTGAGACTCCTCCATACTTTTCCACGGTGGCTGCACCAATTTACATTCTCTCTAACAGTGCACCAGGGTTCTCTTCTCCAACATGCTTCTCTTTTTTATAATGTCCATTCTGACAGGTGTGAGGTGATGTCTCATTGTGATTTTGATTTGCATTTCCCTGAATAGTGGGTTGAGCATCTTTTTTATGTACCTGTTGGCCTTCTGCATATCCTCTTCAGAAAAATGTCCCTTCGGCTCCTCTACCCACTTTTAATTGGATTTTCTGGTTTCTTTTTTGCTATTGAGTTGTGAGGATTCTTTATATATTTTTGGATATTAACACCTTACCAGATACAATTTGCAAATATTTTCTCACATTCCGTAGGTTGCCTTTTCATTTGGTTGATGGTTTCCTTTGCTGTACAGAGCTTTTTAGTTTGATATAGTCCCACCTGTTTTTGCTTTTCATTGACAAGACCAGGGCCAAGGAGCTCACCCCCTTCTTCTAGTTTTATGGTTTTAGGTCTTAAATTTGTCTTTAATACATTTGAGTTTATTTTTATGTATGGGCGCAAGATAAGGTCTAGTCCATTCTTTTGCCTAGCTTTCCCAACACCACTTATTGAAGAGACTGTCTTTTCCCCATTGTATATTCTTGACTCCTTTGTCAAAAATGTATGCACGGGTTTATTTCTGGGCTCTATATTCTGGTTCATTGATCTATGTGTGTTTTTATGCCAATACCACTGTTTTGATTACTATTGCTTTGTAATATAGTTTAAAATCAGAAGAATGTTTCCTCCAGCTTATTCTTCTTTCTAAACATTGCTTTGGCTATTCTGGGTCCTTTGTAGTTTCATACAAATTATAGTATTTTTTTTTTTTTTTTTTGTATTTCTGTGAAAAAAAAAAAAAAGCCATTAGAACTTTGATACGTATTGCATTGAGTCTATAGATTACTTTAGGTAGTATGGACATTTTAATATTAATTTTTAAAATCCATGAGCATGCCCGGCCAGGGTGGCTCAGTGGTTGAGTGTCGACCCATGCACCAAGAGCTTGCCAGTTTAATTTCTGATCAGGGCACATGCCCAGGTTATGGGCCCAATCTCCGGTAGGGGGCATGCAGGAGGCAGCCAGTTGATGTTCTCTCTCATTGATGTTTCTATTTCTCCCTCTCCCTTCCTCTCTCTAAAAATCAGTAAAGAAAAACAAATATTTTTTAATCCATGAGCACAAAATATCTTGCCATTTGTCTTCAATAACTGATAGTTTTCAGTGTAGATCTTTCCACCACTGGCTAAATTTCCTCCTAGGTATTTTATTCTTTTTGATGAAATTATAAGTGGGGTTATTTTCTTTATTTTGTCTGCTAGGTGTTAGTGTGTAGAATGCAACTGATTTTTTTAATCCTTTACTGAATTCATTTATTCTAAGGGTTTTTGGTGGAGTCTTCAGGGTTTTCTATATATAATATCATCTGCAAATATAGACAATTTTACTTCTTCCTTTAAACAAATTTTTAAAAATATGTTTTTACTGATTTTTTAGAGAGAGAGAGGAAGGGAGAGATAGAAACATCCATGTGAGAGAGATACATCAATCAGCTGCCTCCTGCACGCCCCCTACTGGGTATCGAGCTGGAAACCCGGGCATGGGCCCTGACCAGGAAAGGAACCGGGAATGGAATCCGGACCTCTCAGTCCGTGGGACGACGCTCAATCCACTGAACTACACCAGCTGGGCTCACTTCTTCCTTTTATTTTTTTCTTAACTGATTTGTTTGACTAGGAATTCCAGTACTGCTTTGAATGAAAGTGATGTTTGCTGCTCCTTGTCTTGTTCTTGATCATAAAAGAAAAGCTTTCAGCTCTTCACCACCGAGTGTGATGTTAGCTGTGGGTTTTTCATATGTAACTTTTAATGTGGAAGTATAGTCAGTCCCTCTGTACCCAATTTGTTGAGTGTTTTTATGACTGGATATTGAATTTTGTCAAATGCTTTTTCTGCACCTGAGATCATGATTTTTGTCCTTTTGTTAATGTGGTTGGTGTTTACCACATTGATTGATTTGCAGATGTTGAACCATCCTTACAATAAATAAATTCTACTTGGTCATGGTGTATGATCCTTTCAATGCACTGCTAAATTTGGCTTGCTGATATTTTGAGGGTTTTTGCACCCATGTTCATCAAGAATGTTGGACTGGAATTTTCTTATCTGGTTTTGATATCAGAGTAATGGTGGCCTCATAAAACAAGTTTGGATGTTTTCTCTCATCTTCTGTATTAAAGAAGAGTTGGGAATCTAAGGGCAAAGGGTGCTTCAGAGAGGATTTTCTGAGGGCAGGAAGACCTTTGGGAGGAATTATCTTCGAATGGGGTGAACTTGTTTCCTGAGCCCACAGAGAAGAGCATCTGTGATGGTTGTGTCGGCAGGGGAAGTTGGGTTCCACTTGATCTCTATTCTGATTCTAAAGTTGAGATAGGGAGTGTATCATAGATCATCTCCTGAGTGAAACAGCACATGTATGCATGTGGGCATTGGCGCCGTATGTTAGGGTGTGTTTATTAGGAAGGGGGCTGGAGTAACATGCTGAGAAGGGGAGCAGGAGTTCCCCAGGGTCAATCACAGTGACTGACGGGAGCACTGAGGCCCAGTGAGACCAGAAAGCCCAAACTTGTGATGGCCTCAATCTGACTGTCGTGGGCCTGTCTTCATCTTTGAGCCCAAATCACGGGTGTGTGAATGGAGAAATCAGACTGTAAGACTGTACTCAGAGTAGGCAAAACAGACACTCAACGACTGATGTGCACGGTAAGTTTCGGGCAGAGCTGGTGGTGCACTTTTTAAGCAGCTGCGGTAGTGTGCCAAGCTCGCCGTCATCTATTGGACATTTTCTAGGCCCATGATGATCTTAACTGGTAGGTGTTAGATCTGAAGAGTCCTGTGGAGATCTAGGCCAACGATGGCTTTCAGGATGAAAGCGCCGGCTCAGTCCTTGTGCCCGTCAGGGTTGAGGCCTTCCAGGAACCGGCTGCTCTCACCTAGTCCCGTGTTTGTCCACCTTGCTGTGATTTCTTTTTTCCACTTACTGAATCTTGTCAGTGCTTCCTCTGCCCAGAGAGCAAATTTCCACTTACTGACCACTGAAAGCATATGTTGTCGACATGAAAAAATGTGCGTTTCCTATTTTCCCAAGAAGGAATACTATTTCAGTTTCTCTGCAAGCACATCAATTATAGTAATTCTGTTCAAAGAAAACATATCTCCTAACTGGTTAAATGATTTATTCAAAGTCAGATTTAAATCAGTGGCAACTCTCCAAGACTTTAAAATATTTCCTTACATATTAAGCATCAGTTTTAAATCTAACAATTTTTCATGATAGAATAAACATTTTCTAGATAAAAAATAAAATTGAACTAAATAAATGTAAATGAGAACCTACAAGTCTTCAGTTTGTATAGACTTTATTATAAACAATTTGAGTGTCTAAACAAATTTTTATTTTTACTGAGGAAGTATTTATTTACTTTCAGTTAATCAGTTTTGAACTATATCTTGTCTAATAAATTGAAAGAAAAAAGAAAGTTTAGTTTAATATAAGTATCTATGGGAAAAAGCCCTGCATTTTTTACTCTAGGTCGGGTCTTTCTTCCCCATTGACTTTAGAAATACACTCATTTTAAACTCTAATGCTGTATTTTTTCAAACAAGTAGACTTTTAGGCAGTACAAATTCTTGCCAGATCAAATATAAATGGAATGGAACTAACCTATACTTCATAAGGTCATAAGGAAAGGTTTAGAATTTAACAACAAGAAATGCGCATGCCTCTAGGAGCAAAAACAACTTAACATTTAGATCAATACACAGAGAAATCCTATTGGATTTGCAGTATTTTGGTCTATATCCTCTGATTTTTGAAACATGTTCGTTTCCTCCATTTGAGAATTATGTACTTTCAAAGTGAGATACCGGCACACACTCTCTCTATATAATTATGCTTTCTTTTTAAGATAAGCAGTTCCAGTTTGAGCAATTTCTAGAAATGAAGAGGTTTTGTCACCACAAAAGGATATATATTTCTAAACAAAACAGTATATAAGATTTTGAGCTACCAGTGAGCAGTTTTAAAAGATACACCTTTTTCTTCTTTTAGTATACGGGGTGTCCTACCATTTTCATGGCTGCCTCAGGTATTAGACGTGACTCACAGCTGCCAAAGCTTCAGCCATGTGCGTGCCGGAGTGGCCGGCACACCCACGTGGACAGCACCTGCTGCTCTGTTCAACGGACAGCTGCGTGTCAGCGCAGCCAGGGATTTTTGAGTTAACAAGTCTTGTACCAAAATCTGTGATGTGTAGGATTGGCAAACTTTCCAGGTACCTAGAGTTAAATAAATGAAGATACACGCATGATAAAAGTAGTCATGTACCAGAGTATTAGCCTCCGAGGATGCTAGATTGAAATTTATATTAAAAAATAAATATAATAGGCAATAAAACTTCTGTGATTGACTGACAGGCACCCTCAAGAGTTATAGGAATAAATTTGAACCCCAGAGTCAGAGTGTATTTTAGCAGCGACTGATTTCCTGTGATAAAATGGGTTTCCTGAGATTTAACTGGAGAATAAATGAAATTTCTAGCAGCTTCATTACAGCAATAAGACAACTTTAAGACAGTGCTTCTTGAAAGTATAATCATGTTTGTGAATTTCAAACAAAGCTCAAGTTTAAAATGCCTCAAGGTCATGATTATATGAAAACCTAAAAGTCTGTAACTGAAGATTGTTTTGGTGCCTTTTTAAATATTTTAAAATATAACAGCCTGGGGAAAACTTACTGTTGAGGAGGACCAATGCAAAGCTTTCAAATATTTTACAAATCAGATCATCAATATCAGTAAGCGCCGTGAGCAGTCAGTAAACAGCTGTAAGAAACGTGTAGTTACTGGTCCTCTATCGCTGGTTTGAAGGTGTGGAGAAGCTAACGATGTGAAGTGCTTCCTAAGACCTGGCACAAAAGTCATCAACTGAACCACAGAAAAGAGACTCTGAAGTAATTCCCAATCAGGAAAAGATTCGAATAAATCAGCCAGCATTTCGGTGGCTCTCATCAGCTAGGTCCATGGCATTGCAAATCATTTACGTTTAAATGGCCAACCTGGTTTAGTGATGCTTTTCAAATAATTTCCTTCATGTTGGCTAAGGATGTCTTTAAAAACTGCTTATTTAACTCTTAGATTCTAGTGGAACAAGGAGGGGAAAAACCCACTAAGCCAGACAGGAAAATATAAAGAACAAAGTGCCATAGCTAAAGGGATAAAATTTTAACAAGCACCAACACAGATACCTCATCTGCACAGAACGCACGTGTCAATGTGGAAGTGTGATTTCGCCGTGATAGCACACCTGTAAGAACTTGTAGCATTGAAGACTAGGCATCGATATTTAAGCTTTTTCCTACGTGAAACGTAGGTGAGAACGTAAGCCTGTTTTATGTTGTAGCCTAATTAGCAAATATTTACGTTTCAGAGGATAAAACGATACACCATTGACTGCTTTACACACACACACTTTTCTGAGTTCTTGAAACACGGCTGAGGTGGAACTGTCTGCATTCAGCCGTAAGTTCCCCAGGGCGGTCACCTGCCCGCAGTGGACTTTCACCGCACAGAGTTTCCAGTTCCCAGTATGCTGTCTTATTAGTGTATTTTTTCATATGAACTGAAAACCTACTGTTGCCCCACCCTGTACTGTACACCTTCCCAGAAGTTACTTTCCAAATCACTCTCTGTGCTGAATTGAACACAGAATGTGTAAGCAAAGAAAGAAAAGCACTGTTAAAAAACAAACAAACAAACAAACAAAAAACCACCACCAGAAAATGGAGAGGGCAGTTCTTAGACACCCATGCATAGTGCAAGTACCATTGTCTTCCTCTGGGCTCCTAGGAGCATAACCAGATGCCTCCACCCAGCACTCAGGGAGCACGTGGCCTGTTTGGACAGAGGACTGAGGACAGGAGAGGAAAATAAACATCTCTACCCACTCTCTCCAGAGGCCCCTCCCACTGCTCTTGCTTAAACTCATCTCTGGTCTGGCCATGGCTTCCTCGGCACGCCCACCTCTTGGCCCAGGTGCTTACCACCTCAGTGCACAGCCCCGCGGCTAAGAAGCAGTACGCTAAAGCCATCCTAGAAGGGCTACCTTTTACCTTTCTTAAGCAATAGCACAACCCTCAGTCACTGGCTATTTTCATCAGTCCCTGGCCTGCCGCCTGGTGAGCCTAGTCCTGTCCCATGCGTGCTCTGAGCCTGGGCAGTCTGTCCCATGCATGCTCTGAGCCTGGACCCGTCTGTCCCATGCGTGCTCTGAGCCTGGGCAGTCTGTCCCATGCGTGCTCTGAGCCTGGGCCCGTCTGTCCCATCGCGTGCTCTGAGCCTGGGCAGTCTGTCCCATGCGTGCTCTGAGCCTGGGCAGTCTGTCCCATGTGTGCTCTGAGCCTGGGCCCGTCTGTCCCATGCGTGCTCTGAGCCTGGGCAGTCTGTCCCATGTGTGCTCTGAGCCTGGGCCTGAGGCGGGCAGGTGATGACAGGGCGGGAACAAACACAGCAGAGGAAGACTGTAAGTATTTACAGGCGCAGGACCAAGCCTTGGCGCTGAAGGTCCACGGCTGGACGACGGTGGGAGGGTTGGTGTACAACATGCGGCTTTGGTGGCAACATCTGCTGAGCCTCACTCTCCCTAACAGTGAAGTATCGCCTCAGTTACACAGGCACTCGATGCACACGTGCGTCGCGTTCACCCCGTGTAAGCGTTACTGGAAAGGCTCCCGTCTTGTAATTACGCCAAGACCACAGCTGTACATCCACAGCCACCGGGCCCGACTCGTCTGTGGTTCCCACCGCTCCGCTGACACGTGTCGTTCCCTGAAGCCTTACTAACCCCACCCCATCCTGGAGGAGGACCCGTGCTCTCCCGCTCGCCGTCGGCAGGAAGGTGGACAGCTGCAAGTCCTGGCCCTCTACGGCAAGACGCACTGAGATCGCATGGTCAAGCGTGCAAGATTGACACCCAAGGACAGGAGTTCCGCAAACCTGTCGGGCAGAGACGGCTGGGCTGCTTCCTCAGGAGGCTGCAGCTGGACAGCTGGCCCAGTGCCCACGCGGACAGGCCAGAGCGCCTCCTGCCGGCTGCGCAGCCCGCAAAGCCGACCGGTCCAGGGCGGACTTCGATCATGGCTTCATCACAGCAAATCAAAGTGTAAACTTCAGTTCTTAGGGAACACACGATGGTTGTTCCCCCGAAGGAAGGCAGGGAAGAGAGAGGTTGAAGTTGAGTGTAGACACGAGGGAAGGACACACCTACCTGTGTCGTGTTGTTGGGAATCCCGGGACGGCACTGCCCTGCGTCCTGTTCCACGATCCGCCCCATTTCCTGCATCGGTTCAGCTAGGCTGGGCGAACCACACCTCAGCGCTGCGACCCGGCCGCATTCCAACCCGTCGTGAGAAAACACTCGTGTGTTACATGGCATACTAGTACCTGTGTGTATGTATCACGGTCAGATTTAAAATCGAGTACAAATAGTGAAATGCCAAATGAAAACAATTTGAATTATTTTTGCCAATTATTTTACATTTATCAAGCCATGAGTTAGGCTGAAATGTACGCAGTAAATACATTACATATAGCGTGAGTAATGTATTTATGGTGTGGTGTGGTGTGGTATGGTGTATGGTGTATGGTATGGTGTATGGTGTGGTATGGTATGGTGTGGTATGGTATGGTATGGTGTATGGTATGGTATGGTGTATGGTATGGTGTATGGTATGGTGTATGGTGTATGGTATGGTATGGTGTATGGTATGGTATGGTATGGTATGGTGTATGGTATGGTGTATGGTGTATGGTATGGTATGGTGTATGGTGTATGGTGTATGGTATGGTGTATGGTATATGGTATGGTATGGTGTGGTATGGTATGGTGTATGGTGTATGGTATGGTATGGTATGGTGTATGGTGTATGGTATGGTGTATGGTATGGTATGGTGTATGGTGTATGGTATGGTATGGTAGTTGAAAAAACCGCGATAGAGTGAAGCCACGAAAGTCAAAGCGTGAAGTGGCGAGGGACTGTATTCTGTCTACATTTCCCTTCCCCACCCCTCCCCCAACCCAGCTAACCCTTAAGTCTACCCACCTCCAAGAATTCTTTCATCTAACCGATAGAGGCTGAATATCCTTCAGTGCTTTCCAGTAACTTCTCCATAAAACGTATTCAACTACGTAACTGCTCGTCCACTGATCTCACCCCAGACGGAAACCCATGACAGGAAGTGTGTTTCACGTGCGGTTTCATAATATCTAAACTGGCTCCCAGTTATTGTGAGATATGTGTTGAAAGAATTAATTTTCAAGAGGTTAAAAGCAGATAGTAATGAAGAAAGTATAAGACTTTGTAAAGATTAAGATTTATGTTTCTAGTTGGTAGAAATCCACATTTTAGTGTCTGGTATTTCATTTGAAAGCATAATGCTGGGTGTTTCATACTGAAAATCTTTAAAAAAAAATTAAATTGACATCTTTGGGTTTCTGGTGTAGTTTATATGTTATAAAGGCAAATGAATTTACTTTTTTTTTTTTTTGGTACGTGCCCCTAGCGGAAACCGAACCTGGGACTCTGGTCTGCAGGCCAACGCTCCAACCGCTGAGCCAAACCAGCCAGGGCTGAATTTACTCTTTTTTAAAAAATGGGAAGTCAAGGGGAAAAAAAAATCACAAAATATAATCTTCAAGATGATTTTCATAGAACTGAAAAACAAAGTTACACTAAGTGGGATTCTCAAGCTTTACTGCTCAAAATGGGTCTCACTGGCCAACCTTGTGAAAATGTAGATTCAGCAGGTCAGAATTCAGTTTCTAACAAGCTCCCAGGTGATCCTAACTGCTGCTGGTCTCGGGGCTGCATTTTGAATTGCGAGGTTCTCGGACCTGGGGCAACGAGACTGCTGCTAAGTTGGGCAGGCCCAGATGTCATTATGCAGGACTGTGACGAGGAGGCGACGATGACATGGGAGGAAGCAGTGGGTGGAGGAACAGGAGATGGTAAGGTGGTACTGAAGCTGGACATGGGGTTTGCTAGTCTCCTGTTTTGTGTGTTTGGAACCTTTCATACAAGTTAAAATTCCTTAACTCAAAAATCCTAAACAATACTAATACCAATTAAGGGGATGAACACAGAGGCCAAATACACTTTGTGTCTGTCGAACTGGGAAGTTGTAAGCAGAGCAACCACATGTGAAACGAGAAAGGTGTGTTTGCATATAATGCTCACATAAGTCCAGTGTTAAAACACTGACTGTTCACTTTTTATATCACCTTGGAGAAACCTGAGACTCCAATAACCTATTCAATAATTACTGAAAAGAAATTTTTAAATCTCCTTAAAATTAATTGTCATGAGATTTGGTAAAGGGAGTGTCCAAATCCAAACATTGGGGGAGAGTACTGAGTGCCAGGCGTTATGTTGTCTATTTTTCTGCATATTTGAACATTTTACTCGGCCTTAATGTAGGTAATCTGACACTCTTCTTCAGCATTAATTCTACTTGCAAAATCTTAAAAAAAAAAAAAAAAAAAAAAACCACACACACATTAACTTAAAGGGAATAAATATATAGGAGAGTAAGGAGAAAGTATAAAAATAAAGACTTTCTACTGAATTCTTACGATCCCATTCCCAAGTAACATTTAGCTGAAATAGAAGGAAAAAAAAAACCCATACCTGTGCTCAAACAATTCTGTACCCATTTCTGTTTTTAGATCCTGACTTAGTAGGAAGGGTGGCCTCTACTCCTGCACCCCGTCCTTCCCCCTCCTGACACCCTGAGACCCGCCCCCAGTTCACTCTGAGTCCTTCTCTCTCCTCCTATATACACACACATCTGCACTGGGACCACCCTAAGGAACATGTATAACTCTGAGGTTATCTGTCACCAATATACCTGTTTGAAAAAAATGTGACCTACAATATTTTGAGTAATACAGATAGTACCTTATCAGAATCCTTTAATGAGCCAGCCATAAAGTCACAAACTGCCAAGTTTCAAGCACCTGCATGTGTATGTGGATGAGAAGACCCCACCAGGCAGGAGTGGAGGACAGGCCCCGTCCCTCCCAACACCGCGTGCCCCTGGTTAGGGCTCACGGGCGTCTAAGGCAGACCTCCAGCAGACAGAGGAGGAAAGGTGGACTGCGCGAGCACGGCCAGGGGGAGCGCCACTGCGTTCACCTACATCCACCTACGGGAAACACACCAGCACGAGCCACAATCAGAGTCTGTCTCTGAGCAGCAGATTGTAACAGGTGGGAAATGTTGACTCTGTGTGCTCCTGGGAAGCAGTCACCATTTTTTTAATTAAAAAAAAAAAAAAAAAAAAAAAAACGCTGGTGTATTTCACAGCATCTCGGTTTATTTCTGGAATAAAGCCATGGACTCGGGCATCACTGCCCTTCCCACCCTGCAGAGGGAGCAGGACCTCGGGAGCAGTGGAGGGACAGAGGGAGAGGCAGCAGAGAGAGACAGAGGTGAGTACAGAGCTGCAGAGTGTTTATTGAGCATGCTACAGAGGTGAGCAGAGTACACACAAGGAAAGTAGACCACCATCAAACCTCCCGACTTTGTTAGAAAAGTAATTTTTAATTGTGCCGCTTTCAAACTAGACTGAATTTTACATTTCTAAAGATGTAAAAACTCAACTAATAGAAAATATACATGACCATTCTGTCTACATAGATAACAGAATCTATGAATCTTGAAACTAAGTACATCAATTTCAAAAAAGTATTGGTCATTTAAACAGAATCAACAATTCAGATCGACAAGAACTGTTCAAATTAATTTGACCTGTAGATTCTGAGCCATGTTTTTATTAAAGTCAGATCTATTCCTAAATACAAAATATTTTGAAGATTTATTAAAACTGAATATTACAATGCAAGGTAAATTAAGACTAAAGGCACATAAACTTTGGTCCCACCTGGTTGTCAGTTTTAGAAAACTGCCACAAAATTAATCTTCCTGCAAATTTTTGCAGTACACTTTCTTTATCTTTGAAAAATACATGCACCAGTTCCTGAACTAGCTAGACCAGTCTTCACATGCTCAGAAATCCACAACCATATTCCAAATCTTAATTACAAACTAAGGATGGCAATATATATTTAAATGCACATAAGTCATGTCAACTTCAAAAACATCTACGAAAAATATTCAGCCACAAACAAGACATTACTTAGTGCTGACAGTTAGTTATATGACGCGTCCCACAAGAGCGTGTACAAAAGGTTAAGATTCCACAATGCTTTCCACGTAGGGCTCAAACTTACAGAAATTAATACTCTGCATCTTGTTAATTTAACTAATGCCTACATTCATAACTGAATCTAGACCAGAATTGTGAGATACAAAAGGCCAATGTTTTTTTAAAGCAATAAAGCCTAAGGTAGTAAAACTAAAAAATGCTGCTTTATTCTTTCAATATCCTGTATCTTATTTGATTAAATAGAAAGAAATGTGACAAGCCAATAATTCAAAGTAAGTTCCAAGCAGGAGAAACAAAAACTTAACCTTTTTACACACCCCTGCCTAAACATAGTGTAATCCCCATATAACAAATGTGCCCTAGACAAGCAATTCCTTGTTCCTAGTAAATGCACAATAGCAACACTAGTTTTCCTTTTAAGGCACGTATGTCAACTAAGTTGAAAAACGAAAGGAAAATTAAACTGAAATTTTAAACAGACAATAAAAATGGCTTCCCTATCAAACAGATGGAATACAGCAGTTAATAACTCTGCCTTTACATATGCCATTTCGTTTTAGAACCAAGGAATGATAACAGCATGAGAAAAAAAGGAAACAAGAAAAAAAAAAATCAAACTCTGGTCCCCACTTTTCTGAACAGTCACTAGGTGATGACACCAAACACTGTGATCCACCTCTGCTCTTCATCGCCCCTCAAATTGTCGACTTGGAGAAAGACACTCTCAGGTGATGGTTCTCACCAAGGTTGTAGTTGTGAAGGTCGATCAAGGCCTGGATGGCCTCCTCCACTGTGGCCATCTGCAGAAGGGCCATTTTGTGATCTCTTCTGAAACAAAATAATAAAATTAGATACTACATAACAATTGGGAAACAAAAATTCTGCCCATTCCAGAAACACAAATTTCTATAAACAAAAAGAATAAAAATTACTTGGATAACTTTTACTTCTATCCAGCCACCAATTAAAAGAAAAGAAAGTTTGCTTACTGAAAAAACTTAAATGCTTTCACAGTGCCCCCCGTGTTGGCAAAGAGTGTTCGCAGGTCCTCCTCAGCTACTGAAGGACTAGGGAAATCGGAGCAAAACAAAGAAGAAAGGTAATTAATCAATTTTATACTTTATTTCTAAACTGTACATCCTTATCAATTCTAGCTTTAATACTCACGGGATGTTGGATAGGTGAAGGGTTGCAGAAGGAGGAAAAATGTTCTGAAAATTTTTGGATCCAGGTTTCTTAAAACGATGCAATGGAGAATTACCAAAATCTTTTGTGAGACCTTGATCATCGAGTCCCTCCCGAGGTAGCTGTACAGTCTGATGTTTAGACAGAGTGACACGGATAATTTTTCCATACATTTTCTGTCCATTAAGATGGTTCATGGCTATAAAAAAAAAAAAAAAGAAAGAAAACAATGCCTACTAAAAAAGTTTTAAGAAAGTTCAAAGCAAAAATAATGATTTTTAGACTAGTTTCATAGAAAAGCTTCTTCCATAGAATGAAAATCCACATTATGAACCTAAATCAGACTCAGCTGTCCAGGAAAGAAACTAAGCACTCACCTCTAACCTCCCCTCCTACTCCACACCTCAATCTCCAACTTCATCTTCTGTCCATCTCCCCACTTTGCACCCGAGTGACCCGACCAGCTTCCCAACCCTTTCTATCCACAGCTCTGTGTTGCACATCTGACACGTCATTACCTGCCTAAAACCCACGGGATCAAGTCTAAACGTGTCCTGACATCGCTTCCACCTTCCCTAGTCTGACGGCGCACACGCACAGCGGGTGTACACCGGCCTCTCCGTTAGTCCCGCCTGCCCAGCTGTACACAATACGGTCCCTCACCAAGTGCCAGTGTGTCTTCCCTCAGCCTGAGCGCGCGCCACTCCGGCCCTAACACTTCCCCCTGTCCTTCACTGGTACCTACTCAGGAAGGTCTTTCTCCACCCTCGGGAGAGGTGCAGACCTCACTGTAGACACTGCCCACGCAGTAAGTGCTGTGTACTTCGGAAATGCATCACAATTTATTTGAAGGATCTCTATCCCCCTTAAGACCGTTAGGTCCATGAAGGCAGGAACTGCTGTCCACCCCATACAGCGCCGTGCATAAGCACAGAACATTATGTGGCTACTTCTTCAGTTAACAGTGGGTGATTACTGGAACTAATGAACTGGTTTGATGCTGGAGAAAAGTTGTTTTATGTTTATTCATTAGTCACCAATGAAAAGACCATTTCACAAGTCACACACTTCAGCTAAGTTGAAGATCTGATCTGACTACTCCAATCAAAGTATCAGAGTATTGACAGCAGAGACAAAGGCAGGAGGGAACCGCAGGGAACTGAGGACTGAACCCCTACTCTCAAATGCTCTTAACTGGAGAATACTATGTACTCAGTCCAACACGGAGACACCCACACTTCGTTAAATCATACTTGTATAGAATATGCCAGTTAAATAAAAAATAGGTCTGAAAAGGAAAATGCTGTAAAAGTAAAAGGTACCATTCACAAAAGAAAATTCTTTTTTCACTTACCATTTCCCTAACTTGTAAAAAGTTTACTCTTTCTGATAGTTTTACTACAGTGTTAAGAGATTTGTAATAGTTTTTTCTTAGACTTTCAACGGAGGCCAACAGGAAAAAAACAGAACACCTCATGCCTGAATGTTTCACTAGTTCCTTACACTGCATTTCACATATACTTAGAAATCTACACTTATACCTACAAAATCAACTCATATCTAACTTGTACAGCTTTATCTGAAATTCCCATTAAAATAACTTCTTTGATAGCAAAACAGTGAGAAAGAAATTATTTGCCACTATACAGTCCAGAAACTATAAATCATGCTATTAGTAAGTCAAAGCTTTAGTGTAAAGATCTTATAAAAAGTAGGACTTCTTACAAATGTAAGTGTTGCATGCACTGAACTGTACTCTCCCCAAATTCCTATATTGGAGCTCTACTCCCCCACCACATGACTCTGGAGAGGGGCCTATGAGGAGGTCATTAAAAGTTAGAGGTTATATGGGTGAGGTGCTAATCCAGTAGGACTGTCCTATAAGAGCCAGCAGGGAGCTCAGAGGAAAGGCCAATGCAGACAAGGGAGTAAGACACCCCACCCCACCTCCTATCCCTTGAAACGAGTCTACTGGCACCTCGATCTGGGACTTCCAGCCTCCAGGACTGCAAGAAAAAAATGTCTGCTGTTTAAGCCACTCAGTCCATGGTATTTTGTTATGGCAACCTAAGCAGACTAACATAATAAAAATTAAAATATCACTCATTTAAAATAGCCCTTACATAAAACAAAACCAAAAACTATTCAGAAGAATGTGGTTGTTTATTCTACCTCAGGTACTTCTCAACCATGACTGTGGACACCTTGTGTATCTGAGGTTCTGCCAGCCACAGCTCACCTGGTGATGAGGAAAACCATCTCACAATGACCACCCTCCCCCGAGCACAGAGCGCACAGCAGCAGGGAAAGAAAAGACTGACCAAGCAAGCCTTTTATCTATTTCTCGTGAAAGACAGTTACCTGCACTTTAAAAAGTGGAAAGCCAGGTGTCTAAAGTTTCATGCCTTGTCTGAGCTACCACAATAGCTGGTAAGAAACACTGAAATTCCAACTTACTTCTGTCTCCAATAGACAAAAGGTCCAGGATATCCCACTGTTAGTTTGTAAGTCTCATTAGACGTAACAGCAAAACTACACTAGTTCTTCCGTCAAAATAGCAAACTTCCAAATGAACAATGTGAATACAATCAGTCTGAGGCACCACCATTCCTGAATCTCAACTAACAGAAGTCTCAGCTGAGAACAGGTCATTTACAGTCAGTCACAATGAGTGTGCGGTTAGTCTAGATTTGTGTGATCTCACTCTGAGTATAAAGTCAAATGATGTATCAATTTAACTAAAATCACCAATTATTTATCTATGTAAAACTGTAAGTGTAACTTGACTAAGTATATTTTAAGATTCCAAAGGGATGGTGCATGCGGCACAGGGTTTACATTTGGAAGAACCTGGTATTTTTCCATGTGACTCTTTCCAGTACTTACAAATGACATTAGAATTAAAGTACCACGGCACTATGTGGAATCCCACAGGCTATATAAATAGCTAACTTCCATTACAGGGAGTAAGCAGGAATGAAACCCACCTAAGAGCCTGTTAATATAAATGCCGCAATTCTATGTACAACTGTTACTGCGATTTAGGAGCCCAACCACTTCCCATTAGACCGAGTGTGACAAACAGTTAAGAGGACAGCAGAAAAATACATGTTATGTTCATCATATACTACTATTTACATGAAAATAGGAAAATTAACATGACATTTTGAGCCCTGGCCCTTAAAATAACAGGTGGTTTCTTCCTAACACAAAGGGGTTTGTTTTATTACTCACAGGTTTACAGTGCTATCTGGAGTCAGATCTGAAGCTGTACAGGTAACACAGCTGTGTCTTACCCAGTTGGGACTGGTTTCCATCAGCCATCTGGATCAGAGCACTGTCTTTCTTATTGTACAAAATCTTCACACGCTGCACGTCTCCATAAACACCTTTTGTGGAGCCACAGAGAGGTAATCCAAAAATGGAATTAATTTTATGTGCAAGTCAGCTAAAGATTATCTGACATATTAATGAAACACTCAGACATCAACATGATCACTCATTCAAACTCATCATTCTCACAAATGAATAAAGAAAGATCAAGATTTTGAACAGTGAATTTTGAAAAGAACAAATTTTGATAAACCCTCAAAGCTATGTGAATGATATTAAAGACCATGCAAAATAAATCAGCATGCATTAAAACAAATTTTGTGTCTATGGAGAGTTTTAAATAGCAAAGAAAAATAGCAAAAGATTTACTATTCAACTTTAAGCCAAAGTGCTAGCTACAAATAAGAATTAAGGTGAAACCAAAATCAAATCAATAATAAAAGTATAGTGCTAACAATAACATACCGAAGAGGGTAAACAGACTTTGGGGCGTAACCATCTTTAGAAGGAGAGAGGAGCAAGCAGCGTAAGACAAGAAGAGAGAAGAGTCGAGGAAGAGCGGAGATGAACAGATCATCCATAACGAAGGGTGGTTCCCGCAGAATGGTGAGGTGGTCATGGATCATGGTTCAAGGCGGTTAATTGGGGCAAGTTGGTCCGAGGAACATTTGTTCAAGCACAGAAGCATGAACATAGGGATGGAGACAGGGAATGAAGACAAGGACAAGGAAAATAAAGGATAAGACAGGGGAGGGATGGGCGTTTGGAAAGACAAGGAAAGGGAAGGTGAACACACAGGGAAAAGGATGAAATGGGGAAGGGAAACAGCAATGCAGAAGAAAAAAATAAGGAATCGGGGAACAAAAAAAAAATAAAATATAGGTCAGTACATAGGAAATGCAGGAATTTGGTCAGAAAATGGTTGGTTTATGTACTGTACAAGAAAAACTGAGTAAAATGTAGTCATCCAAGACAAATATGGGTAAAGTACATCTACATCAAAGAGTAAATTACAGCATTTCATCTCAACATGGGGAAGGAAAGCATGCATAGGAATTTTAAACTCTGAACTTTAACTGCATAAGCATGGCTGGTTATGAAATGCAGGCAAAATTTTTGAAAGAAAAACGAAGGCACTCTGATTCAAACATTTTAACATGCAGAACTGTGAATGACAATAGTATTACATGATAAAATAAGCTTAATGTTCATATTAACAGAGGCCAATTAAAAATGAAACAAATATTCAAATTAGACACTGTAAACTGATACACTGAGCCTCCCACATTTCATACCAGCTTTCATAGCAATCAAAATAAAATATACCAGACATAAAATGTACAACCAAAAATAAATAAATAAATAAATAACAATAAATTTTATTTAACAAGGGGGGATCAAGTCGAAAAATATTTTTAGGAGACAATGACTAATAACTGCAAAGAAAAATTACTAAGAAAGGCTGGAAGAGTGCCTCGGCAAGATCTTTGGAAGAACCTTCAAAGAAAAATGTATTAGAGTAGTTCACATAAAATAAGATTTAAAAAAAAATGCAATGACATGTAAGCATGAAATGAACAAGCAAATAATTAGAAAAGGCAAAAAGCAAAATTGTTTTACAGTTAAATCTGCAAATTGAATTACATTTGCCTTTGAAAACAACAAAAAGATAAAAAGCCAAACTACTGTACTTCACCATATTTTTCTTAGGAAAAATAGGTAGTTAAGCTAGAAATATATATATATATTTAAAGAGATATGACTGTCTGAGGAAATCAAGTATTACTTAAACAAGTACATAGATTTTATTCAGAAGTAGAAACATACAAAAATACTTTGACTAATGAATGTACATAAAAAAAAAGGCAAGTGCAAAATGAAATAAACATGAAAAAACTTGCACAGATGAAATGGAGTTCAAGGGTGAACAGGACAAGACCAGGTCACTAACCTCCTCGTTTAAATTGCTAACCAGCAGGACAGTGTTGCCGCCAGCGGAGACTCCGGGCATCCCCACGCGGCCCGCTGCAGCCGCAGCCGCAGCCGCCGCGGCGTTTGGAATGGCCAGAGGACTCAGAGCTCCTGGAACAGCTGCAACAGGAAGCCCTAATTTTAAAATAAAGCGTATTTTACGAAACACACACAAGTCGTTTACAAACACCAACTTAAGCACGAAGGCTGCAGGACTTGGGGCTGAGCACTCCACATGGCTCCTGAAAGTTCATTTTTTATCATCAGGGAAAATGGTTTGCTGGTATGGCGTCGTTACAGAAAAACAACTGGTTTGGGGAAAATATTAGAACTAAGGTACATACCTGTATTATGTTAAAAAAATAAATATAAAATATTCCATTTCCTATGGAAAAGCAAACAAAGCATAAAAGAGTAGAATACGTCCAAGTCAGAGACTTAAAAAATTCCCTCCCAGGGTTTACAGCGAGAAGCCCATGTAAAAAAATCACCTTAAACATAATAGTAACTCACACTTTTTTACACAAATGCTATCTTCTTCATAAACTCACACCTGAAATCAAACAAGTAATTACAGCTTATAAAACTAAGCAGTAAAGGTGGAATCAAACTAATCATTTTCTACACAGCTATTCCTACAGTGGGAACCACTGCCCCCCCCCCCCCAATATATCGAGACATTTAGAGTAGACACAAATTTTTACAGGAAGAGCGAATGGTGGTAGGAAAAAAACAGCTAATCCCCTCAATCAATACCAATCACCCAGAGAGGCCCACTCCTCAGAAACTAGTATGTGTGTCTTTAAGACTCCTGTCACCAGCGTTTCCTTTTAGGAAAGTCTACTTAATGGCCTATAGAACGACAATTAACTGAAAGTAGCCTTACAAATTCATGAAAATAACCAAGAAATAATTTTGTTCTTCCTAACGTGTGGGGCTATTAATTATTTCAATAAGAAAAAAAAAAACACAAGAATTTCCAAATAGCACTCATCTTTGGAGAATACTGAAACCTTGAATATCCTGAGTTTATGAAATGGTATCTAAAAGACAACAACGGAAGGACACCTTGTTCATACACACAAAAGGAGACACACAGGCGTCACTCACACACGAGCACTGCTGCTGGCTCATGAGCTCGCTGCCACACACTGATCACTCTCCCATCAGTCTGTCTGTGAGTTTCCCATCATCCACTGGAAGAGCATACATGGTGACAACGGTTCACAAAAGGCACATCTTATACAATCATGATCAAAAGGGACGCATAGGCGGAGACTGCACATACACATGGTACAAGGAAAACAACACCCGAGGGATGTCAATCTGACTGGGTAAGCAATTCACACTCATATCTGGAGGTAGTTTTTTTCCCTCACAATTTGCTATGAGAAATGATTTAGTCTGTTGACATTTACAGAGGAAAAAAATTAATGCTTCCTGGTTATTTTATGGGGACAAATCTTTTTTTGAGAGAAATATCTAAATGTTAATTAGCTTTATTTAGTTATTTACCCACCTCCCTTCCTTTCTTGGAGCCATATGGCAGCCCTCCCCAACTCCCCCCGTAACTACATAAATAAAACTCATCACCTCTAAGCTAAGCTCACTGTCGCGAACTACCAGAAACCAGAAGCAACCAACAGTTTCCAGAGTTTAAAGCAGAAGTGGGGAAGAATCTAGCTTGTCCCCTATTCATAACCTGGTTTAAATAATTAACAAAAGCTGGGTAAACAACTTCTTCCACTGAAAATTAGCAAATAAATACAAGAATTTACCTGTCCTGCACAAACTGTATCACTAGATAGAAAGTACTGGTTGATGAAGGAAATTCTACTTTAGATTTTCAGCTAATTAATGCAGAAGGAATGTGTGCCTTGGAGGGGAGAGGGGTGAAATATTTGCAGCCCCAAATGAATAGTCAAGACAGCAATCATTAGTGGACACTAAAACCATTAGAAAATAAATATAATGGAGGATCAGAATATTGCCACCTGAAACCACCAGCATGCGCTAAGCATCACTAAAAGCACTGACAGTGGGAAAACCAGATGTTTTATGCTTCCTACGGAGATAAATATGAAGCACAAGGAACACCTATGAAGAACCTTTGCTTACACAAAAATAAAAACAGAATCTGAATCTAATCGAGCCTTTGGAGCTAACTTCTAGTTCACACAAAAGATGTAGCGGATGGAGGAGCAAAGATGACACACAAGGAAACAGCCAGACCAGTGCAGATGCTGGAACTTGCTAGCAGAACCACCAGGCTCCTTAGTCAGTCAGAGGAACTCGGGTGAGAGCGGAGGGAGAGAACTGTTACAGATCACAAGACTTCGGAGACTTACAACTAATGCCATGTGTGGCCCTTTAGAGGATCTTATCTGAACAAATCAACCCTTAAAAAACATCTTTTGAGACAACTGGGAAAAAAACTTAAAAAAAATTTTTAATCCTCATCTGAGGATATAATGTTTATTGATTTTAGAGAGGAAGAAAGGGAGAGAGAGAAAAAAAATAGAAACACCAAAATGAGAAACATCAACTGGCTGCCTCTTATACAGACCCCAACCAGGATCGAACCTGCAGCCTAGGTTCGTGCCATGACCAAGAATAGAACCCATGACCTGGTGTATGGAACAATGCTCCAACCAACTGAGCCACACTGGCCAGGGCAACAACTGGAAAAATTTAAAGATGGTTTGGGTATTCAATGACATTAAGAAACCACCATCAGATTTGATAAGTGTGATAATATGTAGTTTAGTAAGAAAATATAATTACTTTAGAGATGTGGTAATGTTTGCATGATGTCAAGATTTGCTTCAAAATATAATAGAAAAAAGAAACAGATAAAACAAATGTGGAAACTACTGAATGGTGATGATGGCTATGTGGGATTCATTATATTAATATGTGATGACTGAAATCTTTGCTAATATCATTTTAAAAAATTACCATGTGAATAACCCATTCAAAAGTAACAAAGAAAAAGCTTTCAGAAATCATTTAAAACGTAAGTTTTAAAATTATTTAGTAAATTTAAAATGTATACTTATTTTAACAGTAAGTTTACATGTTAATTTTATACATGACAAACACACAGATGGCTATGTCATGAATAAAGTATTCCAACACTGCTTGATAGCTATAATGTTCTTATGAGAACACTGATCATTTAAAAAGCTAACATTTTAAATCTAAAAAAATTATACACTTTTGTCTATAGTACTAATTCTCAACTCTCACTACAGCAAAATCATCCTGGGATCTTAAAAAAGTGCAAATACCCAAGACACACTCCTAATGCTTTTCAGTCTAGGGTAGGGCTTGGTGACTCTGATGTGCAGCAAAGCTTGTGAAATGCTGTTTTGTAAGGATTAAATATTTACCTTTATGAATAAATGCTTGTTATAGCTATTCTCAATTACTAATTATTTTAACACCAACAGATTTCTTAGAAGTTTGCTTTGCCTTTCTTTCAAGGTATGTCAGGAGAGTGGCTAATTGTTACTTTATTCAACTCAAAATACATAGCTCTAAAATAAGTATTCTTTGCACCTATTATCTGCCCTAATTTTTGCTTTTGTTTTTGTTTGCTTATTTGGCCTAATTTTTAAAATATAGACAATATGATCATGAAAAATTACTTCTAACAATTTTTCTAAAACTGACCCACCCCTTAATAAATTAAACACATTTTTTTTTTGCTATTGCTCATGGCATATTCATAATGAAAATGTTATTTTCTATTTGTTGCAATTCTTTTGTATATATTAGGTCTTACATCCAATAAACTTGTTCATTGCTATTATAATTTTTGTAGATTCTGGAGTTTTATACTGTTGTTTTTATGAAAGTGAGAGTAAGTTCATTTTTTAAAATTTAATTACTTTTTAATACTTAATTTATTAATTTTTTATTACAGATGTCCCCCCTTTTCCCCCTTTTACACTTTCCTCCCCAATCCCCACCCCCCTCACCGTACTGTTGTCTGTGTCCATTGGTTCAACATGATAAAATGATCATTATAATGATGTCTCAATTTGTAATCTCAATAATTTCTGATCACCCTGTCCTCTGAAGTAGCATCTGTATGTAACTAAGTCTCCAGGTTTGTGATTATGTACTTAGATGTCAGATTTCTAACTAAGTCCCCTTCCTGAATAAATTCTATTTTCTGAGACACTGCATTCCTTAGCAATAAAAGCAAGCAGAAAAGCCAGGTATAAACACTAATCTTAACAAATACTGTGTAAAATAAATCAATTAAAATTTGCAATACCAATTCCAACATAATTAAATTCAGTCAAGTGCTTAGAATATAAAAACTATACAAGGTAAAGTGAATCCCCCTAAATATTTAGCAGGAAAGAATTACCACCTCATACTTGTGTTCTTACAGAACATTTGGAATAACAGGATATCCATCCATTATTTCATTTGAACAGCACTGTGTGAGGAAGACAGCAGGACATGCACATCACCAGGACTAGTTTGGTTGTACTCTGAAGTCACCTGGCTGATAAATATCATTGGAAGCAAATAAACAAAGATTTATTACCTTCCAGAAGGCATGCCTTCACTAAACAGTATTAATTGGGTGTTTAAAGAATACTTTAAAAAGCAAAACACTAAGTGGTTCCTGATAAAGATCACAATATCCACCAAATGTATGGGGGGGAAAGTTACCTTCATGTCCTGTACATGGATACTTTTGAACTGAGATGACTTATTTAGAAACTTTCCCACAAACTGTGAACTTTCCCACAGTCTATGTGAACAAAGTCAAAGGATCAGCTCATATAAAATGTAAGATCCTTAATACTCACTTTACACGTATTGTACACCCCAACAGAAAAGAATCCAGACAACCAATTCAGAAACGTATAAATATTGAATAAGCACTTAATACAAAATAGATCATAAAATAATAAAAATCAAAATAACCTGACATATTCCTATCAAATGAAGATCCTAGCAAATTATAAAAAGAATACTCAGTGCTGGCAGGGGGGAAGAACCGCCAGCCTCATATATCATTCATGTTAGTGTAAATAAATATCACCTTCTAGAGAGAAACTTGCAGTAAGAATCAGAAGCCTTCAACATTTTCTTTGATCCAATCATTCCAATTCTAGGAATCTAGCCTAAACAAGTAGTTTGAGAGGGGGAAAGAAGTTGTCACATGCTACTTATAGTAATAAAAAGAATGGAAATATGTGCAACAAATACCCAACAAAGTTATTTTCAAAAGTATGATATATCCACTATCACGCTATACAGCTATTAAAATTATCCTTTTTCAAAAAAAATTCTTAGCAAAATGCAATTACAACATAACACGAAACTGCAAATACAATGGTTTTAATTTTGTACAAAAATTTGTATTTTCAGTAAAACTGTAACAGTGGTTATCTCATAAATTATCTAAAGTACCAGAGAATCCATTATTTGATTTTTAAAACATGTAACTCACCTACTTCCAGAACTATTTTAGGATACTTAAAATAAAAAGCCCAGATAACAAGATGTAAAACCATTAAAAGAGGTAAATGATGAAGTTATTTAGTAAAAGAAGGTGAATTCACATATTTTCACCACGGAACATTTTTTCTCAGGCAGTGAAGAAATAAAAATATATTAAATATTCAATATAGAGCTGGAAGACACTAGACAATTTATTAAGAACTGAGCAACTTGATTCAAAAGCTTTTCATGCAAAAATGTAAAACACTTGAAAACAATAAAGGCACAGGGTAAGACAGAAGCTACTTATGCCAGGGCTTAACAATTTTTATAACAAAGACGTTTTATTACTTTTAAATAAAATTTCACCAAGGCTACGAGATTATAGGGAAAATGGTGATGAAGTCCCTAGAAGCAGCAGCCAGGTGACTTCGGACCAAATGCAAACACATGGGCAAAGGCACACAGCTCCTTAGGGTGCAAGGAAGTGATTATCTGACGCTAGCTGAATTTTCTTGGTAATTTACCCTTAAATTGTTTCTTTAATGAGTTGCATGTGAATTTTTAAACTTCTCAGAACCTGTAAAATCTTGATGTCACCTTCTGTTTGATATCTTAGGGATTAAATAATGTATCGGCCAAGTCCCTAGCAGAATACCTAGGACCTTGAAGCCATTCAATAAACGTTGGTTTTTTATCTTGCCAATAAAGTACCATTTCTATCAGTAAAGAATTTAAGAATCTATAGTAATAATTACAAGCAGGTCATGTATCACTCATTATTCTCTCAAATTTACCTTTAAAATGGTAAACTTGAAATAGTATTAATTTACAAGCTGAGTTGAGGGAATAAAGACTTAAACTAGACCCATAGTGTCAGAGATTTTGTCAGAAAGAATGTTACCAACCCAAAGCATCTATTATCGCCAAGATGAATAGGATGGCTTGTGCTAGATGTAGCAGAAAATTAGAACAAAGGGTCAGTTTTGACTGATGTCACCAGAATTAATTTCAAATGTCAACTGCTCCTCTTACATTACGGTGTCTCTCTGCTGTTCATAGATGTATCACTTATATTACATATTTACAAATGGCTAGTACAAATGTTACATATCCACAGTAAATAAGTATCTATTTTCAATAATCACTTCATTATAATGCTTTTTCTTTTTAAATTGATGGACATAAACTGAATTGTAAGAGCTGGTTTGAGATTCATCAATCTTGGTTCCACATGGACAGAAACTCTAAAGAGAACCTTACAAATGTCAGAAATCAAGAATTTCCCACACACATCAAGTAAAAGGAAACTAAGATTCCATCTTAAGTTATAACTTCATTTTACTTACAAAATAATATTTTCCCTCATTTTTTCTTCATCTCGACTCCCATCAACTATTAGCTGCAAATTTTTTTATTGTTTTTGTTAGATGGGTCAAATCCACTGTAGAACAAGGTGAAATCAAATAAATACAAAAAAAAAATTTATAGAAAATTCTTTCCAGTGTAAAAAAAAATTTTTTTGAGAGTATAATACGTCTTCCTCCCATTCCAGGTTTTGCCTGTTAACATTTCAGTTTCCATGCCATGCTAAATGAAAACAATTAGATTAGCCCTAAAGAATATGCACAGGATCCTGGACCTAGACTTAGTCCTAGATGGTGTCACATCAACTTTAAAGTGTAAATATGTTATGAAGAACTCAACGGTATTTCTCCATTTTACAGCTTTTCTTATTTCAAGAGAGAAAGTGAGGGTGGAAAAAGACATATAACTGATACAATTTTAATATAACTTACAAAGAACACTTTAGGTTTTTCCCAACAGAATTCACATGGCTTCTCACCCAAGAAAAATAAAACATAACACAATTTCTTAAATTCCAAAATGGGGGGCTCATTGTACTTACTGGAGTTTAACAGGCACTTTCCCATTTGGCACACGGGGGACAAGTGGGATAGACAATAGAAATCATACCTAAGAGGGATGTCTCCTTGGCAAACGCTGCAGCGATAGCTGGGTCCAATGCAGGCTGTCCATCCCCAGATGGGAGGTCAGGTCGAGTATAATCCCTACTTTTATCATTGTTGTATTTTACATTCAAATTCACAAGTTTGGAAAAATCAATCCTTAAAGTACAGCAAGCGTTATAAATATTCTGACCATCTAGGGCCTGTGAAAGTAAATAAAGCATATGAGCAATGTTAAGGAATGAAAATTAGCTAAAGGTTATGACTCTGACAATAAAATCAACCATGAAAACCCGCACGTAAGAGCCATCGGGAAAGGGATCAAAATGTCATCCATCTTTCTTTGCTACCCAGCTGTACATGAACTAGTTTTCTCAAGTACTATCTTCTTGAAAGAGAAAGAGCTGCTTAAATCTAAAATACAACCTGTTAGGCACATGTACAAATACTTTAAATTTCAAAAATCTGCAAATAATTTAATTTTTAAAAACCAACAAGACTCACATAGTCAGTCCTGCCGAAGTAGTATGGTAATAGCCTGCACGATGTAATATGTACACTTTTTTGCTGGATGGCAATACTTAACCATTGGTATGGTTGTATGAGGTAACTTCTGTTTGATGCCACATTGTATGAAGGACCTCGAGCCAAATAAATATCACTGGGATGCACTTAGCAATTCCTATGAAATGGGCAAAAACTATTATCGTCCTTAACCTGAGGTGTTCAACCTGAATCAGAACCACCTGTTGAATTAGCAAATTCAATGACCTCCCAGGAAGGTTCTGGAGGAGCTGAGTGCCAGCTTGGGAGCTGAAAGTCTACACTCAGTTAGGTCACCATGAGCCAGGTACTTATTAACCTCTCTGAACTTCAGAGTCTTTCTTAATCTGAAGACCAACCAGAGATGCAAAGATGGCCATGCGTCCTCAAAGGGTTATCATGAGGACGACATAAAGGACCATGTAGGGGAAAGGACACCATGAATGATTGATACAGGACCATACTGCTGCTGTAATTATGCGTTTTCTGCTCCTACACAATCACCAGTCCCACTCCAGCTAGATAACAGCCTGGAATGAATTAGAAAACAGGGAAATACTGTTTACTTTTCATGAGAAGAATAAACCTTCACTGTATAAAACAGCAGTTCAGAAATGAGGACTATGTTAGCTCTTCTATAAATCACTGAAAATGAAACAACATTCTTCTGGCAACAACACACAGATAGATCACGCCTGATGTTTACACAGACTGAAACCCGTTAGGTGTGTAATTCTAGAACCATAATATTCTAATAGTAAACCAACATTTTTTCACATGCTTGATTTTTAAAAGAGAAATTTTATATTATCTCAGTATGACTATTTTAATTGCCATATGGTTGACTAAGGAAATACCTGAGACAGACTTAAAAATAGGAGTGTCCTATAGCTACTCAAGTATACAAGGTTTGTAATTCATTCAATTATTCCCACTCTGAAAAAAGAACCCTTTTCCCTTAATATACAAAATTAAGTTATGTGAATATATTACTAAGCTAAAAGTAACCTAAAAAATAATTCACCACAAGTTCACCGATTTCAATACAATATTGTGGAAGCCAAGTACAAATCCTATCAGCAGAGTAATATTCAATATTCTGCTGCAAAGGCAAACACAGTCCTGAAAGCAGGCATTCATTTCCTCACGCAGCACTCCTTCCTGCAGGGGGCTGGGAACCAAGTAATCGAACCTGTCTCTATACGCACTACGTGAATATCAAAAGAGGAGCAGTGAAATTCACTCTTAGGTCACTATTCCAATAACAAAGAAAAAACCTGGTATCTTATTAAAAAAGAAAAAGAAAAAAGAAAAAAAAAAAAAGACCTGGCTTTGGGTCATAGTATCTAGATTAATGCAAAAAGTAAAGTACCAATACAAAATTACTAATGTCACAATAAGCTAAGTTTATTTGGGGTTAAATTCCTTCCAAGCAATATTGAGGTTGAGTAACTGCCAAATCTCTACAATAAACATGCTAATTGTTAGAAAGCCCTCCAGAAAACGTTGACATTTTACTTTCAATTAAAAAAAGAAATGTCTTTATGCTGATAGAAGATACACAAGTATACCTGAGATTCAAGAGCTAGAAAAACTAGCTCACAATAATATATAAATTAAAACCGCCTGTTAGCAACAGAGGAGAGGACCAAGACCTGGGGAGGCACTCAAACAGAAACCCAGGCATTTCCAACAGTCAGCTGAAGAAAGATGAACACAAATAAGGAAGGAGAAAAATCAAATACAAAAAAGGAAAAGTATTTTCATAGTCAATATAAGAGTTATGGCTAAAACATCATAAAACCCAGAAAAGATGTTAGGCACAGAATGTGAAAGCAGCATAATGAAACACTGCGTATGAATTAAAAACAAGAAAAGCCACAACAAAACTATTTCCCTTTCATTTCAATGCCGTTTACTATTTATGTCTCTTGCTTTTCTGAAAAAATTGTTGGGGGTCATAGATTTAGCACATGCTCAAGGAAATCTTAAGCTCCAAATTCTTTAAATGTCTCCCTTTAGCTAGTCATGAAAAATTATCAAAATCAAGAACATAAAGTTTCATTATACTAATAAAATATCTAGGGCAATTATTTACCAATATAAAACCCCAGACCAGTAGATCATGCAGGATTTTCCTAAAACATCCTGAAATCTTTAGTTTCATCATAAACCTTCCTGGACATGGAAGAAACAGTCAAGGAGGTGGGATTTATCTAGGTGAGAAGCATGACAGACCAGGACAAGAGAGCACTGTAAGAAAAAGAGCGGTTCGGTGTCAAATGTCACCTAGAGGTTAAGTAAGATAAAGACTTACTCATACTGTTGGGATCACTGGTGACATGGAGTAGAACATATTGGTAAATGGGGCTAAAACCCAATTAAGAAGTATAAACAGAAAACAAAGAGCCTATTTCTTTAAGAGCTCTGGTTATAAGTGAAAAGGGAGAAGAGAGACAGGGTGTGATAGGAGAGAAATGGAAAGTTGAGGGTAAATCATTTAAAATGGAGGCTTAAGTATGATTGAAACACTGGTGAGAAGTAGCCAACATAGAGAAAAACCTAAGAGACAGACTGTAATTAGTATTAAAGTAAAAGAGTGAAAGGCAGAAAAAGAGGTAAGAAAAAGGTAAGTACAGGGTTGGTTTAGTGGTTTAACAGTGGAACAGTAACATGAGATAGTCTGGCACAAGGAGTTAAAGAGGCAGAGCAGAGGTAGACCTAAGAAAGATACACAGATTAGAACAGGGAGAAGAAACATGTGGCATGCAGTTTTCAATGGTAGCCACAACAGGGAAAGCTGTCACTTCTTTTAATAGTTTCTTACCCTCCATATATAACAACAAAAATGTAAGTGATATAAATGAAAAGTAGACTAGGAACCTATTCAGAAACCCCATCTCTTAAGCCACATGTGTAATTGATGTATTTCAGCCAAACTATCTAGATAGCTAATTAATTACTTTGAAACTCCTACTGGAAAACACTTAAGTCTGCACACAGGTGTGCATCACAATATAATCCTGCTATTTCCTCAAGAGCACAAAACTTTTCTACCTAAAGCAAACAAAAATATAAATAACATAAACCTGTAGTTAACTACAGATATGACTATTCTTAAAAATAAACATGTTTTTAAATTACAAATATTAAGCATTTCTAACATTATCTTAATGACAACAATCTGTGCAATCTATAATGCTACATACATGGTGTTGCTCAGTTACATCAGTATCAGTAACATTGGCTATGCGTAAATGGAAAAACATCTTATCTTAAAAAAGCTCTAGACTTACTAGTTTTGCTTGTTGCGCATTTACTGGATCACCATATTGGAGGAGAGCTTGAAACTGGTTATTTTTGGTAAATGTGATTATCTTCAATACAGCACCAAACTTAGTAAATATCTGATAAAACATTAAAGGAAAATATTATCTACTATATTACTTCTTCAATTTGTTGGTTGACATGCAAATCCAGATGCAGGTACCTGGTGAAGAACATCCAGGGTCACAGGGTAGTACATATTGTCAATGATGATTCTGAGCACAGGGCTCTGGGCGGGGGTCACTGCGCTCTCACTCACGGCAGTGCCACTGAGAGGAGTGTTTGCTGTCTGCACGGCTGTCACAGCTTGGAGAACTGCCTGGGCACGCTGAAATGCAAAGACAAGTCCTTTGGAAACACACCCAGTCTTTTCTTTTACGTTTTGCTACGTGTTACACTATTAGCTCATTTCTTTTCTAAAACACATATAAATAAAATTTAATCCTTTTGAGACAGGCACTGTCTCAAATATTCTAACATTTACTTCAAAATAATCATGTATCTTTGGGATCAATGCTGGACAAGCCAAAATAGGCAATGTAATTTACTCCCAAAAGAACGTTAAGATGGAAGTTTTAGGATAACAATAAAACTTGCCCTGGCCGGTTTGGCTCAGCGGTTAGAGCATTGGCCTGTGGACCAAAGAGTCCCGGGTTCGACGATTCCAGTCAAGGGCACGTACTTCAGTTGCAGTTCGTCCCCAGCCCCGGCTGGGGCTGTGCGGGTGGCAACCAATCGATGTCTCTCTCTCGCCTCGATGTTTCTCCCTCTCTCCCTCCCACTGTGTCTGATATAAATGTAAAAATATCCTCGGGTGAGAATTAAAAAAAAAAAATTTAGAGTAACAAAACTTTTATATCTAACATTATTTTTCACTCTATAAAAAAGGCAAATGGGAAACTTCAAGAAGGGGATTACTATATTATCCAAAAGATCTCCCATAAATCTTATTTCTAATACAATCTTAAAAGACAAATATTCACAATACAATTTAAGTCTTTTTTCATACTAGCATAACTGACACCAAAATTTTTGAAAAACTGATGTACACTGTAGTTTAAAACCATTACATTCTCAGGAACACTTCAAGATAAAATATGAAAGACATTTCCCATACATGTTATAGTATCTAATACACAATCAAAGGTAAGATGCACCGTTATTTTATGTATGACTAATAAGATACTGCAGCCCTGGCCGGTTTGGCTCAGCGGTCAGAGCGTCCACCTGAGGACCAAGGAGTTTTGGGTTCTATTCCCGGTCAACGTACCTGGGTTGCAGGTTCCATCCCTGGCCCCAGTTAAGGTCATGCAGAAGGCAACCAATCAATGTGTCTCTCTCACATCCCCCCCCCATCTAAAAATCAATGGAAAAATACCCTCAGGTGAGGATTAACCAAAAAGAAGCTATTGCTAATAAACCATGACATTGAACACTGTAACACACGTTTTGATTTCTGAGATTTTAAAATGTGAAAAAACGTACATATAGAATTTTTCAGAAACCTATCAACTAAATCATATGTTAAATGCTCCAAAATGACTGCCTTTACTAAAACTATCCTGCTGTTCCCATTATTACTGTGACAGAGTCACTGATAAGAAAATAATTTCTTTCTACCTTATCTGGGGTCAAAAAATCATTATAAAAGGAAATAATTATTAAATGTAACAATGACAAATGCCTCCACCTTGCTTTAAAGTTTAAAAAAGCTGTACTGGCAGATGAATAGGAACATAGACACAGTGATGAATGAAAAGGAGAACACAAAAGAATTAAAACACTCATGAGAATAAACAAGAACGGTCAGTGCTAGTTTTGGCAGCACATATACTAAAATTAGAAATGAGAGATTAGCATGGCTGCTTTGCAAAGATGATATGCAAGTTTGTAAAATGTTACTTATTTTTGAAGGTATTAGTTAATACAATGGTGGTAATCACTGGCAATATATATTATCAAATAAACACACTGTACACCTTAAACAGTGCTACATGTCAATTATATCTCAATAAAGCTGAGAAGGAAAAATAGTCATTTCACTGAAATACTACATAACCAGGGATCATATATAACTTTTAAATGCTAATTAGGTAAAATGACCTATAAATTTGTTAGCTAAAGCGACTAATTGAAATCCAACATTTTGAAACATGATAAATATTTAATACAATAAAGATATTTACACTACAATGGAGCATACGGTTAAAAAAGGGAGGATAAAAAAATTTCTAAAGCAATATTATTAACATAAATGTTTAAATAGACAGGAAGTCCTCACCTAACATCCTCGATAGGTTCTGTGAGTTTAAGTGAAATGACATAACAAAAACAATTTCACCACAGGCTAACTGATATAAACAGGAGTTAAGTTCCTATGGTACCTCACGAAAGTTTTAACGAAAGATGTTATGCGTGGATCTGCTGTATTTAACCCAACACATATTTAAATAAAGTTTTCAAGTAGATGATTGCATTACTTTTTTCATTAGTGAACATGTCCTTTCACACAGTATATGAAATAACAAGCATGGAAAATCACAGCTAAGGAAAACACTAACATCTGCTATTTCAAATAATGGAGTGTCTTTTTAAAGTTTTATTTAATTAATTTTATTTTATTAATCCTCACCTGAAGATATTTTTCCATTGAGTTTTAGACAGAGTGGAAGAGAGGGGGAGGGGGAAGAAAGAAAGAGACAGACATCCAATGGTTGCCTCCCACATGACCTGGACTGGGCCCGATACAAGCCCTTGACTGGGAATCGAACCCGTGACCCTTCTCGGTCTGAGGGCCCATGCTCTAATTGTTGAGCCAAACCAGCCAGGGCCAGAGTGTCTTTTTAAATAAGAATCATATGATCATGGAACACTATCCAAATGGTACAAAAGGTTAAACCCTGTCACCGTCTTTCTCTTACCCACCCCTCACAGAAAGACCATCCATGTAGAACATATATGTATAAATCCATTACATACAAGCACGTAAGTTTATATTTACTCCAGACATTTTTTCCAATTCTATTACATACACACAGAAAAGAACACAAATTACAAGTGTATACAGCTCAATAAAACACCACAAATTGGCCATATCTGTGAAATGACTATTTCAATAAAAAACAGAGCATTATCAAACTACAGAAGCCACACTTCATGCTTTCTCCTAGTTGTATCAATGGAACTGCAGAGTATGTGTTCTACTTGGTCTGGCGTCTTTCAGTAACATTGATTTTATGATGTATATTCATGTTTTGTTGGTACCAGTAGCTTCTCTGTCTTTTTTGCCAGACAGTATTCCAATGAGTGAATACACTACGACACATTCTATCTCCTGTTGAACATCTAGATGTCACACAGATGTGCCGTCAACTTTTTCACACATCTTCTAATGCACATACATGTCTTCTCATTTATGTAAGTAGGAGATTTACTAAGTCAAAGACTATGTATATGCTCAGCTTTAGTAAATAATACAATTTTTTACAAATAATTCTACCAACTTGCATTCCTATCACTCATAAATGAGAGTTCAAGCTCCTCCACGCTGTTATCAACACTTGGTATTACCTGTCTTAATTTTAGCTCATCTAGTAGTACCAGGTACTAACTCACTGTGATTTTAATTTGTATTAAAGGTTCTCAATTCAAACCTAACCCACTCTGTGGATGGGAGGATGGCTTTCTAGAGGAAACTAGCCAAGGAGAGACCTAAAGCTGTCTAGCAACTGGCCATGTGAAGTACGGGGTGGAAGGTAGCACCAAAGGCAGGCAAGACCACATCTTCCAGGCAGAAGGGACAGCACAGAGACACAGTGGCCTCAAAAGACTGAAAATAAGAGAAATCACGCCAGGTCAGAAGTGTAGCCAAGCAGAGTGAGAATAACCAGCAGACAGAGACTGTAGCCATCTCAGAAGCGGATCTGCTGCAGGGATGCCTTAGATGATGTGTGCAGTTTAGAAAGACATAGGCAGAAAGAACTAAAGAGGAAAAAGAAAGTAGATCAGTAAGAGAGCCAATATAGTAAGACAGCCAAGAGGTGGTTGTGTCTGAGCTACCGATGTAGCAAGAAAGATGAAGGAACTTGAGCAGTTATTAACAAGAGAATTGATAGAACTGGGTGATTTGAGGAACAGTTCTGGAAGAATTCATGAATGACACAATCATTTGCTTCTCTTCTATTGTGAAACCCTATTAAAATGCCTATTAAATGAATACAAAATGGAATAAACACAAACACTGAAGACAGAGGTGGTCATCATGAGCTAACAATAATTTGTATCAATTTCTGGAACATAGAAAATGAATGGAACCAAATGGAGAGAAGATATAATGAACATATAGCAAACAGGGTTTCACGGTTCACAGCCACAGGAATCAGATTAGGAATTGGCACGTTCACAGGAGGAGAAAGGGTGAAAATAAAAGGATTAATAGAAAGTCAAACACCTAAACTCCTCTTCCCCTCACCATCTCTACCCGTTACCATTAAAAAACAAAATCAAAAATAATAAAACACTCTCTCTTAAGGGAGCCAGAAATTCTAAAGGGAATTTGTTAGTCCAAGGTAAAGACTTCTTTGTCATCTGAGGGGATCCCAGCTTAGTATCAAACTCATTACTTGACTAGAGAAAAGCATGCAAGTCCAGTAAAATCCAACTGTCCCTTCTGAAATATGAACAGAGAAGGTAAACAGCTAACACTGAAGAAAACAAGAGTACTTAGAGGACAGAAGTCTTTTTAAAAACATCATTAATTACTATCCATAAAGAATTGTAAATTCATGGAACATGTCTAGTACCAATGTAAAAATGATGATCCAAGATTTCCAGGGCTTTTGAAAATTAAAAATATGGCAGCAAAACATTTTCTTCAACATTGAGTGTCACCCTGTGTCTGAAATAACCAGACAGGAGTAAGTGTCTTAGTGCCTAACCACTCTGAAGTTTGTTACTCAAATGTCACTACTTGATGGGCTTTCACGGGTTATCTCATTTAAAATTACAAATGCCCCTCCCTGACATACAGCTACTGCTGCTTTATTTTTATTCTTTACATGTTCTTCTCATGTGAATCTTCTAAAGTGAGAATGTATTAAAAAACTACTGAAAATACTAAGATACAAAATATAAACTGGACATTAAATGCCATGTTAAATTCTAAGTAAAAAGAATAAAGGATAGATATTTTCTTGAGGTGTATTTCCTCATGATAAATTCTTAAGAAGTACAACTTCTGGTTGAAAAGAAAATTAAAATTATTACCAAATATTTTTAAAAGCTGGCATTCTGGCCTTTTCTTTTAGACAAAAAGTTTTATAAGCTTATTTTTTATAAACGATTAAAATGATCTTGGGTCACTTTTTATAAAGGTTAAAATTTTGAGGAATCATTTTTCATTAAATTTTCAACAAGACAAAGAGCCAGATACAATTTAGATTTTACTGAAACAGAAAACTATAATTAGCTAAGAAACTCTATTAAAAGAGCTAAAGTTTTTATATCATTACTGCAGACTATGTATTTGAGGTCTAAAACCATTCTTTTATTCATGAATTCTCAATTCATAACATTTTCCCCCAGGAAACCATTAACACAGCTTCAACAGAAATTTTTCCATAAGAAATAAGACCTATAAAAAGTCAAATAACCAAAGGCATTGAACTTATAAAGTTCAAGCAGCAGAGCTGTATAAATAGCTTATGCTAATAGTAAGTCCCACCTCATAAACAGAAAAAGAACATTCTGACCAGGACCTAAAAACACTGAAAAAATACTATTTAACTAATTTATCCAGTATTAATTTAAAATATGAAGAAACCACACACAATTTTTGTAAATAAACATAATATTTAACAATTAGGGACACACTTCAAGAAAATGTCTTAAAAATAACAAGAAAATACCCATAGAAACAGCTTCAGAATGGTTAAAATTTTTATTTTCTGTTACTGTATTTATGAGATTCTTAACATGTTCTGTCATTTCATTTATGTACCTACATATACTCACTTGGTTTAATGTATTATCTGTTTTCAGCTCTTTGTGATTAGAGTACTGGATGTAAATCGGCTGGTTACGAAGATGAGGTGTCACGGCAGAATAGTAATTAACCATAGTAATAGCAGCTTCCTCTGTTGCTAGTTCCAAAAATGCCTGAAAATTTAAATGCAAAAATATTTAATACAAATTCAAATAAACTTTAATATTTGTCTGATCTATTCAGCTAATTAGAAAAATCAGTATCTAGAACATAAACTTTCGAATTACTTTAGATGCTCTAATAAGCAGAACTGGAAATCCTTTAATGAAGGTTAGGTACACAATTAAAGCTAACCTCAGAAGAAAGCTCTGTGTGTATACGGTACTTCTGCCTCCCACCTGATTTTCTAAACATCACAAATGTACTTCCCCAATAAAAGTTAGAGAAAAATAAATCTAAACATTTTCCAGCATCAAAATTTTACAATTCCTAACTTAGAGAATAAAAGAGATCTCAGTCATTTTTAAAGCAGTATAATAGAGACAAAGGAAAAAGTTAAAAATTAAATGTCAGATTATTAGTAGTAGCATTAATATTTAAGAGAATGTTAAATTTCTTAAGTTCTTCCAAATGATATTAGAATTTTAAAACAAAATTTGGTTTTTAATATACCTGGATCCTACTGAGACAAGTATATCTATTCAATGAAGAATAGCTAGGATTAATGACTATTTTCTTTTAATGCTACCACATTATTTCCATGGAATAAGCTTAGTCAAGATGCTACTAATGCCCCCAATTTCCGATATTACAAAGGGCAGAGCCACAAGAAAAGAAGTACAGTACATCATTTGTATTTTCTACAATCTCACTGTAACAACTACTCAGAGTCTCAGAGTCTCAGAGTGAGCTCAAAAGGCAGAATTTGAAAACTGCAGTGCGTTGTTCATTTAGCTCCCAGGCATTAGTTTCCTGGGTATTAATTCCCAGAGCACCACTACTAGGAAGAACCAGACTTCTGTTCTGTTCCTTCACAAAGTGACTTACTAGATTCTACCCATTATTAGGAGACAGCTAATTCACACCTGTTGACTAGTCAGGGGCCTAATATTTTGTAAGTCCTGAAAGAGGTATACCTGATTTTTTCCTTTCAGCATAAGGATGTTGGTCACCTTTCCAAAAGGTAAGCCTAAAGCAATGACTTCAGTTTCTGTCACCTCACCAGGTAGTTTTCGAATATGAAGAACACGAGAAGGAGCACCATCCATCTTATCTTCTCCTTTAAATTTTTTACTGTCATTACCATTGGCTGAAAGATATCAGAAAATAGTTTTCATATTAATTTTCCTTATCTGCATTAAAAAGCACAAAACAATGTTTACAAAAGAACTTAAGCCCTGGCTGGTTGGGCTCAGAGGTTGGAGCATTGGCCCGTGGACCAAAGAGTTGCAGATTTAATTCCGGTCAAGGTCACATACCTTGGTTGCGGTTAGGTCCCCAGCCCTGGTCGGGGTCGTGTGGGAGGCAGCCAGTCGATGTGTCTCTCTCACATGGATGTTTCTTTCTCTCTCTCTCTCTCTCTCTCTCTCTCTCTCTCTCTCTCTCTCTCTCTCTCTCTCTCACCTCCCCCTTCCCCATCTCTCCCAATCTATCTGAAGATAAATGGAAAAAAATATCCTCGGGTGAAGATTAAAAAAAAACATAAAACAAAAGAACTTAAAAACACAGCTGAGTATACCGGAATAATTCCTAAAAATTTAAAAACAGGTTTCAAAGAAACAAAATCCTATCCACCAATTAATTAAGATTACTACTGGGTAAATGTGTCTGAATAGTAAAAAGCAGTAAGTGATAAAGTAGAAACATTAAAGTGAAACTTCATTAAGAAATTGTCCAATGGCTAAAGAACATATTTATCTTGCAATTTAATCATATTAAAGACTAACAGAAAATTTTTTAAATGTGAAAAATTTGGATTAGCAAAAATTAGATTATAATTTCACCTGAGAAATTATAAATTGTTCAATTTGGGAAATATCATACTCAAAAGTGGGATCAAAGAAAGCAATGCTGCAAAAATAATTATGTAGTCAATCCACATTGTGCTTACCTCCCCTGAGCCTCTGCTAATTTAATATCACCACCTCACTATCAACATCTATATACTATAAATCACTCATGGACTTAACTACCTTATCACTCTGAGCTTTAAACTAACTAAAATGAAGGATCCTTGTACACTGAGAAATATACATGTATACTCTACCTTGTATATAATTTTATGTACTTTGTGATACTCCCCAAAACATTCAACACTATCTACAAACAATATTATATATAATATATATACCCAATAGAACTGAGATCATCCTGATTTCTAAGTGTCTTCAAAATCCAATCCCAGCTTGATACTTTCATCGGTCCGGCCAGTATGGCTCAGTGGAATGAGCACTGTCCCATGGACTGAAAGGTCCCACCTTGATTCCCGGTCAGGGTATATGCCCAGGTTGCCGGCTCCATCCGCAGTGGAGGGTGTGTAGGAGGCAGCCAATCAATGTTTCTCTCTCACACTGATGTTTTTTTCTGTCTGTCCCCCCCTAAAAAAATCAATAAAAACGTATTTTAAAAAATGTGAGCAGCACTGTTTTAGGCTCTGGGGCACAGCAGTGAACAAGATCAGTGAGACTCTGATGCTCCCCTGCAATCTCACGGGAGAGGTTGGCTAACTAGCACAAGAACCACATCATTTCTTGTAGTGATTAAGTGCTATGAAGAAAGTAACACAGTGGGGTGTGATTAAAACTAACTGACTAGATGAGGGCGGTGTGGTCGTGACTTTACTTGATGCTCAGAGAAGATATTTCTAAGAGATAATGTGCGATCTCACTTGATAATTATTTGTCAGATTATACTTAACTCATACTTTATTCTAAGTGTTTCACTCAAGTTTATACACACAAATAGCCAGCCAATGATTTCAACAATCCCCTTAGGCAGGCTTTGTACAGAAAGAAGATAGTCCTCTGGCTTCTGAATGTATACCGTAAAACTGTGCTGGCTAGCTCTCCCCACTGCAGAACATGAGAAACTACAGGACGCTCTCCACACTCGTTTCCTAACCAAGAAGAGCTGTGTGTGCACCGGCACCTGAACTTATCAGAAAGGGGCTGAATTTCCTATGTTGTGGCATCTTAAAATCATCATTGAGTCTGTTAAGTGAAAATGTAAATTAGGCAGGGGATCAAAAAACTGTCTATACCTTAAAACATATAACTGGCATACAAAAGCATATTCTTCTTATGTAAGACTTCTCTTGGCAAAGGAGTACGAGCCTGGGATCCTGACATTCTGTGTTCTTGTTCATTCACTTGTTTGGATAACAAGGACAAATATGTCCTAATCCAACCTGGAGCCCCAGGAGCTACAGATTATGGTATCAGGAAACTCAAAACTACAATTTAAGTTTTTCCTATTTAATCTGTCCTTTTCTTTCTGGGAAAGGACAGGAAAAGCCACTACAGTAAAGATACTACCTACACTGTACATACAGAGGGGTGGATAACCTTCCCTTTAAACAGGATTTTTAGAATATGATCCCCAAAGGCAAAAGGTTACCTAAATCTGTTAAAAGAATAGAACAGTTTATTTTTTCGGATGTTGATAATTCCTAGACAATGGACGGTGAGAAGTAAAACAGCTGAGTAATATAGAAAGGTGGGATATTTTTGGCAATCAAAGAAGATAAATAACCTGGGTTTGATTTTTTTAGAAATATAGACAAGATGCTTTTTTTTGCATCGATATTTAACATCCACTGCACATTAACTACACTCCAGGCGCTGTACATTCTAACAATGCTATGACCATGACCCATGAATCCCACTTACACAGGAGAGCTAGTTAAGGTGCCCAAGACCAGAAAGTTACCAAGTGGTGAAGACAGAAGTGGTAGAAAAAGGATGGGAGTCAGGGAGAGTGATCCACAGCCTGTGTTCTAACCCACCGCACTGGAGCAGGCTCCCAAAGACAAACTTCACATTACATACGATGGCCAAGATCTGAACAAGTACCTATCAGAAGTCACTCTTCACGATACCAGATACGCCCTCCCTCACTTAGTTAGCAGCTTCAGAGAGGGTGGCTACTAAATAATCATATTTTAATAAAAACTTTCATTTTTAAATAATGATATTATGAAAATGTGAAATTGGGAAAAGAGGACTTCTTTAATCATACAACTAAGCCTACTTTCATACATGAAAAGACCCCAACCCTAGAAAAGAGGGCAGAAAAAAACATATGGCCCTCAGCTTATGAAGTATCCAGGCCGTTGACTCCCCTAGAAGACAAGGAAGGAAGGTTGGGTTTCTCTGGGTTACAGATCTGTGATTCTCCAGAAGACAAAGTATAATAATTTAGACTTCTTTCCATGATCTTTTCCCTTCTAATCCCCAAGTAAATCCAGAAACTTTTGGTTTGGGTATACAAAACAAATAATAATTAGAATAATTTTTAAGAATTTATGTAAGAACAGATGTAGTAATGCTTTTGTTTATGCATATAAATTGTAGAAATCTTTAATTATACCATGTTCCATATATTATTCAGCCTTCTTAAAGCCTTTTGCTTAGGGAGGATATTCTCATAAATTCAAAACAAACGTAATGTAAAAACTGTTTCCATTTGAAAACTTCTCACGCAAACTCAGAAGTGGTTCTCCATCTCAACTCTAAAGTGGCCATGTTCCCCCACTCTGACCAGTCCCAGCCCATCGCTTTTCCCTACCTGACCCTTGTTCTCCACCAGCTTTAATCTGTAGTTTGCACACAAAAGGCCTCACCAAAGACCCTGGGTAGTTTGTTAAATCCACCCATGGTCAAAGACCCACGAGACCTCTGACCCTTACTGAGTCTCTGCTCGCACAGCACCTACCACTCACCTTGAGCTGTCCTACTTCCCCGACTCATCCCATACTGGCTTTGACCCTCTGCTTACTCACTCAGTCCAGAAAATGGCCGAGTTCACCAAGTGGTTTTGGTCCCAAGCTCCTTCCTACATTTACCTGCTCATGTAAACACTCCAACACCTTCTCATTTAATTTATATATCTATTATTTTAGTCCTAACTTATTCACTAAGTACATTTCAAAACTATACTGCATCTGACCACTGAAAACAGACTGTTAAAAAAATATAAGTACAATCTCATTCTCCACATCTCTCAGATTCAAGTATTTATAAAAGTATTGGTAACTTCCTTTATCAAATATGATAATGAGAGGCAAAGCAGTTTAATTCCAAGCAGTTTTAGACTTCAGGGTAACACAGGGTTACAGAAGCTGGCTTTAAAGAAATAAGAATCTGAGCTAAGAAAAATGAGGCTCACACTCTTTACATTCCTATATGGGAAAACAAAAATTCCAAAGAGTTAGCCAGAAATGCAGGTATAAACAGATAGATGTACTTCTGTTATTCTGCTAGTTCTTTAGTTAACTCCAACAGCTAGTAAACAAACATTTTACTAGATTTATTGTAAAATCTGCTGTAACTCTATTTCCAAGTACCTGCATAGCCTAGTTGCTGAGGTACCTACCGCATGAACTGGAAAAATGCAGAAGACTAAATTAGAGGAAGACTCTCCTTACCTCTACATGCAAGAGGACAGGTTGTTAGAACCCCCATAAACATTCAACTGTGAAACAATGTGCTAGAACACTTCAAAGCATTATAAAATGAAATGACACCAAATCAAAATTGTCTGCATATAAAAATTAAAATGAAAATCTCAAAGAGTAATGTGCCAGAATTTATGAAATGACTTCAGTTTCGAATAAGGCAAAAGTCATACTTTTAGCGATAGTAAATCCTGCTAGTATGAAATAACATGCAGCACTGGCAGAAATATGTATACCCAGCTTAAAGGGATATTCATTCCATTTCCACAGCTCAAGGAAATGACTCAAGAGAGACCATATCTTACGAATGTCAAGCCTCTGCCCAACTGACAGTTACAAACATCTTTCAATAAAATCTAATTCCAGGCCTAGTTGGAGCTAGTTGTGTATTAAAATGCCTCACTTTTATTTCTGAAGGATAAACTAATTTATTACAAAATAAGTCTTAATATACTGAGTTAAAGTTAACAACTTTCCTCACTTCTAAAATTATTTACCCTCTGACACAAAAAAATCAGTAGACTAAAACTTTTGACAGGGAAAGGCTGTTGAGATAGATGCCATTGGAAACAGAATTCTATAGTACCGTCAATCAGAAGAAACATTTTGGATAAAGCTGAAATGCTGCTCTGTATCTGCTAACCATGAAAGTATCCTTGTAGCCCGGCCAGTGTGGCTCAATGGATTGAGCGTCATCCCATGGACTGAGAGGTCTCGGTTAGATTCCTGATCGGGGCATATGCCCCGGTTTCAAGCCCCAGCAGTGGGCGTGTAGGAAGGAGCCAATAGATGTATCTCTCTCTCCTTTCTTCTCTAAAAAAAAAAATCAATAAAAACATTTTTTTTTTAAAGTATCCTTGTAATAATGTCTGTAAAAGTCCTGTTTTGAGACATCTGAACAATGGTATATTTTTCCAGGCAAGCATAGTCACTAGCTTTTAAAGGTTTGTAAGCTCTTATAACCAACAGTATCCAAATTTGGGACTGTTAGAACATATACAGACTCGCATCTTTCTATGTTAGAAAAAAAGAAATCTCACTCTGGCCAGTTTTGCTCAGTGGTTAGAGCATCAGCCTGTAGACCAGAGTCGCGGGTTCGATTCCGGCCAAGGGCACGTACCTCGGTTGTGGTTCATCCCTGGCCCTGGTCGGGGTCGTGTGGGAGGCAACCAGGTGATGTGTCCCCTCTCATGTTGATGTTTCTCTCCCCCCACCCCCCCCTTCCACTCTGAAGACAAATAGAAAAATATTCTCTGGTGAGGATTTAAAAAAAAAAAAAAAAAGGGTACATTAAGTATCATTCCTAAACATACTTTAAAAAAGGAGTACAGTAACAGATGTTTTCTTTTCAACAAAAACAAATCTCCTTTTCCACTTTTTCCCTTTGTTGGACTATATCATCCATCAACCCAGTGATTCTAACACCTCTTAATATTTCTCCCAAACCAGTCTACTTCCAACTAACTCAGATGTTCTGATTTTTTGATACATTGTTTCCTCCATATTCTGAGACCCTGAAACTCAGGACTTCAATATCTCCATTAGTTTTTAACTGTTCTCCCTATGTATAGTAGCAAGCCCATCCACTCCTACAAAATACAGATGGGACAAAAATCTGGTGAAGTCCAAGGCTCCTTAGTATAACAAATCAAATCCTGTATCTAGACCACTGCCTATAAGGACTCTTTTAATCCTTTGCGTATTTTACATTATACCAAGACAAAACTATGAGTAGCTCTGATTTCCCAGAGGCAGCCTATTATTTCCAACAAATTTTGGATTTATTTTACAACTTTATTAATTGACATAGAACATGTTGTTCATCATCACAGAAAATCAACTTATACTTCCTTTCTGTTAACCCTTCCCCAATCACCAAAGGCAACCATTATTTAGGTTTCTATACTTAAAATTCATTTTCTGCTCTTTGCCTTTATAGAAATGGAATCACACAGTATGTACTCTTTTGTTAGCCAGCTAGCTTCTTTTGCTTCCTGTAATGTTTACTAACAATCACTCATGTTGTTACGTGTACTAACTGATTCTTTTTGTTATTAATGAGTAGTAATCCACTGTATGACTATACCACAATGTACTGATCCAACTTCTTGGTGATAGATATTTAGGTTATTTCAAATATGGGCCCATTATGAATAAAGATATACATATATGTGCACAAGTCGAGTAGTGCACGTATGTGGATAAAAACTTAGATGTAAAAGTACTAGGTCAGAGGGTAAACTTATGCTTACATTTATAAGAAACTGCTAAACTGTTTTAAAACTATTTTACACTCTCACCAGCAGTGGAAATTAGTTCTACTTGCTCCACACCCTCATCAACATTTGGCATTGTCACTGTTTAATTTTAGCCTAGATTCTAGTTGGTTTGAAGTAGTATCCTATAGTGGTTATAACCTGTGTTTTCCTGATGACTTTTAATGTGCTTACTAGCCATTCATATACTTTCTAGTGTCTATTTTTAACTCAGGCTGTTTGTATTTACTGATGTGAAAGAACTCTTTACCTGCTCTAAGTACAAGTCCTTTGTCAAATGCACTGATATGTGAACGAATATTTTTTCTCCCAGTCTATGCCTTGCTTTTTTTTTTTTATCCTCATCCGAGGACATTTTTTCATTTTTTGTTCAGATAGAGTGGGAGGGAGAGAGAGGAAGAGAGAGAGAGAGAGAAAAACATCGACGTGAAAGGGACACATCGAGTGGCTGCCACCCGCACGACCAACCAGGGCCAGGGACAAACTGCAACCGAGGTACATGCCCTTAGCGGGAACCGAACCCAGGTCTCTCTGGACCGCAGGCCGACGCTCCAACCACTGAGCCAAACCGGCCAGGGCTATGCCTTGCTTTTTAATTGGCTTAAAGTCTTTTGATGAGAAGTTTCTCACTTAGATGGACTCTAGTTTATAAATGGTTAGTGCTTTTTGTGTCTTCTCTGTTTTTTGTCTTCTCTAAAGAAATGTTCATTTACCCCAAGGTTGAGAAAATACATATATATGTATTTTCCCCCTTTATATATTTATATATATATTTATATATATATTTATTTATATATAACAGCTTTATGTATTTAGTTTTTATGTTTAGGTGTATAACTCATTTTTTATACAGTATGAAAAAGGTTTGAGTTTTTATATGTGTATTCAACTACCACCATTTATTGAAAAGACTTCTCTTGCCCACTTAATGATCAAGGCACTTTTTTCCAATCAGTTTTAGTTATTTGGGGTCCTTTTTAAATTTCCACATAAATTTTAGGATCAACTCATCAACTTCAATTTAAAAGCCTGTTTAATTTGACTGATTTGCACAATCAATTCCATGCCAATTTGGAGAAAATGACCACCATATCATACATACTGAGCCTTCTATTCATGAACATGGTTTCTCTCTCTATTTAGGTCTTTAATTTCTTCTGTCGTGTCTTGTCATTATTGGTGTACATATCGTGCACATGTTTTGTTAATTTTATTCCTTGATATTTTGTCTGATGTTTCTGTAAATGGAATTCTAAATTTAACATCAGGAAAATGTTTATTTTTGTATATTGAACTTGAATCCTGTAACTATTCTAAATTTACTTATTAGTGCTACCATTTTATAAATCCCTTTGGGTTTCCAGTTTAAAAATCACAGTGACTGTGGCCCTGGCCGGTTTGGCTCAGCGGTTAGAGCGTGGGCCTGCGGTACAGAGAGACCCGGGTTTGGTTCCCGCTAAGGGCATGTACCTCGGTTGCGGTTTGTCCCCGGCCCTGGTTGGTCGTGCGGGTGGCGGCCACTCGATGTGTCCCTTTCATGTCGATGTTTCTCTCTCTCTCTCTCTCTTCCTCTCTCTCCCTCCCACTCTATCTGAACAAAAAAATGAAAAAAAAAGTCCTCAGGTGAGGATTTAAAAAAAAAAAAAATCACGGTGACTGTGAATAAGACAGTATTACTTCTTCCTTTCCAATCTGTATGCTTTTTATTTATTTTACATGCCTTAATATAAGCAAAGTGCTAAAAAATAATCGTGAAAACAGCATCCTTACTCCATTCCTCTTATTAACAAAAAAAAATGCAGTATTTCAGCATTAAGAATGTAATTTGTAGTAGGCTCCAGGTAGACCTTATCTGGTAGACCTATCTTACCCTAGTTTTCTGAGAGATTTTCATCATGAATGGATGCTGTGTTTTTGTCAAAGGCTTTTTTCCCTCCTTTACTCTATTTATTGTGATAAATAATAGTTCATTTTCGAATGCTAACTTACAGTCCTGGGGTAAGTCTCAATTAGTCATCATGAGTTATCTTTTATATAATGCTATATATGATTTGCTTACATCTATTAAGGATGTCTGCATTTTACATTAATGAAAAACATTAGTATAAAGTCTTAATTTCCTGTTAGGTATTGTAGTTACAGTAGCTTCGTCAAGTTAAATTAGGGAATATCCTCCTCCTCTATTTTCTAAAAAAAAGTATACTGAAGATGATTATTTCTTAGATTGAAGTTCATAAAATTCAGCAGTGAAAACACCAATACCTCTGTGGAAAGACTGAAAATTCAATTTGTATAATAGATACAGAACTCATCTATAGCTATCAACTGACAAGTTGTGTCAGTTTTAGTAAATGAGATTTATAAAAGAATTTGTCTATTTCACCTAATTTGTTTAGTTTATTGGCATTACCACTGTTTATAATATTGCCTTATTTTCCTTCTACTCTGTGTAGGATCTGTAGTAATATCTGTACATTCATTCCCAATATTAGCAATCTAAGTTTTCTTCATTTTCTTGATAAAAGTTGTAAATCTTTCTTCTTTCCAATACAGACATTTTCTAATACAGGTAGATAGGTATCTATTATAGGTATAGACCTAATTTTTCCCCCTAGTTGGGCTGCAGTCAACACATTTTGATATATTATATTTTCATTTTTATCTAGTCAGAAATATGCCTTTGTATCTTGATTCATGTGTTGTTCAGAATTGTGTAGTCCAATTTATAAATATTTGGTAATTTCCTAGATTTCTATTTTTATTTTCTATTAAATTCCAGCCCTGGTCAGTTTGGCTCAGCAATTAGAGTGTGGGGCCCACAGACCAAGGAGTAACAGGTTCGATTCCAGTCAAGGGCACATACCTCGGTTGTGGTTCAGTCCCACGCCCTGGTCGGGGTCGTACAGGAGGCAGTCAGTTGATGTGTCTCTCTCATGTTGATGTTTCTCTCTCTCTCTCTCCCCCCTTCCCACTCTATCTGAAGAGAAAAATGGAAGAATATCCTTGGATGAGGATTAAAAATAAAATAAATTCCACTATTATCAGGTACTGTATAAGCTTTCAATCATTTGAAATTTATTGAGAATTACTTTATGGCCTATCATGGTGAATATTCTATGTACATTTGAAAACTTGTACTGTATAAACAAAAAAGGTATTTTGTGTGGACAAATTCAGCTTCACATCATTATGACTGTATTTGGTAAATACTTCATTGTAATTTTTACTTAACTGTCAGGAATGTGTATGTGTGTGCTGAGGTATAGGTACAGGCCAACCCCAGAGATAATGTGTGTTCAGTTCCAGAAACCACAATACAGCAAGTATCGCAATAAGGCAAGTATCGCAATAAGGCAACTCAATTTGTTTGCTAGTATAGTCTTACCTTCGATTTATAAAAAAATGCAACATCTGTGAAGCACAAAAACGTGCTATGCAATAAAATCAGGCCTGCCTGTATATCCAAGCAGTGGCTACCTGAAGGAAATGCTTCCAGTCTTTCACAATCCTTTTACTGCCTTTTAATTCAAAGAATTAAAATATTGTTACAGCAAAGAAAAGAGGTTGAAAGCATAGAATAAAGACAACTATGTGGTTGAAATTTTGGATTTTATTTATAGTTTGGGCCTTAGGGTTTGTGAACTAGAGAATTAAAAATACTTTATGACACGCAAAACACAAAAGCTAAAAACAAAAGTAGAGAAAGGCTCAGAGTGAGGGAACTTGTAACATAAAAGACAAAAGATTATATTTTTGTGATTTAAAAAAGCAATTAGACTTAGTTACTTGCCCACAGAAGTCACCATCTTCAGGTTTTTTCACTCGACACATATATACTCTAGTAAAGTTTCCTCTAAAATATGTCAACAGAAAGCATTTAAAAATAAAGACTATGCTGGTAAAACAATACATTTTCGTTTTAACATCCTGTTCCATAAAATGGCAAAAATGACAGACTGTTAAAGAGAGTGAAGACTTACCTGTAACCACCATGCTGCTCATATTAGAGTTTGGACTACTGAGAACACTACCTGAGAGTAGTTCGTCAGATCCTCTCTATAAAAACAAAAATCAACATAAGACATCTTTAAATTTAAAAATATAAATCTGAAAGTCCGTCACTTATCTGTAACTTTTCAAATAGTCACTGACAAAGTGTCAGGTGTTAACACTATGGAGAATAGTGAAATACTTTAACCCCTAAAATAAAAACTTGACGAACATGGATCTCACTCCCTTTCCCACAAAGCCAACAGTTTCTTTTTCTCCCTTTCACGCAAGTCCAAAGACAATAAATAGGAAAAGGACTGGTTCCATAATCAAAAGCTTTGGAGAACTATGTCAGTATTTTATAAGCCACCTAATGCTGCAAATTCTCCAACCCCACAGCACTTGATTCATCCAGATAACTCAGGTCTTTAGAAAATTAGAACTTCATCCTGGTGAGATGGACAGCTCATCTTCATCATCATTAAAATTAATTAGGCATACATTTTAGTAGCTAAAACACTGAAAGCAAAAGCCAAATCCACGGAATAAGAAATTTCTTTCTGCCTATAAAAACAGAGACCTAATCATGTCTTCAAATCCTTTGGATAAAAGGCTATAAATTCCTACGTTCTCAGAAATGCAGTTGTTCAAACAAGCCAATGTTGTGTTTAGCTATTTTAAAAATGTGTGTATTTACAAAAACTACATATTCATAGATTAGTATAAAAATAGTTAAGTCAATGGTTTTGCCTATTTTAAGTAGGTATAAATTCACATACATGGGATTAATATTTAAAGTCACTAAATCAATACAAGCTGATTTAAACCACAAGTACAAAGAAGTTGAATGCAACTATCAAAATGAAAAATAAAATATATAAAGGACATCTTATCAAAGCATTTCAGAAAATCCAAAACAGTACAAATTAACCACAAACTTTATGCTAATTTGTGTTCAAACTCATAATTAATAAGCTGTATTATAACAAATATCAAAATGGTAAACAAATGGTTATTTCCCGAATTGTTTTATAAGCTTCTATTAATCAAATGCGCAGAGAAATAAACATAAGCATGACAGAAATTAAAACATATCATCAAGCCCTGTTAACACCATATATGCATCATGTCTAATTTCTCAAGGTATGGAAGATTCAGCATGACACAGTTTGATATGATGGATATGATGAACATAACTAGACACTTGGTGATTCTCAAAAGTGTGGACCCTAGACAAGCAGCAGACCTGGAAATGTGCTAGCGATCCATATTTTCAGATCCACCCCAGACCTACTGAATGAAAACTGAGGTGGGACCCTGAGTTCTACGAAGCCCTCCAAGGTGCCTCTTCAGCAAGTCATAATCTTAGTGCACGACTACTGACTGAGTGAATGAATGCTGATTACAATGAACTGCCTTAGTTCTCAAAAAACACTTTGACTCCTCTAGTTTTCAAACGTATTATTTGCCCTCTTTTCAAATATAAATTATCACTTTATTCTTTAGATGTTTGCTTGTGAGAAAAAAATCCTTCTACCCCAGTGGATTCACAGGTAATTCTGGAGATGAGGGGTGCAGAATCTTAGGTCTACTGATGCCTAAAAGAAAGCCTGTCATCTAATGTGTGGCGCTCGAGGCAGTTTCTTCCTCCTTCTTGTAATGCCATCTTTAGGAATGGCAAAGTTTTATTAATTATTTTGTTAATTTTGTGTCTGTGGTCTTCCCTTGCCCCCCCAAATGATTTCATACCTGCTGTTCAAAGAGTAAGTTTAACAGTCTTCATAACTGAGTCAGAAGAATACCAAATTATTTACAATTCTGAGACATTTTCACAAAAATTATTGAATATATTCTTATAAATTACATTATTTTTATAAAAAAGCAATTATGTTTGCCTTTCTGCTGAGTAAAAAGCTTACCACTATTTTGTCCATAAGAAGTGATTCTGCAGTACTGATAATATTAACATTCCCATGTTAACTGATGGAATAATCTTATTTGAAATATCTCAACATAGCTGCCTGACTTGAAATAGACATAGAATCAAATGACTCAATGGTACAGTGATTGATGGCTGCTCTGCAGTAGTGGCTGCTACGACACATTAAGTTAGAGGCGCTTAAACTTGGAATCACAATCTCTACTAAGTATGTACTTTTTACTTACTTCATCTAAGATAAATGTCAAATGACCTTAGATTCAATTAAGACAAGAAATTAAGTGGTATTGATGTCCCCGGTTAAATCTGACCATAGAAACTTCTCCTCCTGTGTAATAACAATGACCACTTCACAGGAAACTAGCATCCCACAAAAACAATTAAGAAAATGCTAACACAAGAAGATACAATCTATGTCAATCAGAGAGAGAAATAAGTTCTTTTTTAAGAAAGGATCAGCACAAAATGTACAATTTAAATGACATTTGGCATTCATTCCAGTGAAATTCCTTATTTTTCTTCTCAAGGTGATTAAACATTCTGTTCACCACGTAGTCCCGTAAACTCACAGGTGAAAGGCCCGCTGGCGGCAAGCTAGGCGGAAGGCCAAGGCTGACATGAGTGCCGGGCTTTAGGACTGAAGACAGAACTGCCCAGAGACTTTATCCTCTGGGGAAGAGGGAGCCATGACAGAAAGACATGGGGCAAGGATGCAAATGTCAGGTCCAGAGGAATAGATTCTCACGCCAGGTGCTGCCAAGGAGACAAGTGGTGGACCAAGTGCCACCACCCTACTAGGAATCTGTGACAGTACTAACTCATAAGACCAACAAAAATACAATGATACACTGAGGAGGATCAATAAAACCAGAAGTCCATTGTTTGTAAATAAGACAACAAAGCAGACAAACTTCAGGTGAGAATAATCAAGGGGGGGGGGAGTTAGTCATACACCATCAGATCACACAGACAAAAACAAAAGCTTAGGGAATTATGAAACAACAAGATAGAAGAGCCTCATGGACTAATACCACTTCCTTCCGTAACAGGACCTGGGCTCAGGAGAAATAAACGTCTACTCTATTCTTGCCACTACGCTCAGCATTTTGTTCAAGTAGCTCAGCCTTTATCCTAAAACATATACATACACCTGTAAAGTGAAAAAATGGCACTGCAAATTTTATTTTCATTAGTTATCTCTATAAGAGCAAAAAAATAAAATGAAATTGGATCCCCACCTAATACACAAAAAACAATAATTTCCTCATGGATTACAGACAAATGCAAAAGGCAAAACTTGAAACACTTTTAGAAGAAAATAGCTTTATGATCTAAATATATAAGGACATTTTAAATTAAAATACAAGAAAACCATAAAAAAATACTGATAATTCTACAAAGGGGCCACAAAATCTCTACAAAAAAAACCGTATCCCAACAACAGATGAAAACTAAAAACCATGATTAGGCTCTGATTTCCGGCGATCACCATGAAAGACGCCAGGAGAACAAGGGAAAACTAAAATGGGTGGCTCAAGATTGGAAACACATCATTTTAACTAGGATGGCAAAGGGAACTTGTGGCCATATTAAAACTCTACATGTAAAAATTAATAACTTTTATTCATTAAAGATAGCATAAAAAAGTGACAAGGCAAGCTACAAACCAGAAGGTATTAGCAACACAAGCAAGAGAATCAGTAACTGTATCACACAAAAACTGCAAAATCAGTTTAATACAAATTTTTATTAGGCAAAGATACAAACAGATATTTCAAAGAATTTCACAAAAGAATAAACTCTAATGGCCAATAAATATGTTGGAACGGCAATAAATGTAACAACTCATCAATAATTAGGGAAATAGAAGATACTTCATACCAGAATGGCAAAATTAAGAGCTTTAATACTAAGTTCTGAAGAGGTCTAAAACAGCCAGAACCCTTGGGCAGCACTGGTAAGAAAATAAACTGGAACAGCATGTCAGAAGCAATCAAGCACTGCCTTGTCAAGTTCAGCGTACTCCTTAGATATGTGTTGCCAAAACGTTTGCATACACCACCAAGAAATAAGTACAAAAATGTTCACAGCAGCATTGTTCTTAAAGTCAAACATTTTAAACAACCCAAATGTCCACCAACAAGAAGAGAGATAAATCAAGGTATTTTTACAGAAGAATACTACATAGCACTGGGTATTGTACAACTATACACAAAAACATGGCTAACTGTTAAAAATACTACCAAATTATAAGAAGTCACAAAAAACAATATAAGGGCATACCATTTTCATAAAACTCAAAAAATGTACAGAACAATATATTGTCATATACATGACAAAATCATGAGGAAAAAAAACCATACAATGTATGGCCGTCAGCAACCACAGCAGCAGAGTGGGAAGGAAGATAAACAGAGCACATAAGCATAAGCAGTAGCATTGGTAACATTCAGTATTGATTAACTCCAAATATTAATTTAGAAAATTCAATCCAAAAAGATAGAAAATGTAGAGATTTAAGTTCTCCCCAGTGCAAAATGTATTAAAATTCGTATAATTCCTTTCAGAAAGTTACACACATCTACATTTTTAATATTCACACACAGAGTACATCTACAAAATATTCTTGCTAAAAATTAAATCTGAATCTGATCAAGCCTCATCTAACTACAAGTTTATAGGAAATACAGAGGATGTTGAGGAACATCGGACATGACAACACAGAGGTATAATTCAGCAAAACCAAGAAAGTACAAATTTCTGAAAATTGTGCAAATTAGATGACCTAGTTTCTCTAATAAAAACAATCAAGAGAAGGGGAAAGGAAAGGTAAATTTATATACAAAGAGACTTAAAAACACATTAACCAAGTCAACATGGGGTTGACGTTCCTTGGCTCCTGATTCAAAGTATTGGGGGGGTGGGGGGAGTAAAAGACATTTTTGAGGCAACTGAGAAATTTTGACTACTGTAGAAGCGTAGATGACCTTAAGAAATTATTTTAAATTTTGTTGGGTGTAATAATGGTATCAATGTCATTTTTAAGAAAATATATCTGTTAAAGACACACAGTGAAATATCTGGGGATGATATGACTCTAAAATTTTCTTTAATATTCTCCATCGGAAAAAGAAAAGAAAAAAAAAACGTGTACAGCTGGCCCTTGAACAATCAGGGGTTAGGAGCACTGACTCCCGTGCAGCCAAAAATCCCTGTATACTCTTCAAACGTATTAACTGTCCCTTGGTATCCTTAGGGGACTGGTTCCAGAACCTTCCACAAATACCAACATCTGCCAACATGTTCAAGTTCCCTATACAGAATGGCATACATCAATCAATGCATACAGTTAGCCCTTTGCATTTGAAGACTCTCAACCACGGATCAAAAACAATAGAGGGCCCTGGCCGGTTTTGCTCGGTGGTTAGAGCGTCGGCTGGCAGACCAGAGAGACTCGGGTTCGGTTCCCGCTAAGGGCATGTACCTCGGTTGCAGTTTGTCCCTGGCCCCAGTTGGGGTCGTGTGGGTGGCAGCCAGTCGATGTGTCTCTCTCACATCGATGTTTCTCTCTCTCTCTCTCTCTGCCCCCCCTCCTGTTCTATCTAAAGATAAAAGCAAAAATGTCCTCAGGTGAGGATAAAAAAAACAAAACAAAAACAGTAGAGGGATTTATTGAAAAAACTCCACATATAAGTGAACCTGCAGTTCAAACTTGTGTTGTTCAAGGGTCAATTGTATTATTATACCATTCACACACTTTTGTATATCTTCAAAGTTTTATAATGAAGTTTCTAAAATTAAAAAGACTTTGATTTTTTTTAAAAATGAAAGACACAAATAAACGTAAAGATACTCTGTGCTCATGGATTAGAAGAATTAATAATGTTAAACATCCATATCACCCAAATAGAACTACCCTAAAACTTGTGTGGAACCACAAAGGACCCCAAGTAGCCAAAGCAATCTTGAGAAAGAACAAAGCTGGAGACACCACACTCCCTGATTACTAACTACATTACAAAGCTGTGGTAAGCAAAACAATATGCTATTGGCATAAAAACAAACACAGATGGCCCTGGCAGGTTTGGCTCAGCAGTAGAGCTTCGGCCTGCAGACCAATGAGTCACTTCAATTCCGGCCAAGGGCACGTCTCAGTTTCGGTTCATCCCCAACCCTGGTCGGGGTCGTGCAGGAGGCAACCAGTCAATGTGTCCCTCTCATGTCAATGCTTCTCTCTCTCCCTCCCACTCTATCTGAAGATAAATAGAAAAATATCCTCAGGTGAGGATTAAAAAAAGAAGACACAGACCACTAGAACAGAATAGAGTCCAGAAATAAACCCACCCATATGTGGTCAATTAAGCTACAACAAAGGAAGCAAGAATATACAATGGAGACAGTTTATTCATTAAAGGATTTGGGAAAACTGGACAACCGCTTGCAGAAGTATGAAACTCGACCACACAAAAATTAACTCAAAATGGATTAAAGATTTAAATTTAAAATGTGAATCATGAAACTCCAAGAAAAATGAAAAAAAAAAAAAAAAAAAAAGCAGGTAAGCTCCTTGGCATCACCCTGGCAATGATTTCTTAGATTTGACACTAAAAGCCAAGGCAACAAAAGCAAATATTTACAAGTAGGATTACATCAAACTAGAAAGCTTCTTCACAGCAAAGCAAACCATCAACAAGATGAAAAGGCAATCTAAGGAATGGGAGAAAATATTTGCAAATAGGAGGTTAATACCCAAATGATATAAAGAACTCATACAACTCAGAAAAAAAAATTCAATTTAAAAAAATAAACAGGAATTGAACAGACATTTTTGCAAAGAAGACACAGAAATGGCCAACAAGTACATGAAAAGGTGCTCAACCTTCACTTATTACAGAAATGCCAATCAAAACCACAATGAGATACCACCACTTCATACCTGTCAGAATGGACATTATCAGAAAGAGAAGAAATAGCCCTGGCCAGTTTGGCCCAGTTTGGCTCAGTAGTTAAGAGTGCTGGCCAGCAACCAAAGGACCTTGGGTATGATCCCCAACCCCAGTCGAGGTCATGCAGGAGGCAACCAATCAATGCGTCTCTCTCACACTGATGTTTCTGATGTTTCTCTCTCTCTCTCTCTCTCTTCCCCCACCCCACCCTCTCCTTCCACTCTAGCTTAAAAAAAAAAAAAAAAAAAATCAATGGAAAAAAATATCCTTGGGTGAGGATTAACCCCCTCAAAAAAGAGAGAGAAGAAATAACAAGTGTTGGTAAGGATGTGAGAAAAAAGAGAACCTTTGTGCAGTTGGTGGGTATGTAAACTGGTACAGCCACTTTGGAAAACAGTATGGTGGTTACGCAAAAAAAATTTTAAGTACAATTATATGATCCCGCAATCCTATTTCTGGATATTTATCCTAAGGAAATGAAATCATTATCAAAAAAGATCATCTGCACATCCATGTTCACTGCAGCATTACTTACAGAGCCAAAATATGGGAACCTAAAGATGTCCTTTGACAGAAACTATGAGATATGAGATAGATATACACATATGCACACAATGAAATATTATTCAGCCATAAAAAGAAATCCTGCCGCTGTAAAACATGGATGGGCCTTGAGGACATTATGCTAGCAAAATAAGTCAGACAGAGAAAGACAAATATACTGTATGATCCCACTTATATGTGAACACTAAAATAAAAAAAAACACTCATAGCAACAGAGAACAGACTGGTGGTGGGCAAAGGCAGGGTGTGGAGGGAAGGGCAGGATGAGCAAAATGGGTGAAGGTGGTCAAACGATACAAAATTTGCAGCTACGGGATAAATGAAAATAATTATTTAACAAAATAAACACAGGACAAAAAAAAATTAAGATGAGTTCTAGGGATATAGTGTACAACATGGTGACTATAGTTAATAGTACTGCAATGTATATATGAAAGCTATTGGTGCTGGATGTTAACTAAACTTTTTCTGTTAATCATATATATGTCTATCAAATCATTGTCATATATCTGGAATTATGTCATGTTATATGTCAATTATATCTCAATAAAAACAGAAAAAGAGAACTCTAGAACTTAAAACTCATTATTTAAAGGTATCAAATAATTTTTTTATTTTTATTGATTTTAGGGGGGAGGGAGAAACATGAATTTGTTGTTCCACTTATTTTTGCATTCATTGGTTGCTTCCAGTATGTGCCCTGACCAGAAATCGAACCCACAACCTTGGCGTATCAGAACACTCTAACCAAATGAGCTACCTCGCCAGGGCCTGATCTTTCTTAATCCTGAATGCATTTTTAACCAAGAAAATAAATGAGTTCAGGATCTAATTTAAAGTGGACAAAAAGTAGTAATAAAATAAATCTAATGTGGGCAGGGAAAAAAGATAAAAACAGAAATTAGCGAATTATGAAACCAAAAAATACAGTTTAATTCTTTAAAAAGACAAGTAAAATAAGATCTCTGAAACAGAAAAAGAAAATACAAATGTTCAATATTAGTAATAAAAAAGGAGAACAGGCCCTGGCTGGTTTTGCTCAGCAGTTAGAGCGGCGGCCCACAGCGCAAATCGCGGATTCGATTCCAGTCAGGGGCACTTGCCTCGGTTGCGGTCCAGTCCCCAGCCCTGGTTGGGGTCATGTGGGAGGCAATCAATCGGGGTGGGGTGGGGTGAGGTGGGGTGGGGTGGGGTGAGGTGGGGGGTGTGTGTGTGTGTGTCTCTCTCTCTCCCCCCTCCGCTGAGGATTTTTAAAAAAAGAACAGTCAAAAATGCTATACTATTTCTAAGAAAGTACTGAAAAACTAAATAAACCAATAATTTTGGAAGAAATCAAACTATTTGTCACACATGTATAAGGGAAAATGATGGGAAACACGATGATTATTAGCTTTGATAAAATTACTAGTGATTTATTTTCCTTTTTGTCTAAACCATTTAGTTTTCTGCATTAAGCATTTTTTTTTAATAATTAGAGAAAATACTGAGGGGAAGGGGAAAGCCTCTAAAAGAAATATCCTAGTTTTATGCCTCTGGACTCAAGCATTGCCATATTATTTTATTGATAATGCAAATACAATGTTCCCCCAATTCACTTAGAATTTGAGTGAAATTATAAATCAAAACCCACAAAGTCTTTAAGGAACTTAGCTGACTGGCCTTAAAATACATACAGCATACAATAAAGAAAATTCCAAGTCAGTTTTGAAGAACAAAGTTGTGAAATTCACTCTACCAGATGCCACACTGACTCGGACGCTGTGGTGCTCAGAGAGGACAGACAGCAATGAGCAGCACAGAAAGCCCAGGAGCAGCTCCACCACACAGGGAAACCTGACAGCTGACACACACCCAGGGAAAAACCATCAACGATTCAAATGAATCGCTACTAAATTCGTTACGCATAAGGGAAAAATCATTAAACCTTTACCTCACACTACATAAAAGTTAAGTTCCAAATAGACGGAGACCCTAAATGTGAAAATCAAAATTTTAAAACTTTCAAAATAAAATCCACACGACTACAAAACCTTCAGTTAAAGAACTATTTCTACACCTAAAATATGTGATGTTAAAATTTCCAACTTCTATTTATCAATGTAAAAAAGCTACAGACAGGAAGGAGTTATCTGCAGCATGTATAACTAATAAAGCTTTAGTATCCACAATATGTAAAAAGTCCTAGGAATCAAAAAAAAAAAATTATAACTACATTAAAAAGAAAATGGATAATCCTGCTGGTGTGGCTCAGTGGCTGAGTATCAACCCATGCACCAAAAGGTCGCCAGTTCGATTCCCAGTCAGGACACATGCCTAGGCTGTGGGCCCAGTCCCCAGCAGGTGGGGGGGGGGGGGGGGCACGCGTGCAGGAGGCGGCCAATCCATGTTCTCGCTCATCCATGTTTCTATCTCTCTCTCCCTCTCACTTCCTCTCTCTCTAAAATCAATAAAGGAAAAAAGAAAATGGATAGACCATATGAACAGGCATTTAACAGAGAAGAAACATGAACGGCCAATTAAGAAAATAAATCATTGACACTCAGGGAATTCAAATTAAAACGAGATACCATACACACATGCAACTTGCACACACCATTAAAAAGTCCAACAATGCCAATTATCAGAGAGGATGTGTAGAAACAGGAATTCTCATGCACTGCTAATGTAGTATAAATTAGCACAGCCAATATCCAATCAACTGGAAAACAGACACAATCCATAATCCAGGAATTCTATTTCTAGAGAAACTCTTAGTCTTAACATACACTGAAATATGCACAACAATGCTCACAGCAGCAATTTGTAACAGGAAAACACAGAAACAACCTTGTATTTGTCAACAGGGTAATGGTATATTCATATAACTATACATTTTATGGCAAGGAAAATTAATGAGAGCTACATATAAACGTAGGTTAAGAAGCAGTTATTGAAAAGAGCAAATTACAGAAGACACAGCACGACAGCACATATATATCCTTTAAACATGTAAAACAAAACTATATATTGCTTAAAACAAAATATATATATATATATATATATATATAAATACGTGTAGTGAAAGTACAGATAACTTCACAGGAAACCAAATTTAGGATAGCTTACCTGGGGTGGGACCTGGGTAAGAAGTATATGCAGGGTGTTATGCACTGAATGTTATGTCCCCCCAAGTTCCTATGTTGAAGCCCTAACCCCCAGTGTAGTGTTACTTAGATATGGAGACAGAGTCCCAGAGGAGGCAATCAGGGTTAGACAAGGTCCAAATCCCTATCACCCAAGCATCTCCTCCTTTTACAGGTTCAAAGGAGCCCTCCATAGAGCTGCTCTAACACCATTAAATTGAGCTCACTTTGTGTCCTATTCTTTATTTTTCACTAACTTCTTTTGGCTTTAATTTTAATCACCCCACCTCCAATTATTTTAGAAGTTATACACTTTATCCCTATTTTTACTGTGCTCACCCTTACAATTTTAAAATGTAAGTTTATCTGATTCAACAGATAAATTTCTGGACTTAAAATTTCTACCCTCCAGAATGGCACTGTCCAAAAGAAATGTAATGTGCACAATACATGTACTCTCATAAATTTTCTAGCAGTCATATTTTAATTAAAAAGTTAAAAGGAAAAGATGGCACAAATATAAGTTACATTTTTAATACTATCTCAAAAATCCATGTGTACTTTGATAATTAAAGATCAATTTAGACTGGCCACATGTCGAGTGCTCAATAACCACACAAGTAATGGCTACCCTAACAAGAAAACACAGCTCAAAACAACACAGAAACTCCAATTCCTCTGCCACACTTACATGGTATCATAATTCAGTATTTTTACTTCTATTTTTTTAAACTCCAAATCAATTACTGCTATTATTTTTTTCTATTCAGTAATTAAATTTACCCTCAGGCTTACCGACTTCTTGGTTAACATCACTTCTCCTATCTGACCTTCTCTCTGGAGTCATTCGTTGGCCTTCTTCCTGAAGTACAACCTCTAGAATTTCCCAGTGGGTCATTATCAATATCCTTAATTGCCCTTTTGTTAGGGAGGGGGGAGTGGATTTCTGAAAATGTTATTTTGCTCTTGTCCTTTCGGGTAATTCAGTTGATTATGTGATAACAGGTTGATAGTTATTTTCACTCAATACTCTAAAGGTACTATATTATTTCCACTATTTTTTGGATGCCCATGATGCTGAAGAAGCATTTTATCTTTCTAGTTCTTATTCCTTTCTGAGGGAATCTAATTTTCCTCTGGGTACATTAAAGATCTTCTCAGTGTCTTTGGTGTTCTGCTTTTTTACTGTGATGTGTCCAGAATTCCTTGTGCCTCCTAAATCTAAGAATTCATGTAACTCATTAATTTTGGAATATTATCAATCTTCAGCTTTTTTGAATTTTGCTTCTCTGTAATCTTTTAATTCCTCTTTCTGGAACTCTAATTAGATATCTGTTAGAGTTTATCTTCCTTTCCTCCATATCTTTTTTTTTTTTTTCTTTTTTTGGTACGTGCCCCTAGCAGGAACTGAACCCATGACTCTCTGGTCCACAGGCCGACGCTCCAACCGCTGAACCAAACCAGCCAGGGCCTCCATATCTTTTAACCTTTCTATTTTCATCTCTTTGTAGCTGTACTAAATTCTGAGTAATTTTTATTTTTTAGTTCACTAATTCTCTCTTTAGTGCTATCTGACCAATTATTTTGTTTTTCAAGGTCTGAGCTTTCACCATCTTAAAAAAAAAATTGATTTTAGAGAGGAAGGAAGAGAAACATCGATGAGTTGCCTCCCATACCTGCCCCATAGGGAATCGAATTCACCACCGTTTGGTGCACAGGACGACACTCCAACCAACTGAGCAACCCAGCCAGGGTCTGACCAACTATTTTTAACCTGGACTCCAGGCTATCTTATTTATCACATTGGACTTGCATTCAAATCAGATTTACAGATTAAAGAACTATAATAACAACCATTATTATCATTTGAACACTTATGTGCCATTCCGTATGAAATCATTTACGTATTACCTTATCTGATCTTCAAAATAACTTTTGTGGGTAGGTTCTATTATGCTCTTTTACAAATTTGTAAAACTGAAACTCAAGAGGTCATCTGGTTCAATGTTACAGAGACCAAATCCTAGTCTGTTAATTCCAATCACCCGCTCTTAACTTGACAAGACCTCTATTGAAAAACCATTCCCATCCACCATCAATAACTATAATTAATGTTAAATTTTAATATTGTGTTTCTATTACATATACTTTAAGATATACATCTTTGTAGAAAGAATACTGATGAACAGATGTTTATCGAGCAGAGACTATGCCAGGCACAAAGAAGGTGAAGAAAAAGCTATTATAGGAAATATCTTTGAGGAAAACATCACCCACACATGTTCTGGCAAAAAAGATTCAGGTATCCTATCTTCTAATGGAAATACACCACCACTCTACAACACACAAACAAAAAGAGAATCTGAGAGTCTCTAGATCCAACTACCAATTGAGATATATGGAGATTACCACTTCACACCCACTAGGAAGTCTGTAACAAAAAAGACAGACAACAACAGGCATTGGCAAGGATATGGATGGACCAGAAATCTCATACAATGCTGGTGGCAATGTAAAAAGGTACAACCACTTTGGAAAGTAGTTTTGCAGTTTCTTAAAAGTCAGATATGCCCCTGCCATATGTTACAGCAGTTCTCAACATAGGCATTTACCCAAGAGAAATGAAAGCAAATGTTCACACAAAGACTTCTATAGGAATGTTCGCAGCAGCTTGATGTATAATGGCAAACTTCAAACATCCATCAAGAATTGAATGAATAAACACACTGCTGTATACCCATACAATGCAATATTGCTAAGCAATTAAAAGGACTAGACTACTGATACACAACATGGGTAAATCTGAAAAGAATTACCGAGTGGAGTAAGCAAGAACAAAAAAAGGTACATATTGTACAATTTTATTTATTTAATATTCTAAAAAAATGCAAACTAAAATATAGTGAGAGAATGCAGATCAATGGTTGCTTGGGGAGAAAAAGCAGATGGGAGGGATTACAAAGGGCAAAATGATACTTTAGGAAGTGATGGATGTTCACTGTCTTGATTACAATAATGGTTTCATAGATGTATACGTATGTCAAAACATGTACACTTTAAATATGTGTAGATTATATCAAATATCTCAAAAATGCTATTTTCTTAAAGCAAGGCAAGATAAAAGCCGGCACATGAGGCATGAATCCAATTGGGGAAACGAGGACACTTTATGTGTGTGTGGTAATGTATAAAATAATAATTTCAGGAAAAACATGCACCAAAAAAATTTAACATAATTACCTACACCTAATAAACAGGACTGGAAATCAGTGAGAAATATTTTGTACTCTGACTTTTTTTTACTACGCATATTACTTTTATTTTTTAAATATTTATGAAAGCTTGCCCTGGCCGGTTTGGCTCAGCGGTAGAGCGTCAGCCTGCGGACCAATGAGTCTTGGGTTCGATTCCGGCCAAGGGCATGTACCTGAGGTGTCGGTTCATCCTTGGCTTTGATCAGGGTTGTGCAATTCTGGCCAAGGGCACGTACCTCGGTTTCGGTTCGTCCCCAGCCCTGATCAGGGTCATGCAGGAGACAACCAGTCGATGTGTCCCTCTCACATCCATGTTTCTCTCTCTCTCTTTCTCCCTCTGTCTCCCTCCCACTCTGTCTGAAGATAAATAGAAAAATATCCTCGGGTGAGGATTAAAAAAAAAATGTATGAAAGCTTAATTACTTGTACAGAGGTCTGATGCCAAAGCAAAAGTTCTTAAACACTATCCTAGAAAATCATATAAAACATATATTTTTGTTATTCAAACTTGTTATTCAAACTTTTATATTAACAATGGGCAAAAAAAAAATGGTTAGCAATTACTTTTATATCATTTGCTAATATTTTCCCCTCAAACTACTACAAACATAGAAAACTGATAACCAATAAACCTCACCTGGACATCCTCGTCCACGCCTCACTTCTCTCTGCCTTCTCACTCTGGGTCTTATCTAGTTCCTTCTCTCCTCATCCATAATGATACTCAGACCTGTATCATTTATTCTTTTACAAAATCACTTTCAGAAGATAAGTTTGGATGGTAACTACTCTTGACCTATTCTCCATTTCAAATTCTCTTCTATCTCAGCTTAGAAAATATCACTGCCAAATAATGCCTTCCCCCCCAAAATGCTCATTACTTCACCCCCAGTCTACATAATATGAACTTAACAAAAAAGCCTAAATATTAAAACATGGACAAGTATCTAGTTCACTATAAGGCAGAGGACCAAAAAAAAAAAAAAAAAAAAAAAAACACATAAAGTATCTCCAAAAGTATTCTGAGGACCACCACGCTGTTATGGATGAAAACTTTAAAATTCTAAGAAGTATTTTGAGCAGTCAGTATCACTAAACTAAGCACAGACAGAGACACCTGAAGGGGAAAATGTCACTGCATCCAACAAGTATCGGAATACAGCAAGTCCTCACTTAACATCCATAGGTTCTGCAACTTGAAGCAAAACAAAACATAATGAAACCAATTTTGCCCCAGACTGATATAAATGAGAGTCAAGTTCCTAGGGCATTTCACCAGCGCTTTAACGAAACGACATTATTTGAGGACCTGCTGATCTAGGCTTGGAAGATGCTGTGCCAGGCTTGGAAAATAAAGATACAAGACAAGGACCATGCCCTAAGAGGGCAGACAGGCTGGCCAACAAAAAAATTGCATGTTAATCATGATGTAAAAATGTGCAGGGATTAAAGGAAACAAAAGGCCTAAACAGTAGAACTAAGGTTGAAAGAACGTGTAGTTTTCCTGGACAAAACCTGATTGAGGAAAGAGTCCAAAAGCTGTCTACCATGAAGACTACCTTCCTTAACAGGACAACCAGCTCTTAACTTCTGACTCGAATTTAAAGCTAATTGCGTAAACAAGTTTTTTTTAAGGGTCAGGGTAACTGATTTTAAATGCGGCTTGTTATTAGCAAAACTACCTTAGTCTGCATTAAAACAAAAGAAGAGCAAAATATCCTGGATTACTAAAATTATATGACTGAGATCAAATCACTTATCTGGGTATTTAAAGCCACAATTTCCCCTCAGGAAGTTGGGAGATTATTCCCTATTCATGAGAAGCCATGCCTGGAGCATTTTTAATTTCCTGAACACCAGTCACACCTCCCATGGAGTGTCATTCTCAGACTGTGTTTCCAGAAGAACACATGTATGGCTGCTGTCTATTTAGGTTAAAACTACAGGATTCAACTTCAGAAGCAAACACTTTACTTCTCTGGGTTTTGTGAGTTGTAGTGTAGTTTTCAAACGCTAAGTGATTAAAATCTCATTAACGATGTTAACAGATCCCACAATGCAGTTTCCACTGGTTTCCAACAATCATCTCCTACCTTCACGCCAACTGTGACCTCTGTGACAATTCTGTAAAGAAAAAGGAAAAACAGTTTCAACCTCTTGCCGTCCTTCCTACGGTCAGTTTGAAACTTTTGAGGGCAGTTCAGCATTCAGGAGTCTTGCACGGGCAACACGCGTGGGAACCCCGCAGAGGGCCAGCGACCCCGTCTGCGCTCGGGTGGCCACGGTGCCCCCGAGGTGAGAGGTCACCGCCCGCCGGGGCGAGCTGGGGGGCAGGGCACACGCTGGGCCCGCGTCCCCTCCAACTTCAGCCGAGTCTGGTCACCCCGGACACTCGGGAGCGCGTTCCACCGCGAGCTCTGCCGCCACCCACGTTCCCCGGGCACACGCGGCTTCCTCGGGAAAACCAAGTTCTGTGACTCGCAACTTTTACACCCTCTTCGCCCAGTTCCCGGTTAACCGCGGCGACCTCGCGCTTCACTTCCGAGGCTCAGGCGGCGTCAGCGCTCCGACGCCGGCTTCCCAGCACGGCCCGCCCCGCCCCCCGCGGCCTGCAGGCGGCCGTCCCGACGGTTGGTCCGCGGGCTGGGGGAGGGGCGGGCGGACCCGCGCGGCGGGCGCCCCGGCCCCGCACCCTCCCCCGCCTCGCAGGGCGGCCGCTCGGGCTCCGGGCCGTGATTGTCCTCCCGGGAACTGGCCAAAGTGGCGAACCGCCGGCCCCGCGCTCCGGGTCGCCGCGGCTCCGGCGTGGCCCGCGTGACGGGGCCGGGCGCACACGCCCCGGGCGACAGGCTCGCTCCGGGCCCCGGCGCCGGCCCCGCGCGTCCCGGCCCCTAACGGCCGCCCGCCCCCACCCCGGCTCCGGCGACAACAAAGGCGGCGACACCGCCGCCCCTCCCCCGCCCCGCTCGCCTCGGCGGGGCTCCCGCCTCCCGCACCCCGGGCCGGGCGGTGGGGACGGCGAGGCCGCGCGGGGACACGGACACGGGCCTCCCCGCAGCCCGGCCTCCGGGCCCCGCGCGGTCCCCGTCGGCTCCCAGGCGTCCGGCCGAGCTGGCTCGGGAGGCAGGGCCGGCTAGGCCCGGAGCCGCCCCGGCCCCGCCGCGGCCCCGCAGCACACCCGCCGCCCCCGGCCCGGCCGACGCGCCCGTCCCCGAGCGGCCCGGGCGGCGGGGGGTGTGTGCGAGGGGGCGGCGGGGACGCGGCCCGGCCTGCGAGCGGCCGCCGGGCGGTTCCGGGCCGGTCCCGCCGGACCGCTGGGCGACCCCCTCCCGGCCCCGGGCCGGCCCGTCACCTACCCGTCCATTGCCGAACCGGACAAAGCCTCGCTCCCGGGGACCGAGCCGCGCACCAGCAGACACACGAGCGGCGACAAAATGGCGGCCGGCGCGCGACGGAAATGGCCGAGGGAGCCGGGCGCGCGGGCCGAGCGGCGGAAAGAGCCGAAGCCGCGGGGGGCGGGGCGCGCGGCACCTGCGGGCGGGGACGCGGCCGGGACCGGCGCCCTCCGCCCTGCGAGCCACCCGGCCCGCGGCCGCCCCTCCCGACGGCCCCGGCAGAGCCGTCCCCGCGCCGTGCTGCCCGCACACGGTACCTGCAGCCCTCCCCGCTGTCTGCACAGGCCCGCGGCCTAGGCCCGCCGCCCAGCGCGAGCCGGTGGAGCTCATCACGCCCACGGCCGCGCCCTCCCCACACCTGTTCTCCACGCCTCGGGCCAACGCGGCCCCGCCCCCCTGGTGGACGATTAGGGGGCACCTGGAGGAAATGGTCACCACGGCCTGGGTGGGAGAGAGGGCAGGTGGCCACGTACTCCATAGTGGGGCGGCTCCACATTGGGGGTGGGGTGCACCCCACCGGGAAGGACCGCGACGGGGACCACACCGACCCAATCCCTTTCCTCTGCCTCCCCGTCTCCACTGTAATGTTAACCGCAAATTGGACATTTCCCTGTAACAGTGTTAGCAGAGACTCCACCAAGTTTGAAAAGGCGGAAAACTTGCTCAGTGGGACTGCACACGCACGAATGCACGTCTAATCGTGAGAAATGAGAAAGATTCCCTGTATCTCCCCACGCCCACTCTGAGTTTTCCCATACCCACTTCACGGTAAACCTCCTACCCCTATACGAATTGGAATTTCACTGTAGTAGGTAGTTTCTGTATCATTCATTAAATTACATTAAGTCAGACAGACCTTAAAGAGTTTCTTGTCCAAATATGTTGTTATAGAACTCTCCAAAGCACTTAAAATTTTTAAATTCTTTATTTGCCTCAGGGATTGGCAATCCTAAAAAAAAAAAATCCATTTCCTACAATGCCTTCCCTTTGCCTTAAGCATTGACTTATGATACATAAAGGACCCACGTGAGTGCCATTAATAATCACTTTTCACATATTTTTGGTTTTGTACACGTATTTTCACTCAACAATTAAATATGTAAGCTCCCAAAGGGCAGGGACTCCAGCATAATTCTCTGCATTCCCTACACTGACTCAATCAATATTGATTGATTGGCTCTTGCTTTGTCTTGGCAAAGACAAACTATTCCATGAGGGGAAGCCTGTCCTTAGGTGGCAAAAGGAATTATATATAGTATTCACAAAAACACATTTTTCTTTTTTCTTTTTCCTCCTAATAAAGTACAACACTGCAAACACTAGTCAGTATGCTTGCTTATTTCAGCCCATCACTTTCTAGAAGAAAGTTAAGGTTGTTCACAAGTCAAGACACAAAATATTAGATGAAATACAGCAAAATAAGGAATAAAACAAAAGGACAGACTAACATGGAGTCAGGAATGAGAGAGATGCAGCTATGTGTGTCAGCACAAAGGCTGGGTTCAAACGTGAGCTGTTTTCTTTAATAACTGCATGACATCAGACGTGTTCATTGACTTGTCCAGGAAAAAGTTTTCTTTACTGAAAATGATGGGATTTCCTTTACTGAAAATGAAAATTGGATTAAAGATTGAGTCTCCATTCTACATGTTTATGAGGTCTAAATGCCTTGCTAAAGCACCTCCCTGGCCCAGTGATGGGCTCCAGTAAATAAAGGGCTCTGTCATCATCCTCATTATTTCTATTAACTATCATGATCCACTTGAAAAAGAAGTGGTCACAAATTTGGCTGTTGGATTTTTAACAGCCAACAATATTCATAAAAATAAATCTATATAGAGATTTTCACAAAGGTTAAACATGTCACTAAAGTAATTAGATTGGCTGGTATCTAGTGGTATAAATCTGAGAAAATGTCATAGATAAATTTCCAAATCCCCAGCCAAATCTAAATTTGTATGATTTTTATGAGTTAACCATGGGCTAGATTACTAATCTCAGCATTACCAGATGGCCAACCTTTGTAATATATGACAAGATTACATTAGTGTTTATAGGTTCCTAACAAAATAAGGCAATAAAAAGTGAAGCGCCTGTGCAGTATTATTTTCATACACATATCCTTTGTGAGCATAATGATTTGTTCTTTCCTTTCTGAATGGTAAATGTTTTGACCTTTTACAGAGACTTACACTTATGTGAATGGTGATTAATTCTAAATTTCAGTGTATGTGAAGCCAAAATGAGATCTAATATTGGTGTAGTAAAAATAGGAAATGGAATTTGTTCAGATGCTCTGACTGTGTTCCTAGCCCCACCTCTCAGCTGCCTATAGCACTAAAGACTAACTTTTTCATGCAGCAGTTTCTTATTACATGAGGAGGGAATAATAATAGGATCAATTTGGTAATTTTTTGATATGTATTTTTGAATAATTTAAATTCCAAATAGAGGAAACAAATTTAAAAGGCATAAAAGCTTATATAAAATGCCTAGAAAGGGCAAAAGTAGATTGAGTGGTTGCCTAGGGCTAGAAGGGGGATGGGGAGTAACTGTAAAGGGAGCCAGAGTTTCTAGGATGATGGAAATACTCTAAAACTACACGGTGATGATAGTTGTGCAATATACTGCAATTCATTGAATTATACACTTAATACTGGTGAAATTCATAGTGTGTAAATTACATACCCATAAAGCTGTTACAAAAAGAAAAAGCATATACCTTCTACTCCAGATCCCCGACTGCTGAGTCCTGTCAGTTTATGGGATATCCCTCCTAGAAATGTTCTATGCATAAACTGATTACATACTTAGTTTTTATTTTTATTCCAAAGTAGTAATTACAGTACACTCTGTTCTACAACTTATTTCTTAACTTACAAAATATATCTTAGAGGTGTTTTCTTATCAGTACATTTAGAAGTGCCTCATTCTTTATATGTACAAGCACAATATTATACTGAATAAGTAAACCGTAGTTTACTTAGCTAGATTTCATTGATGGACATTTAGGTGCCTCCAATCTTGCTCTCTACAAACAATTCAGCAATGCATATCTTGTTTCTAAGTCATTTTCACATGTTCTGGATAAATAATTATATTAAATTTCTGGGTATGCCTTTTAATCTTAAAACATGTTATCAAATTGTCCTCCAGTTCCTTGAGTCCTTGTGGAAAAATATTGTCATTCTTATCCTTTTAAAAAGAGCTGACTTCTTTAATACATAGTTTCTACCGAAAAAAATGTCAAAGGCCAACAACCAAATCAAAAAATGGGAAAAGCGTGTGAATAGACTATGAACTAACATTACAGAAAAGTTAAAAAAAAATGCTCAGCCTCACTTATAATCAGAGAAACTCAAGGTAAAACTGTACTAAGGTCCTTTTTTTTTACCTGTTTGCCCACCTCCCCGCTAAACCCCAGAGAGACATCGCACCAAGCTTCCTGAGGACTGAGAAAAGAGGGTTGTTTTCTAAACTATCAATAATGTGAAAATAGAATAAAGACACTTCTGGATACACTGAATATGAAAAAGTTTGTTTTCTTACGCTTTTTTCCTTTGAAATCTTCTAGAAGATATATTTCCAAAATGAGGAAATACATCAGTAATGAAGAAGAGGTGAGATCCAACACATAAGAGAGAAGTAGCCCTGGCCGATTTGGCTCAGCGGTTGGAGCATTGGCCTGCGGACCAGAGGGTCCTGGGTTCGGTTCCCGCTAGGGGCACGTACCAAAAAAAAAAAAAGAGAGAGAGAGAGAAGTAGATTAGATGTTGGGAGAGAAGGCAGGCCAGCAGCTATGCAACTATGCACTTATACAGCTATGCACCCATGCACCTATGCAGCTATACACCCATGCACCTATGCAGCTATGCAGCTATACACCCATGCACCTATGCATCTATGCAGCAGCCCTTCAGGTGCAATGCAATATGAGATCAGAGAGCTCCAGGAAAGATGTCTCCAAGCAAAAATATGGAACCTAAAGATTAAAAAAAAAAAAAGTCTAAATACATTGAACAGAGTTTTGTAGAGCTGTTGGAATGCTTAGAGAAAAAATGAAAGGTACGTGGAAAAAAAATTTTTAATTAACTCCAAGATAAATAAAAAGTTGTAAAGAAATATCATAGTACACTCTGTGGCTCAGTTATGAAAATAGTTACATCTTCATAATAATGGAAGCACTGAATATTAATACAATGAAGACTGTGAAACAATTTCCTGGGAGAATGAAAGAGAAGTTGTGGATGCGTGTGTGTGGTGGGAATAGAAATTCCCATATTCCAAAGGAGGAAGTCTATAGGCAATGTCTAGAGCTGATGGGTGAGATGCTGGCATATGTGAGTGTTCCTGGAAGCACAGAGGTAAAAACCAGGAGGATCAGGGAGAAGAGTCAAAGTGCTTGCTTCTGGGCATGGTACTTGGGGATAAAAAAGAGCGAGACAGAGAAGTATGGTTTTGGCTTTTGTTTATTGCGTGATAAATCTTCCACAACTATTTACTTTCTAAACTAAATGCATGTGTTACTTTGAGAAAAATAAATTTTGCATTTAAAAAAGAAAGGATTAGATGGCAGCAAGCAAAGGACTGTCTTAGCACAAACACTGCCTCCTTTGTATTCAGCAGAAGCGACTGCTTATCTGCATGCTCACTGCCAAAGCCCAGCAGAGCCGGCTGTCCCCCTTGTACTGTGCATATAACAAAGATTATTCTCGGAAGAGAGCACAATGGTTTGAGTGGATCAGCAGTTTTTTAAATGATCATGTATAAAGAACTAAACTAGGCAAGAGAAGGAGAAAAGTAAAAAAACCTACACAGAAAAGTAAAAGATGGGGGGGGGGGAATGCTAACTACAAAGGAAACAACCTCATTTTGCTTTATTATAAACCATGAAATATTATAAAATCCATATTATAATTTATGTAGCTTTCTGCAAATAGCCACATAGATGATAACTGAGGACAAATGATTTGCAAATAAAAATACAGGTTTTAAGCTCATTCTTGGAAGGAGTAACACTTCCAGCTTAAATTCTTCTTTGATAATTTCACAAAGAAAGGAACCAAAGTAACAAATGGAAACCATCAGCCCTTACAAAATCTTTTAATATTTCTAAAAGTTTTCAAAGTAGTTTGAATGCATTTGCTCCTTCACACTGGCAATGAAAAATTGAGAAATGAGAGCTGAAAATAGTTCAGATTTGATTAAGTCTCTTAATTATTTTGCAATAGATGTCTCTGTTGGGCCTTGTCACCTCAGCCAATGACCTCTTCACCCCATACACCCGTTTTCTATTATAGAAATAAAGTATCCTTTTAAGAAAGGGGAAAGGATATGATTTTGTTCTTATTTAATATTTACGATGAAGTGTTTATTTAAAATGATGATAATTTATATTGGGAAGATGGAGTCAGCATTCTAAATAATATTGGAAGGAATGCAATAGGAATACAAATGTAAACTCTTATTTAGGTTTTAAAAAATCAGTTGTATAAATACTCTACGTAGAAGGGGATATATGGTTTGATGATAGATCCTATAAAGAAATCATGAAGCATTGACCCAAAGCAATGACAACTTTAGGATAGTTACAATGAAATTGAAGTACTCAATAAAGGATGTAATAGTCCCATATTCTACTCAAATTTTGCCCATAGGTTACTATGCTCATTGAATAAATGTTAAGAAAACAACAATAGCTATACCAGAATAATTATGGACAGTATGATGGTGGGCAGCTCAACATTCACTCTATTCTCTCCTTGTGTATTAGCCATGAAATTTGGGTGACTTTGCCCCCCATTCCCAGCTGCAGGGGTAAGTCCATGACAGTCATCACCTCCCTTCCATAGTGCTAGCTTCTGGTGGTCCATACCTAAGGCGTTCCCTCGACCCCAGGGTTGGTTCAGGGGCGGATCGATCTGCGTGAAATGTGCCATCCTTCAGTGATGGTGGTGATCTTCCTCCTCTTCTTGATGGACACAGATGCAGAAGCAGGGAGCTCGGCTCTGCGCTGGCAGCCCCACGAAAATCACAGAAGGAGCAGCTGAGCATAAAGCCCACAGAGAAACAGAAAGCATCTCTTGCCCCCCAACCATCTATTTTTCATAGGAGCCAGGGATATTTTTAAAAATACATTAGGCCCATTCATCCTTCCGCTCAGGATCCTGAAACAGAACCCAAGTCCATTCTCAGCAGAAGCCAAGGTCCTTACAAAGGGCTTGTAAGTCCTATGTGACCCGGTCCCCTGGCCCCTCTCTCATTCTTTGCTGACCACTGGCCTTCTTTGTCACTCCTAGAACAAGCTGGGCACTGTCTCGGTTAGGGCCTTTCCTTAAGACCTTTTTTAGACAATTGAAAGTAAACTAACCATTAAAATAGTGAGGGACGAGGGACCCATTTCAAAGAAGATATGTTTCAAGGAGCTGGAGATGTTTGCCCTGGGGAAAACCAGGCCAGAACAGTCAGTCATCGCCCAGTAAAGGAAGGGCAGCCACATCAGAAGCGGCGTTAGGCACATAATTTACTGCTCCACAAAGGAAAGTGCACTGAGGTTCCAAAAAGGTAAACTGCAGCTCAGCCTAAGGAGGAGCTTCTAACAATAAAACCGGCTCCCACGGGAGTGACCCCCTATCTTTGTTTGGTGTCCCCAAAGCCACGATTGTGTCCTACTTACTTTGGGGGGTATTCTCGGGTCCTGTCCTCTGCTCAGCTTTTTTGTCATTTCCGGTCTAGTTGGTGGAATTGTGAAGGTGACAAAGCAGGTGTTAAGAACTAGACATGTATAAAAAGCAGGAGTGGCACCTGAGGGCAGGGGTGGGGAAGGAGCCTCTTCACTGATGCCTTTCCTTTCGCAAGTGCAGGTGTAGAAACTGCGTCAGCCCCAGCTCCAAGTGCTGGGGTGCGGGGAGAACACAGAAGGAAACAGGCACAACCTCCCCCAAAGTTCATCTTCGCCAAAAGATCTCCTTGCTTGCACACAGCACGACTGAACTGCTCACGTGTAGGCAGCACATTTAAAATCCCGCAGACTATAAACTGAACACCTTCAATACCCTTACAAGCTTCGGAAGTAGTTCATCTACATACAATTGATACGCTAATCAGGATTACTTTATACATAATTTTTATCTATTCATTGAATCAGTCTCTTAAGGATTAAAAATGTCTTTATTTTGCTAAAGTATAGCTGACATACAATATTCTATTAGTTTCTGGTGTACAACACAGTGATGAGACATCCATATACCTTATGAGGAGATCACACGGCAATTCTAGTAACCTTCTGTACTGCACAAAGTTATGACGATATTTTTGACTATATTCCATGTGCTGTGCATTACAGCCCCAGGCCGTACTTATTTGATAACTGAAAAATTGTACCTCTTGATCCCTTCACCTTTTTCACTCATTCCCCCACCCCCTGCCCTTTGGCAGCTGTCAGCTTGTTCTGTTTTTATGAGTCTGCTTCTGTTTTGTTTTGCGTACTCATTTGTTTTGACCTTCACATCCCACATATAAATGAAATCATATGGTATTTGTCTTTCTCTGCCTGACTTATTTCACTTGGCATAATACCCTCTAGGTCCATCCATGCTGTCACAAATGGCAAGATTTCATTGTGTTGTTTTTTTTTTTTTTTATGGCTGAGTCATATTCCATTGTATATATGTACCATTTCTTCTTTGTCCATTCATCTGTTGATGGACACTTAGGTTGCTTCCATATCTTGGTTATCGTAAATAATGCTGCAACGAACAAGGTTGCATTCATCTTCTTGAATTCGTTTCAGTTTTTTCAGATGAATGTCCAGAAATAGAACTCCTGGGTCATATGGTAGCTCTGTTTTTACCTTTGTGAGGGGCCCACACACTGTTTCCACAGTGGCTGCACCAATCTACAAGCCTACCAACCGTGCAAGGGGGGGGTCCTTTCTCCACTTTCCTCCAACACTTGTCTTTTTGATAAAAGCCATTCTGACAGGTATGAAGTGCTATCTCATTGTGGTTTTAATTTGCATTTCCCTGATGATGAGTGCTGTTGAGCACTTCTCATGTGTCTGTTGACCATTTGTATTTTTCTTTGAAGAAATGTCTATTAGGGTCCTCTGCCCATTTTTTTTTAACTTATCTTTGTTGTTGAATATATTACAGATGTCCCTCCCTTTTGTCCCCCATTGGCCCCCTCCTCCCCACTCCCGCCTTCCCCACACTATTGTCTGTGTCCATTGGTTATGCATATATGCACTGAAGTTCTTTGGTTCATCTCTTCCCACTCGCCCTCCCCCCTTCCCTTTGAGATTTGTCAGTCTAACAGCTAACTTGTAGTTCTTAATCCCTTCATCTTTTTCACCCATCCCCCCAACCCCCTCCCATCTGGTAAGCAACAAAAAGTTCTCTGCATCTATGAGTCTGTTTCTGTTCTGCTTGCTCATTTTGTTTGTAGATTCAATTGTTGATAGATATGTATTAATTGCCATTTTATTGTTCATATTTTTGTTCTCCTTTAAGAAGACCCTTCAACATTTCATGTAATACTGGTCTTGTGGTGATGAACTCCTTCAGCTTTTTCTTGTCCTGGAAACTCTTTATATGTCCATCGATTCTAAATGATAGCTCTACAGGATAGAGCAATCTTGGTTGTAGGTCGCTGCTTTTCATCACTTTGAATATTTCTTGCCATCCTTTCTGGCCTGCAAAGTTTCTTTTGAGAAATCAGCTGACAGTCTTATGGGAGCTCCCCTGTAGGTAACGAACTGCTTTTCTCTTGCTGCTTTTAAGATTCTCTCTTTGTCTTTAACCTTTGACATTTTGATAATGATATGTCTTGGTGTGGACCTCTTTGGGTTCATCTTGTTTGGGACTCTCTGTGCTTCCTGGACTTGTTTGTATGTCTGTTTCCTTCACCAAGTTAGGGAAGTTTTCTGTCATTTTTGTTTCAAATAGGTTTTCAATTTCTTGCTCTCTCTCTTCTCCTTCTGGCACCCCCATGGTGCAAATGTTTGTACGCTTGAAGTTGTCCCAGAGGCTCCTTACACTATTCTCATTTTTTTTTTAATTCTTTTTTCTTTTTGCTGTTCTGATTGGGTGGTTTTTGCTTCCTTATATTCCAAATCAATGGTTTGCTTCTTGGCTTTACCTACTCTACTATTGATTCTCTGTAAATTATTCTTTATTTCAGTTAGGGCATCCTTCATTTCTGACTGGTCCTTTTTTATGTTGTTGATGTTCTCACTAAGTTCCTTGGAGTTCTTCTTAAGTTCCTTGAAGGTCTCACTAAGTTCCTTGAGCATCCTTCTAACCAGTGTTTTGAACTCTGCATCTGATTGATTGCTTATCTCCATTTTGTTTAGTTCTTTCCTTGGAGTTTTGTTCTTTTCTTTCATTTGGGACATGTTTCTTTGTCTCCTCATTTTGGCTGCTTCCCTGTGTTTGTTTCTATGTATTAGGTAGAGTTGCTATGTCTCCTAGGCTTTGTAGGGTGGCCTATTGTAGTAGGTGTCCTGTAGGATCCAGTGGCACAGTTTCCCTGATCACCCCAGCTGGGCCCTCAAGGTGCACCTTTCCTGTGGACTGTACACCCTTCTGTTGTAACTGAGTCTTGATTGCTGTTGGCACATCAATGGGAGGGATTTACTGAGGCTGATCAGCTGCAAGGACTGGCTGTACCCACTAACCACTGACCTCTGACCACCTTGGAGGACCAGCTGTGCAGGGGCCCACCACACAGAGCAAGATTTACTTCAGCAGGGCTCTGGTACCCACTGAGTCCACTCCTTGAGTGTGTCGCTTGTGGAGGTGTTTGGGTGGTGGTGTTTCAGCGTGGTCTGAAGCTGTCCACTGGGTGTGCTGGCTCTGGAGCAAGGTCAGCTTCTGCCTGTGTTCTACCCGGGGCCACCAGGCATGAGCTACAAAGTGATCTGCAGATGGCTGCTTCTTGCGCTGGCCTTGAAGGTGCTCAGGCAAAGCCAAGTTGTAATCCAAGGCTGGCTGCTTCTAGTGCCAGGCCAGGGGCCAGTTAGCAAGAGGTATGGGGCTCGCTGAGGCCAGATGCTGCTTGTTTGAGAGAATTTAGGAAAATCTGAAGCAGGATTTAAGACAGGCCAATCCTATGGTAAAGCTACTGGGAACAGTTTGGGTGGGCCAAAAAGTTGGGTGGGGCAGGGCCTCAGGGAACCACCAGGGTGGGGCAAAGAGTGTGAGCCAAGTTGCTGGAGACCCAGATATGGTGGCTGTCTGCTGCCCCCAGGAAGGACTCATCAAAGGAACAACGGTCTCTGACAGCATGTCTGTCTGGGAGAAAGCTGCCCCTCCAGCTCTCCCCCTGATGCCAAACAGCTCACTTCTTCCCTGTCCGTCTCTGGTGTTTTTCTAGCTGCCTCCCCCACGCTGGAGGCCAGAAGGAGCGAGTCCGAGTAAGTCCGTGCGGGCCCTTTAAGAGGAGCTGCCTGGGGCTCCAGCAGCCTCAGCCTCCCTCAGCCTCAGTTCCCGCTGGTTTTACAGCAGAAGTGATGGGGATTCTCTTCCTGGCACTGGAACCCTGAGCTGGGCGCCTGGTGTGGGACGGGGACCCCTCAGTCCTCAGGGGGGACCTTCCCAGCCGAGGTGTCCTCCTGAGGACCAGCCCGTCTGCCTCCGCCCCTCCTACCAATCTTGATGTGGTTTCTTCTTTAACCTCATAGTTGTAGGACTTCCATTCAGCTCAATGTCAGGTGGTTCTGAAGGATGGTTTTTCTGTAGTTGTCATTGTGATGTGGTTGTGGGAGGAACGAGACCGCGGTCACCTACCCGCCATCCTAACCAGAAGTCTCCTTTTTTATTTTATTGAATTATTTTTATATTGAGCTGTATGGGTTCTTCATATATTTTGGAAATGAACCTCTTATTGGATATCTCATGTGCAAATCACCTCCTCCGTCCTGAACGAGTTTCTTAGTCAGCATGCTGTTAGCCGTCGGAGTTTGACGTCATAGCTGAATGGGTAACGTCACACTTGAAATCTTTTCTGTCCTTTACATTGTCAGATGGACTTGGCCATTTCCCCTTTCCTCAGCGACCATCCCAATTGTTCGGTATCTCTTTGTTTCGAACCCAACACCACTATGTCTGCTGAAATCCGCCTACATAGGCCATAGAGTAATTTTTGAAGATATAATTCCTAACAAAAGTGTGGTTTCCATCTCAGGGAATTCAAGACATGCTACCCCAAAAACATGGGGCCTGCACACTGACTATCTTTAGCTGAAAGATTTGGAGAAGAGGGCAGAAGCAGAGAGATAACTCTGACCACCCCCTCCATCCCTCTGCCCTCCTTCCCTGAAACAGATCAGAACACCCCACGTGACAGACACTCTCCCTGTAGTACAGGAAGGAACACATTCTTATCAACAGAGACAGGAAGGTGGGGTGAGAAACCTGTGTCAACAGACCCTGTTAAACTTTCCTTTGTATTCCTGGTCACTTTCTCACCTCTCCTACCCCTAGCCCAAACCCCTCTGTCCTGTCAATTCCGCACAAATGTATCATTTCTTTGTCTAAAAGGTGTAACAGCTTCCTGCGCAGATTACTCCTTTGGGTTCTCATTCTCTTGTGAAGGCTCCATGGACACGTAAAAATTCAGTGCTATTTGTATGCGTTTCTCCTGTTAACCTGTCTTTGCCAGTTTAATTTTCTGACCCAGCCAGGGAGCTGAAGAGCGTAAAGGAAAACATTTTCCTCCCCTACACATCTCTCCAGCTCCCAATATAATCCAAAATTAAAAAAAAAAATACTAAACCTTGCTCAACACATTTTTTACAGTGACCATTTGGAAGCCTTTCATTCAAAACAAAACAAAAGAACTGTTTGCCCATCCTTGACAGTGTCTGAGGCACAATCCAGCTGATTATCTGTTAGTCCAGCACTAGCGTGATCAACCTGACCAGCTTTTCCAGATGATCCCCTGGGCCAGCGGAGAACGGGGTCGGCACTTTCTTTTAGGAAGAGATGCCCATGGCCTTCGGCACTGGGTTGTTCAGAGGGTGGCTTTCCTGGTAGCCCAGCCGCCAGCAATTTCCAATAGTCACTGGATGCACAGGTGTTTCTGGTTGCCAGTCTCCGAAAGTTTTCACGTGCTCTCCGAGCACTCCGGTGTTTGAAATGTCGTGCCCTTGTGATATGGAAATGACAGTGCTGAGCTGTGCGTTGTTTATTCATAGGCAGTGACGGCCAGAGGTCCAGTCACTCTTCTCTCTCCCGCTCCTCATGCAAAAGGCTCGCAGGCATCCCCAGAGGAATGACTCAAAGCAGAGCTCGCATAAGGCCTATGCCAGGCAGTCAGGGCACGCAGAGATCAGTTAGCTTCCTGCCCTTGAAAAGCAACACTGGGGGGCTTCCTGCCTCGTCGCAGAGTTGATGGTCTACTTACAGATGGTCTTTTATTTCTGTTTGTGTGCTGGCTTACAGTTTTCCTGGTAACAGTGTGCCGTAGGAGTATATTGACTTCACGATGGCTAAGATATACAATGTGAACTTCATAATTCCAAAGTTTTAACCTTAGGATAATCTCGTCTACCCCAAAATGTTTCTTTGTCTCTTCTTTAGCTGTGTCTGATTTAGGGATATGATGATAAAATTATTCATGGAGGTGTTCCCTATTATCGATAATCAATCTGTGTCACTTTTGAGTAATTCGCCCAGACACTGCCAATTCTTATAAAGCCCCCTACATAGGTTCCAGTTCTCTGTTGGTTCCTTATATGGGGTAGTCATTTTTACAAATATATATATATATATATATATTTATCCTCACCCTAGGACATTTTTGCATTTATCTTGAGATAGAGTGGGAGGGAGAGAGGGAGAGAAACATCGATGTGAGAGAGACACATTAAGTGGTTGCCACCCACACGACCCCAACCGGGGCCGGGGACAGACTGCAACCGAGGTAAGTGCCCTTAGTGGGAACCAAACCCGGGCCTCTCTGGTCTGCAGGTTGACGCTCTAACCGCTGAGCCAAACCGGCCAGGGCTGAGGTGGTGGTCATTTTTATAGCACTTCTGAGTCCAGCCTGATGCAGGTGAGGCTGGGAAATCCAACCCATGTTTTATAGTATGTGGGAGGAGCCCTGGTTAAGTAGCATCTTCAATTCCTCTTATCACAAGAAAATAATTAAAGGTATGGTAATAATGGGGAAGAGTAAAAAGAAAGCAGACTACTTGAATAGAGATAACTTTTTTTTTTCTTTCAGAAAAACAGTATACTCAGTAGCCTGAAAACATTTGAAGGGGAAATCCTTTAAATATTGTTTTTTTAAAAACCTTCAAAGAGGATACCCTCGTCATGGAACTCTTTTCTAACATAAAAATCTTCAAAGAATACAATTCCCATGCAATGCTTAAAATTCTCAAAGGGGGCTCCCTCTGGAGTAGAAGTCTTTGAAGGTGAAACCTTCAATCATATGAGTTTTTTCAAAGAGAAAACCTTTTCCAAATATTCTTCAAGCCGGGGATATTCTTTTAGGAGGAATTATTTCAGAAATAGAAAACCTGCCTTTCCCGTGACATGTGCATGCCTAGAGCCCTTAACAATAATGAAAAGTGCCCTGGCCGGTGTGGCTCAGCGGTTAGAGCGTCGGCTCGCAGACCAGAGAGTCCCGGGTTCGGTTCCCTCTAAGGGCATGTACCTCGGTTGCAGTTTGTCCTGGCCCCGGATGGGGTCGTGTGGGTGGCAGCCAGTCGATATGTCTCGCTCACATTGATGTTTCTCTTTCTCCCCCCACCCCCCCCCGCTCTATCTCAAGATAAATGCAAAAATGTCCTTGGGTGAAGATAAAAATAAATAAATAAATAAATAATAATGAAAATAGCCTGGCTGGTGTGGCTGAGTGGTTGAGCGTTGACCCATGCACCAAGAGGTCGCTGGTTCGATTCCCAGTCAGAACACATTCCTGGATTTCGGGCTCGATCCCCGTGGGGGGCGTGTAGGAGGCAGCTGATCAATGTATCTCTCTCACATCGATGTTTCTATCTCTCTCTCACTCTAAAAATCAGTAAAAACATATTTAGAAAATAAACTGCTGACAGTGGTATAAACTACACCTGTTTGGCCAGCAAAAGGAAATTGTTGTCAGCACAGCACAATGTGAATGCCTTGATTTAAGGCTGTTGGAGAGATCTAATTACAATGAGAGAAACAAAAACATTATTTCCTAGGGTTCATTACGTCCCGTCTCCACGGAGACGTGGCCACAGGTGCGCTGAGGGACACGCTGCTGCAGTCACGGTGACTGCCTTCTAAGGACACTGCTGCAGGACACGGGGCCCAGCCTTGTGCTTGGGAAGAAACTGGCCGTGGCTGGGACCTAGGAACTTGTTATGTGTCATTAGTGGCCCCTCCACAGGCCCGCGCACCCCTCCCCACTCCAAGCAACACCAGCTGGCCTCTCGTCTCACACTTTTCCCAGGAAGGGTGGGCCGACAGACCGGGAACCGACCCTGGGGCCCCTCAACATGCTTCCAGGGCTCCGTCTCCTCGGAGGACAGGTCCAATTTTCACAAAGGTGTCTGTGCTCAGCACGCGGCCTGCGACCCCACCCGTGTCCGTGTTTCTGGAATGCATCAAATGTCCAGTCTGCAGACAGCATTCTTAACCACTTTCAGTGCTGATTCGGGTCTGTTCACCTTAAATGCATACTGTGTGGACTTTGAGGAAGGAAGGGCATGGAAAGGTGAGCTCAGAAGCTCTAGTCGGTCATCTGGACAGTATCAGTTATTCCACCACCTTCCACGCTTGGATTCAGAAAAGAAAGCCTGAACTCCAGGACGAATGTTAGATCTGCAGCCTCTGAAGATGCTTCTGACACGACACCTCACAAGTCAGGAGAATCTCCATCTCTGTGCACGGCTCACCTGTCCTTCTCTGCATACGTGGTCAGTGAAAGTTTGCAAGGCAGAGCCACGCAGCTTAGACACGACTTAGAACAATGACTGCTGATAGTGTCACTCAGCCATTATCCACAGACACTGAGGACCAGGTGGCCATAGTGACTTCATCATTTTCAGGTGCTCAGGGTCAGAGGTTTGACAATAACCAAAAACGCTGAAGAGGGTGTGTATTATCTAAGATTTGAAATGACAAATGTGAAGTTTTTTCTGGAGATCAGTTGGCCATCCTGCGCTTCCCCTTCCACATGTATTACCTTTTACGCTTTATTTTTACAAAGCATTACCATGGCCAAGAAGACAGACAAGCGTGGTGCAAATCTCCTAATGCCAGCGCTGTAGGATTCCTTGGACGCCCACCTGCCCACGTTGGGAAGAGAGAGCGCTCACTCTGGTGTCCCTGGTCTTGGTGGCAGGACAAGAGCCCTGGAGCAGCAGCCAGGAGTGCAGTGCAGGGAGAAGTGCTGGGAACAGGAGCCCAGCAGGGCGTCGTCCTGGCCCCGCCCCGCCCTGTGGGCCACTCTGCTCCTGCAAGGTTCTGACAGGAACAGCTCGGAAGGGCAGCCGGAGTCCCAGCTCCCACCTGGAACCTGTTCCATTGCTACTCCCTCCACTCAGACACCTTGGCAGTGACAGACGGGACCAGCGTCCAGGGACATGGGGCTGAAACAGAAGCAGTAATGCCCAGAGCAGAAACAAATCTCACAGATTACTTATCATTCGTAGACTACTTTGAGAATAACAGATGACAGGAACTGTGAGTTCAAATAATTCTGTTATTAGTGGCAGAGTTTTAAATATAAATACACGAGGGATTCAGCGCAGGAAAAGGAAGTGTATTCTGAGATCATAAATTCTGCACTTTGGGGGAATTTGACAGTCATCGCTTGCTGGTTATATTGGAAATACTTAAGTGGTCGGACAATTATTTTAGCAGCTGACAAGTTAGGGGACTTAATGCATTAATAGGTGGATGATGGGTTGTTATTGCTTTCGATTTGGCAGAACAAACAAAAGAAAATTTAGGGTTGTCATCCTGACATCCAGCGTTTTCAACCCTTACAATCGTGGCCTTTTACGACATAGACCCTATTTCATCAAGTTTTGCTTTAAATTCAAATCTGGCTCTCTGTGCAGAGTGGTGGTTAGCCCCCCTTCAAGCACGGATGCATCACCAAGGGCATCATGGTAAACACGCGTGGCCCTGCCCACGGTGGCAGCTTCCTTCCTCACTCTCACCGAAGTTGTTATACGTGACTTTTGGTTCCTAACAGAAAATTACTAAGGCTATCATTTACACCATAGCTAAAAAAACTAGTGGCATTTGGTAGTCTAAGAAAAAGATGTCTGTTTTTGAAAAGTAAAGCTACTGTAATTATTTTAGATTATACTGTTGGCACAGGAACATAGGGCCAAAGCATCCATATTGGAAATGCACATTTTTCATAATTGAGTCAGTTTGGAAACTGCTATAATACTGCATACTTCTACAGCATCTCTGCTCTGAGTTTCCCAGAAGGTTCCCCTGCATCGATGAATGAAACCTCACCATGTTCCCATGAGGAAGGCATCATGTCGACATTCATTCTTACAGTGGGAAGAAGACCTGGGTGAGCAAAGCAGTGTGGAATTACAAAGCAATGTGGTTTTGGCACAGGATTAGAACTCACAGCTTCGGAGAACATTTGCAGGTATCTAAAACTATGGTCCCTGAGAAGTACACGAGGGAACAGGTCCATGCAGGGACTCTGCAGAAGCTCAGTGACCTGGAGTGGTTTGGGGGGAGATAATTCACACCCCAGCTGCTTTGTAATTAGGCATAGCATTAGGCTGTAGGTGATGGGGTGGGTTGGCTGTTGGTTCTAAATATGGACTTAGACATTTCTAATGCATTTTTAATTTCTTACTCTGTACTTCTCTGCAACAATTCATAAAGTCGTTAATAAAGTGTGTGTGATATGCAGCAGAGAGTCTCGACATGTCACAATGGTAACCTGAATAGTCCAGTCAACGTGTTTCCATATACAAAAGTTGTAAATATCTACTCGCCTCGTTTTATAGGATCAGTAACCTTACAAAACAGCTTACATTAAAAAAAATATATATATATATCGTGGCTCATTGCTAAATGTACAAGATGATCGAGTGTCGCTGAGTGCTGTGTGGGAACTCCCAGGAGTCACAACAAGCCCTCAGTATCTTCTCTCAGACAAGAAAGGAGTCTGATGCATTTATTTATTTTTAAATCATTGAAATTTCACATTACCCTCGCCAGCGGTATTTATACTTTGTAAGAAAATGAGCCTAAAAAGGATGTCCATGCCCTCCGTGAAGAGAATAGGGATTCAGTGATGCTTGCGTCTGAAAGGCTTGATTTTTAAAACAACAGAACGTCCCTCAGCAAACACCCAAGATGTTTCTGGCTCGTGATTCGCATCCAGGTGACAGAGAACGGAGGAACGAGCGGGACTCCCAAGGACTCTCCCAAGCCCTGCCTCGCGCTGTCTGCAGAGGTGGGGACAGCAGGGAAACACGTGGCCACACCACCCAAGCCTGAAATTCTGCTACAGGGAAAAGGGTTACTCTTTTAGAACGACAGGTTTGGATTCATAACGACTAAGGAGTGGATCTGAAAACAGAAACAGGTTCTTCAGATGAACGTCAACTCATGCACACTCAACAAATGTTGATTCAACACGTACTATGTGCCAGACACTGAGTGCAATGTGAGCCGTGGAGGACAGAGCCCAGCTTGGTCTCCAGTCTCCGCCCACGGCAGCAGAGAAGGAAAGAGGCGACGGAAATACCGGGCACAGGGCAGTGCTAAAAAAGAAAGGTCAAAGAATTAATGAATTGAAAATGTGACTGTTTCTCCTACTGTGATAAACATTAGATACTGTCCATGAGATTTCTATTAGATGTATTAATTACAACATGGTTACAAACAGTCACAATTGTAGAATCCTGGTATTATAGGTATAAATCTGAAAAGTGGATTTGCAAGTGTTATTGAAAATGAAAACTCTTGCTATCGTACTAAGATGTTGGAGACATAACCCTTAAAAGGAATAACATTCTTTGCTACTATTTTAAGGCTGCATAACGAGTGTTGGCAAATTGCGTGTGCATTTTCATGCATAAGGGAAAAAGCCAGGATGAAGAGGAAGAACAGACAACGGAACATGTTACTGCCATCCTGTCTTGTCCCATTTTAAAAATATATAAGAACTAAAGGGAATAATTGGAAAACATTCGTTTTCTTAAGTGAAACCATATGCTCTAATATTCTAATACCTTACTTTTATTTGCAAATACACATATTTGTTATTAAAATATGTCCATATTTTATTAAAATGCTACTGAGAAACAGAATAGTGTGTGTGTGTGTGTGTGTGTGTGTGTGTGTGTAGGGTTAAGCAGAGCGAGGGGAAGAAAGAGAATAAAGAAGAAGGATGGAGAGACAAAAGAGAATGAGCAAAGGATCTTTGGTCCTCTCTCTTTCCTATATATTGTCTACTGTTAGCAGATTTCTCCTGAGTCCCTTTTAAAGGCTGTTCATTGTTTTGGATGCCTCAGATAGAAAAAATGTTTTATTTTTTAGCCTGTGGTCTAATATTCTTGTGTGGCATGATAAAAGCCGTCATTTTTTCTACGTCGGAAATTATTACATATGGGTGTTCGTGGCTGTGCCGGAGCATCTGGGCTTTGCTCTCCTGCGGCAGCGTCATTAGCGCCTGGGAGGATGGGACCCAGTGCCAGTTGACTTTGATTTTGAGCAACAAGCACTCAGGGTGGCTGCTGATTTACTGTCCCCGGATCTGACTCAGTTTTCTTTCGTCTACCCTCTGCTTTTTAATGTGCTTCTGTGTCATCGTTCCCTCCTTGTCATCTTTCCCTATTATTTCACATATGTTTGGCCTTGCAGTATCATCTTTAAGAAATTAGTTATTTTCCAAAATGTTGATCGTTTGAGAGTTACTCGTGTGGTGCCTAGAGCGCCCAGCAAAACCGTGAAGGATAACAGATGTACACGATGTGTACACTTCACGAATGCAATTCCCTTACACTTGAAGAAAAACCCTCTGCGTTAGCCTTCAGTGCAAGGGGTAATATGTTTGTAAATTTGTGTCTTTTACTTTGGCAACTAGAAAGTTAAAACACTTGATTTCCCAGCCACAGTTACAGGCTGGATTGGCGTAAATTAGTTTTGCTCAATGATCACGTAAACAGATTTTTGGAGACAGAAACCCCAGAGGCAAAACCCTATGAAAAGACAGTATATGATCCTCTACTTTTTTCCTGCCTGGAACACAGATGTGACGGATGGAGGTGCAGTAGCCATTTTGTAAATATGAGGACAAAAACTACACGCTTAGGCACGTGGCAGAAAGATAGCCTAAATGGGCGTTGGTCCTGGATGGCATCGCAGAGCAGCAGCAGCAGACTTCCTGTCTCGAAATGCACGATTATGTAAGAAAAATAAACTATTAGCTTAAGCCACTACTGATAATATTCTTTTTAATTTTAGCGAATGCATTCTGGTCCAGAATTCAACAGCTGGTGGATGGCTTTTGCTCTGCTGCTCTCCAGTGGGGGAGAGAGACTCCCCAGGTCATAAGGACTAGAAGCCAAGCTCTTCCTGTGGAAGCACGCCACTCTGGTGAGCAGCCAGGATACTAGCAACACAGAAGAGAAATGACATTAACATATTTGTTCTCAGAAAGGAAATGGGTTTGAACCTCAGCCCCTCCTCAGCAGAAGTATTCCTTGTGGATGGTATAGTGGTCCAGAGAAAGAAGCACAGAACTGAGAACAAATGATAGACCAGAAAGGTGCTTATATTCTGGAGACACTGAGGTGGTGATGCATGCAAGGAGCCCGAGAGGGAGGACTCAGGAGGAGCCCATCGGGAGGCATACAGAGGGGGAAGCAGGAAAGTCAGGCCAGCCCGTCACTTCTCCCGCCATGAGTAGGGAAGCACAGCATTTCCCACAGGTTGGACTTTGGGGACATGCAATTTTATATGTCATCTATCATATAATATTTTTTAAAACTCATCTTTATTGTTGAATGTATTACAGATGTCCCCCCTTTTTCCCCATTGATCCCCTCCTCCCCAATCCTGCCTCCTCCTGTCTTCCCCACACTATTGTCGGTGTCCATTGGTTATGCATGTATGCATAGAAGTTCTTTGGTTTATCTCATCCCGCCCTCCCTCCCCCCTTCCCTTTGAGGTTCATCAGACTAACAACCAATTTGTACTTCTTAATTTATTCATCTTTTTCACCCATCCCCCCAGCCCCCGCCCATCTGGCAAGCAACAAAAAGTTCTCTGTATCTATGAGTCTCTTTTTGTTCTGCTTGCTCATTTTGTTGTAGATTCAATTGTTGATAGATATGTATTCATTGCCATTTTATTGTTCATATTTTTGTTCTTCTTCTCCTTCAAGAAGACCCTTCAACATTTCATATAATATTGGTTTGGTGATGATGAACTCCTTTAGCTTCTTCTTGTCTGGGAAACTCTTGATCATATAATATTTAATTTGTGTTTTTCTCTTATTAATCTGGTCATACAAATGCTACAGAATGGGCAGGTCAGATTTTTGCCTGTTTGGAATTTCAGATAGCCCTGGTATAGTGATGAGAAGGGAAAATTGCCAGTGATATTATGTAAAATTGCCAACAATATATGGTCGGGTTTCTCTCATGGAGCGTAGTAAGGCAAAATAAAATGAAATCCTAGGGCATGCAAGGATTCCAGACCAGACTGCTTACAGGCCCAGAACCCCCGAGCAGCAACACTGGGTGACGTCAACAAGACCAGGCTTTAAAAAGGGTAAAGAGGCCGGAATGACCAACACTTCTCACGTTTCGTGTGTACTGTACAAGTCAGAATTTGGTAGAATGGAGCCAATATTTTTTCAATAGACTTTGATCTTTAAAATTGGCTCAGCTGTCCGGCCGGTGTGGCTCAGTGGTTGAGCGTCGACCCATGCACCAAGAGGTCGCCGGTTCGATTCCCGGTCAGGGCACATGCCCAGGTTGTGGGCCCCATCCCCAGTGGGGAGCGTGCAGGAGGCGGCCAATCCATGTTCTCTCTCGTCGATGTTTCTATCTCTCTCTCCCTCTCACTTCCTCTCTCTCTAAAATCAATAAAGGGAAAAAAATAAAAAATAAATAAAATAAAAAAATAAAATCGGCTCGGCTGCGTTTTAAATTGTGTGCGGTAGACGCACCTCACTTAGCTGGACAATGGAAATGGGAGGACAAGGTTTCATTGAACTATTCATGTAGACACCATGTACAAGACACACCAAGAATGTAAACTGTGGCCGTTGGTCAAACAAAGTGATGATTTCCTTAGAGCTTTTCCCAGCAGGAGGTGAATACAGGGATTACAGATGGGCTGCCCGGAACACCTTTGTTTCAGGACGTAGGGCCTTGAACAGAACGAGAGCTAGGAGTCCGGGAAAGGGCTGCGGACGGGACCGAGGAGAGCGGGAGCAGCGCCGAGCGTTCCCTGCTGCGGGGAAGCCAGCAGGCTGAGTCGGTGCCTCGGCGTCTGTGTCCGGCGGTCTGAAGGGACCTTAGGCGGCCAAAGCCCTTTGGCCTGGACTGAGCCGCAGGCATTCCTGAGACAGGGAGGAACTGCCACGGAGGGACAGTGTCAGGAAACCATGTCGCGAGAGAGAAGGTGCACAGTTTAGGTTCTTAAGAAAAGGGACCAGGCTTTTCTAGCAGCAGGCTCCCCTTTCTCTTCCCAGAAGGGCCATATGACATTTGGTAGGCACACAGAAGGTGGCAGCTTTGTTTTTGTCACACGGTAGGTCATTCCTACAACCCAGATGAGAATGCTACACACTAGGGATTGAATAATGGTTATCCAGGCCAATCATTTACACGATTTCTTTCACCAGCATATTCTATTTTAAAATATAATGTAAATGCCTTGGAACGGAGCTACCATGTGGTCAACCTCAGAAGCACCCTGGTGTGTGGTGTGGCAGTCTCGCCACAAGACCCGAGCTGTCCTTCCCACGGCACCACCTCTCAGTGATTCCTTGATTCACACGTTTACTACGTCCTTTGCTCTCTGGGCATTTGTGTGGCGCCCTGCTCACCCCGTTGCCTAATCATTCTTCAATCCTTTATCCTCCAAACGCGGATTCCATGCCTTCTATGTGCCAAACACTATGCCAGGCATTAATATTATTTAATAATGATATCAAGCTTATGGATATGTATTATTATTTACACTTTATTGGAGCAGAAGCTAGAACTTGGGGAAGGTAAATAGACTGTCTAAGATCTAGAAGGACAGAATTCAATGTACATCCAGACGGGACCAAACCCAAAGCACGGACCTCCCATTGTGGAAAACATTTCTCCCCTTGAGATCCTGAAACTCGGTTCATTTGAAGGAAACTTGAAGCGTGTGATAATGTTACAAAGCCTGAGCACGGAAGAGAGGACACGTAGAACCAGGCGTGTGGCTTTTCAAAGGGCTAAGCATCCGAGACCAGAAGGACCTAAGGAGCCCATTTGGGTTACTTCTTACAAAGGACTCAGTTTATCACGGTGCCACCCTGTTCTAACTGGAGAAACGTTTAGCCCGTGGTAGTCAGGATTACCCAACCTTCAGTGGGTGATGATGAGGGCCTGGGTAACTGGGTGGCGGTGAGAACATCCCAGACTTCTGTTGACAGGATGATGAAACTGTAGAACATGTACCCGATGTGATGTCATACGGCAGTGATGGATCCTTGCAGAAGTGTTGTTTCAGCGAAGGCCATCGTAGAAGAATGCGTGCAGTAGGTTACCATTTGTACAAGTCTCCAAACCAGGAAGGCAAACAGTGTATTGTTTAGACCTGAATACATTTCTGCTAAAACTGGGTGTGTGTGTGAGGGCTGGGGGGACAAGAGAAGAATAAACACAAGTTTCCGAATCGTGGTGCCTCTCAGGCAGGGAGGAAAAGACGTGTAAAGGGCAGGAGCACGCAGTAGGTGCGGGTCACCTGCCCTGTTCTTCAGGTGGGGTAGGTCAGCCACTGTTCACCTCACCGGGTCTCATAAATAATTGTTACGTATATTCTTACACATGTATCCACTATTAAGCAATACAAAGGGACGGGGCAGAAACCTAATTGACTAACTTCGCCCTTCTTGTTCCCACGGGCTTTCTAAATCCCTGACATGAGTACTGCTTCCTTTCCCAGAACACTGCCAATCATGGGCTCTCCGAGGGAGATATTTTATCGGGAGCCTGATACTTCATTTGGCTGAGGATAGTCGGAAAAACTTCAGATACATACTCAAAGGGATGGAACTGTGTGTGTGTGTGTGTGTGTGTGTGTGCGCGCGTGCGCAAGTACATTACTTACCACCATGTCCTCCTTCCAGAAGCCAGGTGTTTAACACCCGAGTCGAGCTCTTTGTGCCTCCGATGCCAGGAGGAAGCAGAAAAAATGGTGGGACAGAGAGGAGGGGAGTTCCAGTCCGACCCGTCTGACCTGCCCCAGAGGCACACAAGCAGGGGACACCCCGTCTTATCCAGCTCCCCGTTCCAGGCTGGAGAGCAGTCACCCCACATGTGTGATCAGGGGTGCTCCGTACTGAACCTTGTCACACCGTGGAGCTGCTGTGGTTTAGCCTGACTCCGTCACTGGCACAAGCGTTTTCTCGGGAACCTGACATGCTGCCTAATTAGTGCTTTTTCTAAACTTTCAGACTTTTGCCTACAGAAAAATCGGACTCCAGCCTTTTGTATGAAAAACCCACTTCACAATCAACTTGAATAGCACCGTCACTTGGCTGTTTTGTTTCTGGAATATATGTTCCCCAAAAAGGGCCACACACGGTGCTGTTTCCTCTGCTGGAGTCTCTATTATTTAAGCTGCATAGAACTTCGGAGACTGAGGCCTCAGGAGCCAGGTGGCCCACAGCTCTGGGCTGGTTACACGCTCTGGAAGGTGCCAAATGGTCTGCGCCAAAGCCGTTTCTCTCCTGGATGCCCCAAGCAAGTCTTTGGGATGCTACACATCAAAATAGAGCTTTTCTTCATTCATTTTAATGGGTAGCAAGGAGCTTGGAATTTTTAGGTTCAGAAATCAAGCCAGTCTTGCGGTGACCTTCCTCGGCCTGCTGGGCGCCCCCCCGTCCTCTGCACTGGAGCGTGGCGCAGAGCTGAGTTCCCATCAATCTCACAAGGACAGCACCACAGCGGACCCGCCGAAGGGTGTCAACCACTGCTTCAGCAATTCCGTCGGCAGCTGCGCCCGTCGGCTGCGGTGGCTGCTCCGTGTCCATGATCGGGTGCGCTGAATATTCCTCTGAGAGCTGATCCTTGCCCTCCGCATTGCAAATACCCAATGTCCTGATGCCGCTGCTGTATCCGCTTTACTTCAGAGAAGGAGGTAGAATGCTAGCAGGTCCTCTTCCGGAAAGAAGTGATCTCGAGGACTGTCACCTTCTTCCCGCTGGACTGACACGTTTGCCCACTTGAGGTCGGAGAACCATTTGAAGTCCTGAGCCAAGGCCAGAGTCCCAGGAGGCGAAGGCACTCTGTGCGCAGCTCTGCCTGCACCGAGCCAAAGCCCGGACCGCGGTGACAGCTACCCCCAACTGCAAAGGACTCCTCGAATTTCCAGAGACCTTCCTTAGTGAAGAATAAAGGCATAGCTTAGAGACTTTGTCAATCTATGAAATAGGTAAGAATTTCCACGCTTAAAAAAGACCAGAACTTTAAACTCCGAAGTAGTTCAATCATTCGACTCAAAAGACAATGAGGGAGACCCAGAGTTTTGCCAACCTGAAGCTGCCTTTCGGGGTATTGATTCTAAGTCGTTTATTAAGAAACAAGACTTGGAAAGAACCTTGGACCCCTTCTTGTCCAAGAGACTCAGGCAGGAAAAACCTGCTTCAGGAAGGCAATCTTAGGGTGCTGCCTTAGTGAAATGTGAACCACGTGTGGTCTGGGGGGGCTCCAGGCTGGGGCTGTTAGCTACACAGCCGCAGTGTCCCGGTGTCCCCTGGTTTCTGAGTCTCCTGCAAGAACATGCCGGCCTGGGTCCAGCTCTTCCTTCAGCGACTGGACATCGCTGATTCTCACTTCTGAAATCTAATACCCCTCCCCCACCCCCTTTCGCCTTTGTCCCAGACGGCACATACACCAACACTACCTCGCTGTCTTTGGAATTTTCATGCTTCTGTGAATTCCCCATGTATGTGTCTTAATCTTTGATTTCCTCCTGGAAATCTGCCTCTGTTAATTTAATGATTAGCTCAGCCAGAAGAACTTAGAAGAGGAAACAAAAAGTTTTATTATTATTTTTTAGTCCTCACACTCCAATAACATGTTAGGAACCCATACTAAATATTCAAACAAAAAATTACTGTTGGTCTAGTATCATCGTTACTCGTTCAGATCTCACCGGCGTTTCCAGTCCCTCTTTTCCTCGAGTCTGTGTGTGTAGTTCTACGAAATGTTATCCATGTACCGAGTTACAGAAGATCTGTACCTCCACGACAGAGATCCTGTCTGTCACCTCAAAGAAAGACCCTCACACTGCCTTTATCTCATACCCTCTTCCCAGTCCTACCTGTGGCCAACACCACCTGTTCTTTGTCACTGTTATTCTGTCATCAAGGGTTATACAAACGGAATCCTACACTGTGCAACCTTTGCGAGAGGTTTCCTCCACTCAGCAAAATGCCTGGGAGAGCGTCTGTGCTGTCACATTATCAATAGTTCTCGCCTTTAAGAAAAATTATGGATTGATTTTAGAGGAGGGAGAGAGAGAGAGAGAGAGGGATGGATTTGTTGGTCCACTTATTTATACATTCATTGGTTGATTCTTGTATGTGCCCTGACCAGGGACTGAACCCTCAATCGTGGCGTATCCAGACGACGCTCTAACTGCCTGCTACCCGGCCAGGGGACTAGCTGGCTCCTTTCTGCCCCGTTGTATGGACAGTTTCTTTTTCTCTCCACCCACTGGAGGACAGTGGGGTTGTTTCCAGTTTGGGGCTATGACAAAGTGGCTATGAATATCGGCATGCAGTTCTCGTGTGGACACACATGTTCATTTCTCTATGATAAACACCCCAAAGTGCAATGGCCGGGTTGGATGGTAAGTGAAAGTCTTGCTTCATAAGCAACTGACCGACGGTTTTCCACTTCCCGTCCCCTCCAGCCATGGACGAGAGGCCCCCACCTCCTCGTTGCCGCGGGGTAGCGCCAGGATGTGTCACATTCGTCGTTATGACAGGTGTGCGATGGTCACTCTCTGTGGATTTAATTTGCATTTCCCCAGTGGCTAGTGATCTCGGATGTCTGTTCACGAGTGTGTTTTCCATCTGGATATCCTCGTTGGTGACCTGTCTGTCCAAAGCTGTAGCCACTTCCCTATTAGATTGTTTTCTTACTGTTGAGTATACAGAGTTACATATTTGGCTTACGAGTCCTTTCTCAGATACACGATTCACAAACATTTTTTCCCCAGTCAGAAGTTTGTCTTTTCATCTTAACTGGGTCTTTCACAGAGTGAGATTTTAAATTTTTATGAAATCTAGTTTATTGATTTTTTTCCCTTGCTCTTGGTGTCATACCTCAGAACTCTCGGTCAAACCCTAATAAATATTTTCTTCTAAAAGTTTTATAGTTCTTCATTTTACAGTTAGATCCATGATCCATTTTGAGTATAAAAGGTGAGAATTAGGTCAAAAGTTTTCTTTTTTTCCTATTTATTGTCAATTGTTCCAACATTTATTGAAAAGACTATTCTTTGTCTATTGAATTGATTTTGCCCCTTTGTCAAAAATCAGCTGAGCTCTGGCCTGTGTGGCTAAGTTGGCTGGAGAGTCCTCACATGCTCTGAAGGTAGCAGGTCTGGTTCCCGGTCAGGGCACACACCCAGGCTGCAGGTTTGATCCCCGGTCGGGGCATGTACGGGAGGCAACCAATCGATGTTTTTCTCTCACATCAATGTTTCTCTCTCTCTCTCCCCCTCTCACTTCCTATCTCTCTAGAATCAATGAAAAACATGCCCTCAGGTGAGGATTAAAAAGAAAAACCAGTTGAGCGCATGTGTGCCGATCTATTTCTGGTTTCTCTTCTATCCACTGACCTCTGTGTGTCCCACCTCCGGTCCCACGCTGTCTTTGTTGCTGTAGACAGAATTCTTCATCATTTGTAGCTCCTGAGGTAAGAGCTGCTCATTAGCACTGCTCTGTATGTCTGTGTGCATACCTAGCGGTCCTTGGGAGTGTGTGGTCTATTTTTCAGATATTTGGGGGCTCATTCTCTTTACTTTTTTTTTTTTTTTTATCCTCACCGGAGGACATTTTGGCATTTATCCTCAGATAGAGTGGGAGGGAGAGAGGAAGGAAGAGAGAGAGAGAGAGAAACATCCATGTGAGAGAGACACATCGAGTGGCTGCCACCCACACGACCCCAACCAGAGCTGGGGACAAACTGCAACAGAAGTACGTGCCCTTAGCAGGAACCAGGGTCTCTCTGGGTCGCAGGCCGATGCTCTAACCGCTGAGCCAAACCTGCCAGGGCTCATTCTCTTTCAATAAAACACTCCATATAAGACACTGAGTAGGACACTTGGTATGTAATAGACACACCATGTGCATCAAGCCCTGGTCTAGGTCTCCTTCCCCTGCATTACTTGTTTGTCATTTAAAAGTTAAATTGTTTCATGGTGACTAGTATGAGGTCAGCAGAGGGCCCACCCGGAGACCTGAGGTTTTAAGGCAGAAAGTCCAGGTGTGACTTTGAAAGCAGCACTTTCTGTTTTCAAGAAGAGTTGTCCCATTAGGAATATCCTCAGAAATCCTCCCTTTCTAGAGAAATAGAGAATGAGCCTCAGAGGAGACAAAATTTGTACTTTTCTCCATGTCTCCTTTTTCGTTGTTTAGGATATGTTAACTTCAGAACGTAGTTTTATTTTCCAGAATATCCATGGTTATCTGCTATCCAACTCAGATAATGATCCCTGTATATAAGAGTATACCACAGTGAATATCATTATATAACATCTTTACCGTCTAAGTAAACAAGGGTGAAAATTTTTGAGCATGTGTTTCCTGGTAAATCTAAGTGGAAATATAAATATAAACGGAAAAAGTGCTAAGGAAAATATAAAACTCAGAAGTAGCCGAAAACAGGGCTGCACTTTTCCTCTTCATTTATACCACCTTAGTCACACACCTGCCCGAATGCAGCTGGGCAGAGAAAAAATGGAAAAGACTCTGAAATGCACTGTTTCTACTCTTCTAATTAATGAAGCAAATGACGTGAAAAGCATGTTTAAGTAGTAAGATAATACATGTTTATATAAATAATATAACAGATGTGACAGGCCCAGGACATAGTTAAGAATTCTGAAGTTTCTAAACAATTCTAGTGAGTTTAAAACCAACTAAAAATTATATCAAAATGCACTTGTAAATCATTCTTGTGAAAGACCACCACAGACATTTAGAAACCTTCGAAAAACTGCTATGTATTGGTTGCATGCAGTGAGGTTGTTTTGAATTTTAAAAGTATCACATTAACCCTGGCGGGTTTGACAGCGGTTAGAGCATCAGCCCGAGGACCAGAGAATCCCGGGTTCGGTTCCGCCAAGGGCAAGTCCCTGGGTTGCGGTCTGTCCCCGACTGGGGCCGTGTGGGTGGCAGCCATACACGCTCCGCCTTATAAGTAAACAAAACAGAAATTTTGTTTCAGCCACGAACATGAGTAACAGACATTTCTCTGGGCGTTTGGGGAAAGGATCATCATCGCCTGCGGGGAGCTCACGGTTTCTGGAGCAACCTGGACCACCCTAAGGCGCCCACGCGCGCAAGCGCCTTCGATGCCCTGCGCGCCCCACACCAAACGCACCTGACCCCAATTGTTCACGTAATAGGCGGCGTCTGACAATTCTTAGACATGACAATGGTGCTGCTCCTGCATTCCCACACTCATGAAAAGCTTTGGAGCTTGAGAAGGCTGCCTTACATTTTATCCCATTGATCTTCATCACGACCCTCAGGGATGGGCAGACGAGGAATTACCACCCTCACGTTAAATGACACAGACTGGTGGGACCCCACTTAGATTGGCAGGGTTTGGGGAAGCCCTTAGGCTGCTCAGCTCCTGCCTCCATGAAGCGGACAGTGGAGGCTTTGTTATGTGATTACACAGAGGAGGACAAAAGACACTGTCTTTTTTTATTAAATTATTTTTATTAATTAATTTATTTTTGTTACAGATGTTTCTCCTTTTTCCCCTCTTCCCGATGCCACCCCCGCCCCAAGCATTGTTGTCTATGTCCATTGGTTACGCATACATGCATATACGTTCTTTGGTTCATCTCATCCCTCCCTCCCGCCCCCTCGTCTGAGGTTTGTCACTCTGAACCGTGCTCCTTTCTATGTCTCTGGGTCTGTTTCATTCATCAGCTTTTTTTTGTTCATTATATTCCACAAATAAGTGAGATCATGTGGTATTTGTCTTTCTCTGATTGGCTTATTTCGCTTTAGCATAATGCTCTCCAGGTCCCTCCATGTCTCACAGCTGCATAGTACTCCATTGTGTATATGTACCACAGCTTTTTTTTTTTTAATCCTCACCTGAGGATATTTTTCCATTTATCTTCAGACAGAGTAGGAGGGAGAGAGAGGGAGAGAAAGAGAGAGAGAGAGAAACATTGACGTGAGAGGGACACATCGACTGGTTGCCTCCTGCACTACCCCGACCAGGGCCGAGGATGAACCACAACCGAAGTACATGCCCTTGGCTGGAATCGAAGCTGGGTCTCTCTGGTCCACCGGCCGACCCTCTAACCGCTGAGCCAAACCAGCCAGGGCCATACCACAGCTTTTTTATCCACTCATCTACTGATGGACACTTGGGCTGTTTCCAGATCTTAGCTATTATAAATTGTGCTGCTATGAACTAGGGGTGTATATATTCTTTCTGATTGGTGTTTCAGGCTTCTTAGGGTATTTTCCTAGAAGTGGGATCACTGGGTCAAATGGCAGTTCCATTTTTAAGTTTTTGAGGAAACACCATATTGTTTTCCATAGTGGCTGCACCAGTCTGCATTCCCCCCAGCAGTGTGCTAGAGTCCCCTTTTCTCCACACCCTCGCCAGCACTTGTTGTTTGTTGATTTGTTGATGGCAGCCATTCTGGCAGGTGTGAGGTGATACCTCATAGTCGTTTTAATTTACATCTCTCTGATTAGTGACGTTGAGCATTTTTTCATGTCTCTTGGCCATTTGTATGTCCTGTTTGGAGAGGTATCTATTAGGTTCTCTGCCCATATTTTAATTGGATTCTTTGTCTTCCTTTTGTTGAGTTGTATGAGTACTCTATATATTTTGGAAATTAACCCCTTATCTGATGTATCGTTGGCAATTATGCTCTCCCATATACTGGGTTCCCTTTCCATTTTAATGGTTGTTTCTTTTGCTGTGCAGAAGCTTTTGAGTTTGATATAGTCCCATGTATTCATGTTTTCCTTTGTTTCTCTTGCCTTAGGCATTGTATCAGTGAAAATTCTGGTGCGTGTGATGTTTGAAATTTTGTTGCCTACATTTTCTTCTAGGATTTTTATGGATTCACGAGTCACATTTAAGTCTTTTATCCATTTTGAGTTTATTCTTATGTATGGTGTAAGTTGGTGGTCTAGTTTCATTTTTTTGCATGTAGCTGTCCAATTTTCCCAACACCATTTATTAAAGAGGCTGTCTTTACTCCATTGTATGCTCTTGCCACCTTTGTCAAATATTAATTGAGCATACTGTCTTGGGTCAATTTCTGGGTTCTCTGTTCTGTTCCATTGACCTATATGCCTGTTCTTGTGCCAGTACCAGGTTGTTTTGATTACAATGGCTTTGTGGTATAACCTGAAATCCGGTATTGTGATGCCTCCTACTTTGTTCTTTTTCAAGATTGCTGTGGCTGTTCGGGTCTTTTTTGGTTCCATATGAACTTTTGAAGTATTTGTTCTAGTTCTGTGAAATATGTTGTTGGTATTTTAATGGGGATTGCATTGAATCTATAGATTGCTTTGGGTAGCATGGACATTTTAATGATGTTAATTCTTCCAATCCAGGAACAAGGTATATGCTTCCACTTTTTTATATATTCCTCTATTTAAAAGATCACTGTCTTGCCCTGGCCGGTTTGGCTCAGCGGTGAGAACATTGGCCCACGGACCAATGAGTCGTAGGTTCAATTCTGGTCAAGGACACGTACCTCGGTTGTGGTTCATCCCTGGCCCTGGTCGGGTCATGCAGGAGGCAACCAATCGATGTGGCTCTATCACATCGATGTTTCTCTTTGTCTCTCTCTTTCCCTCCCTCCCACTCTATCTGATAATAAGTTGAAAAATATCGTCAGGTAAGGAATAAAAATATAAAATAAAGATCGCTGTCTTTAGGGGCTATTTCAATTCCAGTAGACCAGTGGTTCTCAGCCTTCCTGATGCCACGACCCTTTAATACAGTTCCTCATGTTGTGGTGACCCCCAACCGTAAAATTATTTTCGTTGCTACTTCATAACTGTAATTTTGCTACTGCTCTGAATCGCCATCGGAAATATGTGTTTTCCGATGGTCTTAGGTGACCCCTGTGAAAGGGTCGTTCGACCCCCAAAGGGGTCGCGACCCACAGGTTGAGAACCGCTGCGGTAGACAATGTATAGAAAGAAATCAGGGGTCTTTTCTTCGTCCTAGACACACACACATTACTTAAACATACATGCGTGTAGACATATATTTAAATATATGTAATGCTTTTGCTAAGTTTTGCGAAGAGAGTGAACCTCTTGGTATATGAACCATGTTGTAAACTGAAATGACGGACACACAGATACACTGGATATTTTCCTGTTCTGTTAAAATTTAATTCTGTTTACAACACATCTTTTTTAGGCATAATCCTTTTAAAAGAAAAGCATCAGCTCTTCTGACAATTAAAATACCAATATCAGAAGGTGTCCGTGGGGGTGCGGCTTCCAGGGGTGCTAAGCTGTGTATTCTTTGGCGTCGGGACGGTTTCGGGAGCCTCGTCCTCCGCGTTTCCTGGACCGCGATCCGTGGGGCTGAGAGACTGGCTTTAGGTCTGGAGGGAGCCTGTGCGAGTGAAGAGGCAGTAAAGACTTTGCTGTGTGACGTGAAGGACCCGTAACTCACAGCTGCCCACGGCTGACATTTCATTTACATAACAGACACTTGGCACCTTCCCAATCTTTCCAGAAGGGACTATCACATAAAATACTTAATGCAGGACGCTTGGTGTGCAGTGTATCTCTGATATTGTCTGGACTGACTATAAAAAATAAAATAGAACCGATTCTTCTGACTTATACTCTGTTAAAAGTATACTCACAGGAGATGCTGTTTTTCGGAGAACGTGCCGTGAATCTAAGGCAACCAGAGCAGAGTGTGCTGGCGTACCTGGGGCCGAACCAGGGAAAGAGCTTTATTCCGCGTCCAACACTACACTGTGTCATTGTCGCGGGGCGCTCGAAAAATGGGGGCCTATTAATTCTCATGAAAAGGTAATTGATGGGGAGAAATGTTCTGTTACGGCTTAGGAGGTAATTTGAGATAACTCATGGGTTTCAATCTTCCTGTCCTATCTTTGTTATTACAGAAAATTATGTCTAACATTAACCACGTGTACGTTATGTTGTTTATCTGACAGTTAATATAACCAATGGCACAGGTGTATCTGAGCTACTCTCCCTGTTCTAATGAAGGGTGTGGGGGAAAGAGCGGAGAGGAGAGGGAGGACGAGAACCAGGAATCACTGAATGCTCACTGCAGGCTGATCTCTTCCACCTGGTCACAGGTGCACCCCCAGAAGAGCCCCCTGGGAGCCTTTGCGGTCACAATGTCACCGACGGCCTTTGAAGTTCAGCCACAGGGCATGTGACCTGTGTGGTTTAATGCTTTATTCTCACTGTCTTGAAATTCTTAATGATTTTTGAACCAGGGGCTCCACATTTTTATCTTACAATGAACCCTGCAAATCATGTAGCTGGCCCTGCTGGAGAGGCTGTGTGCCTTTTTCCAAATTAGGATCTGAAGGAAGGTCTGTGCCATTGCAAAGCAGAAGGCAGAAGAGAACACCCACGCCTTCCCTCCCCACCCACACCACCACACTGCACATCTTGAACTGGGCATTCCCAGTCGTTTAGAAAGATGCTCAGAGACCGGGAGGGGACGGGGAGGAATGGCCCCTTCCAGCAGCGCCCAGCGTCTCCGGTCTGGGCTGCAGACTGTCACCCCTCTGCAAACCGGAGCCCTGCAGCCCGTTCGGGCGTTCTCTGAGGGAGCTAGTAAGTGCTATCAGCCACTTCGCTCTTCTCTCATCCACCCGACACATTAAAGAATTCTTCCCAACCCTTCATAGTATTTTTCCAGAGAGGAATCCTGGGAAATACAAGAAAATGTCTGGACATTTTCACTAATGTCTTAGTGTTCCTTATTTGGAAGTCCCAGGGCCTCTGCACAGCTGGCCCAGCTCCAATCAGCTTGTGTTAAAGCGCTGGCCCATTCCAGGACACAGGGCTCTATCTCCTGATCAAAGGGCACCTGTAACTCAGGTCAAGGTAAGAAGGAGGCAACCTTGCCTCTGGGCTTTGAACCTTGCCCGAAGCCATTTAGGATGCGGGGTACAAACAATGAAACGAGGTAGAAGTCAGCTCATCCTAACCTTGTCCTTCTCATGAGAGCGGACGGACCAGTGCATACCATCTGTATGCTGCTTGTTTTGTTCATTCCTCTTCCTTTCGACCTTAAACATTTTTTAAGGACCAAGTAGGTGCCAGGCCCCGAGGATGAAAAAAATAAATGAGTCCTGGTCCTACCTTGAGACAGAGAGTTGAGCCGTGATGTGGGTCGAATGCCATGTGGAAGCCTGGAGAAGACAGAGCCTCATACACCTGGGAAAGAGGGCAGAGGCCCCTGTGAGCACACAGGATTTCAGCTGGGCCTGGGTGCCGCGGAGTGTGCTAACTCGGGGCCTGTCCGTGTCCACCACATTCAGCACGCTCACCAGCCCCGGCTGCATGGAGAAGGACATTCGCTGGGAAAGGAGAGCGTGTGCAGGGGCTCCTGGAGCTCAGCAGACTGGTGACCCCCGAGGAACAGGGAGAGGTGATGATGCAGAGCGAGGCAGAGAAGGAGAAGAAAACAAGGCCGAAAAGTCTGACCCCTATGCGTTACAGCCCAGGTGCTGCAGCGGGACTTCATCCCGGAGCCTCAGGAGGCAGGAGAAGGACTGAAGCAGATGAGAGCGTGGGCTGCTCTCCTGGGACAGCCCTGGAACAGGGGAGTCAGCGTCCAGTTCGACTGGACTGATCCTGGGGACCAGGTGCAGGTACCTGGTGCCCCTGACACCAGCTGTGCTCGGGGACGAGTCTGGGACTCCAGGAAGCCAGTCCTGAGGAAACCAGCTTGCCCTCAGTTGTGTAAACAACAAGTTCCAGATCGTCAAGAACCCGACCTGCAAGCGCCCAGCCAGCCTGCTGCAGCGTCGGACAGAGACACGGCCTTCCGAGACTTCTGGGTCAGAGACACAGGACTTCGGTCCTCACAGCGCAGAAATCGACCTGAGACCGTGCGCTTGGTGCCCCTGGGGATGCGACACCAGGTGAAGATGCTGTGCACACGAAGAACGGCTGGGCTCAGGGACCTGAATCCTTTATGTTCAAATGAAAGCAAATTTGCCAGACCTTTGCCCTGCAGAGTCATCATCTTCATTAGACTGGACAGTGAACAAACCCGCCGTCTGCCCCGTGGGGAGACGAAGGCTTTCTCAGTCTTATTCTCTCTAAGGCTTTCCACACGCAAACATGCCTAGAGGGATGGTCCGGAACAAAGACAGCGCCCACCCTACAGTCCCCAGGCCGCGGGGCTCTCCCCAAAAAACGGAAATACGTTTTTAAAGATTGGGATGGATTTAACTGACTACTTTTCCTACTTCAGGTTCAAATCACTTATTTAAAAACTAGTTTATAATATTCACTCCTTGTGAAGAAATCTTACTGTTTATTTTCAAATATCCTAGTGCAAATGTTTAATGTTAACTGCCAGCGACTTATCACACGAGAGCTCGGTGCACGGGGCTACCTAGGTGTGATGCTGAGAGCGAATAATCTAACATCTGAAACACAGTGGGTCTAAAAAGTGCCTTAAAAGTATACGTCAAATTAGGTATCATATTAAACACTGCCATTCAACCATTTATATATTCTCTAATGCATAGTCATTAATAGCATGCGACATTAAGGGTGCGGTGTTTTAATCCAACTAATATTCCATAAAGGTATTCATTAGTTTATTTCATCTGTAACTGATGTAAAGAGACTTTGGTATCACAGATATATCTGCATACAAATACCGATCAATGTTCACTTCTAGAAAACAGTATAATTTCATAAATAAAAAGACTAGTCATTTAAATTTGCATAATGTTTTCTCTGAGAACACGCTGTATAAATGTGTAAACATACACTATGACCTTGGGAGCTATGAGTTAGCTTCTTCTAAGTTTGGTAAATATAGAAAACAAGTAAAACAGCTAGATCCATGGGGGGATGGTAAAATAGTAAGAAAATAACATAAAATCCTTTTAATGAAAATACGGACAATAGCAAATGACATCATTTTGAAAAGTTTGGGTATACTCTGTGACTTTACCTTTTTTTAGCTCAATGAATTTTTAAAATATGTGTACATTGAAGTAACCATCAGCCAGACCAGAACGTAGACTATTTTGGGTGCCCCAGAATATTCCCTGGTGTTCCCTCCCTGTCGCTGTCCTCCTGCCACAGGAGTGACCACTATTCCAGGTCTGCTCTCTGCAGGGTAGTTTTGTCTGATTTTGAATTTCACAGAACGGTCTTGTATGTCTGGCTTTTTGGTCCCACCTGATGTCTCCAGAATTAATCCACGTTGTTGATGCAGCTACAGTGTATCCTTTCTCATTGCTGCATGGTGTGTTGCTAAGTAAACTAGACCAGTTTATTTATCTGGTCTGCTGTTGAGAGAGGTTTGGGTTTTCTTACATTGGCCATTATAAATGAAGCTGATGTTAATATTCTTGACATGTCTTTTGGAGACATATACGCTCATTTCTACCAGGCATATACCTGGGAAAAGAACTGCTGGGTTCTGTGGTAGGTACGTGTTCAGCTCCGGGTACTGCCAAACAGTTGTACAAAGCCATGCAGTTGCTGCACATTCCCATCAGCACGCTCTGGAAGTTCTGGTCGCTCCAGATTCACACCAACACTTAGCATTACTCGTCTTTTTTATTTCCGCTGTTTGGGTGGGTGTGAAGTGACAGCTACTGTGGTTGAATACAAGTCCCTGCTGACTAATGACGTGTGCATGCGCTCACTGGCCAACCGCACACACTCGTGGGTAAAGCGCTTGGTCAGACTTATTGCCCGTGTTTTAAAATTGTTTTTTCTATGTAATATTAACTGATTTGTAGGAATTCTTTATATATTCTGGATATCAGTTCTTTGTCGGGTAGATAACATTGCAGATATCATCTCTCTGTCTTGCCTTTCTTATCTCTTAATGGTCTCATTGAACAGAAGTTCTTAATGTTAATGAAGTCCCATTTGCCAACCTCTTTTGCCTGCTTAGTGCTTTTTGTATTTTGTCATTTCTTAAACGTTTTTTCTTGTGTTGTTTTTTGTGTGTGTGTGTGGTTTTATTTTTGTGATTTCTCAAAAATCATTGCCTATTCTGAGGGCAGGAAGATATTCTTCTGTATTTTCTTCTGGAAGCTTTATTGTCTCACTCTTCACATGGACGTCTGTGGCCCGCCCGAAACAGACTGTCTGTAGGTATGAGATAGGGGTCAAGGTTCATTCTCCCCGTAGGAATATAAATTAACCCTGCACCCATTACTGAAATGATTACCCCTTCCTCAGGTCATTGCAGTGGCGCCTTTGTCATAGATAAATAAAGTGGCTATTTATAGATGAGGTCTTTTTGCGAATTCTGTTCCATCTGTCTATTTTTGCACTAATTCCACACTGTTTTAATTACTGTAACCTTATAATAAATCTTCATATTTAGTAGTGTAGGACAATTAACTTTGTTCTTTTTCATAATTATTATCGCCGTTGACTGCATTTCAAGTTAAGTTTTAGAATCATTTTGTCAATACACATCCATACAGACACACATGTACACACACAGAGTTTTTATTGAGTATATGCACTTGTTTCTTACTGGTCATAATGAAAAAACTAAGTAAAATGTTTTATTTCTTGTTATACTTGTAAGCAATTTAAGTTGTAATTGAGATTTGACATCAGGGAGAAGGTGATGGCCCAAATAGAAAACTATTTCTCCAGATATGATAAAAATCACTGCATCAAATGTTAACAGTTAATGTTTTCTTTATAGAAAGGATACACACTTATTTAAGTGGTTTTGGAGAGAGGTTTGATATTCTTTAAAATTCCTAATTGTTCAACCTCCCTCCACACCTGATGCCTTACATGCCCAGTCATTCTGCCTCACGAAGGGTAGCTCCATCAGCAAATGTAAACTGGTTATTTCTATTTCAATATAATTAAAACTGAATATAAATAAATGGAATTTTATTCATTATTATGCCTAATGCTATCATAGTAGCCATTAAAATTCTTTAGAAGTTTTGTAATTCTTATTCATATTGTCATTGTATTTCCTTCTATAATAAGCTTCAAGTAGACACACAAGAAGTCAAGAAGAGGCTGTATTTTTTTTTCCTTTATTGATTTTAGAGAGAGGAAGTGAGAGGGACAGAGAGATAGAAACATAGATGAGAGAGGACATGGATTGGCCGCCTCCTGCATGCCTCCCACTGGGGATCGGGCCCACAACCTGGGCATGTGCCCTGACCGGGAATCGAACTGGTGACCTCTTGGTGCATGGGTCGATGCCCAACCACTGAGCCACCCCGGCCGGACTGTATTCTTTTTTTTAAGTTTCCACGTAAAGTATCTACAGTGTGGTGATGAAGCAGAATCGGAACATTGCAGGAAGTGGGCGCCTCCAGGGAAAGACCGGGGTCTCGGGGGCCTGCACCCCGTGCCCACACGACGACCGAGTCAGTAAAGGAGCCTCCCTCAGGAGCCGCTGTCACCTGGGGACGCACACGCGGTGAGGCCAAAGGCTGGGGCTGGCGTTTCTCTTACCTACCGCATCTGTGATGCCCGGGAAGGAGGGCACACTCTGCAGTGAGCCTCCAGCCCAGCTAAAGCGGAAAGACCAACCTGCCCGCGGGCTTGGGGACGACTCACGGAGGCCGTCGGGCTGTCAGTGTTTCATTTTCAGTGGAGACACGGGGTGGGGCCTTACATACATACATCATTTTTCATCTGAAATCCCTCATTTTTGTTTCAGGGTTTTTCTGAATTCTAGAAAAAAACAGAGCTGTTCTAGGTTGACTCCTGGAGTCAATGTTTGGAAACCATATTCAGAGCACAGAGGGTGGCTGAGGACGGTGGACGAGCTCTGAATTTAGCCTGTACGGAGAGAGCTGAGGCCAAGGAGACAAAAGGGGCGCTCCCAGGATGGGGTGCAGACAGTGTGGACACCAAAGCAGTGCCTGCCGCGTGTCAGAGGGGCTGCGGTGGGAAGAACAGAAAGCACCCTGGTTGGTGTGGCTCAGTGGTTAGAGTGTCGGCCATCGCACCGAAGGGTCCTGGTCAAGGGCATGTACCTGGGTTGCAGGTTCAATCCCCACCCCGGTTGGGTTCTTTTCAGGAGGCAACCAATCCATGTGTCTCTCTCACATCAATGTTTCTCTCTCTTTCTCCATCTCTCCCTCTCCCTCCCTCCCTTCCACTCTCTAAAAATCAACGGAAAAAATATCCTCTGGTGGGGATTAACAGCAACAACAAAAAGAATAGAAAGGAACAGTCTGGCCAGCGCTGTGACAGGTGGCAGAGAAATAAAAAGAATAATAACTGAAAAGGGCTAATGCCTTGATATTTATCGGGTCACCAGGAACAGTGACTGCGAAGTGTATTAAGTAAGTAGAACATGTCAGTTTAAAGGTGAGAGGGTTTTGATCACAATTTGGAACCTGGGAGGTCAAAGGGTAATCTGCACAGGCTCGCTCCCGGTGCCTGGAGGGCTGGGATGGGGCATGCTTTGGGGTTTAAAGGGAGCAAAACAGAACCAGTGAATGACACTAGAACTTGACATCATGGGTATTGAAATCCCAGAAATGCATGACTTCAAGAGCCAGTACAGGTTGAAATATGTACTGGAAAAGGTTTGGCTGCACGCCTGGACGGCGGATTTCCGACAGGCCCCCGAGGACAAGGCTTAGCGCTCTGCTGCCGACAGGATAGGGTGCAGGCACGCCCTCCCGAAAGCCACTTGCTGGTCCTGTTTTGGGAACACACTTCTCCAGCCATAAGAGCTGAGATGAGTACCCACAAGACATTTCTTACTGGATTATATGTGAATAATGCATATTTTTTTTAATGGAGAGGAAACTTACAAATCTCTCACACCAAAAATAACAGTTGCCTCGATATGTTGGCAAATGCTCCCTGATACGTTAAAGATGAATCAATGATTCGGCAAAAGAAAAAGGTGCAATAACAACAGAAAACTGTCCTGTCTAATTCAGAGGGAAAGAAATCAAAGTTTTATTTTCTAATTTATTTTCCTTTTAAATGAAAAGGTTTTAAAAATGTAGACAGTTAGCAGAATTGCCAGGAATTACTGGTGTGTTTCATTATAGATATTTTCAATCAATTAAACTTTCTCCAAATTAGAGAGAAATGCCAGATAGCTTTAATTCTACGGAATTTGATGTTTTATCGATATCGAAACCTAACAACTGGTGAGATCTTCAGCAAAGCGTCATGGAAAAAGAAATCACATTTTTGTTTTACAAATTGAGAAATTAAAAATCAATAGCCTGTCCAAATTGCATTTTTGGGGGGAGGGGAGGAAGCAGAGTGAGATGGAGTCTCGTACCGGAGGATTTAGCAGCGTTGAGCGGCATTTGGTCTAGCTCGGGCTCCATGGTAACCATATGGGCTGCACAAGCTGTTCGATGAATAGCCAAAACATTTAGGTAGACAGCATGTCAAGCCAAGCAGGGCTGAAATTTGAACACTTTAATGCTCTCTCTCAGATTGAAACCTGGGCTTTCCGCATGAGGACCTTGGGGGTGCCTTCCATTTGGGGGACTCTTCTGGCCTACACGAGTCATTTATGTGAATCAGAAAACCGTCCCCTCTGGTATAAGTGCCTTCCAGTTCTGGAAAGTTTGTTTGCTTCAACTCTGCTCTTGGCGAAAATTTTGGAGGGCAGCTTGGCCAGCGAAGGCGGGCCAGCCAGGGGCAATTTGGAGTGCTCAAAACTTGGGGAAACTGAGGTGCGGGCAGAATGCCTCCGAATTATCAGCAGACGGCAAGTAAGAGGACACCCAGCCCGCCGAGCAGACGAACCGCCCGGCGTGGCCTCTGTCTGCAGTGTGGTCCCCGCCTCTGCACTCACCTGCTGAACAGGTGCTCGGACCCTGCGCCAGCGTGTGTGTCTGTGGGACTGCAGGGGGGGAAGCTTTTCACAGACGAGCATCCGCGAGAGGCTCATGATCGGCTGGGGAGGAGAACGGAGACAAATGCTACATCACATCATGAGCTCTGGGAGACATGAGCGCCCATTTCCAGAGGAGCACCCTGCTGGGGTGACCCAGCGTGTGGGAGACCTGCTGAGGACTTCAAAGGGGAAGGGGAGTTTGGAAAGTGAGCTGGAGCTTCTGTGTCAGGGATGTGGTGAGAAGGAAGATGAGCTGGGGTGTCTAGAGGTCTGTCTGGATGGAGAAAACAGAATCCTTCCCTGTGTACTTGGTCTTCCTCTTTCCAGACTGCAGGAATTTGAGGGCAAAGATCATGCTTTAGGCATCCTTCCATCCCTCACCATATCTAGTCCAAGGCATCAGCCTAGCAGTTACTCTGTACACGGGTCTATTTTCAATGATTGAGGTTCATACGATTTCCGAATCTACCACTTTTTCACAGATGGGAATATTTTCTCCATCACTAATAGGATATCACATTTGAGGCAAATAATTCTCTTTGTTCGGCTGGGCCCTGGAGATTAATGACTCTGATCCTGTGTGTGCGCCTCTTTATCAGCGCAAGGCTTTTGTTACATTTCTAACTTGAAATAAATTACCTGAAATTTCAATTTGTCTTGAATTCTCCCGTGTTCTGTGGAGGTCGTGTTCCGTCACCCTTGAACGGCGGCGGCTTTTGCCGGCCTGTCTCAGTAGGAAGAGATGGAGTAGTCAGCGAGATAGGATCGTCAGCCCGTCCTGAGCTTGGGGTCCTGCCCCCCATCCACAGGGAGAAACGATGCTCTCATGTCCCTGAGCCCTGCCCACCCCACCCGAATATTCTCACAGGAGCAATACAAACAATAAAAGACGCATGGACGTCACAAAACAAGCATATGTAAAGGGTGCCTAATCAGAGGAGTTTTCATAACTTTTTGTCAGATAAATATACCAAAATCTTCCTTTTTTTGCTATTGAAAATTAGCTGATTTAGTACATATTATGGGCAGTTAGTTAAATCAGATTTATAGGTCACTATGTTTCAAGATATTTCTCAAATTACACAGGAAAAAAATAGTTTGATGTATGAATATGTATGTAAAAAGATACCTATTGTATTATATATGTATGTATCTTTTAATTTTCTGTATATGATGATATTTTGATGTCTTCAAAACAAACCTTTCTGGCTGGGGAGAGTCTGCCCCTCCTGGCTGTCAATTCTTAGAGGCAGCCAAGGGCTCAGCCAGCAGGTGCCTTTGATGGCAAACCACTGGATCCGGAGGCCTGGCTGCTCACCCTGGAGGCAGACTCCCTCTGCCAGGATCATCCCAAGGCCCGGTGAACAGGGGCTGCCCCTGCGGTTTAGAGCCCACCTAGACCATTCAAACAAGCCCTTCTTAAACTGCTACCCCACCCTGCCTTGCCTTCCCACAGAAACCCCAATAAAGGCCATTCTACTCTGCCCTCGTTCCTGCGTCTGCCCCATGACACGCTCCCAGTCTCTGGGACGTGAGAACCACGAACTTCATTTCCTGAGCCCCTCTTCTCTCTGTTCTTGCGGCTGCACCTGACTGACCATCTCATGAAAGAATACAGAACCCTTGACAACCAGGAAGGTTGAAGACTGAGGAGACAAAACAGCAGCTGTGTGTGATGGCTTTTTAATTCATTCTTTTGGGAAAACAGCCGTTGTTGCTATTTGAGATGGAAACAATACATTCCTGTGAACTAAGTCAAGTGACTCGGTGTCAACAAACATCAAGGGACATCGTTTGAGCCCTTGGGTTCTGCTCAGAAGCTGTGTGCACACGGGCAAATGTTTACATTGTACACCAGTCAGATGCCACCCACCTGCCCGTCACTCCCACCTGTACTGCAAGTTTGGACAGCTTCTCCATTCGGCTTCATTCTACGTCCAGCTGCTTTGATTTTTTTTTTTTGCCACCTGCCTTTGAAAAGCAGTAGGAGGAAGCATATAAGTTTTGAAGTTAGAGAGCCTTGAGTCTGAATCCTAATTGTTTTTCTTTCATGATTTTTGTACTCAGACATACAGTGATTTATGCCCTGGCTTTGTTACGTATTAGCTGTAGATTAGGGGAAAGTTTCATAATTTCCCTGATCATTTATTTTCTTGTCTATAAAATCGGGATGTTAATTGCAGTTAACATTTATCGAGCGCTTTATCTTCTTCTACACCCCACGGTAGCCTTGTAATGCAGTTCCTATTTTCCCTCTGTTTGTAGATGCAAGAGGCAAGGCTTATGCAAGTTCAATAACTCCATCAAGGTCACTTAGCTAATGAGTGGGATGAGAATTACCGTCCAGGTCCAACTTTTTCCAAATCATGTATTTTATGCATTTTCTTATTATTCAACAACGGTGGCCTTTTCACCTTATTGCAGAACAGAATCGAGGATCCCAAATGGTTTCAAATGTTAAAAAAAAAAATCCTTGAAAGACTTTGTCTTGTAGTTTAACCTGCCCGGGTGGTTGCTGGTTTATCTCTGATTTTTCCTGTTCACCCTGACCTTGAGGACGAAGTATCCTGTGTGGTCCTGTCTTTACACAAACAAACAGTCCCGTATTCTTATACATTCGCCCTCCTAACCTCAGCAGAGCATTTCAAACTAAGTTCCGTCGTCAGGAAACCTCTATTATACAGCAGTGCTCGGTCAGGACCTTTCCAAGTTCAGAAAAGAGACGGAGTGTTTTTCTGCTGAGTGAGCGTGCAGCTCTTTGGTCTCACGATATACCTTTCAGCTCAGCGTTGTCACTCCATGAACCTCGGTGATATTCCTGCACACGATTCACGTGGACCAGGAGACTCGTGGGATTCCCGAATGAACTTCGCTTTTGAGACTCAAGGGGGATGGCATCCACTGAACTTGGGAATTTGACTACATTCCCAGGTTACGTTACACCCTCTTATAAGGTGCTCAATTTAACTTTGAAAATGTGAGTGCAGCGTGAATTATTTTTAAAATGTATGAAAACAGACTTCTGGTCAGGATGGCGGGTAGGTGACCGCGGTCTCGCTCCTCCCACAACCACATCAAAATGACAACTACAGAAAAACCATCCTTCAGAACCACCTGACATTGAGCTGAATGGAAGTCCTACAACTATGAGGTTAAAGAAGAAACCACATCAAGACTGGTAGGAGGGGTGGAGGCAGACGGGCTGGTCCTCAGGAGGACACCTCGGCTGGGAAGGTCCCCCCTGAGGTGTGAGGGGTCCCCATCCCACACCAGGCCCCAGCTCAGTGCCAGGAAGAGAACCCCCATCACTCTGGCTATAAAACCAGCGGGAACTGAGGCTGAGGGAGGCTGAGGCTGCTGGAGCCCCAGGCAGCTCCTCTTAAAGGGCCCGCACATGAACATACTCGGACCCACTCCCTCCAGGCTCCAGTGTGGGGGAGGCAGCTTGAAAGGCACCAGAGACAGACGAGGAAGAACTAGAGTTGCCTAGAATTGGGGAGAAGCCTGGAGAGGCATCTTTCTCCCGGACAGACGTGCTGGCGGAGGCTGTTGTTCCTTTGGTGAGCCCTTCCCCCACAAGGTAGGCAGATAGCCACCAGATCTGGGACTCCAGCAATCTGGCTCACACTGTTTGCCCCACCCTGGTGATTCCCTGAGGCCCTGACCCACCCAACTTTCATGCCCACCCAAGCTGTTTCCAGTGGCTTTACCATAGGATTGGTCTGTCTTGGCTTCTGCTTCAGATTTTCCTAAATTCTCTCAAACAAGCAGCATCTGGCCTCAGCGAGCCCCATACCTCTCACTAACTGGCCCCTGGCCTGGCACTAGAAGCAGCCAGCCTTGGTTCACAGCTTGGCTTTGCCTCCAAGACCAGCGCAAGAAGCAGCCATCTGCAGATTACTTTGTAGCTTATGCCTGGTGGCCCCGGGTAGAATACAGGCAGAAGCTGACCTTGCTCCAGAGCCAGCACACCCAGTGGACAGCTTCAGACCTCATTGAAACACCACCACCCAACCACCTCCACAAATGACACACTCAAGGAGTAAGTCTTGCTCTGTGTGGTGGGCCCCTGCACAGCTGGTCCTCCAAGGTGGTCAGAGGTCAGTGGTTAGTGGGTACAGCCAGTCCTTGCAGCTGATCAGCGTCAGTAAATCCCTTGCATTGACGTGCCAACAGCAATCAAGACTCAGTTACAACAGAAGGGTGTACAGTCCACAGGAAACGTGCACCTCGAGGGCCCAGCTGGGGTGATCAGGGAAGCTGTGTCACTGGACCCTACAGGACACCTACTACAATAGGCCACCCTACAAAGCCTAGGAGACATATCTATCAATAAACAAAATGATTTTGTTTGAATCTACAAACAAAATGAACAAGCAGAACAGAAACAGACTCATAGATACAGAGAACTTTTTGGTGGTTGTCAGATGGGAGGGGGGCTGGGAAGATTGGTGAAAAAGGTGAAGGGATTAAGAAGTACAAATTGGTTGTTATCCTGAGGAAACTCCAAGGGAAGGGGGGAGGGAAGAGATAAACCAAAGAACTTCTATGCATATATGCATAACCAATGGACATAGACAATAGTGTGGGGAAGGCAGGAGGGGTGTGAGAGTGGGGAGGAGGGGTCAATAGGGGAAAAGGGTGGACATCTGTAATACATTCAACAATAAAGATATGTTTTTAAAAATAAAATAAAATGCACAAAAATATACACATGGTGCCTAGCAGGACTCACTAATTGTTCGTTAGCTCCCCTTTCCTCTCCCTCCATTCCTTTTTTAAAAATGTATTTATTTATTTATTTACTTTTAAATATGTTTTGATTGATTTTTTTTAGAAAGAGAGGACAGGAGAGAGAGATAGAAACATTGATGTAAGAGAGAAACATCGATTGGCCGCCTTCGGCATGCCCCTCACTGGGGATCGGGCCCACAACCGGGGCATGTGTCCTGACTGGGACTCGAACCTGCAACCTCTTGGTGCATGGGTCGAAGCTCAACCACTGAGCCACACTGGCCGGGCTCTCCCTCTATTCTTTTTCAGAATGGTTGCATCTCAATATAGGACTGCCACCAGCTTTGTGTTTTATGTGAATGACCACAGGCCTAGTGTCTCAGAGCTTTGTCAAAATATGCTTCTGGGCACAGAGTGGGAGAGTTACAGGGTGTGACTAGGACGTGGGAAAACACACTGGACTACTGTCGTGCCTATGGGTCAGTATGTACACCTCTATAAAAAAAACCACATATTGTTACAATTTGGGTTATACTCCTAAACTCATTTTCATGAATACTGTGTTAACCACAAAACAATTGTAGAGTAATATCAGCTAAAGCAAAGCAAAGGGAAATGTTGATTAACCATCATAGTTTAATCTTTTTATAATAACTACTAATGACATTTCTTATTTAGCTATTGTTTCATGCATTTGAAATAAGTGGTCATTACTTTATTATCAGCCAACCTTAGCTCTTTAGTTGGTCAATCCGAATGGCTCACTAGAGGAGAGGTATTTAAAAAGACGGCCGTGGAGATGTAGGGACATTAATTTGGTGAAATTATAGTCAAAGTTAAAAGTTCTTTTAATTGTATGTCATAAAACAATGAGCAAATGGCCATTTAATAAACTAGCTTGAATTTTAGCTGCTAACAATAAAGTGTTTACATTTCTTTTGAGTAAATGCAGTTTGTCCCATTCGATTCCCGACAGGGCCTCTTCTTCTGAGCACTTACCAAGGAACCCACATAACTCAAACAAGTGGAACTGAGTACTGTAGATGGAATAACATGATCTTGCAAAGATTTGATATGAAAAGGATTTCTTAGATTGTTTAGTTACAGATCTAAAGCTGTAAAAAAAAAAAAAAGCCTTTGAAATTCATAAAAAAACAACTACGGCCTGATACACTGAAGACCCCATTGTAGTGGTTGGATGCTAGTCTCCTGAAGGGACAGAAGGTCAAGTGTCAGAACAGGCCAAACATATTTTAGTGGGAGCTTCCATCCCTGTTCCTATCTCCTGGAACAAAAATACTTCTGACGCCTCTGTCAGAAGCCTTCTTGAATCTTGACCTAATTTGCGGAACGATTTAAGAATTTAAAACTTGCTGTTTCTATCTTGGGCTAGTTTCATTCATCATTTAGCTCTCTACAAGACTAGAGACACCTAGCAAAAATATCTCACGTCTTAACACTGCAGCGAAAACAGCCTCTCCGGCGTGCGGAGCGCAGTACTTGCTGAGCTAACGTTCGCTGAGCAGCACTTTCGGAACTGCTGTGGAGAGAGCATCTGACCGCACGCTAATGCTTTTTAGGAAAAGAAAGTATGTTGTTTACTTTAGATATTAAGTCATTTCTTTAAAAAAAATTAGCCTATTTAACGCATGGAAGACTGCAGTATTCCTTCACTGAACTTTGCATTCTCTGTAATGACTTCTGATTACCAGCACGCACAGCACAAACGCTCATCAGGACCCTTCCACAGGCACGGATGCCGAGCGCCTCCTCTGAGCTTAATTACAGTGTGTGGTTCCCACAGCAATGGGTGCGAATTGCCCCCCACCAAGCTGTCTTGGGGGTCCCGCTTCATTTTATTATCACTGGACCTTATCAATCACTAACAGCTACCAGAGTTGCCTTGAAGGTGCAACCAACCTCTCCGTGCATGATTATTCCCAAATAAGGATGCCCAGAAAGGTGAAGTTTTACAGTAGATTAGAAATGAATAGTGGTCCTGATGCAATGTTCTGTTACCTTGCATCTTTTCTTCTCTGTGCAAGCAGTCGGATTGCCACCCTGGCCAATGGAATCTAGTGGCAGCTGAGGGACAGTGCCTCGGGCAGCGGCTGGCTAAGCAGATTTCCGTTTTCTTCTGCTTTATAGATCTCTCTCTCTCTCTCTCTCTCTCTCTCTCTCTCTCTCGGCAGTTTGTTGATACCTAAAGTTCTTCTAACAAGCACAAGCTATGTTTGTTTCATACTTAGAGGAATCAGGCCATAAATATGTATTAAGTACCTACTATGTGAAAACAACAACAAAAAAACAGCAAAGAGCAAGACACATCCCTGCTCTCAAGGCTCTCATGAGCTAGTAAGGGTAGACATAAAACAAAGAAGTAACACAGTGGCTTAAATGCACAGTGACATATAAATGGGAGCAAGGTTTGCTGGGGGAGGTGACGGGAGCACAGCTGGGATGAGTGAACTGTGAAAACACAGAAGGAACATGTGTCCATGCATGAGAAGGTGAATTCAAAGACAGTCGCCTACTTTCCATTTATGAAATACCCACCACAGATACATCTATCGGGATAGACACCAAACCGTCATGGCCTGAGGCTGGGGACAGAGGAATGGGGACAAATTGCTTAACGGGTATGGGTTGTAAAATTATTTTGGAACTAGATAGAGATAGTGGTTGCACAACATTGTAAATGTACTAAATGCCACTGAATTGTTTACGTTTTTGAAGTTAATGATTAATTCTGTTATATGCATTTTACCTCAGTGATTTACAAAGAAAGCTTGCTGCAGTATGCCGGCCACGGGATAGCAGCGTGGGGACATGGAAGCTGGGTGGGCCTCAGTCACTCACTGATGCACTCCTTCATTCAGCACATATCCCCGCACCGTGTAGTCACTGCCGTCTGGGGGCCGCCTGCCCCCCGCACTGTGCTGTCACTGCCGTCTGGGGGCGGTCCGTCCCCGCACTGTGCCGTCACTGCCGTCTGGGGGCCGTCCGCCCGCCCCCCCGCACTGTGCCGTCACTGCCGTCTGGGGGCCGTCCCCCCCCCCCCCCGCACTGTGCCGTCACTGCCGTCTGGGGGCCGTCCGTCCCCGCACTGTGCCGTCACTGCCATCTGGGGGCCGTCCGCCCGCCCCCCCGCACTGTGCCGTCACTGCCGTCTGGGGGCCGTCCGCCCCCCCCCCCCCCCCCGCACTGTGCCGTCACTGCCGTCTGGGGGCCGCCCGCCCCCGCACTGTGCCGTCACTGCCGTCTGGGGGCCGTCCGCCCCCGCACTGTGCCGTCACTGCCGTCTGGGGGCCGTCCGCCTGCCCCCCGCACTGTGCCGTCACTGCCGTCTGGGGGCCGTCCGTCCCCGCACTGTGCCATCACTGCCGTCTGGGGGCCGTCCGCCCGCCCCCGCACTGTGCCGTCACTGCCGTCTGGGGGCGGTCCGTCCCCGCACTGTGCCGTCACTGCCGTCTGGGGGCCGTCCGCCTGCCCCCCGCACTGTGCCGTCACTGCCGTCTGGGGGCCGTCCGCCCGCCCCCGCACTGTGCTGTCACTGCCGTCTGGGGGCCGTCCGCCCCCCACACTGTGCCGTCACTGCCGTCTGGGGGCCGTCCGCCTGCCCCCCGCACTGTGCCGTCACTGCCGTCTGGGGGCCGTCCGCCCGCCCCCGCACTGTGCTGTCACTGCCGTCTGGGGGCCGTCCGCCCCCCACACTGTGCCGTCACTGCCGTCTGGGGGCCGTCCGCCTGCCCCCCGCACTGTGCCGTCACTGCCGTCTGGGGGCCGTCCCCCCCCCCCCCCCCGCACTGTGCTGTCACTGCCGTCTGGGGGCCGTCCCCCCCCCCCCCCCCCCCCCGCACTGTGCTGTCACTGCCGTCTGGGGGCCGTCCGTCCCGCACTGTGCCGTCACTGCCGTCTGGGGGCCGTCCGCCCGCCCCCGCACTGTGCTGTCACTGCCGTCTGGGGGCCGTCCGTCCCTGCACTGTGCCGTCACTGCCGTCTGGGGGCCGTCCGCCCCCGCACTGTGCCGTCACTGCCGTCTGGTGAGCGAAGTGTCCAGGTCGGGTGTAGAGGAGTACAAGCACTTGACATGGACCATGGAGACTCGCCTTCTAAGGATGCCAATCTGACACTTTACAAGGCAATCATATGTGTTGTAATTAAAAATAACATTTTTTTCCTTTTAGTGCAAATATGCAACAGATTTTTCCCAGAAATCCATTCTCGAAGTTCGATGCCTCGATCGCCTTTTAAAATTCAGCCCTGAACGCGCCGTGTACTGAGGAACACGGACATTGGGGTCGCCAGGCCGTGTCTGCGCAGCACTCGTGTGCAGAGGTTGCAGGCCCACTGCGCATGCTCCAGAATGCCTCCCACGGAGTCCTCGTTCAGCAAGTGCTCGGGTGGAGGTGGGGAATACCGCCTGCGGTGTTCTCAGAGCTTGTGCTGTGGAGCCCAGGGCCACGAGCGTTCCACACACTCTGCAGAGCTCACACAGTACTTTGACTTTGTTTCATTCAAGAGTTCCTAAAGTTATTTCACCGTAGGGTTCCTTTGCTTTTTGCACAAAACACCTGTTATCATCTGAGGGAACTGGTCTGGTAGGGGTCACATGTTTAGTCCTCTGAAGCTCTTCAGTGAGTTAGCCTGGCCATCACCGCCTCCGAATGTTCTGAGCAGTGACCTTGGAGCAGACCAGAGCTCCCCAGGCTGTGCTGCCCTCGTTCCCTTGGGGCGCTCAATACCTCTGAGCTGCTACTAGATGGCATTCTGTGCAGTCGCCGTTCAGGGGAGGGCAGCCTTGTTTGCGCCCAGGGCCATTTGGGTATTTATAATATCATCTGTGGGCCATACAAAGTTATCAACTTAAACATTGGCCTGCTCTGTGTGGTCAGGCTGACTTGGTGAGGTGTGTGATGTTAGCTGGCATTGATTTCCAGGGCCTTGTAGCCATGGGACGGACGGTCCCCACCCCTGCGAGAGTATAAACACTGTGAAGTACAGAATTCTCAGGCTCTGGTCACTGCTGCATCTCACGTCTGTAGAACAAAGTCTGCCACCTGTACTTTCTTGTTGAATGAATGAATGAATGAATGAATGGAGTAGGCGCTAAAAATACATGTTAATTTACTGGCTGAATTTGTAATACACGAATGTAATGTTCTCACTCTGCTGAGAGGTGATTTGACCAGATAGGTCCTGTAATCAGAATGGTTTAATGAGATTCCAAAAAAGAGCAATCTCATTCACCATTTGGTCTGTAATTTGTCTTTTTGAGACTATCATTATGATAGATAATAATATTAATGTTAGTAAAAATAACAGAAGAATGGGAACTGCTGAGAACACCTTGGACAGTAAATGCAGCAGCATTGACTGTCTCTCTGTTACCTCGAGCTCACTTCAGGCTAAAGCCTTGGAGAGGACCTGGGCAAACTGATATTTTCTTGTGAAGCTTCCACAGCAAGGTGCTGGGTGATCCGACTGTGTCGTCAGGTGGCGGGTAAATCACTGTGTCCCTCCCTCTCTGGCCTCTCCTTCGTCCGCGGGGGCACAGGAGGGCTGGGCCGTCACATCCTCTAGTCCCTTCCACGCCAGCGTTCCCTGATTCCCACAGCTCTGGGGGCACTGTTCCCTCCTTTGTAACTCGGTCTAGCTGCTTACTTTTCATCACACGGCTGTGAATTCTTTCTTTGAGGGTATGTTTTGAGGTCTCCTAGGTACCGGCTTCAATAGGCCATTATCTGGGTTCACTGGGTCCTTGTGGCTATTCTGAGGTCAGCTTCTGCCCCCTCATTGGCCATCCATCACCAGTCTCCAGGCCTCCCACACAAAGGCTGCTGACCACCTCATCACGTCCTGGGTTCAGGAGGGGGGTCACACACCCTGGACGCACATTTCCCACCAACCAGTGCTGGGCGTGCAGACTCTCATCATTCAAAGTCCCCAGTCAGCTAAGTCCTGGGGGACCCACCCGGGAATCAGTCACCCTGTCAGGCCTCTCGCTCCATCCCAGCATTCAGCGCGTGGACAGGGTCTGTGTGGTGGGTATGGACTGAACCAGGCCTCCTTCCTCCCTTTCCCACGGGGCCAGCCTGGTCTCCCCCGACCTCAGTCCTGCCCTGTTTGCTTTGAGGTCCCTGGGACCCCTACACCAGGGTCTCAAGCCTCCGTTATGTCCCTGTGTCCTCCCTTCCAGGACTGGGCCCACTGGGGGCACCTGCTTCAGGCTGGGGCTTTTCTGCGGCAGCTTTTGAGCGGAAGGAGGGAGGGAGACAAGATGGAGCGGGCGGAGCCGGGGGAGCGGCCTTGTAGCTACTTTCTCTTTGTTGTCTGTCGGCTGAAAAGGCCCTTCAGACAAAAGGACTTGTTTCCAGGGGGTTTCTGTGGAGGAGGTTGCATGGATTCAGTGGTTGGTGCTAACGTTAAATAAAATATTAATGTGGAATCCATATGTTAAAATGAGAACAATGCTAGATATGTGAGGGGGGACCATGAACCATGACCCATGAACCATGCAGTGAAAACTCCTTTAAAATACTGTGTTTCTTGTCATATACCAAAAATCAGCACCAAAATCAGCATCCTAAATACCAAGTCGAAGGCGAAAAAAATTTTTTAGATCCCCACAGTGGAATTTTCAGTCTTCTTAAAAATGTTATCATAAGCCCAACCGGTGTGGCTCAGTGGTTGAGCGTTGCCCCATGCACCAAGAGGTCGCCGGTTCTATTCCCGGTCAGGACACATGCCCAGGTTGTGGGCCCGATCCCCAGTGGGGGGCATGCAGGAGGCGGCCAATCGATGTTCTCTCTCATCGATGTTTCTATCTCTCTCCCTCTCCCTTCCTCTCTCTCTCAAATCAATATAGAAAAAAGGAAAACAAAATGTTATCATAAGACTCACATGTATTCTGAAGTAATGAAACAGAGTTCTTGGAGATATTTGCCAAGGTCATCCGGAGACAATTCCTGAGCTGCTTTGTTTGACAATTTAAAAAAATTGTAGTGGGAATTGTAATTACTTAGAACACTGTGGAATAAAATCCAGTAAATTCCTTCATAGTCGAAATAAACTTTAACACATGGAATGTCTAATTGGCAATTCTGTACCAGAGTGTAAATTTGTCAAGGAAGGAAACGCAACAAGTTTCCCGTCCCACTGAGCGCTGTTGTGATTTGGACCCATCACTTCTGAATATTGCATGAAGCTGACAAACACTTGTCACTCACAGACCCCGTTTCCATTCAGACATAATAGCACATTATGCAAATCAGCTTGCAAAGGAGGCTGGAGGCTGCCATGGAATAAACTGTCAAACACGCGTTGTTAATAAGCGAACATTTCTTTATAGACGGTCTGAGTTTGGGGAGTTGGGGACCGGGTTTGGCTGCAGTGGCTCCGGGACCTCGCGGCGTGGCGCTGAGCAGAGGACGCCGGGGCTGACTACCACGCGCCCTTCCCTGCAGTGAGGGAGAGAGGCCCGAGCTTAGGGAGAACGCCCAGAACGTGCATGCTAAGAAGGAGATTTATAAGTAAATTGTGTCCTCACGTTTTCAGGCCAGAGAGAGAGACCGCAGTTCGACTCGTCCTCCGGAGGGGACCCTCTCTTCAAGATCGAACTGTCAACCTGACCTGGATAGCAGGTTGCTGGAACGCAGAGGAGCTTTGACACTTGTGACTTCAACTACACAAACCCTAGACGAGGGTTCTCAGAGTACATCGAAGCCTGCTAGAAGCCGGTTGAGAAATGGACACTCCCGAGTCCCACCCGGGACGAAGATCAGAATTTCTGATTGCCGGGCCCGTGGATCTGCATTTTCCAAAAACGCCCGGTCGTTCTGTGTCCCACAGTCCTGGAGTCCAGTTTCGAATGGCTCAAGCTGCACTCGCATTTCCAATGGGTCTGCGTGACGTGAACTTGGGCACTGAGCCACTCAGGGTGAGCCAGGTGCAAGACCCCCGTGCACGGGGTGGAGGGGCTTTGTCCCCCAGCGTGCTCACGTGGCAGGGACTGCATCACTGTGACAGCGTCAGAACCGGAGGACACGCTGGGCAGAGGGGGCAGAGGTAACACTGGTCAGCCTCTCCTCTCCATCTGGAGTCTGCCTGGAGGGGCCCTTGAGGGTTTCTGGTCACTTGTCACAACACAGGAATGATAACACACGTTTCTCCAATCCCCCTCAGACCCAGAACCACAGACCATCAAAGCCAGGACCACTTGCTTCTGTCTCCTGGCTCTGCTGTGCTGTTGGTTGTCATGGCTGCGAGGTCAGACTCGAACGGATTCATTTCTGCATCCTTGGATTTGACTCTTGAACGAGCCCAAATGCTTGTCCCCATCCAGATGCCTGAAGAAACACTCCCTCACGGGCCGCCTGGCACTTGGTGCCATCTGCTCTGTCTACGGCTGTACTGCACCTGTGACTCTCGAATTCCAGCCTCCTGTCTGCTTTCTGCTGTAGCCCACATGGTGACAAAACTGAGGCTCCCGCGAGCCCTCCTCTCATCAGGTCCCAGCCACGGCCCTGGTGGCACTGGGCCAGCCAGAATCCTGCTAAGTCAGTTCAGTCAGAACCCCCACTCTGGATATCTGATCAACCCTCACCCCCAGGATCTGATCACTTGCCCTGCCTTTAGCCAGTGTCCTGTCCAGGCTGTTCAGCAAGTTCCCTCTACCCTCGACGCCCCCTCTGAGTCCTGCTCCAGCCACGGACCCTTTTCTGGTCACTGGCATGACTCCCCAGCCGCCTTGGCTGGGTGTGGAGCGCCACGGAGCCCACGCCTCCCCCCGGCCGCGGTTTCGCACCCATGGCAGCCGTCTGTGTTTTACAGGTGCTGGGATCCCGTTTCTTCAACAATACACACATGGGAACCCAATTCCTACAGACAGAGAAGGGAAGGGCACATTTCACCAACGCTTTCGTTTTACAGACAGTAAGAAGGAGACCCAGGAAAGCTGTGAGTCATGTCAAGCTACAGATGTTCGCCTCTTGCTGCCAGGCCACCAACCGTGCTGTGCGGCAGGGGCCGGCTCGGGGCTGCTCACTCCAGGGCCACGGTGTTCTGGTCGTCCTGTTCTCTCCGCTTAACAGGCTGGAAGGAAAACAGCCATTCATCAGACTCGTGGGGCTCAGGCTCCAGAGTTAGGGAGCATTTCCAAAGAAGGGTTAGGGCACATTTTCAATATATAAAGTAGTATCCTGAAGCCAGAATTCTTACATTTAAAAGCATTCTCTCAGCTCCTTCCTCCTTGATTGTGTTGCTCTTTAGTGGAACGTACCCAGCAAAGGCCTGAAGAGTAAACACATGGCAAGTAGATGTGATCATTCTTCCTGGCCCTGGCCAGAAGCTTATTAGATTATATTGATTTACCAGCTCTGTCCTTGCAGAAATCGCCTAATTAAATGCTTGGTACTGCCTTTGAAGATGAGCTTAACTCAATAGTGACTCTGGGTTCTAATTTTACAAGCCCTCCCTTCCAGGACTGTGTTTTTGGAAATGAGAATTACATGCTGATGTCTTCAACTGGCTGTCTGTTTACATTTTAACATATTATTTCCTGGAGCAGAAGTGAGGTTGGGAGTCCAAGTTTTAATGGGGCCCAACGACAGAGCATTGGACCTTGAGTGGAAAGATTAGTTTGTTGTTTCTTGGGGGTGTTGGTGACAATTCTAGCATTCCTTCTGTCTTCAAAAAGTGAATTGGAGGTATTTTCAAAGTCATTCTCTCTTAAGCATTGGAGTGGGTATTTCCTGCTCTCAGGACACGGTCTCCATTTGGCGAAGGAGTCCTAGGGTTTTGTTTTTAATGGGCACGTTGCCTTTATAACAGAACACGATCATCGTAAAGACTTTTGTTTCGTTGTCGAGCCCCATGATGGAACTCCTGGGGGTGACCCCGCGGGGTGACAGCCGGGCTCTTCGAGGAGCTCTCAGCAAGAAGCACGACACACGGGTGGGTGAAGTCAGGACTTTCTCTCCTTTTCTTCCTTTTCAGAAATAACTGGACACGTTCCTGTGGTAGTACAGGGTTGGCAAGTCTAAATGGCACCGTCTGTCTTCAGTCTAGGACAGTCCAAATGTTTGTTTCCTTGCAGGTAGATTATCCCAAGTGATAAGTGAACACTTTGAAAAGCAGACTAAACCTCTCAAATACCTATCTTCCTGTGGTTTAAAAAAGGGGGTGGGGATTCATGAGCCTTTGGCTCCTGGTCACTCTTTATTGTAATTGCCTATTTGAAAGGTCTCTGCTAGCATATTCCTTCCCTACTCCCTTCCTTTCCCAGTGAACACTTGGTTTTAAATCCACTAGGATGCTTGTGAAAAACATAACTGCATTTGTAGAACTAAAAAACAAAAACAAAAGTTTTATTTTGTCCCCTTTTTTGGTCCCTGTGAAATTCAGGGCATCAACAATCCAGGGCATCTGAAAACACACGTCCTTCTCGAGAGCTTTGCTGGCTTATCCAATAGGTGCCATTATCTGTGTGTCACACGACGGAGGCCCGGGTCTGGGGTCTTGAACACATTGGCACACGTGGGATGCTGCCTCCCTCCGCCATCAGTCCAAAGGAGCACTGTCTCTGGGTTTTCTCTTAGCTTCTATTGCTGCTTCTCACTAACTTTGAGATAGCAATTCACTTCAAACTAGATAATCTTCTGGTCAGGAAAAAAAAAAAGCTAGTTCCTTTTCTCCATAAAACCACCTTTTCTTTGACACATTTTGGTAACTCCATACATTTCTAGGGCAGCATGACTTTCCATTGGTTGCGTAGTATGATAAAACACGAAAGACAATCTTTTAAAGATGCTTTTGGTACAAGACTTCCTTTTGCTAAGTTTAGAAAACCTGTTCTATACGTAATGACCCAGTAGTACTAGCCCCCAAGTATTACCGCCATCTTGGTGTGCTTCCAGCTGCTGGGCTGTGTGTGGGACAGACAAGAGAAAGCAGAACAGACTACTGACGCTGACTTGGTACTGACAAGCTAAAGGGAGATCCAACGTGAATTCAACGGTGTTTATTAAACATCAGATACACGGGAATGTGTCTTAGAAGTTAAAAAAAATAGCAAGATGGACTTTAAAAGTGCCACTTGAGGCCTTGTTTCAGAAGATGACTCAGCTGTCTGTGGCTGGAAATGATCTCGGCTCGTGGCGGTTTGGGCTCTCAGAGTGTTACTGTCTGTGGGCCAATGCTTACTTCTTCTAAGGTCAGCAAAAACGGCAATTACACATCATCCTGGGTCTGAGCGGGGAAAAATCAGAACCCCAAACGATGCTTTGCTTTCTCCATTGGAAACCTGAAAATGAAGCTAATTAAAAAGTTGTTTTGAAATTCAGTTTTTGGATTCTTCCCAGGGTCTCTTGCAAACGTGAATGTCTAAGAACGTATCTGTGATATGTATGCAAAATTCTGGGCAACGTACTTTATGATTCATTGCAAGTCCCCAAACATGACTGATAAATAATCTATCTACACACAACTAGAAAGATAATTAAAATTTCAGTTTAAACTTATACAAATGCTTTGTGGACTCCTGGCTGATAAAAATAAAACCGCCAGTGAATATTCAGTTGGGGTTTCAGTTTGCAGAATGAGTCCTCTCCAGCGCATCCTGTGATTCCCACGAGTCCAGAGGAGCAGGGCGGGTTCACACCCTCCACTTTGAAGAAACGGTGGACAGCAGCTAAGATTTACTGAAGGTCCACCGTAAGCCACACATTGAATAAACATCTTGCAAATATAAACTCATGCATTCCCTTCTACAGTCCTATTTTACAGATACTATTATTGTGCTATTTTGCAGATAAAGAAAATTAATGCACAGAGAGGTTGAGCATCTCACCCAAGGTTGCACGGCCACAAGTGGCGGAGCTGGGATTCAGGTTGAGAAACAATTACTACTCATTTTGCAGGTAAGAAACCTGAGGCTTAAAGAGGCTAAGAAAATTTCCCCCAAGTCAAAGCCTGGTAAACGACAATGCAGAAATTCAAACAAGGTCTGTCCGGCTGTTAACCCTTCGCTTTTAACCACGTTACTACAAAGTTTACTTTGAACACTGGTTTCCCAGTTTTTGGGTTGATACTAGGATATTTAAGCTAATGTGCTGCTGAATTCAGGCCATTATATACAAAAGATATATTGGTTTATTTCTCCCACTACATGATTTTTGGTGTCTGTTTCTCTTTGCAGACTTAATATATGCAGATCGATGGCTTTTACTTGGGATGCTGGAAGAGGCGGAGGGTAGTCCAGGCACGGTGGCAGGAGTAAGGTGCGATGAGTAGAAATGTACCAGAACCACGGAGAAACACTGTTGAAACACGTCAGCCGTGGCCTCGGAAAGAGCTACCATAGTCCTGTGGGTGCAGGCTTCCGGATGGAAGGGGCTGAGGCCCGCGTGGTTTCACAAAGGTTCCACGGAGAACCCGTCGCTGTCCCTAATCTGACGGAAGAGGCAGGAGGTCCCCTCCCCACACCTCAAGCTGTCTCACGGCCTTCTTGGAAAACGTTCCATCTCGTAGCGATTCCCTGACAATGGCGACGTACCGCGACTGACCTGTTTTCATCGTCTGGACGGTGCACTTGCGCTTTCATTTCTGGGTTGTGTTATCCTGCCATCTGTGGCCATTTAAAATCTGTAGGATTGTTCTTCCCACCACGGCAAACATTAAGGTAGGTCTTCCCCTTCGTGCTTCTCTCTGTTAAATGTATCCAGTTGGGGTTCGTTATTTCTGTGTTGAGCTCTTTTTGATATGAATTTCAGAATCCAATATATTAACTATCTACTCTTCCCAGATTTGTGTCATCTGTAAATTTGAAAAGTAGATCTTCATAAAGCTGTTGATTAAAAAAAGGAGGTTGAGCCCTGGACAATTTGGCTCAGCAGTTAGAGTGTCGGCCCGTGGACCAGAGAGTCCCGGGTTCGGTTCCTGCTAAGGGCACGTACCTCGGTTGCAGTTCGTCCCCGGCCCCCGTTGGGGTTGTGCGGGTGGCAACCAGTTGGTGTGTCTCTCTCACATCGATGTTTTTCTCTCTCTCTTCCTCCCTCTCTCCCTCTTGCTCTATCTGAAAATGGATGAAAAAAAAAAAAAGTCCCCAGGTGAGGATTAAAAAAAAAAAGTTGAACCAGGCAGGGTCAAATGTGAAAGTCCGTGTACAAGAGACCTATCTCAGGAGAACACTGACCAATGACATCTGTGTATATTCTTTAGATGTGGCTGTTCAATCAACTGTCAAGATTTCTGACGATCCTATCGCTTAGTAAAGTTCAAGGACATGGGTTTGAGTCCGACAGGCTCAATCCTAGCCATGCTGTTTTGGCTACAGACAAATTATATAACATTTTCGAAACTTGGTTTTCTCCACTGAAAAATGGATAATAATACTAGTCTAAAAAGAGTATTATAAAGATTGAGATTTTACATATGTGTGTGTGTATATGACATATATGTATAAAGTCTTCCCTAGAGTAGTCCCTCAGATATAGTTATTATTCAACAAACTATAGCTATTGTTATATTATTATTATCTACATGATATTTAGAGAGTTTGATCAATATATGACTTTCTATATCAGACTAATATCTGATAAAAAATAATGAGGTATATTTGGCTTAGCTTACCTTCTGAACCATTGATGATGTATTGACACTTATGTCTCTTATTTTTGACATAATCCAATATACAGTTTTAATCTATTCATGTTTCTCAGTTTGTCAAATCTCTGACCGAAGTTTCCATTTTTCTGTAAACAATAACATAGAGTAAAACTTGCCTTTCTAATCTTGGGGTCAGGCACCAGTATTGCCCGGCATTGCTGAGGGCCCAGGAAGAGAACTATGAACTATGACTGGTATTTTTATTCAGCAACTAATTTTGCCCAATATTATGTTTTACTGTGGATGAGAAGTTAAAGAGATATTAAAGATTTATTTCAAGTTAAACAAGAGTTAGCCTTTCCCTAGCTGGTGTGGCTCAGTTGTTTGAGCGTGGTCCCATGCACCAAGAGGTCGCAGGTTTGATTCCTGGTCAGGGCACATGGCCGGGTTTCGGGCTCCATCCCCAGTAGGGGGCATGCAGGAGGCAGCCAATTGTTGTTTTTCTCTCATGGATGTTTCTATCTCTCTCTCCCTCTCCTTTCCTCTCTCTCTCAAAAAATCAACAACAAAAAACATGTTTAAAAAGAGTTCATTGCTTTTGACTAAAAAGCAGGGTGTTCATGAGATGCCTGGAGGAAGTCTGATGGGTTTCTGAGCATGCTGAGATAGAGCATTTCAGATATAAGTTTATAAGCAGGATTTGGTCAACATTTTCATTTCTTCTTGTAGTTTCTAAAATAACATTAACTCTAAGATGTCAAATAACCTCAAGAAAATATAACCCAGTTTGTTGTCCGCACTCTGTGTAACATTGACTGTGTCCCTCGGACTTAGGGACGAAGGTTCGGTAATTTTGAAACGCAAAGCCATGACATAGAAAACCAGCGGCGTTATTAACTTTCACATCAGTGTGGAGAGCAGATGGATGTCTTAACCAAGAGCTAATGGCTGTTTTCTTCAACCTGTGGTTGGAATAATGAATAGCGTGGCCTTTTCCCGGGGCACTACAGGCAAAATGGAGAGTCTGTTTGTGTCTGAGTTCCGTAGAGGATGCCTTTGGCCGATGTGTAATAGCTTTCCATTTTATTCTTCTTTTCTTACGTTGCCGTTCTTTGTGGCAGCAATGATATGGCCTATTATTGAACGTTAATTTAGCACTGTCGATGGGCCCAGCTCTGCACTATCACGGCGTGGGCGTGGGCCCTGCTGTGGGCACAGTGTGCAAATGGTAAACACTCCAGCTGAGGTGATCATCTGTGGCATGAGCAGGGAACCCCACACAGGGCTCTGTCCTTTCCCTCGGCAGCTGAAAGAACACACAGGGACGCAGCAGTGCCCACACCCTGGGCTGTCATCTGCAGTGGGAAGAAGACCCCGGAGGCTCCGTGGAAAAGCAGAGCCGAGCTGAGCACGGAGGCCCGTGGCCGTGTGGCGGTCCCGGTGCTTCAGCTGAGTCTCAGGAACACGGAGAGCCAAAAGCAGATGCGATTTTCCGATCATTGCTGCAGCTTCGACCACCCAGCTCTTCTTCCCTTTTGTGACTGTGAATGAATTATTGATAAGGAATACTTCAAAAGATGTGCAAAAAATGCTTTTACACTCAACGTTTAGAAAACAAGGATGTTGAGGGAGGGAGAAAGCCCTGCCAATATTTTTCTGAGATTAAACAATAGCAAAGTGCCTTCAGGAGTCATTTTAATGAGAAGTCCTAGGTAGCTCGGCAGAGGTCTCCAGACAGGCAGTGCTCACCAGGAAATTAATTACCGCTGGCAGCCAGGCAAATGTATGCGGCTGTGGTGGCATTGTCGAGAATAAATATTCTTTTAATCAGCAATGCGGCCTTATTTCCTCAAAGGTAACATCAAACTTTAAATGCACGAGTCACATATATTTAGGGAAGAATTTCAAAACAAAGGGCTGGCGTGGCTTGCGGACCGCGGTCCCAGCGCGTGTCTGCGCGGTTTCCGGAGCGCAGCGGCGCGTGGTCTCGCTCGCGCGCCGAGACCGGGCACCGTCACCCGCAGCACTGTGCCGAGGCTGCCTCCGATCTGCGCTGCAGGAGACGTGGCTTTCATGATGGTTTATGGATCGATGACTCAGGTGCTTCTCCAGACGCCCTGCTGGGTTCCTGGGCCGTGTTTGCAAGTCAAAGCGGCCTCTGCTCCCCTCCGTGGGATTGCTCAGCTCAGGAGTCGCTTTCCTGCGGTCGCAGCTGACTGGGGGCAGCCTGCGTGGAGCACCGAGTCTTCAAAGTAGCAGGTGATAAGAGACGCTGGGTTTCAACAGCACAGGATATCAATTCACTGACTCACTGAGCACAGATGACGGCTACAATCAGGAGGGAAGGGCATTGTTTTACAGGATAAAGGTATTAGCCCTGAATCTCGTAATGCACTGTGTAGCATCCTGGTGTCTTTGAGGAAAAGCCAGGTTCTGGATGTGGGAATTCAGTACCAACTCCTGAAATGGATGCAAATTAAAAGGAGTGGTTTCTGTGACAGCAGAGGGGCCAGAATGCGGCCGCTGGCCCCAGGTCCCTACAAGGAGGCTGGCAGTGTCTCAGAATTTCATGTTGCCTGAATTTTTATCGAAAAGCAGCACAACCAACCCTTCTCCAAACATTTTATTTTGAGTTCCTTCAGGCTGACCATCTTCATTTTGTGTCTAATCTTTGTAATTATTTCAGAGTCGGCCTCCAAAACCAACAGAGTCAGGACAACTTCCAGCTTCTGAGTTCATTACGGGAAGGGACCATTCGCATCTTCCTGATTACTTCTGGTGTCTCCCCCCAAAACATTTCCAGTGGAGGAGACACCATTTTAAATCTTAGAGGCAGTTCTCAGAAAAACAAGTTCCCCTTCTTCAGGGTTTGATTGGCATCATCAACAGTAGTTTCAAAAGGGAAATTGTGATTTTGTATGTTAATAAATGATTATATATGCTAGTGTCTTTTTTAGAATGATTTTCTATCGTTTTTATCTTTCAGTTTGTTAAACTCCAATCAGTAATCAATAAAATCTATTGTTGTTACCTGCAGAATGTTCAGATAAACACTAGGTATACATGCTAATTAAAAAATATCATTTGATGATAATAGTAGTGATAGAATGATAAAATACTCTTTCTTTCAGATGACTGACTTACACGGAAATGATAATATTCATTCAATACAATGAATATTCAATGTGATTTAATAAATATTCATTGGACACCTGTGCTGGGCCCTAGGGAATGTGAAGATGAGACAGATTCAGTATTGGTTACATATAGGGGTAGATTGCATCATTGTTCTCAAATATTCACCCCCTTGCTGTCGGAGGGCTGCACCTCCCACCTGTGAGGCCTGCACCTTGCATTTGGGGGTCCTGCGTGAAGGGAATGGACTTCTCTCTTCCTTGGCCCCGTGACCGACGTCAGCCAACAACATGCGAGTGGACCCGACGAGGTGACACGGGAGCAGACTTAGAAGCATCATGGGTTTCCATCGGCATCCCTGCTCCTTTCTCTTTGTTGTTCGAATGGCATGTCTCAACCAAGAGCTGCTCCTAGCTCGAAATGTGACCCTTGCCCCAAGCTGCGTTCTGTGCTGCCAACGGGTAAGGTCTTCGTCGCGAGTCATGAGACTTGGGAAGCTGTGTCCTTGCCGCGTGAAGCTGGCTGACATTCTGCACGGAGCAGAGCCACCGTCCAGCCATGCTGAGGCCTCACGAGTTCTGAGGGTCTGCTCAGAAATCCATGCCCACAAAGGACACGCGCTCTAGTTCCAGAATCCTGCAAACTCAAGTTCTGGAACAGCTGAGAGGGATTGCAAGCGGATTAATCTGGGTTATTCTGGCCAAATTTGGATGCTGACATATTTTAGTGAATTAACTGTGCAGCTATCGTCACTAAATTTAAGTCCCCCAGAGATATAACTCTGCCTGTGTTTGTCCTAGAAGTTGGTTGTTAGTTCAAGGTCAAAGCTTCCATGTTTGGTTTATCCAGTGGAATGAAAATGAAGGCTTTTTTTTTCAGGGCTATTAACTTGTGAGGGGTATATCCATCCATAATAGGCTGTTTCCTCTTAGTAAGTGTTAGATATTAATGAACATCTGTAGCCCTCTCCTCCTGGGATCTAGGTCAACATGACTCTTAGCCAGAGTAAGAGAAGGCATGGGCATTGTAGTGTGTGTCCAAGGGTCTGGGAGCGAGGGGGAGAGAAACAACAAAGGTTTGACTGCATTCACACCGTACCATCGTTTCTGAGGTCTCTCCTGTGCCCCTGCACGTACCAGATGCCAAGTGAAAATCCTAGGACGTTGTGAAGAAAAAGTGAGAAAACCAAGATCGCTTAACATATTTTTGTTAATTCTTTTCAGGGTATGTGTTCCTATACATGGCTTGCCAACTGCCTTTACTCAGACTCGGTGCCCCGACACATAGAGTGGCAACATCACTGGTGCTCCTGGGGTCTGGGGGTCCTCCCTTAGCACCTGGTGCCTCCCCCTCCCCCACTGCCCCAGCATCGCGAAGCTCACGTGAACCAGAATAGAAGCGGTGGATGTCACTCAAAGGCCGAGGCTGGCTGGCGGCTCTCTGCTCCCGCCAGTTTCACTGGAAGACACACTGGGAGACCAGTGCTACCCGATGACATGAAACGGGTCTGGACTCACTGGACCTGCAAGGGAATTTCTGTGAGCAGGAAACAGTTTCTGTGTGTTACCTGTGGTTAGGCTGTGGTGTAGGCCTACAGATGGCTCCATCCTTTGCCTTGGAACCAGAGGTCTTTGACCTTCCAAAGTGTGTCCTTCCTTCCTTCTCCCCTTCAGACCCACGCCGGGGTCTGTACTGGGGTTACAGTGACAAACTAGTGACACAGTCCCTGTCTCACAGGTTTATAGCGCAGTGAGAACAGCTGGCATTTCTTCATTCCTTTACCCTGTGGAGGACTCGACCAGATCATCCCTTTCAGTCCCCGCAACACTGAGCTAGGCCCTATATTTACCACGAATTTAGTGATTTCAAACGCTGACGTCAGAGAAGTAAGTGACAGGCCCCACACCACACAGACCAGGAAGGGCAGGGCTGAGCTTCCCATGAGCTGCCTGTCGCCAGGCCGGAGGGCTTAAACCCTGGACTCGGACAGGAGCGGCCTCTGGAGAGCGGGGCGCAGGTCTGGGGCCAGCTCTGAAGCAGCCCGCTGGGCCCTGCCCTCCGTGCTCGGTCCTCTGCCCAGTGGGATTCCTCCTCCAGGAAGGCCTCAGGATCCGCTGCCGGGCGGAGTGATGGAGTTGGGGGGTGGGTGGGGGGAGGTTTATGGGGGATGCGCCTGGACCCCAGAGGTGTCTCTGCCTGCAGTCAAGCCTCCGTGAAGACAACTGGGCCACTCCCAACAAGGAAAGAACACCTGTCATAGTAACTGTCTGCTAATCCATTTGCTTCCTTGAGTGGCAGCCTCTGAGGGTCTCAGGCATCTTGAGGACCCCACCCCTGCATGGTTCCTGAGAACAGCATTTTCACAGTGTGGCAAGGGTCACACACCCCAGATATACCCGGGGTCATTGGGGAAGATGCGGGTCCCGAGGCCCTTGGCTGCCCTGTGGCCTCAGGAGCCCCGGGTGGGACCCAGCACGACCGTCCCGGCGGCACCGAACCGCGGCTGGAGCCTGCAGCTTCCGCTCAGCTGGTCCCTGGTGCAGGCCCTGCTGACGTTCTGCCTCTTACTCCTCCCACCCCACGTTTAATAGCCATGCAGACTCTCCACAGTAACTGTTCTATTAAACAAGCCTCCCTCAGGGGGGAGCAGCCGTTTCTCGCAGGGAAGGTGTCAGAGGACCACCTTCGAGAAGCCGCGCCTTGCTGTCTGCCCAACTTGGTGCGAGTTCAAATACAACGTCCTCGGAGGGATTTCACTTGCAGCCTAAAAAGCTCTGTTTAAACAATTTCCTACGTCAGAGCTGCTGCCTGGGCGTCCACGCTGCCCCACGCAGGCCCGCGGAGGGAGACCTGGCAGGAGGCCGGCCATCACCCCTGCTGCAGGCCTCCCTCCCCCGCACGCTTTTATTCCACGCAGCCTCATCCCCACACCCTCTTCCCACATTTATTTTAAGCAAATATTTAGGTTCTGAGGCTCCCCAGACCCTTTTGGGAGGAGGAGGAAGACGGGGTTTGCTGGGAAAATGGCACGACCGGAACTCGCGTTCCTGTGGGAGGCCCAGCAGGAAACCTTCCACGCGTGCGGTGGGTAACTTAGCCCAAGTCCAGGCCAAGCCATGGCCAACAACGGCGCCCACCGAGGCGACCTCTGCAGGCTAGGACTCGTTTTCGTGAGCGCGCCCCTGCTTTCCTGCGGGAAGCCGAGGCCCGCACTCGTTACCTGAACTCCAGTGGAACTACCGGGCGCTGTCGGGTGACACAGGCGTCTCGCAGGGGGCGGGGCTCCGGCCGCAGAGCCCAGTCTCCTGGTCCCACGGCTGAGCTCCAGCTGAGCGGTTGGTAAACGTGTGCCAACTTTTCTTGTCCCTGGTTGCAGGTGCGGCCTGTCTTGTGAGTCTGGGTCATTGGCTGCTCTCTCCCGGAGGAAGATATCGGGGCGCCCTGGGAAGGGGCGGCTGAGAAGGGAGGGGGCGTGAGTGCCTGCAAGGCGGGCAGCACCTGTGCTTCTCCGGTGACCGCGAGGCCTGCGCAGGACCGTCCCGCCCGGTCCGGGGAGGGGCCCCCGTGTCAGGCGGCCGGCAGGGGCAGGAGTTCCCACGGTGCTGGGCAGAGTGGCTCTGTAGCGGCCCCACTGGGACAGAAGAGACGAAGCCTTTCCACGCACCTTCTTTCCGGCTTCTCCTACAAGCTGCGCAGACCGCCCGCTGCCCGGCTCGACCCCAGGCACATGGTGGAGAGCTTTGAGCTCACAGGTGCTCAGAAGGGAAACATGGGGAAGGGGGGGCTCAGGAGGACATGTTTGCAGCTGGAGAGAGACTGCACGCCCGCCAAAGTTTTCTGAGTTGTTTACCTTAACGACTGAAATTCGATGGTCTCGTTCGGAGTGATGTTTCCGGCCTTCCCTGCGCCACCCTGACCTGAGTCAGAGCACTTGGTCTTGGACAATCCTGCCCAGTGCCCCCACCCCTGGCCTCCACCCCAGCCCAGTCCAAGCACGTTCCTGGCCTTCCGTCCACCTCGGGGTGACTACATGTTTGCTGCCTGGGGTTGCGATATGCTGTCCGTTTGTCTCCTGTCCAGAAAATTTTCTTTTCTGATCTCAAAATCTGTGGTTCTTAGTCGGTCCTTCCTGGCTCCCATGTGGGAAGTTCAGGCTCCTTGAGTTTTGTCCCTGATCTGTACAGGTTACACAGAGGCAGGACCTCAGACGACCCGCCTGCACCCCTGCAGCACAGAGCTCCCTGCAAGGTGAGCCCCTCCCCCATAGCAGCCAGTGTGGGGGAGAGAGCCAGCCCCTGCCTGCCCTCTGAGTGGGAACAGCGGGCAGGGTAGGGATGGGGGCACGAAGGCAATGTCAGCAGTGAGAGGGTGGGGGCACCCGTCAGGGGCTGTAAGGGAGTGACCTAGGCTGGGGGCCCAGGGCTGGGGGCACCAGACTGGGGCCTCTGAGGTCCATGTGTGTGAAGAGCTGGGTACACTAGTCCTGGAGTCTTACAGACAGAAGTAAGACAAGGTCCAGGAAGTGGGGAAGACCAAGTTCCCGAGAGTACTTCCCGAAGAACCCACAGCGGGCCATGAGGGGCTGCGGAGCCCAGCCCGGCAGAGCAGGAATGGGGTGAGGAAGGAGGGGCCAGAAGAGGTGGGGAGGAAGCAGTCCTTGGAGCCCCCTGTGGACTCTGAGGGCTCAGAGACCAGCAGGCTAGGCCCACGGGGGAAGGGGCCAGCTGGCTGTGAGGTGCAGGGCGGTGGAGGTGACTGCTGGGGGAACAGTGCTTTACCCAAATGTCCCAAAGCCCTAGACCCAGAAAGACACACACACACACACACACACACACACACACATTTCTTGGTAATGCGACATGCAGCACCATAGTCTCACCCCATTCCCAGGAAGAGAGCCCAGTTGCTGCTCTGGTCTGGTCACCGTGGTCCCGTCATGTTTCTGCACACGCCGTGTCCTCGTCTGCCAGGCAGGGGCAGGCCCTGGGGCTTGTCTCCTCTCTCCCAGCTGCCTTCCAGAGAAGCTACTTTCTCTTAATTCTGAACTTCATGGACACCTAGAGAGAGAGAGAGAAACATTGATGTGAGAGAGACACATTGACCGGTTGCCTCCCACACATGCCCCATACAGGGCCAGGGACTGAACCTGCAATTCTCCTTCTACTGCCTTTGCACAGCCTTGGCGGGAAGAGTCTCTGATGACAAATGGAGCCAGGCTGTAACTTCATGTCGTCTTGTGCTTAAAGAAAGAAAAACGAAATGAAAGCCCTGGGTTTACCTGGGAGCACAAGCGCGGGGATGTACTGGCTCCTGCACATCCCTTTCTCTCACCTGCCGTCGTGCTACTGAGACTGGCTGTCGCTGGTCCCCAAGGTGGGCCTGGTGACTAACCCACTGGGCATGCCAAGCCCTTCTGCTCACTCACTGCGACATTCTAATAGCGTCCCGTTCGGACCTTTGCTCAACTTTGTTTTGTGTGCTACATCGTTGTTTTAGCAGCACAGCTGAAATAATTTATCATAACGAATACTATCGACTCTCACTAATGAAAACACACTCAGAGGCTTTTCCGTGTTTCAGCTCTGTCCCCTGGCCGTGGGAAACAGACCCGCTGGAATCTGTCCGCGACCATCAGGTTGCCCTCTTCATTACAGTTCGTTGTCTGTTTCACTCGGCGTGAAAGCCAAACAGACTTCACTGAGGAAAGCGACACTCTGCTTTATTTCTTCTTACTTTGAAAGTCCTGTATGGCGCGATTTTCTCGGTAAAGGCCAGAACAGATTATTCTGTCGATACGACAGAGTGGGGTGCTTCAAACAACATTGCTGATGACGCAAATAAGGGTCAGTGCCGACTTCTGTGTTATAAATACGTGATCTCTTCGAATGAGGACTGATTGTGCCCTAGCGCCGGCACACGTAAGTCACACGCGTGACGGACTCAGCATGCCTCTGGGACGTGACTGCGTTTAGCATATGTCCCAGTCAGAAGCTCGTTAATTCTTATCCAGTGATTCTGATACCCCCTCCCATGCACACCGAGATGCTGAGGAACATTGTAGAAAGAAGAATAAAGACAAACACGCACCAGAAGATCCCCAAATATGTAGTCAAGTCCTCACAGGACACCAAGTACACAGAAACCCTGCACGTAACCTAGATTTTGTGGACAGCACAGATGGGGAGGCGGGCGATAAATCACCTGCAGGATGCTAAGTTGCAAACAGAAAGTTAGGCAAGATCCAAACTGTAGGAGTCCAAGTGTGAAAAGATTTAAATAAGAGAACAGGGACATGCGACACATTTTCTCTCCTTCTCGAGGAGTCTCAGGATCATAAGAATGTATTGGTGAACAATGCTCTAATAAAATAATAATTATAGCTTAAAATCAGAGAGTGCTCTTTAGAACATAATACCCTTTTACACACATTATCTCATTTAATCTTCTTGACCACACACTGAGGTCAGCATCCCTATACTCCTATTAACAGACGTGGAAAAGGAGGCGCAGGGGTTAAGTGGGTTGTTCAATGTCACACATCCAGTAAGTGGTCGAGCAGAGTCTCCATTCAAGCCTGTGACCCTCAAGCCAGCGCTGAGTCTCATCACCACGGCGGCCGGGAAGCACTGTGCCCTGTGCCCCGTCGCAGAGCTGGCTCATTCATTTCAGCCGTCTTTACAACGTAATTTCACGGCTGTGGCGTTAATGACCAGCCAGTGATCTATATCATCAGTCACTTAGAGATTAAATAAATGAATTTACGGTGCCTAGTTCATTAGTTCTGCCACACATTAATAATCCATACAGGAAAAATGAGGTAGAGAGCTGAGAATTAATCAGACAGCGTGACCTCTGAGGGGATGGCCTACCTGTATCCTGGAGAGAGAATGCAGCTGCAAACCCCAGTTCAGACCATGAATCTTCCGTATACCAGGTGAATTTGAGCAAATCAAGTCATCTCTTGAGCTTGGTCCCTATTCTGTAGGACAGTTCTTTGGAAAGGAAAGATTAAACGGATGCAGGGTTAGTGGCACATAACAAGCTCTCAGTAAGAATTATCATCACTATGAATATAATTCAGACAGCAGCTAAACACCACATCTACTTCATCTAGAAACTTCCAGGGGATGTAATTTGAAGAATTAAATCATCAATAAAGAATAAAACCTTTGGTATCAATTTGCTAAGTATTTAAAACACTTGAAGGAGGGATATTCATCAACCTCTTTTCTAGATGCCCTGGGTAAACATTTATGGTTCCTATCTAAAACTGTACTTAAAGGACAAGAAAAATTACTAAAATTTAAGGTCTAGAATAAAACGTGGTCAGTGACAGAGAATGCTAACATTTCATAGCATCTGAGAACAGAAAGATGACATCTATCTCTGAAAGTGGGGCAGCGTTTCGGTTTGACACCGTCAGCATAGCAACGACAATTGAAATTTAAAAAAATCACCAGATGTCAGTAGGTACCTAAGTATCGAAAAGGTGCCAACTCATCATATTGGACAACTCTAATACTTGATCATAGAACAGGAGAACTCAATAAGTGAAGAACAGGAACACAGCTGGTAGGACCCCCACAGAGGCTGTGGCTGTAGATGTTTAATTCTGAGACTAGGGTTAGCCCATAGACAGCAAAGCGTCCTACCATGGCAAAAGCTTCTCATGGGAAGACTCCAGATGGCAACTGATGAAAAATCATTCAATTTCATGACTATATTTCCACTAGGTTTTGAAAGGGTGTAACTTCTGAACAAGTGACATTACATCTGGGTTGATGGGGTTCACCAAACGGTGGGTCTGTAAGTGAAGGGAAACCAGTCTCCACCACCTGGATGTGACAGGCAATGGCCCATCAGGCCAGTGGGAAATCTTCCCCAGATTCTCACATTCACTGTCTTCTCTTCACATAATGGAGGCGACCGTGGATAAGTAAAATTGCATGGAAAAATCCAAGAAATGAGGGGATATGAGATATTATTTGCTATAAGATAAGAAAGGAAAGAAAACCCACGGAGACGTCTGTCTGACCTCCGTGACAGAGCAAGGACTCACCCTCAGGGACCATGGGCGAAGAACAAATGAAACGATGAAAGAGACAAGGAGCCAGGAACGTAACTCTGACATCATAGCAGGAGGACATTTATCTCATGTTCCATCATTTTATCTCTTCAATGTAGAAAATGCACCAGGCAAGTTGACTGGTACCGATGAAAGAAATACTCCTAAATTCCAAAGACGATTTAAGTTTAACAAAATTTTGAAAAAAGGGTGTTGTGAATCCAGCTAAAAGCTTCAATAAATGAACCAACAGAATGTGTCTCCTTTGCAAAGATATTTATAAACTAAGAAGAGATTTGAAGAGTATTCAAGTCAACACAGTCTAATTAGCGACCAAATCCCCCATGAAGGGACCCTAAGAGCTAGTTCTTCAGTGTAATCAGAAGTAATTCCAGCCCTGGCTGGTTTGGCTCAGCGGTTAGAGTGTCGGCCCGTGGACTGGAGAGTCCTGGGTTCGGTTCCCGCTAAGGGCACATACCTCGGTTGCAGTTTGTCCCCGGCCCTGGTTGGGGTCGTGTGGGTGGCGACCACTCGATGTGTCTCTCTCACATCGATGCTTCCCTCTCTCTCTTCTTCCCTCTTTCCCTCCCGCTCTATCTGAAGATAAATGCAAAAAAAAAAAAAATGTCCTTGGGTGAGGATTAAAAAAAAAAAAAGTAATTCCATCCCCCCCCCCCAGCCTCTGGGGACTGAATATAAACTTGACGTTGAACTATTCAGATCAGGAGGAAAAACAAAGTTGCTTCTGAGAAGCTTTACCCACTAGCTAGTCCTCAAATGGACTGATAGCCCACGTGAGTGGTTCAAACCTTCTGTGAGCCTAAAGTACCCCCCGCATTTGATACAACACAATGCCAGCGATCTCTGCAGAGCGCCTCTTCATCCCAGGCCTCAGGGATCACCTATAAGGAATTCCGAAACAAACAAAAAGGAACATTTTACAGAAAAGACCCCAGGAAGCACAGAAGGAAGTGTGGCATGGGGCGTGAGACCAGCAAAAACAACATAAAGCAAAACGAACCCCCGAAGACTTCAAATCTTAGAACGGAAAAGAAATCTGGTTATTATGTTTAAAGAAGTAAAAGACAAACTTAAGAAAAGTTCCAGGAAATGGAAAGCAAGGGATTATCAAGCATATTTTTAAAAAATCAAATAGAATTTATAAAATTGGAAAACATAATACTATAAATGAGTGCTTCTTATAGATTAACGTGCATGAAAAGTGGCCTGATGGCTTGTGAGAACACAGATTCCCGGGTCCGACTCTCGTGGACTGTGTCTCAGCTGGTCTGAGCTCAGGCCCGAGAGTTTGCATTTCAAACAGGCTCTGTGGAGAACGCTGCTGTAAATACAAGCACCCCGTGGGTGGGTTTGAAGGCACTTTAAAGCAGCTACAGAGAGAATTAATACGCTAGACGATAGGTCAAAAGGAATTATCCAGACTGCATCCAGGAACAGAAACAGATGGAAAATATAAAAGAGAGATGCAGACTCATGGAGAATAGCATATGAGAAGAGAAATAAGATATAGCAGAGGCCGACATGAAGAGAGTAATGATCGAAGATTTTTCAGAGGTGATACGAGATACAATTCTCAGATTTAAGAAGTCAAATAAAATCCAAGTAAGATACTTTTTTTTTTTTTAAGTAAAGGGAACAGCTTAATTCCCCAGCCAGCAAACTGATCCGTTTGTCACTTTTTTTCCTGAGATGGAACCAGAAGACATAAAAGTGGGACCATGTGGGGAACCCCGGGAGCTGGTCTGGGGTTCCTTCAGTTGCAACTTTGCATCTTTAGAGAGTTCGGGGAGCTAGAGACCTGGGGTACTGCTTCTCCTCTGATCTTGGCAGGAAACAGGGAAAGGGAGTGTATGTTGCCCTGATTTGTTCTACATATCTGGGGTTGGAGCTGTGTTTTGCTTATCGAAGGTGTGGTGATAGAATGTTCACTGATCTCTGGACTCCCACTTCACCTGGAGGTCGCGTCGGTCCATCCCCCAAGGTCGCCATGCTGTGCGTGGTCAGCTATTAGTGCAGTGACGACTTAGGGGGTGTCAGGAGTTCGGGGCTGCCTGGACTGGACGGGGTGGGCTGCAGGAAGATCTGTCCATCTCAGATTTTTGTATGCTAAAATGCTGTGTCTTCTAGAGAAAAGTGAAGTCCTTTATTCCATAGATATTTTCAATAAATAACTAAACAGAAGGATTTTTTGTTAACCCTCACTGGGAAAATCACATTAACAGAACATTCTATTCTCTGAGGCACTCCTAGTGAACCTAGATTTTTACTTTAATTTGTCTAAGTGTTTATCTGTCTACCATCAAAGGACTAGAAAATTGTGTTATAAATAAATGCGAGCAACTGAAAACTAGCCGAGAAAATTCTCTCCTCACCTCCATTAATTTTAGTAAATTAATTTTATGTCAGAATAAAATCTATTTTGGTGATCTCATAGGATAATACAAGTATTACTTAGCTAGAATAGTATAACCCATTGAAAAGCATCATTCTTTGACTCCTCTGTTAAATACATAGTTATTGATGACTGGAGGCGTACTATTAGCTACACACATAAGTACTAGGGACATAAAGCTAACAAGAGTGTAGATTCTGCATCTGGCTATGCTATCACACCTGAGACCAGATGACTTCTCCTGCCACAACCAACTGTAAAATTGGACAGAGTATATGGACAACAGCTGGCACAACAATGCAATCGAGGGGATGAGGGAAGCAAGAGAGGAGTCTCATGATTGTACAACTCGCTGTCTGGGGACAACTTCCTGAGCATGGCACAGAGAGCTGGCACCTGAGAAGATCATGGTGGCCTCACTGGGCTAAGGAGACTGAGATGAAGCTGGAATCGGTTGCAATGGCTGAACTCTGCAAGATGAGGCATCAGGGACAGGGGACTACACAGAGTGGGTCCCAGTTTCTGTGTGGCATTGCCTATGAATTTGGCTGACCGAGCTGTATGTATGCAGAGTGAAATCCCCCAAAGCTCACTAGAGAGTAAGTAGAACAGGGACACTAGAGGGTGAGTATCTATGGGAAGGGCAGTACCAGGGAACATAGGAACTCTGGCCCTGCCAGAGTGGAGAGGGCATCTGAACACCTCGATAACACCTTCACACCTAACTGAGACATGAGAAGGGTCACACCTTGGGAGTACGAGCCACAACCTAAGCCCAGATCCAAAATCCAACAAGATCTTCAGAGAAGACAGATTTGGATGTTGAAGGGGTTGTGAAATGCATTAGGCTTTGCATAAACACAGCATAAACTCAAGCCACCCCAGCCAGCAACTGAACTGTCTGCTAACACAAGAATCAACACTCTTCAGAGAGGACAGAATCGGGTCTCTACAATGTACTAGCAACAAGGTCCAATATTCAAACCAAAAATGACTAGGCATAATACAAATGAATAGGACATTATGATTCATAATCAAGAAGCAAAACAGTACATAAAAAGCAACCCTGAGATGGGCCAGTTGTTGGGGTTTAAAAGTCACAATTTAAGTTCCTGCTCTCCAAGTCATTATAATTTGGTAGAAGAAGCAGATTTGTAAAAAAAAAAAAAAAAAAAAATGCTGTTAAGTGTGAAATGAACACTATTAAAGTTTGTGGTTGGTAGTATGGTTTTGGCACAAAAAAGTAATGATCAACTCTTTGGGATGGATTCAGAAAGGGCTCACAGACAAAGCATCTGAGATAGGTTTTAAAGGGCTTGCAGGGCTGTGGAGGGGAATAAGGGATGAAAAACAGAAGGGACGTGTGTAAAGGCATGATGGCTTGAAATAGCAGCCCCGTGAGAATTGCAGTGGTTAAGAAGATGGTGTTGAGAGCATCTGTAAAACTGAGATAATAATATGACCTCCCTCTTTGGATCGTTGTAAGGATTAAATGAAGTAATCTAGGAATAGTGCTTAAGTGATGATAAACACTCAATAATGTTGGTTGTTACCTAGGGAAATGGCTTGGTATATTTTCAAAGAAGCTATGTACATCAGTAGGGCTGCAGTATACATACAGGAAAAAGACATAAAGCCTTGTATGGGGCTGAAGTTCAGTGAAATCGAAGATGAGAAAGTTCCAAGCTGTGCTGGTGTTTAATCAGCTCAGGGCAAACCAGCATTTACAGGTTCACTCTGAAGAGGCGAAGCAGGAATGGAAATGAATTGAGTGCCTTGAATGAGGCCTGCAGGACCGACAAGGGCAGAGGGCGCTCATATTTTCCCCAGGGCACTAATGTCAACTCTCCTCCACGTGAAAGGCTAATAGACAGATCAGGGCCACTATCCAAACGGCTCAGAGTTCAAAGAGAGGTAGTTGCAGATAATGGCTGCGGCTGAGAAATGGGGTCAACACAGAGGAAAATCGCCAATTAGCTCAACATCAACCAGACAGAATGTGCCCTGGAGGACAGAGACGGCATGCTATGCTAAGAAACAGCAATACGACCGAGACAGTAATAACCGATAAAAACTGAAGTGTAAATACTGCCAGATTCCCATAGTGGATAAAATATGGTGATGTCTCCTTCTTTGTCCTAGAAAAACGTTTTTAGATAATTTCCTAAAAATGACACTTTGGTGTCAGTATGTTTATTTATTTTCTTTAATGCCTCAGCCACAGAACTTCACTGACAGTAACACAGCCTTTGGTGACCGGTGTCTGTGTCCCAAACACACGCCTGCCTCTCTCCATCCCTCAAAGCGTGATGGAGTGCCCAGGCGCCGCATGGCGTCCTGCAACGCTGGAAATTTGTCAGGAGAGAAAATGAATCCCTGAGATATGGACTTCCCCTAAAAAATGACTTGTTCAGATTTAGACACCATCTGGAGAAGGACGCACCTCTTTATCTGCGCCCTCACTTGCTCACTCATCAACTCCGCCCCCCCGTGCTGGGAGGGATTACAAACAGGTAAATAGACAGGATTCCTAGCCCCTGTCCTTAAAGGACTTCTGGTCTGTAGTTAACAGCGTAAGGTCTAAATAAACCATTGGCTGAGAATGAGTTACTCCAAAATATATAAATAGCTCTAATAAAAATAGCTGAATCTGGCCCTGGCCGGTTAGGCTCAGTGGTTAGAGCATCGGCCCGCAGACCAATGAGTCTCGGGTTCGATTCTGGTCCCTGGCCCTGGTCGGGGTCGTGCTGGAGGCAACCAGTCTATGTGTCTCTATCACATTGATGTTTCTCTCTGTCTCTCTCTCCCTCCCTCCCACTCTATCTGATGATAAATGGAAAACATCCTCGGGTGAGGAATATATATTAAAAAAAAAAAACAGCTGAAATCTGTTAGGTGAATCATGAAATAATAACCTCAAAAACAAAACTATGTATTCATGTTGAACAATGGCCCCTTCACTGCTAATAATAGCCATTATATATATTATTTATGTTGAACAATAGTCATTGCTGATCATTTATATGTAATATATATTATATACTATTTATACAATATATATTATACACTGCATATGCAATATATTATATATACAGATATATGCAAATGTGAGAGAAGTTCCAAGGTTACAGCCCAGCCTGAATATGCTAGGAACAGTTAAATAGCACGACCTTAGTCTCCAGAGCCAGGGCGTTGATCTGTCCACACAGGAAGTCCCATAGAATCAATGACTGTTGCCTAGTGGGAAAACAATCTCAGTTAGAATTCAGCTTGGAAGGTTTTCTCTATCCATCAAAAATCCAGGACTGGTTATAAAGTCCTTTGCATTGCCACAATACTCTGAGAAAGACGTAAGAAACGCAACACAGACAGAAAGAGATGTAGCTATAACGTAGTAGTTAGGATTCAAAATCCTGTCAGATTTCACTCAGAGCCATGCTCTTCCTCTGGGCTCCCCTCTGGGGGAAAGGGCGTGGGCTTTGGGCTTGGAAAGGTAAGAGGTTGAGTCCTGGCCCTTGGGCAAAGTTCTTCATCTCTTTGCCTGTCACTTCCTTCACCTTTAAAATCCCAGCCCTCAGCAAAGTGCTAGGTGTGCACTTAACAAATTTCTGCCGAGTGAATGAATACCTGAAACAAACAATAGCTAATTGTGAAGTTGCGCAGATCAAAAGAAATGCCATTTCTTTTACATTTGCATAATGCTTTGCACATAGCAGGTGCCAAATAATGACAATAAAATACATTTATTGGTCATCTAATAGTATTCATCTTATGCAACAATGATTGGAACCTGGGGACTCGTGTGAGGCTGAGAATGCCAAGTTTGTTACAGTGGTCTCGGCAAGCAGCGCTTAAGACACCTGCACGATGCAGGCCTCAGGCTGTCTCTGCAGGCGTGCTTGCGTGGCCACACTCCGCGCCTTAGATGCGGTGCACCTTTGAATGTCTTTGCAAGGGCATGTGTGCGCTGGCTCGACCGCAGTAGCCTCGGTAATTTCCTTCTACCTTATAAACTGAGTTCATGAACAATCCATTTCTGCCACCTTTCTGGCCGCTGTAGGCATTTTAAGTGTTTAAGTGTGCATTTCTGCTTTACGATTAAAGTAAAAGTATTGAGAATTGCACTACAAACATACGAAGCTCTCCTTTGAATGAAGTACTGGTGGAGAAAAGCTTTACTGATGAGATATGCAAGCAGAGAACTCAATGGTTGCTGAATATCAACATGTATTTATTGTTTTTAAATCCTCACCTAAGGATATGTTTTTTTAAATTGATTTTTAGAGAGAGGGGGGAGAGAGAGAGAGAGAGAAACGTTGATGTGAGAAACATGGATCGGGTGTTTCCTGTACACACCCCAACGGGGGATCGAACCTGCAACCTAGAATCAAATGCACAACCTTTTAGTGTATGGGACGATGCGCCAACCAACTGAGCCACCCAGCCAGGGCTATCTAGGTGTATTCTTAACTCATACCACATATTGGTTAATTGAAAATCCATCAATTTTAGGGAAACTATGGAAATTCTGACAGATGTATTTTAGCAAAGTGCATAAGTCTGACCCGATATTTTTAGGCAAGGTATAAGTTGACTCAAGATTACCTGTAAAGATGAAATCGATATGAAGATAATCAAATAATATTAACCTCATAAAACTGACAAGACTAATGGAAAATAAGGTTCCAATTTGAACAAAAGATGAAGTGAGAATAACAACAATGAAAAAATATATTTTGATTGTGGAGGTACATTGGAAAGTGACCTGATCCAAGTTCAGCAGAAATATTAATAACAATCGAGTCATTAAGACTGTCAGCCAGAAGTATGCCATTAACTATAAAGGAGACAGAAACAGGGCAGATTTTAATATTATCAACATAAACTTCTATTCATATATTCACTCAACACATTGACTTTGTTGTCTGCAGCCTTAAATGTACTGCTTAACTTGAAATAACTTGAAATTTAATTTTAGTTGACCTTTGGTGTTTTACAAATATAGACCAGGCTTGTTTGCTCTCATTTAAGTCCTGAATTTAATTTAAGAATAAAATTCTGTGATTCAGTGTGAAAAGCAGTTTTTATATTTCCAGCTAAATTAATCATTAAAAAATGTATTTCTTTTTCATAATTTAGAAAAAGGACAAGAACCTTTGTTTTGTTCATGGGTGTATCCAAGTGCCTACTTCCTGGAACATGATAACTATATTTATTGAATAAGTGAAACCGTGTCATTCCCATGACCTTATAGGAAATCACAGCAAAATGAGAAAACAGTCCATACAGTGAAGGGATTGTTTTTAACCCTATATTTGCTATGGTCTGAATGTCTGTGTCCCCCCAAACTCATATATCCTAACCTCTCAAAGGTGATGGTATTATGAGGTGGGGGCTTTGGGAGGTGATTCCATCATGAGGATGGAGCCCTCATCAGTGGGATTAGTGCCCTTCTCAAAGGGCCCGCAGTGCTCCCTAGCCCCTTCCACCACGTGAGGATGGGAAGTCTGAGACCCAGAAGATCTCAGACTTTGACCTCAGACTTCCGGCCTCCAGAACTGTGAGAAATATATTTCCATTATTTCTAAGCTACCCAGTCCATGCTATTTTGTCACAGCAGCCCAAATGGACAGAGGCATTAATTACGTACTTTGGTCTAACTAAATGTGGTAATAGACTATGGTCATTTGTTAGCTTAATCATTTTCTTTGGAAAATAAAATTTGTCCATCATGTATAATTGGGGAGGGAAATTTCACTGGGTCGTTCAATCGCAGTCTGACTGCCATGGCCACCGAGCTTCTGAGGAAGGCAGTGTGCTGCTCTCCGCTGGCAGACAGCGCTGCCCTTGACCTGTCAGCTCTCTGCGCCAAACCGAGCCTTGGCTTCTTTTGTGTTGTCTATGAGTTCAGTAAGTCGTGGCTGGATCGAACTGCTTCTGAGGGACCACGGAATTGTAGGTCTTGAAGACTGTGTGCAGCAGCGGTAAAAAAAGAGAAGAAGAAAGGCCAGAGTGTTCTTGGCATCACCGGGAAGTGCATTAGAATGAAAATAGAAAGTATAATGTTACCCTGAAGAACATGTTCTGGTCACTACACTTCCAGAAAGCTGTGACTGTCCTGGAAAAGGGCCAGAGTTTGGGGTTAGTCTCATAGCTCCTTCAGAGTCCTTGGTGACCGAAGGAGCGGTGACAGGGTGTGAAGAAGGGAGATGCTGCAGGTGGAATGTCAGGGCACCAAGGGGGCAGCCTTCGTTGGACTGGATCCGGAGAGATCCCTGGGGCTGGCTGGCACCTGTAGCTTTATCCACAGACTCAGCCGCCAGTGATCCTGAATGAATGAGACCACCTCTGCCTTCTGGGGCCTGGGGTTATGCTGTAGTGGCAGACTCTGGTCTCTTAAGATAGAAAAGATGTCAGTTTCCTCCAAATAATTGTCTGTTTTGCTTCATATCTTTGTTAGAGCAGCCGGCTACCTTTAGGATTTTCAAGTGAGTTTTATCTTTTAATCTACCCATCTTGCTAAACCAGGGTTAATCCTGGCACATACCTGCATTTAGACCCCATGTTCCTTATCTGCTGTTCCTACTGTGAGCACTATCTGGGTCAGTCACCCCTACGTCACTGTCGCTGTTGTTTCTGACCCCAGTGAGTCAACTATGTTCCTCCTATGACACTGCCCCAGCCTCAGCCTGGGTTGGCCACTCTGCTTTGCCTCCACACCCAAGGCAGAGACATTAGCCTCCCTTTCTCTGCGGAGAAAGGGAAAGTAGGTTATGAAAGAGTCTATAAAATTGTGTTTCATTCACCAAGTCCAAAATTTAAGAACTCAGGGTGTAAATTCTGCCCCTTTTCATAGAGGGTAGCAGACCCAAGGAGTATAGTTATCCCAGAGTTGTACAGAGCAGAAATTAAGCGAGACCCAAAAGAGCTTGAATCGGTTAAAGAAGGATCGATCTATTATTTCACTAAAGGAAATGTATTTTCTACTCGGTGACTGTAACATTTGAAGATGATATTGAAGGGCAACCAGGTTTGTTCACTACGTGCAATTGTTGACATTACACTGAACGAACAATGGCTTTAATGAAGCATTTCTGTTGCTTTTATGCTCATCACGTTGTTGAAGTAGTGTGTTTTTTAGGTCTTTTTTTTTTTCCCCTTTTCATTGAATTTATTTGGTGACATTGGTTAACAACATTCTACAGGTTTCAGGTGCACAATTCCACAACACACCATCTGTATCTTGTCTTGTGTATTCACCACCCCAAGTCAAGTCTCCATGTATCACCATGTATCCCCCTTCTAGGTCTTTTTCATATTTTTATCCTCCCAGTCCCAAAAATAAAAGATCAGCTTTATATCTTCATGGCTTCACCATAATAAAAACAATAATGCATATTTATTGAATATATATTGCAAGCTAAGTGCTTGATATAGATTTTCTCATTTAATCCTCAGAGCAATCCTATGTGGTTGATACTATGAGTGTATGCATTTTGCAGATGAGAACAGCATTCCATGGTGTGAATCCCGCCCGTCAGAAGATGGAGCCTTACCGTTAGCCACTGTGTGACGCTGTCGCCAAGGGCTACAGGCCACCCTTCCTACCTGGGTGCCTGCCTTGCAGGGTCCATCCCAGGAGGCTGGCATCCATCTGTTCTCCAGGCCTTATTTCAGGCCCAGCCACCTCCTGATGAGATGCTTTCCATTGGAACCAAAGCCCAGAAAGTTAATAAATCTCCTACCCATGCCCAGGAACTCAGCAGACGGAATGTGAGAGAGGCCACAGCAGATGTGAAGTGATGGAAACGGCAGAAGGTGAAACGCGAGGGAAGTGAATGGATTACCAAAGCATGTATGGGTAGCATTACCCAAGTAGAGCAAATTCAGCATCAACTCAATTCTGGCCGCGTGCAGAGGGAAAACACGGGCAGGGGCAGCCGAGTCAAGGGTAATGAACAGCTTCATTACTCTCGCACTGTGCAGCTGCATGCGGGTTTCTCTGCTGTTTATTAACACGCAGAGGTTAAAGTTCGTGGAAGATGCCGTTCGCAACCTCACGGAAGGCTAAGCGCGCCTGCAGCGGAGAGCGCGGCTGGAAGTCGCTTATAAAAAAGTCCCCTCGTCTTCCCAGTAGGGCGATGTGCTGAGGTTATTTTAGAAATTAAAAAGAAAGCCTTTTTAACAAGCAGGCCGAATCCTGTCGGGCAAGTCGAGCACTCCTCTCTGCAGGTGAGTCTCTTTCCAGTCAGGCAAGGGTAATGACGCCCAGGCTCACCTGAAGACATGCATGTGTGTCTATGAAACCCTGAGCCACGCAGAGACCTGGCTGTCGAAGTAAACAGTGCCAGCGCGGGCCTCTGGGAGATGAGGGCATTTACACTTACACCGGCCATGGCCTGGGTTTCCACACCCCATGTTCAAGGTGTGTCCCTAGGCCACTTGCATAGCTTCCTGAGCCCCAGCTTCTGTATGATACAGTGGGGTGATTGCTACCTCGGGGGATGATAAACAACACAGTACCTGGAAGCGGACTGCTCCAGTGCCCTGCACACAGTCCGCCCTCCCTGAGTGACAGTAAATCTAATTACGGGAAGTGCACAGCTCCACGCCAAGCACACAGAGGGGCTTAGTCCGCAGGGTTGAACGAGATTAATAGTGCTCACCGTGGCAGGTGCGTCTGCGCCATCCGTGCTGAGGGAGGGGTCAGGCATGACCTAGCAGTTCAGGAGAGTCCTGATGGAAAGGCCGACTGCCATTGGTTCTTAAACTGGAACGTATAGGTAGCTATTTATCTGAAGTATTTATACTTGGTTACCTTATCGATCTTTCTAGCGAGGGGCTGGCTCGGGATAACTGAGCTGGGTGATGCAGGTGGTGCCTCAGAAATACCTTCCACTATTAAACGTGTAAGACTGCCCGTCCCTTGCGCGCACCCATGCACACAGAGAGCTACTCCGTCCCTGTCGTGCACGTTTCTTCAAACACATGACTCCTTTCTTTCATTCATTGCCTACTTTTGATAGAGACTGGGATACGGAGACCTGGTTCTCTACGATCAGAGAACCCTCAGAGCCAGAGCAATGCTCAGTGGCCTTTGGGTCACCGGGAGCTCTGAGGACTGCTGTGCACTGGGGGGCACGTATCTTTTGGGGGAGCCACGCTCAGCCCCAGGTGTTTGTTACCACGAGGAACTGAACCAATGCTGCAACAGCTTCTGACATCTCAAGGAAAACCGGAAGTCAGGGGTTTTGTGTGAGACTGACCAGACTTCAAGATCGACAGGAATCTTTTTCAGACACTGCGTGGCACCTGAATGCGGCCCGTGATTTGTGTGATTCTCGTCCAGGTTGGCTTCTCCACGACGCTCACCGTCTCGAACAGCAGACACGGAGGTGCTCCAGGGCTCAGGCAGGGTCCGAGGGTGCCGCTGTCTCAGCTCTGCAGGCTGCGCGACAGGCTGGATTCGGGGCGATGTCGAGGAACTAGGCACAGGCCCGAGGGCGAGGCGGGTGTCGGAGGAAACTTAGCCGCGTGTGGAGCAAGTGTCCCAGAGAGTGACTCAGGCGTGTCAGGAGGTGGGGACGGTAGGGGCGCAGGGGCAGACAGTGGGCGGAGCCTGCAGGGGGAGGAGGCAGGGGACAGCCATCTCCAAGGCCAGTTCACTCTGCTCTGCAGCGGAGTTCCTGCGAGGACACGGCGAGACGGATGGGAACTGGACCTACAAGGTGGGGCTGTCTCCGGTGTGGAATGGATGTGCTTTCAGCGTAAATGGCACGATGCCGGCTCGTTATTGAGTGAGGGCTCTTTTTCCCCTGAACAGGAAGTGTAGGCTTAGTCCAAATGCCTAGGACAGGGCTCTGAAAGGAACTGGGACTAGGCCTCTGGCTAGAATTCACCTGCGGGCCAGCGACCAGGAACGTGACATGCATGCGTGCAGGGTGGCTGGAGAGGCGTCTGGTCCGTCCTCAGAGAGGGATATGCTCCCACTGAGAACCTCGGGCACTGTGTCCACCTCCCACTTGCACTGGTGGAGAGAGCCCTGGGTGGAGGGCCAGAAGGAGCCATCCCTAGCTGCTCCTCAAGAAAAGTCCTCTCTCTGAACATGACTCAGAGGATGTTGGTTGCTTGGAAGCAATCCGCGTTCTGACCAGCCTGTCGTTGATGCCCTCGCATATGTAAGCCGCATTCAGATCTACGGGGTACCTCTGCTGAGCTAACGGGTGGACCTGCCCGAAACTGTTGTAAGAGGGACCGATGAGCTGCTTGGGGAAGAACTCATTCCAAACCACGAGGAGCCAGACAACAGCAAGTGGACTCAGTAAGAGACTCAGAATGTCGCCTGGAGGGAGACACAATACAGTCACTGTCACTGGGAATTTATCTTGTGGGTCGGCAGCGGCCCAGGTCCCACTGGAATCTTTTATGAGTCCCACGGAGAGCAGAGATTCTTTGTTTTTTAAAGTCCTTAAAAATTGTTTTACCAAATATTCTGGCCACAGATACCACTGCGTGTGCTCCCCACGGAGGACGGGAACCAGAGCTCTCCCACCTTGTGATAGACACCAGCAAGGCTTTCTGCATGAGGCCCCGCCCACGGGCGTGCGGGGCGGGTGCAGGCGGAGCGGCAGACAGCCAGGGGCGCACAGCCCAGCCGGTGCCCCTGAGCCCGAGCGAGGCGCACGCTCACACCCAGGGGCCTTGGGGAGCATCTGAGGTCCTGCCCGGGAAAGCAGCGAGCGAGAGGAACACGAACAGCTCCCATTGCAGGACCCCGCGAGCTCAGTCTGCCAAGGCTCTGTACAACTCCTGTTTTAAGTCAGGACTCGAAAGGCCTGAGCTCTGCCACTGTCAGTGAAGGGGTCCGCGGACCCTTGTCACCTGTGCAAGGACCTGACGCCACGAGGCATGTTCTCGCGATTTCGTGTCCTTAGGTTCCTTGACCATAGGTTCCGGGAGCCACTCTGGCCTGTGACGTTCTTTATTAGGAAATTCATAAACTAGTCCGTTTTATTTAAAGACACAAAGAGATACACATGCGCGCACGCACACACACACAGCTGAAGAAGAAGAGAGAACTATGTAGGAGGCTTGAGCATATAGAGCTGCTGGCATGAAATTTACTGTTTGAAACACGAGGTCTCATTTATCTCACCAACAGTCCTCATTTAAAAGGGACTTGTCGCCCTGGCCAGTTTGGCTCGGCGGTTAGAGCATTGGCCCTGGGACCAAAGGACCGCGGGTTTGATTCCCGGTCAAGGGCACGCACCTGGGTTGCAGGTTGATCCCCGGCCTTGGTCAGGGTCATGCGGAGGCAACCAATCGAGGTGTCTCTCTCACATGGATGCCTCTGTCTCTGTCTCTTTGTCTCTCCCTCCCTCACTCTCTTCCACTCTCTCTAAAAAATCAATGGAAAAAATATCCTCAGGTGAGGATTAACAATAAATAAATAAATAAATAAATAAATAAATAAATAAATACCAAGGGACATTTCGGGACCACAGGTAAGGAAAGGTGTTTCCTGTCCCACGTTTCAGGCTGAGTGGAGAAAAGGCGGCTTGTGAAAAGATGCATGTCCCAAGCTGTGCTGGCTTTGAGAGCAACACTGCATAAAAACCACATTAATTTTTTTTTTTTGCTGGAAACCTTTTTCTGGAATAGAGTTCAGATCAAGAACACAGCCGAAAAGGGAACAGTGTCGCACTGTTAGGTAACCGTTATGAACGATACCCGTGTGCTGGCTCTCCGGCAGACGGGGGCCCTGCGCCTTTCCGTGCAAGTGGCTCACATCAGCGCTGACATCTTCCAGATGTTAGGAGCTTTGATTTTCCCCCCGCGCTGCAAACGGGTTGGCATGGAAACAACTCTTTGCTGGCAACGTGACACACAATTCAAGGCAAAACGCATTTTAACACAGATGAATAGTCCGGGAATCTGCCTTTAACAGAAGTCATTCTGAGAGCTGTTCTGAATGTGTTGGTGTTTTGTGACAACTTTTTCAACTTAGATGGGAGAAATCAAACTGTTCCGTGTTATGCAATGTAACTGTTACTTCAGTGTGGCTTGGAGCTCACTGAATAAAACCTTGACGCTTAGAAGTGGACTTTGGGTACAAGGAACCTAAACGGAAAAGCTTGCTCCCGAGAAATTACCTATTTGTGTGTCAGAATGAACCTCTGAAATGAGCCCGGTGCAGACTGCTGGTCCGCTCTGGGCTCTAGTGCCGTCCTCGTTTCCCATGGAGGAAAAATAGCTCTTCACTGTGCCTCGCTAGCCAGCCCTGTCCACCCACTCGGCAATCTCTCCTCCACAGAGGCTGTTCACCACCCCCGAGGGAGCCCCTCGCGCCGAGCCGGCGGCCAACCCCTTCAGCACCCTGTTTCGCTGCCTCGGCCACAACAGGCCCCATGTTCCAGAGCGGCAGCTACAGGCCATTGGCTCTCTACCAGCCTGTGTCCCAGGGACAGTGCTGAGCGGTGTTCAGGGCGACCTCGAGGGACATGAGCTGAGGGGGAGAAGAAAGCTGTCTGTGTTGGCTCAGGCGGTGAGATTCTGAGACTGTGCATCACCACAGCGTGACTCAGAGGAGGTTTGAGTTACGACAGACCTCAGAGACATTAGATGGCGGATTCCAGGGGCCATCGCATCCGTCTGTCCCCCAGGTCCTGGCCGGGGCTTGGCGCATAGTTCAACAAAGGACCGACTGAAATATAAAAGCACAGTGGCTATGCTTATGTACTTTTCCCAGAGTACAATTGAGTCACTTTGCTGAGTATTTTATAAATGCAAAGTGCTGCTTTCTAGGCTAACAAGATGCCTAAGATGCTGCTTCTTCTCCCCAAAACTTAACATCTAATTTCTCTTATACATACATTTCAAACAAAGACTTCATCTGGGGACGTTGTCTGTTTACTAGCACAGCAAATTTCTGCACACACTCGACCTCACTGACAGTCGGCTGACACTGACCAGTTATCATAATGTAGTTATTGCCATGTGTGATATGTCAGCATTGGACAGTCTTGAAAACATGGCCACAGTCTCAATAAGCCACATCCCCTATGAACATGCAGTTCCCCTGCTGTGTACAGTCTCAGCCTAGGGACAGGCACGGTAGGCAGGGGGGCGTGAGCGAGCTACAACCCCAAGATTCTGAGTCAGAATACACGCGTTACATCTGCTGTGGCCCTTCCCAGTCTCATCACCTGGACAAATCATGGAAGGTCTCTGAAACCCAGGCTTATCATTTGGAGTGAACAGCACAATTGCTCTGAGGAGAAAATGAATTTATATATTGTGATTTAGACAAGCATTTCATATTCATATAGCAAGTGCTCAATACATTTTGGCTATTACTTTTATTTCACAAACAAAGAAATAAAGATCAGAAAGGATAACTGGCCTCTCAGAACTCATACAGGCAGAGACCAGGTCAGGTGGGACTGACACCAAGCCCTCCTGGTGCTGTCCCCACCACGCCCCCACTACGCAGACGCACACTGGCTCGCGGAATCACAACCGCACCTGGTTTACCCACACTGCTGGGTGCCATCTACCTTTAGCTGCCTCTCCTTCTTCATCTGCAAAAATAAGATGACCCAAACATCCCTCCAGCTGTCCCCAGCATTGAAAAGGCCCTGGAGTCAGGGGCCTGTGTGCAGAGGTGTGAGACTTTCTATCTCTGCTCAGGTTCCCCCCGAAGGCCAGAGGCTCCAGCTCGGTGCTGGCACAGCGGAGGTGCTCTAGGAGGACAGCCATCGTCCTCATTACTGTCATCAGTGCCAGTGAGCCTGGAGCTGTCCCCGGCCGAGGCCACAGCCCAGTGAGCAGGCTGAGGCTGTTTGTGGAGGGAAGTTCTTGATGCCACATAGGGGCTGCATTACGGCCTTAGGGCGACCACCCTGCGCCTGTTGGCGTGGACCTCGGGGCAGTGCGGGTCCCGGGGGAGCTTCTCTCCACCACCTGCCTGTTCACAGGAGGAGAGAGCATGCGGGCGCCGGTCTCTGCTGTGCCTGAGCTGCGGTCCCTGCCAGAGGGGACACGGGGGTGAGGGATTGAAGCCCACTGAGCGAGGCAAGGCAGAAAATGATTTCTTATTAGCAGTGCTTGTCGCATTAATAATAACAATAGCCATGAAGTAACAAAACAGCCTCTGTCTCTGAAATATGGGAGAGGAATGATTGGCCCAGAAAGGCATTATCGGTTGGAATGTTCCATATTGGGGTGATTTACCATCTCTGAGCGGTTCCAGCAGCTTTGCACACTAAACTCAAATGCCTGGAATGTCCTGCTGGCGCACTGGAGCGTCTTTTATGTACTTGCTTCCACGGTCCGCGACACTCTTGTCGGAGGAATAAAGAGTCAGAATAGACCCAATTTGTTTTACTGATATTTGAAGGTGATTTTCCCTGTAATAAATGCATCTGTTTGGATGATAAATCGTCCATTAGACAATGCTCCAGTGTTTTCGTGCTCTGTTTTGATTACGGAGCTTTCAATGGAGTGTTATATCCACTCTTGACTTTTCTCGGCAACCCAGCCACCCTCCAAAGAAAACAGACTGGAGAAAATGCCAGCTGGACCTCCTCCCTTAAGTATTTTAATTTATTAAGGAGCGGACCTAATAGATGCATTGAGAGGTTCTCCGCTCCGTGCTAACCTTCCTGAGAGGAGTCTGTTGTGTGATGCTAACTGGATGTCGCACCCACATCCCGGGCACGCACAGAGGTGCTGGCTCCATCCCACAGTGCCCCGTGGCCACGCCGAGGCCGCTTCCCGGGCCCAGAGCCGCGGAGCCTCCGGTCGCTCCACTTCTTCAAGGGCCAGTGTGCTGCTCGGTTCTCTCCAGGCTCCGGGGGAGCGAGCCTAATGCCGTGCGAGCTGAAGACACACACAGCGTGGGAATTAATCACAGTGGCTGTTTCTATCGTGCCGTTAATGGGAATTAGACATCTCAATCTCCCCGTAGCAACGGTTCGCGGCGGGCACTGGGAGCAGGTGGAAATGCAGGAGAGAATTCAAATACCGAGGAGGAAGGTATTTCAGCTTGGCCGGATCTGAAAGTCCCTTTGGAAGTGAACACATCTTTATCTTACACAAACACGCTATATGCTGAGTTGCTGTCAGAGCCGGTATATGTTTTTACATGAGCGTGGGCTTGGCTGCCCGGCGGGAGACCGTGTGACATGATGCCCAGCTCCCCTGGGTCTTCTTGGCGAAAATGAAGGAACACTAGATTTCGTTGTTTTGACAGGTAGCTTTGCATTTTCTCGATGTTTATTCCACAGTCTCACTTAGCACTGTGACCTACTAGAAACGTACTCTTCATAGCACTAACTTGCATAAATAAAGACCAAAAAACCAAGACCAAAAACCAAACCAAACAGACAAGAAACCACAGCCCGCAGAGAACGCCCCCACGCCCTGTGGTGCACACACTCACCGGGCCTCTCCCACAGACAGAAAAAGGGCCTGTGAACATACTACGCTGTTTCCTTTTTAATCCACTGATTTATATACTGTATAAAGCCACAGGTCCTCTCTCCCTGGGCCCCTCAGGAAAACCACTTCCTACTACACTCTAAAATTAAAAAAATAAAGAGAACATTAAATAGAGGTCTTCGAGCAGAACCAGGAGTGGCAAGACTGGAGACACCCTGAGACACCTCCAAGGCCACCGGCTGCCCTAACAGGGTCCCCGGGCACAGTCTTAGGGCTCCCAAGGGCAGAGGATAAAACCACAATTTAAAACAGTCCTGTGTTGGGATAACATTTTAAAAGTCTTCCTCAATATAAGAGAGAACAACCAGTAAACCGACCTTCGGGATACAGCAATATTGACAGTAATAATTCGTTCAGTCCTTCCTTCCCGCCAAGCACACTGGGTCTGTAGTCCTGTCGCTGCTGGGTGCGTCCCGCACAGCGTAACAGTAAGGAGCGCTCCTTCCTCAGCAGGGTGGGTGAGGGAGGTCCTGAGGGTCCAGGGCACCTGCTCTGCACAGTCCCGCCAACGCCCACGCACCAGCGGGGTGGTGTAGCCCCAGCAGCGGCTCGACACACTTAGACCGAAAGGGCAGGGCCACGGCCCCTGGCTGGATGAGCAGATGGCGTGCTGGCCCGGTCTCGGGGCCACACCCCTGCCTGATCACACTCCTGCTGTTCCTGCCCCGGATACGGCTAGTCCTCCTTCTCTGTGTTCTTTCAGGTGATCCTCGTGGGTAACTGTGAAACACGAAGCTGTTTTTGTTTGTTTCCACTTCATGTTGAAATTCCGGGAGTGGGATCTAATCGCATCCGTTGGAAACAAGGCTCCCTCGTTTTTATTTTTTATGGTTCATAACAATAATCCATTCCGTCGGGGTGAGCGCCTGCAGAGGTCTTGCAGCTGCAGCGGGCGTTTCCAGCGCGGTTCCTGGAAGGAAGTACAAAATTTTAAAAAGTCTGTAAAATAAATGGTGTTTTCCCTGGTGTGCAAAGCACACTCCTCTTGGGGACACCATTCTCAGCCAAGGTCCTGCCCTCCAGGAGTGTATCCTGTCCTTAGTCAGGTAAAACAGGTACATAAGTTGTGACTAACGGTGCAGGTAACCCGCAGAACAGACCACACTCGTGATCCAGAAAGTCAGTTGGAGGAATAAAACATAGTGATGCCATTCCTTTGGCACCCGAGGCCTCCTGTTCACTCATAATCCCACAGACCCCGAGGAACTGGGGCCACCGTGCCAATGACGCGAAGTAAAGAGACACTGGATTTCTGGACTCGCCTCTCTGCTTCCACATAGAGGCCTCAGGGAGGAAAGAGATGTCTCTTTTTCTTGCATGCTGCCGAGTCCCTGGCACCAGCACAGTGCCTGGCACAGGCCAGACGCTTCTGAAATGTTCTTCCAGTGAGAGAACGAATGCATGAAGGAAATGCTATGGTGCCAAACCCGAGACCTGTCCGTGCACCCCTGGGTGGGACTAGTACATTTCAAACGGTGTCAGCTTTGATAGAGAGCTGGCAAGTGCTCCGTGGCACTCAGGATGATTAGCGTCTATAATCAGAGGATGGAGAAGTGTGTTCGAGTTGAACGGTGAGAGGCGTTTACCCAGGAGTGCTAGTTATTACAAAAATATCTTTTTTAAATTAAATCCTCACCCAAGGATATTTTTTCCATTTATCTTCAGATAGAGTGGGAGGGAGAGAAAGAGAGAGAGAGAGAAATATCGATGTGAGAGACACATCAGCTGGCAGCCTCCCACACGGCCCGGACCAGGGCTGGGGACCGAACCCGACCGAGGTACGTGCCCTAGACTGGAATAGAACCCGTGACTCTTTGGTCCACAGGCTGATGCTGTAACTGCTGAGCCAAACTGGCCAGGACTTATCACAAACATTTTAAACTCCATCCAGTGTTCGTGCTTCTGGAGTGGACTTGGGTGCGTTCCGGTCTCGCAGTTGAGAAAAGGTTACGGCCGCTCAGGAAGGCCTCCTGCGTCCTATTCAGTCTCTGAGACGAGAAGACTGAAGGGTGAGTGTTTGTGTGGGGCTGTGGGTGAGTGTCTGGCTAAGTTCACGCTCTGCCGTTATATGCGGCGAATCCACAAATCTGTCTTCAGCTTCCCCGTTTTCCACCTGCCGTTACGAGCAGCTCTCACGGTTCCAAAAGCATATTCCAGCCACGATCATTCGCCTGAGAGGCAGTGGTTAGACTGGTGCACGAGTGAATACGAGCACATATAATTCGTATGTGTACATCATATATGTGTGTAAGCATTTCTTGTGTTTCAATAACTAGGTCATTTGTGCCTTGAAGTCAGTACATTTTTCATTTATTTATTCAACCAATATTTAGTGCATGCCCAGTGTGGGACAAGGAGGCCCTGGGGCTGGAGGGGGACCAAGTCCCAGGTGGCCATTGTCATGGCGCCTTCCGCCTGGAGGAGAGTGTAGTCAGGAGGCCTGGTGCAGGGGCTCACTATGCGAAGTCCTGGACCTCGGGGAGCACAGGTCACCTTGGCACATGGGAGGAGTGTCTTGTCTGTACTTAGATTTGGGGAAGCTGCCAAGAGAAAAGCAGTGTATGCAGACTGAGGCTGGAAAGATGAGAAGGAGCCAGGCTGCTGTGTCCCTTACACACCCTATGGCGCTCAGCTGGCGATGGACAGGGACCGATGCCGATGATTTCACGTAAAATTGTTTCTTTTTGAGAGCTTGCCATAGATCCAGGTTTGCATTAAACATGGGAGGAGATTCGAGGGAGTTAAGACTTCATCTCTGCGTGAAGTCTTGAGCAGAAACCAGTCTGTGTCTTGTTCTGTTTCACACGCAAGAGGACGTAATTAACTGCATGGCAGTGGAGGTGATGAGTGCTGTGGGACACCAGGAGAATGGGAGGGCGGAACCAGGGCAGCTGAAGAAGTGAGCTTGGGAGATTACACAGAGCAAAGAGACTTGCAATGAGTTATGAGAGAGGTGGAACCGGCGGGATAGGACTCGGTGATGGGATTGAATTGGACAGTGGTTAGGAATGGTTGAGGGGAGATGCCAGGTTCGACTGAGCATCAGGTATGTGTTGAGATGCACTTTTGACTGCATTTTATTTTTATTATTTTTAATCCTCACCCGAGGATATTTTTCCATTGATTTTTTTAGAGAGAGTGAAAGGGAGGGAGGGAGAGAGAGAGAAACATTGACATGAGAGACACACATCTATTGGTTGGCTCCTGCACGACCCCGACCAGGGCAGGGGATGGAACCCACAACCGAGGTACGTGCCTTTGACTGGGGATGAAACTCGCAACTCTTTGGTCCTCAGGCGGATGCTCCAACCGCTGAGCCAAACTGGCCAGGGCTGGACTGCATTTTAAAGACCATGGTGCCGCCCTGGCCGGTTTGGCTCAGCGGTTAGAGCGTCGGCCTGCGGTCCAGAGAGACCCGGGTTCGGTTCCCGCTAAGGGCATGTACTTCGGTTGCAGTTTGTCCCTGGCCCTGGTTGGTCGTGCGGGTGGCAGCCACTCGATGTGTCACTTTCACATCGATGTTTCTCTCTCTCTCTCTTCCTCTCTCTCCCTCCCACTCTATCTGAACAAAAAATGAAAAAATTTCCTCGGGTGAGGATTAAAAAAAATAAAAAATAAATAAAGACCATGGTGCCACCCAGCTGGTGTGGCTCAGCGGTTGAGCGTCGACCCTGCACCAAGAGATCGCCAGTTCGATTCCTGGTCAGGGCACATGCCCAGGTTGTGGGCCTGATCCCCAGTGGGGGGCATGCAGGAGGTGGCCAATTGATGTTTTCTCTCATCGATGTTTCTATCTCTTTCTCCCTCTCCCTTCTTCTCTCTCTAAAATCAATAAAGAACAAAAATTTTTTAAATAAATAAATAAAGACTGTGGTGCCTGGTTAGAGGTTCCCAAGTGGGAGAGTAGCGAAGATGTGTTAATAAATTGCCAAGAAGGCAGATCATCCCCTCTCACCCAGGCCCTGCCTCAGGAGTACTTTCCTCTCGATGAACATTTTGATCGGTTGATATTTTGTACAACAGTGGACCTTCAGGAGGGCTCTAATAGCAAAACACAAAACAAAACAGAAAACAGAGGGCCTGCTACCCCCTGTGAAGGGGGAGAGGGAGACAGACACTCTGCCTTGCTAAGTTAACCTAGCCCTCCCCCCAAGCACCCACACTCCCTGCTTCTAGCACCTTCCAAATCCTTCAAGTCTTCTCCTGCAGTGAGCCCAAGTCACAGCCTCATATCCCAACATACTGCCCCGTCTCACGGTCACCGTTACTGAGAAAGATCAATACATTCTTGAAGAAATGAGGATGAAGCCAGAGGAAGGGCCCCAAAGATACTGGTTAATGAATATCGAGAATCCAGAATAAGTCAGCAGGGACAGGATTTACAGCAAATCCCTGTCTGTAATGAATTTAGGGGCTTCAGATCTTAAGATCAAGAAGGTATGCATTGAATGTCTATGGAAAAGAGGTCCCATCAACGTGCTGTTCCCTTCCTGTGTCTGCCACCAAGTCTCAACACGGGCAGTTCCCTCTGCCCAGGACGGTCCCCCTCGCCCGCCCTGCCTTGTGCCTGGCTTCTGTTCCAGCCTAAATGTAAGCTCCCCAGAGAGGCCCTCCATGCTCCCCTCCATGGCTCCCCTCCATGGCTCCCTTCCATCGCACTCTTCAACTTCCTTTCCTAACATTTTCCAGGTTGTGTATTGTGCCTCCAACACCTCTGGCTTCTGCTGGCCTGTGAGCTGCACGGAGACAGGGAGCATTGTTTGTTTGTCCACCCCTGATTCTTTGGATCCAGAACCGTGCCTGGCCCAGAAGGTGCCTGGACTGCGTGTCATTGGGTGTATACATGGGCAGCCTGCCGGGGACCGGAGGAGAGGACGATGGGCCACAGCGATCGCTGGGGAGCCAGCCAAGGAGGCACTGTGATCAGAATCTCCCGCACTTGTCAACGAGCATACATTTGTGCTGAGTCGACATTCTGAATCCCGAGGTCAGGGCTCCAGGAAGCCCACTGGGCAGTATTTCAGCGCTGCTGACTTCCTAACAGGAATCCCAAGATCTGATCCACGTTTCCCAGATTCTAATGGTTTAAATGTTTTTTAAAAGTTCCTCTCCTTTTCTCCATCAAAACTATACCAAATATGACAGATTGGAAAATCTTCTGCATTAAACATTCAGATTAGACCGTTTCAGAATCACCAGCAAATCCGTCCAACGGGAGGATCTCATTACCCACGGACAGTCTGAGCTTCTGTAGTCTCTTCCACCGGAGACGCGGAAGGTTCGTGCCGCAGATCAAGGCCCGGTGTCCGGGCGGTGAGCACGCGTGGGGCCCGCGGGAGCTGCGTTTGGGCCGCCTCCTCGCGGCGCTGCCGGCGCCTGGTTCCGCAGACGCGCGCACACGCACCCCACTCTTCACTCGCGCGCCGGAACCTCATCAGCGCCCCGAGCCGTGGCTGCCTGCAGTGGATGGAGAGTGTCCCAGCTCACCTAAAGGAACATCAATCATTCTTCATTCTTAGTGTTCAAACTTGCTCATCAGTGAGTAACAACACTTCCCGCAGCCTTGCAAATTATTTCTGGATAAACACGGGCCGAGAACCGCTGAAATGATTGGCAGCTCATAACTCCTCCGGTGCTTCATGTTTCAAAGCAGTGCTCGTGCAGCTGTCTCCTCGTCACCACGTCTGGATGCCACCCAGCGTGCTGCTGAGAGGAGTGGCCGGCGCGGCTGGCGGGCCTTGACGGTCCGTGCCTGCCCGAGCTCTGAACCTCAGTCGGGATGGAGAAGAGTTGTCATTTGCAGATCAGGCAGCTCACAAGATTGTCAGGTGGGGACAATTTGTTTTCAGCCCTTCTTTTCCTCTCTTTGTTTTCTGTCCAGAACCCCACAGCCAAAGCAAGGCTCCCCACGGAGATACACATGAGGGTCCATCACCGCCACCCCTCCAGTGCCCGGCTGGGATTCACAGTTACTTGAGCAGAGATGGGTAGGGACCAAGGTGGGAGGCCAGGAGGAGGGAGGGTAATGGATTAAGGAAATAAGCTAATTCCTGGTAATGGGAAAGATCTGATCGTGAGTGTTTCTTTCCAGGCATCCGAGGACTGGATCTGGGGTCAGTGCCTCTCCTGGAGGGGCCTGGAGAATCTCGGGGCTGGTTTGGGGGCACTTCCAGGACAGGCGGACTTGGTGGCTCCCTGAATCACTCATTGCAGAAGCCAGTCTTCCCCGCCCATGGACGACAATTGCTGGGGTCGCATAATTTGTGGAGATAATTGACAGCCATCGATTGCTTTTGACCGGTGCTGCCTGGAACTCAGCAAGTCCTGCCCCGGCCCGAGGAGTGTATGCGGCATCGCCTGGGCGTGGCAGCAGCCCCCTGGCGGAAGGGTGGTCCCTGGCAGTCAAGCTCGTGGCTCGGGTTCTTCGGGTCGCATCCCTTCCCAGTTACCCTCGGCAGCAGACCAGCCTGAGGCCGAACAACCACTTACGTGGTCTGGTTTTCAGGGAGTGAGATCAGCAAGACTCCCAGGTTCATGCACAACTGTCCCACCAGACTGTAGCACAGAACTGGCCTAGATGAAGTGGACGATGACCGCAGGTGGAATGGACAACCAGATGGGTCCGCTCTCGGTGACTCTCCTCTGTCCTCTCATGCAACTCTTTGCTCTACCCCTGGTCCCGCACTCACTCGGCCGGCGGAGTCTGGTGGCATCGTCTCAGAGTCGGCAGACGCTGACCGAAGTGAAGTCCACACGTTCTCGTCACTGAGCTGTGGCACAGTGATCGGAGTGGGTGGCTTTCCATGGCTGTTTGGACAGGAGCAAGAATAATGACAAACAGGAAGAGCAAGGAACAGAGAACACAGTGCTCGTGGGAAATACCAGGGCGTCACTGGGTGTCAGGTCTGAGTGATGGGGGAACCCAGGAGGTTAAAGTGCTATGGGTTGTACATTTTCAGTTTTTGCATCTGAATAAGATGGTTCTGCAGCTCTAACATCAAAACGCAGTTCATTCATTCATTCATTCATTCATTCATTCATTCATTTCAAAGTGCTGGCACCTTCCTCAATGCTAGGCACTGTCTGGGGCGTTAATGATATGAAATGCATAAAACAAGATTCTTGTCTGTGAGTGGCTTGTTAGACAGGGGGCATATACACAGTACGCAGTCCATCAGTATGATGGCTCAGGGGAAGAAAGGCATCACAAAGCACTGATCTGTGTTGTCATTTATTTTTTCGCCCCCACTTCTGGGGGGCAGACACTGGATCACCACCAGGACCCTTCCTCAGTCAGACCATCAGCCTGGGTGGTGTGGCTGTGCACTTTTCCTGTAGTTCTATGGTCGAGAACACGTGTCTTCAAAGACTGTCTGTGAGCTGAGAGCGTGAGCCACCCTATTAACGAGTAGATAGCAGCTGGAGCAACCTGCTTTTCCAAAATCTAGTTAAAACACCCCAAACCTGCCTGGCCGGTGTGGCTCAGTGGATTGAGCATCGTCCCATGGACTGACAGGTCCTGGTTCAATTCCCGGTCAGGGCACGTGCCCAGGTTTTGGGCTCAATTCCCGGTAGGGGGCATGCAGGAGGCAGCCGATCGATGTTTCTCTTTCTTATCGATATTTCTTTCTCACTCTCCCTCCCTCTCTCTCTAAAATATCAATAAAGACATATTAAAATAAATAAATAAATAAAACGCCCCAAGCCTTCATTTGTGTCAGTTGGGGAGTGTTCCTAAGATTAGATAAATCACAGACTGGAAGGCTCAGAAAGAAGTCATACGGACAGATGACAAAAGAATATGTAGACTCGGGACAAATAAAAAAATGCACACGAAGTGAAATGAAAGGAAAGGGAGCTCTGGAAACAAGACGTGAGACTCGCCAGTAACGCTTCACCTCCAGACAGGACCATACAGCGGGCTGGGCTGCATTCTCCGTCGGCTGCGCAGGGCTTTCTCTCTCGACCTCTTTCCTTAGAGAGAACGCGATTCCCAGGGCTGGGCAGAAGTGACAGGCACAGCCACGGGAAGGCCTTCTCTCTGGAAGGACATGCGGGGCCAGGAGGGAAGGCCGGCTCCTCCAGGCAGGCTTCCTGGCTGCCTCTCCACGTGCCTTCCTCCCCTCCTGCAGGCACTTTCTATCTCGGCACAGTAGGATTAGGAGAGTCACAACGAAAATCCTGTCCTGTGCTGGAGCAGGAGAAAATGCTTAGATCTTTGCCTTTTCACAGATGAGGAGTTTCTTGGACATGGGTGTGCAATCTCGGACAGGAACTTGGCTGTAGTTAGAGTTACTCTAACTCTCTCCAAGTTCTGCACACACGGGATCCCGCTAAGCTGGCAGCCGCATCGTCTAGCCCAGGGCTGCGTCTACGGACCATAGATCTATCCTGAACTCACTGCAGACATTGCCGTCTGATCTTCCACAGGCCATGGTTTCTCCGCTTTGTCCTCACTGCTCCCCGCCCCCCCGCCCCGGGCTCTCGTTGATTAACTGCTCCTCCTCTGTGACTGAATGTGAGCCCTTCTGTTCGCTGGAGAGAGGTGTGTGACATTTTGCAAATACACACACACAGGACCGGGGAAAATACCGTGGGTAACACACAGGCCAAGGAGGTCAGCTAAGAAAGCCCATTTCTAAACACCTGTTGAAGGAAGTGAGCTAAGAGCAATGGAAGAAAACAGGCTGAGGGGTGGGTGACATTTACTCATTCCCGACGTGATATTTTAAAAGGCAAATACAGACACGGGGACTTGCTGTTTAATTTCTGCTCAGGTATCTCAGGGCTTGCTTCTCCCCCGGCCGTCTGGTGTTTCCATGGCGTTCCTCTTCCGCTGCTACTTGTCTGCGCCGTGGGCCGCAAGTTGATGAACATTTTTAATGAGTAAATCCTTTTCCACACCAAATTGTATAGATAATTAAATCTGATGTGCAGGGCAGGTTGAGGACAGCAGGGGGGGAGGCATGCCTGCGGGAGGGCCGAGCGCTGTGCTGTCTGAGCGACCTCCCGGCGGGTCCTCGGGGCTGCCACAGGCTCGCAAGCAGGACTCCTGGTGGCTCTGCCACACAGCTTTGGGTTTGTCTGTTCTTGTTTGTTTAGGCCACAGAGTTTCCTGCCCAACAGGCAGATCCTGATCTTTGTTCTCTCGTCTCCCTCTTTTACTCCAGGTCGTGCTAAAGCACAAGCCACACACAACAGCCGGGGCTAGGGACCCGGCCCTTTCGACGCCCGCGGAGCGCCTTCCGTGTGGCAAACCCCTCGGTGCTGGAGACACGGCAGTCGGCAAGGGGCAGTTCAGACTTGTTGCCTGTGACCTGGAGCAGACCCAGGGGAAGGAGACAGACTAGAGGCAGTGAACCCTTCTAAGGACAGAGAGGGAGGCTGGGGGTCGCTCAGCACCACGCAGCCCGCCTGTGGTTGGCGGAGATGGCCTAAGCTCGGATCAGCTGCCTTCTAGGCCAGACTCTTCTCCAGGCACCTTGCGCCCCTGCCACGCGTGGGACACACTGAGAGCGACAGAAACAGCGGGAGCTGGGCTAAGCCTTGCACGGAGCCAGGTAACTACACTAACTGCCCTCCAAACACCGTGTGGCGTAATGAAGTACAATCTCACGTCAGAGGGCCACGTAGGATTCTAACAGCTCCTCTGTTTCTGTATCTATTTGCATTCATTAATACGTTAGACATTTTGTGTTGTTTCAAGTTACTGGTCCTAAAATTTGGGCCATACTGAAGCTTAAACACTGATCAACGCAAGTTCCCTACCTTGACTGCCCTCTAACAGAACGTATTCAAATAGGTTCTGAAAGGCGGAGCTCACGCCCGGCATCCTCATCGTCATCGTCATTAGACTGCTGAGGGGTACGTGTGTCTGATACCTTATATAAACATTTAAAACATAAGTAGTCCGATGAAATGAGACGTCAAGGGCACATCGCCAAACTCTGAACTAAGATGTTGAGAAGCATACGGGGTGGGCAAACGTAGGCTTACAGTTGTCCGCATGGAAAGAGACGTGCTGATTCTGGTTATTACAGTGGCTTTATTAACTCAAGGAGTGCCACTCACACCGCCACGCCCACTTTGCCCACGCCAGTGTGTCTGGGGTCAGCCTGTCTGCATCTTATTTTTCTTTGAATTTTTTTTCTGATGATGATACTAACATGAAGTTTATCCAATTTGCACAAAACAGAAAACATATCATCTAGAAAGTAAGAGTCCTGTCCCCAGAGAGCAGCGCCGACAGCAGTGTGACGTGCCTGTCTGTCGCTCTTCCCGTGCTGCGACGGGGCGCGCTCTGTGCCTGGGCCGTGCTGCCCGACCAGGTCCAGTCTGCCGGATCGTCCTTCCACGCACACGTATACATCCCTGCCTATGCTTTTGGACAGCTATACAGTATTTGCTGTAAGACTGAACAATAGTTTATCTAACCAATCTATACTTAATTAACATTTGGGTTATTGACAGTTACTCCCTATCAAAACGAATGCTACCAAGTTCATTCTTGTCTATATGTATTTGTGACCTGTACTCATTAACCTAGAATTTTCTGTTTTATTTTAGATCTAAAAATAACAACATGTGTCTGATACACACACATAATATATTAATATAACCAATTATAACAAAATCAATAATGATATTGATGCAACCCATATATTATATATGTATAATATGTATATAATGTATGTATATATTTCTTCCCATAGTCACAGAGTATTCCATTTGATTTTAAAGGAAAATAGCAAGTCCAAAGAAATTCCCAAATTACCTACTCATCTTCCTCAAAACACTATTCAATTGCAAAATAAATAAAACCACATTTTTTTAAATCACCTGGCTGGTTCTGTTATTTAAAGCTGGGTAAGTGAGGTGACAGCTATCAGCGAAACTGATTTGAAACGTAATGCAGATTTAAGATTCTCCGTGAATCAGTCTGCTCTGGCTCTAAGTTCATCAATCCACTCTCCTTCCGGGAAAAACCCAAGGACCCAAATGCCTTCGTTAGAGGCGGTTATAACATGTATCTTTGTTTATCGGTTTCTTTAGTTCTCCTCAAAGAATACGGGATGTCGAGCAGAACTGACCCAGGCAGAAGGTGTGGCAATGCCGGCTGGAACTGCCGAGGAGCTGGAGGGACCCTTCCCTTCTGGAACACTGTCACTCTAACCAGGCCTCCCCTACTGCCCAGCCATCCTCAGGTCGGCCCCCATGAAGGATTAATTCAGAAGTTTCTTGAGGAAGAAAGCCTGGTATTAAAATTTAGGTCCTTCTCACTGCTGGTGTCTTGTCCCTGTGAGGTTTGCTTGGATTTTGGCTTCTCCTTGTTTTGGTCCCTTGGCCTGGGACACTGGGACTTGGCTGTGATGCAAGTCTGAACTTCAGTGTGGCCTTCTCTATGCCCAACCCCAAACCCTCTCCCAGTTCCACCGTGCTGAACAGAGACTCGGACGCTGACATGGTCTGAAGGAACCTTGAAGACAACCGATATGAAAGCCCAGGTAAGAGATGAGGGAATTAAGCCCAGAGAGGTTGTCGTGCCACCAACAAGAATTAGGACCAGAATTCACATCTCCGGACTCCATTCCTGAATCACTTCACCACACCTGTCAGCCTCTCAGGCTTCATGCCCTTCCCAGGGCTGGGTTGGCCCCTGAACCCACAGCACCCTGCCTTCCTCGCAGAGCTGGCCGTTCCGGCCTCACACCAGCACGAGCTGCCTGCACCATCTGACCAAGAAGCGGTAAGTGACAGGTCTTTAAGGCGTCTATTTAAACGTCAGCGTTGGTCCTCCGAGCAGAACACTCTGACCCTCTGGCTGGGATCTCTGTCTCTTCAGGGCTCCAGTGCTCCCGTGGGAGAGAAGCCTGGCTTAATCATCTTCTGTTTAACGTCGGGGCGAATGCTCATCACCTTTAATTCAGCTCATTGGGAAGCACTGTCTATCCTTGTAGGAACTGGTCTAACATGAACATCTCTGATGACAGAATTACAGGATTCCTCTTTTTTTTTTAAAATATGTTTTTATTGATCTTTTAGAGAGAGAGGAAGGGAGAGAGAGATAGAAACATCGATGTGAGAGAGAAACATTGATCAGCTGCCTCCTGCGCGCCCCCTACTGGGGATCGATCCTGCAACCCAGGCATGTGCCCTGATGGGGAATTGAACCAGGACCTATCAGTCCATGGAAGGATGCTCAATGCACTGAGCCACACCGGCCGGGCAAGGTTCCTCTGTATACTCAGTGTGTGGGTGCTCCACACTGTGGGGTGTCAGTACTCGCACAGCATGGCAGCACGACGCGAGGGGCAAAGGTCTGACACTAGGCCTTCTCGCCAGCTGCTGGCTGCATGACCTTAGACTCCGTTTACTCGGCAGTGAGGTGGGGACAGTGACACTTGCTCTGAAAGGCTGCTCCAGGAATTAGATGAAATAACGGGTTAATTCCGGCCTAGGCTGCAGCCTGGCACATAGAGGGTCCTCAGCGCGTGCTGCTTTGCCTCTGTCCCTCCTTCCCTTTCCACGGTTGCCACCACAGCCCCTGCCCAAGAGAAGGAGCGGGGAAGAACTGAAAACATCAGAGGACATCAGTTCTAGTTTTTCTGCTTTTCTAAATCAAGAATTCCTGCCGAAGCTGCTGCATAATAAATGGACTTCTCAAAAGCCACGTGTATCAGTGGTCTGATCGTTTATTCCTTGATGAGAAATACTTCGGCCTATTAGCGAGAAGAAAGATTAACTGAACATTAATCACGACTTCAGCAGGAGTAGAAGTGCACATACATCATAGGAGTTGGCAGAGACGTGCCACAGCCATGGCCACGGCCGGGCTTTGTGTCTGGACGTTGGTCTCAGACCACTGAAGAGTGAGCCTGGCTACTCCGTTCACTGGGCGACCTTAAGATGCTCTTGAAATCCACGTGTGCTCTTTCTTAAGGGGAGTTTATTTGATCTCATTTCGCTTACATTTTCCGCCTTCTCCTAGGCAGTTCGTTTCTGGCTGGTCCAGTGCCTGCAGACAGTGGGAGAAGATGAGTCGCAATCGTCCAGTGATGTGTGCTTAGTCACTGTGTTTATTTCCTGGTTATTGTCTGTTTTCTAAAAACACCGAGAGGAAGCCTGTGTGTACCTTCATAATTCCCCAGAAGCTAAAACAGAGCTCTACAGAGGCTGCCAGAGGCTGCCACTTGGGGTGCTTGCCACTGCTTCTGGGACGAGACAAAGGGTGGGTCTTTCCGAAATGAAATGATTCTGCCTCCAACCGGAAATCCTCCTCTGGCTAATGTAAGTATCTCTTCCAAAGCTCAGCTTAAAAAGTCTACTTAGCTTCAGGGCGTCACTACAAATACAAATCCCTTCTGAGAAAGCTCTGAGGGGAAGCCCCATTGAAAGCTCAGTAGTCACAAAAATGAAGGAAGCTTCACAGGGTCTGAATTTGCTGTCAGGGTGGAGAGCTGTTATTTAGCTGCTTCCTAGTCTGCCATTATAGCAGCATCAGTGGGGCAGAGTTGTCCAGGGAGCAGGGATGCAGGCTGGAGACTGTGCGTGCACACGCCTCTTTAATAAGGTCCACTGAGCTCTCAACCACCCATCGCCAGAATTCTCTTCCCAATCTTTGCCTTTTCCCCCGGGCTGTCTGCTACCTCGAGTGCGTGCCCAGCTGCGGCAGAGATGCAATGTGCACCAGCAAACGGGGAAGTGTAAGTTGTGAGCCTCCAAGGAGCGCTGTATTGGGTTTATAACCCATTTGGAAATGTAACCACAATTTCATTTCATCCCAGAGACCCCCATGGAGCAGTAACAGGGGAGAGTGGGATGATCCACCCAATTTCTTTGATGTAAATTTAAAATTTCTCCTGACAGTTGATACTGGAGGACTGGGGCTTCAATGCATCATCCCGCAGAAGTTTTGCAGTTGCCCAGAAACGTGGGGCTGAAGAGAGCAGATGCTTGGATATGCCGTTGACATTTCCAAGTCTTTAGAGCCCTGGTACGGAGCCCACTGACTGCAGCTTCCCACATGGAGAAGGATCATCTGTCATTCTGATGCCAAGAAGATGCTCACGACTAAATGACACAGACCGCTTCTTGCTGCTCCTGCTCGGACGGTCAGAGCAGGGCCTGCTGGGCATCTACCGCGTGGCCTGCGTACGCCTCGGCGGCAGTGGTGTCAGTATTTGCTCTGTGGCAGTGAGAAGGAGGGTTTGCAAACTGCTCATGACTGCAAAAAGTACAAATTTCTGCCACGCTCAATTCGGGCATGATTTATTTGGCAAAAGTGACTGCGTTGAGAAACATACAAAGCATTGTCATTAAAAGGGCATTTAACTCTGAAACAATGAGCATCGAATAGACGGCGCACACTGACACACCACTCTTTGTATTTAAACAGAGTGTTTACCTGGGCGATTCAGCAACCTGCCAGCACTGAACATCTGGACTTCTTCCCAGACCGGAGACTGTGTGCACGTTGAATCGTAGACATTATGCTCTGAAAATCTCTGTGGTGGGTCTCTCTGCTTCCAGGGAGTGAGTCCTTTATGTAACACCAAAGAATATATTGAGGTCCAGATTTCTCATATTTTACAACTCAATATAAAAAAGTCAAACTATCCAACTAAAAAATGGGCAGAGGACCTGCATAGACATTTCTCCAAAGAGGATATACACACGGCCAACAGACACATGAAAAGATGTTCGGCATCACTCATCATCGGGGAAATGCAAAGAAAACCACAACGACAGACCTCCTCACGCCTGTCAGAATGTCAATCGTCAATAAATCAACAAACAGTGCTGGTGAGGCTGTGGAGGAAAGGGAACCCTTGTGCACTGCTGGTGGGAATGCAGACTGGTGCAGCCACTGTGGAAAACAGTATGGAGGGGCCTCAAAAAATAAAAAATAGAACGACCTCATGACTCAGCTATTCCACTTCTGATCATGTGTCTGAAAAAACCCGAAACACTAATTGGAAAAGATATCTGCACACCTATGTTTATTATAGTGTTGTTTACAATAGCTGAGATGTGGAGGCAACGTAGGTGTCCATCAACAGATGATAACAGGGATGTGGTATACACCGTGGAATATTACTTGGCCATAAAAAAGAATGAAACCTTGCCATTTGGGACAACAGGGATAGACCTAGAGGGTATTACGAGAAATGAAGTTGGACAGAGGAAACAAATACTGTATGATTTAACTTAAATGTGGAATCTAAAAAACAAAACAAATGAACAGAAACAAAACAGAAATAGACTCGTAGGCACAGAGAACAAACTCACGGTTGCCAGAGGGGTGAGGAGTGGGGGATGGGGGAAAGGCGAAGGCAATTAAGAAGTACAAGCTTCTAGTTATAAATTAAGTCACGGGAATATAGTCAATTAAAAAAAATATTCCTCATATTTTGGCTGCTGGAGCCGTGGGAGGGCTAGGGACCTGGTCAGAATCAAGCTTCTACTTCTCCGAAACCCAAACATAGTGGCAAGATCGATCAGTCCCCCGTATTTATCCAGCACCCACTCTGATCAAAAGGTATTCTGGGCTCTGGCCAGTTTGGCTAGAGTGTTGGCCGACTGAAGGGTTTCGGGTTCAAGTCCCGTCAAGTGCACGTGCCTGGGTTGTGGGTTCAATCCCTGGCCCTGGTTGGGATCATGCAGGAGGCAACCAACTGATCTCTCTCCTTCCCCCCCCTCCCCCTCCCTCCATCCCTCCCTCCCTCCCACTCTCTCTAAAGATAAATGGAAAGATGTCCTCCAGTGCGGACTGATGAAAGGAAATCAAAGGCATTCTGGGAGTCACACTGCTTTCTCGGGCCTGCACAGGTAGAGGGTTCTGGCACCTTGACTCGCCCCTCTGCCGGGCAGGTTCTGTTTGTGTATCGTGCTCACACAGAAGGTGCTGTCCTACACCTCAGTGTGTGCATTTGCAGAGCAGGTGGCCCTGGGACCAGCCCAGAGGCAGGCAGGTGGCCCTGGGACCAGCCCAGAGGCAGGCAGGTGGCCCTGGGACCAGCCCAGAGGCAGGCAGGTGGCCCTGGGACCAGCCCAGAAGCAGGCAGGTGGCCCTGGGAGGCCGGAGTCTATGCCAGACAAACGCCTCTGAGGAGCAAGGACTGTCCAACCTGCAGCCCCAGCACCTGCGATTACTCTCTTCACAACCTACCCACCCACGAGGCTCCATAACCACTGGTGGGCTTACCTGCCTTGAACTTGAGAGCAGACTGCCTGGCCCCCGCCTGGAAGTCTGAGTCCATTCTCAACCCTTAGGCCCCTCCTAGAGCAGGGCAGGTGGAACTGAGTACAAGCAGACACAGTGGCTCAGACTCTGGTTAGTCTTGTTGACCCGACCCTAGCCATCACCTTCCTCGTCGATCAAACTCAGTCTCGGATCTCCATTCCAGTAACGGACGAATCCTTGATGCCCTGGTTTACCAGCTGCCTCTGCCTAGAGCAGCGGTTCTCAACCTGTGGGTCGCGACCCCTTTGGAGGACCAACGACCCTTTCACAGGGGTCGCCTAAGACATAACAGTAGCAAAATTACAGTTATGATGTAGCAACGAAAACAATTTTATGGCTGGGGTCATCACCACATGAGGAGCTGTATTAAAGGGTTGCGGCATCAGGAAGGCTGAGAACCACTGGCCTAGGACCCTCTGTCCAGCGCTCAGGCGTCTCATGGAGCAGAACTTGCGTGTGGGGTTGGCTCCTCGTACCTGTTGGCAGGCTTTCCTGATACCGTCTGCCTGCTGGAGCCCAGCTCCTGACGCTGCGCCTGCCTTCTCTGCCAGCACACCTGTTGCTCCCGGCTGACTCTCCCCCGACACACATCTGCCATCTGCCTGGCCTTCCTCCCGTCCGTCCCTGCTGCGGGGACTCGGGAATGTGCCCCGCCTTCCGCGTCTGCAGCTGTGCTTCCTGCAAACGAGCAAAACTTGCCCAAACCAAGACACAGGTTTAACCTGTCCTGCCCTCTGCCAAGCCCCGGCTTGAAGTACATTGCTTATGACACACTGTAACACTGAGAATATTTGTATAGAACATTCAAGCTTGTGAGCTAATTGAATGAATGGAGTAGCATCCATATCCTAACGGTAAGTGTGGATTCAAAGTTCTGCAAAGGTGAAGTCGATGTTGTCAAATATAAATGACGTTAATATTTCTAAGGATGTTTGCTGGCGGATCACCGAAGCCAGATGGTGGCTGCCTCAACACACCGAGGGATGTTTATTAAGTGACAGGAAAGCTTGAGAGAGAGACGCACTTGCTCCTGCGGGGGAGGGGAGAGGGCTGGTGTGCCCCACTGGCCAGGGTCCAGGGCTGCCGCGGCAGAGGGAGGGAAGACAGCGGCTTTCACCGAACCCGTGTCTGCAGACAGAAGTGAGCGAGAGGCTTAGGGAACAGGGAGGAACTGAGGGTGGTTAAGTGCCTGAGGAAACAGCAATTTGAAAAGGATTAGGAAGAAGGATAGGAGAGACCAAATAGAAAAGAAAAGGATTAGGTGGTGGCGGTGGAGGCAGGAGGGTGGGCTGCAGGAAGGAGAGAGAGACAGCAGAAAGCAGGAGGAGCTGATTGTTTGGGAATTCGGTTTAGAGAGACTGAATAACAGATGAGGTTCAGAGTTAAGAAAAATACTCTGTGGGCTGAACCGGGGTGGGGGGGTTCCAGTTAAAAACAGATACAGACCATCACTTTTGGGAGACCATGCTCTCCCAAAGTCAAAAGGCTTTGGGCCCAGACAAGAAAGGATATTTTTTATTGTAATCCTAGGGACAGGGAGGAGAGGTCTTGACCAACGCCTGGCAGATAGAGCGGGGAAGACAGAAGACAGCCAGCACCAGGGCTTAGGAGGGGCAGGTGGACAAGAGGGAGCAATCTGAGCACACCCCAGGAACAGACTGTGGGGTTCAAGCTCCAGCCAGAGGAAGGAAGAGACGGAAGCCCTTGGAAGTGGCTCTTACTGTCCATGGCGGTGTGCCCCCCTTCACACAGGAGACCTGCCCGGCTGCATGTGAATTACAACAGTTGGCACAGAGCCCAGCAGAGGGGTTACGCCTGTCAGCTGCAGTCACGAGGCTTTGGTTTGAGTCCCAGGCTGCCACTTCTGAGCCATGTAACCTTGGACACGTTAGTTAATCTCTACAGACCTTAGTTTCTTCATCTGTGAGTAGCAATAATAACAGAAGCAATTTCTCTGAGGATTCAATGAGATACTGTCCCTAAAGGTCTCTATTAACATCGGAAGGGCATCCTGCTGAGAAAGGGGGGTCAATCCCCCCGAGAAGACAGGCCAGTGCAGAATGAAGACTGACCAGCAGTGAGTAAGGGGTTGGAACTACGCCTGGTGTCGTGCAGTAGCTAAACAGTGTGGGGGTCGTTTTGCAGGGTATATAAACATCAAATCATTACGTTGCACACCCGAAACTAATATTTTATATGTCAATTATAACACAATTAAAAACACACAGTGGGGAAGGTGACTGGCAGAGGCCCTTGCCTGCGCTCTGCCCTTCGCGGGGAGTGGGGCGTGTGGGGACCCCTTTCATGGAGGCAGGCGGGGTATTACTCCCTCCCCTACGAGGGCCGCAACAATCCAGCTAAGCCTTTGAGCTTGTGTTATTTTGATTTTTTGGACACAAAAACAGCAGAATCTGTCAAGGTCTTCATAAATAATTTCACCACTTTAACTTCTCGAACACAGCAAATTATAAAAGAGTTTAAAGTAAGCATCACACTTAGTACCACATGTAGCAAACACATTCCGCTTGAACATAAACTGGAATGTCCTGTGTTGAGTTCTGCAGAGGAAATTTCACGTCGATGATACGTCAGGTGATGGACGGCGGAGGCAACTGCGAGGCTGTGACGTACTTCAACTGCCCCAGGCCACTGACTGGCCGGAGCTGAAGCGTTGGCCTTGGGTGCATTTTAGAGATATGGGTGCATTTGTAAGACTGTCACACGCCATTCATCTTGTTCCCTTCACAATCTGAAAGCTTTTTATGGAAGATGAGGCCAAAGAATTGTTGATGCCAATAGTTCAGCACGCTGCCCAGTTGCTTCCCCTGTCTGCGATGGTTCGCTGGGCCTCCGCCAGGGGAGGAGATTGCTTCCTGGGTGTGGAGTGGGCATTGCTGGGAAGGGGAGCACATCTGAACGTTCTTGACCAACACTCTGCTGGGAAGGGGGGCTCGTCTGGACGTTCTTGACCAACACTCTGCTGGGAAGGGGGGCTCATCTGGACGTTCTTGACCAACAAGCTGCTGGGAAGGGGCTCATCTGGACGTTCTTGACCAACAAGCTGCTGGGAAGGGAGCTCATCTGAACGTTCTTGACCAACAAGCTGCTGGGAAGGGGGCTCATCTGGACGTTCTTGACCAACACTCTGCTGGGAAGGGGGCTCATCTGGACGTTCTTGACCAACACTCTGCTGGGAAGGGGTGCTCATCTGGACGTTCTTGACCAACACTCTGCTGGGAAGGGGGCTCATCTGGACGTTCTTGACCAACACTCTGCTGGGAAGGGGGGCTCATCTGGACGTTCTTGACCAACACTCTGCTGGGAAGGGGGCTCATCTGGACGTTCTTGACCAACAAGCTGCTGGGAAGGGGGGCTCATCTGGACGTTCTTGACCAACACTCTGCTGTGAAGGGGGCTCATCTGGACGTTCTTGACCAACACTCTGCTGGGAAGGGGGCTCATCTGGACGTTCTTGACCAACACTCTGCTGGGAAGGGGCTCATCTGGACGTTCTTGACCAACACTCTGCTGGGAAGGGGGGCTCATCTGGGCGTTCTTGACCAACAAGCTGCTGGGAAGGGGGCTCATCTGGACGTTCTTGACCAACAAGCTGCTGGGAAGGGGGGCTCATCTGGACGTTCTTGACCAACACTCTGCTGGGAAGGGGGCTCGTCTGGACGTTCTTGACCAACACTCTGCTGGGAAGGGGGCTCATCTGGACGTTCTTGACCAGCAAGCTGCTGGGAAGGGGTGCTCATCTGGACGTTCTTGACCAACACTCTGCTGGGAAGGGGGCTCATCTGGACGTTCTTGACCAACACTCTGCTGGGAAGGGGGCTCATCTGGACGTTCTTGACCAACAAGCTGCTGGGAAGGGGGCTCATCTGGGCGTTCTTGACCAACACTCTGCTGGGAAGGGGGGCTCATCTGGGCGTTCTTGACCAACAAGCTGCTGGGAAGGGGGCTCATCTGGACGTTCTTGACCAACAAGCTGCTGGGAAGGGGGCTCATCTGGACGTTCTTGACCAACACTCTGCTGGGAAGGGGAGCACATCTGAACGTTCTTGACCAACACTCTGCTGGGAAGGGGGGCTCGTCTGGACGTTCTTGACCAACACTCTGCTGGGAAGGGGGGCTCATCTGGACGTTCTTGACCAACAAGCTGCTGGGAAGGGAGCTCATCTGAACGTTCTTGACCAACAAGCTGCTGGGAAGGGGGCTCATCTGGACGTTCTTGACCAACACTCTGCTGGGAAGGGGAGCTCATCTGGACGTTCTTGACCAACAAGCTGCTGGGAAGGGGGCTCATCTGAACGTTCTTGACCAACACTCTGCTGGGAAGGGGGCTCATCTGGACGTTCTTGACCAACAAGCTGCTGGGAAGGGGGGCTCATCTGGACGTTCTTGACCAACAAGCTGCTGGGAAGGAGGCTCATCTGGACGTTCTTGACCAACACTCTGCTGGGAAGGGGGGCTCATCTGGGCGTTCTTGACCAACACTCTGCTGGGAAGGGGGCTCATCTGGACGTTCTTGACCAACACTCTGCTGGGAAGGGGGCTCATCTGGACGTTCTTGACCAACACTCTGCTGGGAAGGGGGCTCATCTGGACGTTCTTGACCAACACTCTGCTGGGAAGGGGAGCTCATCTGGACGTTCTTGACCAGCAAGCTGCTGGGAAGGGGGCTCATCTGGACGTTCTTGACCAACACTCTGCTGGGAAGGGGGCTCATCTGGACGTTCTCGACCAACACTCTGCTGGGAAGGGGAGCTCATCTGGATGTTCTCGACCAACACTCTGCTGGGAAGGGGGGCTCATCTGGACGTTCTTGACCAACACTCTGCTGGGAAGGGGAGCTCATCTGGACGTTCTTGACCAACACTCTGCTGGGAAGGGGGGCTCATCTGGACGTTCTTGACCAACACTCTGCTGGGAAGGGGGCTCATCTGGACGTTCTTGACCAACAAGCTGCTGGGAAGGGGGGCTCATCTGGACGTTCTCGACCAACACTCTGCTGGGAAGGGGAGCTCATCTGGACGTTCTTGACCAACAAGCTGCTGGGAAGGGGGGCTCATCTGGACGTTCTCAACCAACACTCTGCTGGGAAGGGGGGCTCATCTGGACGTTCTTGACCAACACTCTGCTGGGAAGGGGTGCTCATCTGGACGTTCTTGACCAACACTCTGCTGGGAAGGGGGCTCATCTGGGCGTTCTTAACCAACAAGCTGCTGGGAAGGGGGGCTCATCTGGACGTTCTTGACCAACACTCTGCTGGGAAGGGGAGCTCATCTGGACGTTCTTGACCAACAAGCTGCTGGGAAGGGGGCTCATCTGGACGTTCTTGACCAACACTCTGCTGGGAAGGGGAGCTCATCTGGGCGTTCTTGACCAACACTCTGCTGGGAAGGGGGGCTCATCTGGACGTTCTTGACCAACACTCTGCTGGGAAGGGGGCTCATCTGGACGTTCTTGACCAACAAGCTGCTGGGAAGGGGGGCTCGTCTGGACGTTCTTGACCAACACTCTGCTGGGAAGGGGGCTCATCTGGACGTTCTTGACCAACACTCTGCTGGGAAGGGGGGCTCATCTGGACGTTCTTGACCAACACTCTGCTGGGAAGGGGGGCTCATCTGGGCGTTCTTGACCAACACTCTGCTGGGAAGGGGGGCTCATCTGGACGTTCTTGACCAACACTCTGCTGGGAAGGGGAGCTCATCTGGACGTTCTTGACCAACAAGCTGCTGGGAAGGGGGGCTCATCTGGACGTTCTTGACCAGCACTCTGCTGGGAAGGGGGGCTCGTCTGGACGTTCTTGACCAACAAGCTGCTGGGAAGGGGGGCTCATCTGGACGTTCTTGACCAGCAAGCTGCTGGGAAGGGGTGCTCATCTTTTCAGTCTTGAGGGTGTTACCTTGTTTCTTTGCCTAATGTAGTTGACCGTATCTAGGCTTCCTTCAAAGGGTCTGTTTGTCATTGTCTGGAGAACCTTTTTCAGATTATATACTTAAACAATAAAAAGTCTTCCCTTCGAACAAAAGGAGTCTTGAAAGGGAATGGTTTGAAGATGGAACCCAGGGAGAAGACCTCAGAGTAGCTGTGTACTGATTCCTAGCTGGACGGCTCCGTGGCCTGAAGGCCTTGCCATGGCTTGGTGCCCAGTCCAGCTGAGGGCAGGGCCTCCGATCGCCCCTTCCGAGGTCGGGGCAGCTTTGGCGCTCACGGAGCTCTGCAGCGCGTTCAGGCCGCAGCTTCGGGGCACTGGGCACCGTGTGTGAAGACCGCGTGGTGAGGACCCCCTCCGCAGGGGGTCAAACAGCCTTCCTGTTGACATCTCCGGGACTGACACCGGGGCGGCCCTGACTCCGCCTGGCCGCTTTCCATTCTGCGCCAGAGGCTGCGGGACCATCCGATGTCCCGACACCGCCCGTGAGTCCTCAGGCTGCTTTGTCGTGACTGGTAGGGGCACTCACCCTGCCTGGTGCCGGGACGCGTCACGCCCTCCTGTGGGATGGATTCTGAAGGTTTGTAAATGCTGTGTGCAGACGTGCCTCCTTCCACGTTCTGAACGCGGATGCCTGTGAACGTGGGTGTGGCTTTCACAGCGCGCGTCCTGGTCACGGGGCTCACAGACTTTGGGCAGGAGTGTCCAGACTCCTGCAGTATGGACGGTAATGTGTTTGCTTCGCTGTACGTTCAGACACGGTGGTAAATTGAGTATACGCGTGGAACTCCCCCCGACCCCCGACTGCCCTCACAGTGCGGCCTGAGCAGCATGCTGGAACGACCAAAAAACACCCCCCACCCCAGGAAACCTGCATCAGTGCGGGAAACACGCGTCACCACCGCTGCCAGCGGCTTTGAACTGACTACAGTATAGATGCATTGCGCAGAAGGGCATCACGGGTGGGCGCACCTCTCCTGTCGCAGCAGGGCGTTCTGGAAGACGAAGTGCCCGAGAACGGTTCACACCTGCCACATGCGGCGGGCCATGGGACAGATGGGAGCACTCTCCTTGGAACTTCTTTCTCTTTGAAGGCGCCCACGTTTGGGTGGCACTGTGCGGGAGGGTGTGAGGTCTGTGCAAACGGCACAGCACACACAAGGCGGCGGTAACACAGGGTGTGTGGCTACTTCCCTGACCTGAGAAGGGCACCAGAGAGGAGGCGGGGCGGCCACACAGTTGCTCGGTGCGCCCAAGGGAGGCGGGAAGCTGGGCAGGCCCAGGTGCAGCTCCCGACCTGGACCTGCGACCTGCGACCTGTGACCTGCGCGGGACCGCCCAGGGCGGACTCTCCCCCGCCCCTCAGGTGGTGGGATCTCAGGGAACAGTGCTGTCCCCACCCCCCAGTGTGAGACCCGGGGAAAGGTTTCTCACCAGGAAGACAGCAGTAGATTGCAGATGATCCGGTCCTCCCTCCGCTTCTGCACAAAGGTGAGGTCGGGAGATTCAAACGTCCTTTCAAAGTGATAACTGGGGGCAATGAAAACGCTTTCCAACATAAAAGAACAAGGAAAAGACAGAACTTTAAGTAGAGGAACATTTTTTAAAAACAATTTTTTGAAAGGGACCAGAAGTGAGCTTATAACACCTACTTTGTGTGCCCCATAAAATTCTGGCATAAAGTACTTCCAGAAGAGGGATGACGACAGAAACCAGAGGGAGGACAGGAACGGGCTCACGTTCACTCACAGATGAGGAAACGCTAGAAGAATCAAAACACACACCACAGAAGCAAGCAGTCAGCACTGAAGAAACCCAGCTCAGACAGGTCGGCGAATGGTGGCGCGTTCACAAAACTCAGAAGAGATGGGGAAAAAAAGTGGATTTGTGGAACTCAGTGAGGAAATCCAACACATGGATATTTTCTGTCCTTGAAGAACAGAGAAATAAAAGAGAAAGAAGCAAACAATCAAGTTGCTTCTTGATTACAACGTGGAAGTAACCGTTGGAGATTTCAGAGGGAAATGAGTGGATTCAAAGACCTTCCCATTATGCCCAGCGAAATTAATTGACTAGCAGCTAGACACATTATTGGGAAATTTATAATTTTCAAAGATTCAAAAATGATTTTCATATTCATTCTGTCAAATACTCAGAAAGGAATAAATGGCACAGGGCCTCTACATTTTCTTTGATAATTCTAAATGTCAGAATAACGATAGACAGTGAGGGTGATGAGTGACGAGCGACAACACTTCTTGAGGACTTCACTGCACCAGCTACACTCAGACACGCTGCTATGTGGTGCTGATGAAAACCTCACACACAGCTCCTCATTTTATATAATAAGGTTTTCAATGAACACTGCAACACAAATAGAGAAAAATATATTTTAAAAAATTAAATAGCAACCAGAAACAAAGGAAGACAACGAATCATAAAAGGTACAGAATATAAGGCTGGCATAATTAAGAGTGGCCATGTTAATTATGGTGATAAATATAATCAAGTTAAATTTCTCTATTTAAAAAAAGACTTACATTGGATAAACAAATGAAATACAACCAAAATCAAACCCGATTCTAGTCTGTCCACAAGAACAACCTTTGCTGTATCCCCCTAACCCCAATCTCAAGTAACTCAGAAAGATTAAAAGTAACAGGATAAGCAACAATATTAAAAGCAAATACAAACAGAAATAACATTACTAAAGTAGATTTTAATGCAAAAGAGCTTTAAATGGAATAAAGAGGCTAATTTCATATTGGAAAAATAGCCATGCTTTAAAGGTGACCAATACACAATCATTGTGACAAACAGAAATATCTCTCTATATTTCAAACATTAATGGCAAAAACCAAAAAGGATGTAAAAGATTTAAATGGTTTCAAAACAGATGATTTAATACATCTTACTAATACTCTGTTTCCCAAAGCACAGATATAAGTATAGACATTAAAAGAAGCCTCTGATCTAGCATTTGGGAATAACAATGGCCATCACAATTATATTTCTAAATAAATTCTGGATTAAAGCAGGAATTAAACCTGTAGTTCTTTAATGATTAGAAAATAGGAATAGTGAAAAATGTACATATGAAAACAAGGAGTTCAGTCAAATCTGTAATCACAGGCAAAATCAGTATGATATTTTTGTTAATTAATTTATTCTTGTTACAGATGTTTCTCCTTTTCCCCCCATTGACACCCTCCCGCCAGTGCCCCCCTCGCCATGGCATTGTTGTCTATGTCCACTGGTTATGCATATATACATATAAGTTCTTTGGTTTATTTCTTCCCTTTCTCCCGCCCCCCCCCCCCCCATGAGGTTTGTCAGTCCATTCCCTAATTCTATGTCTCTAGGTCTATTTTGTTAATTATATTCCACAAATAAGTGAGATCATGTGATATTTGTCTTTCTCTGATTGGCTTATTTCGCTTAGCAAAATACTCTCCAGGTCCTTCCATGTTGTCTCAAAGGATAAGAGATCTTTCTTACAGCTGCCTAGTGTTCCATTGTGTACATGTACCACAGCTTTTTTATCCACTCGTCTATTGACAGACACTTGGGCTATTTCCAGATCTTAGCAATTGTGAATAGTGCTGCTATGAACACAGGGGTACATGTATTCTTCTGATTGGTATTTCAGGCTTCTTAGGATATATTCCTAGAAGTGGGATCACTGGGTCAAATGGCAGTTCAATTTTTAATTTTTTGAGGAAACACCATATTGTTTTCCATAGTGGCTGCACCAGTCTGCATTCCCACCAGCAGTGTACTAGAGTCCCCTTTTTTCCACACCCTGGCCAGCACTTGTGCGATGATTTGTTGATGGCGGCCATTCTGGCAGGTGTGAGCTGATACCTCACAGTCATTTTAATTTGCATCTCTCTAATGATTAGCGACATTGAGCATTTTTTCATATGTCTCTTGACCATTTGTATGTCCCGTTTGGAGATGTGTCTATTTAGGTCCTCTGCCCATTTTTAATTGTATTCTTTGTCTTCCTTTTGTTGAGTTGTATGTGTACTCTACATATTTTGGAAATTAACCCTTCATTGGCACTTATGCTCTACCATATAGTGGGTTCCCTTTCCATTTTGATGTTTGTTTCTTTTGCTGTGCAGAAACTTTTTAATTTCATGTAGTCCCATTTACTCTTTTTTTTTTCCCTTTGTTTCTCTTGCCTTAGGTATTGTATTAGTGAAAATTCTGGTGCATGTGATGTCTGAAATTTTGTTGCCTACATTTTCTTCTAGGATTTTTATGGATTCACATGTCACATTTAAGTCTTTTATCCATTTTGTGTTTATTCTTGTGTATGGTGTAAGTTGGTGGTCTAATTTTATTTTTTTGCATGTAGCTGTCCAATTTTCCCAACACCATTTATTAAAGAGACCGTCTTTACTCCATTGTATGCTCTTGCCACCTTTGTCAAATATTAATTGAGCATAATGTCTTGGGTCAATTTCTGGGTTCTCTGTTCTGTTCTATTGACCTATATGCCTGTTCTTGTGCCAGTACTAGGCTGTTTTGACTATAATGGCTTTGTAGTATAACCTGATATCCAGTATTGTGATCCCTCCTACTTTGTTCTTCTTTTTCAAGATTGCTGTGGCTGTTCGGGGTCTTTTTTGGTTCCATATAAACTTTTGGAGTATTTGTTCTAGTTCTGTGAAATATGTTGTTGGTATTTTAATGGGGATTGCATTGAATCTGTAGATTGCTTTGGGTAGTATGGACATTTTAATGATGTTAATTCTTCCAATCCATGAACAAAGTATATGCTTTCACTTTTTTATATCTTCCTCTATTTTTTTTCCATGTCCTGCAGTTTTCTGTAAACAGGTCCTTTACTTCTTTCGTTAAGTTTATTGCTAGGTATCTTAATTTTTTTGCTGCAATGGTAAATGGGATTGTTTTTTAAGTTTCTCTTTCTGTGAGTTCACTATTGGTGTATAAGAATGCTGTCAATTTCTTGATGTTAATTTTGTATCCTGCTACTTTGCCCAATTCGTTTATTAAGTCAAGTAGATTTTTGGTGGAGTCTTTAGGGTTTTCTATGTACAATATCATGTCATCTGCAAATAATGACAGGTTTACTTCCTCCTTTCCAGTTTGGATCCCTTCTATTTTTTCTCTATGTCTAATTGCTGTGGCTAAGACTTCCAGTACTATGTTAAATAAGAGTAGCAAAGGTGAGCATCCCTATCTTATTCCTGTTCTTAAAGGGAATGTGTTTAGTGTTTTCCCATTGAGTATGATGTTGGCTGTAGGTTTGTCATAAGTGGCCTTTATTATGTCGAGATATGATCCCTCTATTCCCACATTGCTGAGTGTTTTTATCAGAAATGGGTGTTGGATTTTGTTGAATGCTTTTTCAGTGTCTATTGATATGATCATATGGTTTTTATCTTTCATTTTGTTTTTGTGGTGTATCACATTTATTGATTTGCGAATATTGTACCAGCCTTGCATACCTGGGATGAACCCCACTTGGTTATGGTGAATAACTTTTTTTGATGTATTGTTGGATCAGATTTGCTAATATTTTGTTAAGGATTTTGGCATCTGTGTTAATCAGGGATATTGGCCTGTTGTCTTCTTTCTTTGTAGTGTCTTTTATCTGGTTTTGGAATTAAAATTATGCTGGCCTCATGAAACGAGTTTGGAAGTCTTCCTTCTTCTTGGATATTTTTGAAATAGTTTGAGGAGAATGGGTGTTAGTGCTTCTTTGAAGGTTCAGTAAAACTCTCCCTTGAAGCCATCCGAGCCTGGGACTTTGTTTGCTGGGAGTTTCTTGATTACATCTTCAATTTCCTTAGTTGTTATTGGTCTGTTCAAGTTTTCTATCTCTTCCCAATTCAGTTTTGGGAGACTGTGTGATTCTAGAAATTTGTCCATTTCACCTAGATTGTTCAATTTGACGGTGCATAATTGTTCATAGTATTCTTTAACCATCCTTTGTATTTCTATGGTGTCAGTTGTTACTTCTCCTCTTTCATTTCTGATTTTGTTTATTTGGGTCCTCTCTCCTTGTTTCTTGGTGAGTCTTGATAAGGGTCCGTCACTCTTGTTTATCTTTTCAAAGAACCAGCTCTTTGTTTCATTGATCTTTTGAATAGTTTTTTTTAGTCTCTATGTCATTTATTTCTGCTCTGGCCTTTACTATTTCTTCTACTTGCTCTTGCTTTCTCCTTTTGTTTACTTTCTAGTTCTTTAAGTTGTAGGTTTAGATAATCAATTAGAAATTTTTATTGTTTCTTAAGATAGGCCTGTAGTGCTATGAACTTCCCTCTCAGGACAGCTTTTGCTGCGGCTCATAGATTTTGTGTTGTTGTATGTTCATTTTCACTGTTTTCCAGGAAGTTTTAAATTTCCTCCTTGATCTCCTTGATAACCCATTCATTGTTTATTAACATGCTATTTAGCCTCCATGTGTTTGAATGTTTTTGAGTGTTTCCATTGTAATTGATTTCTAGTTTCATGCCATTGTGATCTGAGAAGATGCTTGACATGATTTCAATCTTCTTGAACTTGTAGAGACTGTGTCCTAACATGTGGTCTATCTTTGAGAATGTCCCATGTGCACTTGAGAAGAATGTGAATTTTGCAGTTTTGGGGTGTAATTCTCTGTAGATATCTATTAAATCCATTTGATCTAGTACATCATTTAGAGTCTCTGTTTCCTTGTTAATTTTTTGTCTACAGGATCTTTCCAGTGATGTCAGCAGGATGGTGAAGTCCCCTACTATGACTGTATTGCTGTCGATTTCTCCTTTGAAGCCCTTCAGAAGTTTTTTTTAATGTATTTTGGTGCTCCTATGTTGGGTGCATATATGTTTACCAAGGTTATACCTTCCTGTTGGATAGATCCTTTCAACATTATGTAGTGGCCTTCTTTGTCTCTAGTTATGGCCTTAATTTTGAAGTCTATTTTTACCAGATATGAGTATTGCTATCCCAGCTTTTTTTTCCCTTTCTGTTTGCTTGGAAAATTTTTTCCATCCCTTCATTTTTGACTTATGTGAGTCTTTTGTTGTGAGGTGGGTCTCTTGTAAACAACATCTATATAAGTCATGCTTTCTTATCCATTCAGCTACTCTGTGTCTTTTGATTGGAGAGTTTAATCCATTTACATTTAAAGTTATTGATATGTATTTATTTATTGCCATTTTTGTTCATTCTGGTTATGTTTCTCTTTCTATTTTTTTTTCTGCTTATTACAGCAGTTCTTTTAACATTTCTTGCAGTGCTGGTTTGGTGCTAATATATTCCTTTAGCTTTTTTTTTTTTTCTGGGAAGCTCTTTATTTCACCTTCTATTTTGAACAATAGACTTTCTGGATAGAGAAGTCTTGGGTTCAGATCCTTGTTTTTCATTACCTTGATTACTTCATGCCATTCCCTTCTGGCCTGTAGTGTTTCTGTTGAGAAGTCAGCTGATGGCTTTATGGGGGCTCCTTTGTAGGTAACCTGTTGCTTATCTCTTGCTGCCTTTAGGATTCTCTCTTTGTCTTTAATTTTTGGCATTTTAATTACTATGTGTCTTGGTGTGGGCTTCTTTGGTTTCTTCTTACTTGGGGCTCTCTGTGCTTCTTGAGCTTGTATGCCTTTTTCCTCTACCAAGTTAGGGAAGTTTTCTGTTACTATTTCTTCAAATATATCGTCTAGCCATTGCTCATTTTCTTCTTCTGGAACTTTTATGATGCTGATGTTGTTACATTTCATGTTGTCCCACAGTTCTCTTAAATTGTCTTCCTGTTTTTAAATTGTTTTTCTTTTTGGTTCTCTGATTGGGTGTTTTTTCTACCCTGTCTTCTGACTCACTGATCGGATGCTCGGCTTCCTCTACTCTGCTGGTTATTCCTTCCAATGTGTTTTTTATTTCTGCTATGTCATGCTTCAATTCTGCTTGGTGGTTTTTCATTTCCAATTAACGAATTGGAAATGAAATGATTTCCAATGTTTCTATATCTTTACTCATGTTGTTGAGCTCCCTCATAATCATGACTCTGAACTCTACTTCTGGTATCTTGCCTAATTCCATTTCATTTATCTCTTCTTCTGTAGAATTCTCTTGTTCTTTCATTTGGGATTTGTTTGTTTCACCATTTTGGCTGTCTCAGTGGGTTTTGGAGTCTGTAAAATTTTCCCTGTCGGTGTTGGTGTTCTGCTGATTTTGGCTCCCTCTACTGGGTTTGGGTGAGTGTGGGAGGACCCATGTTAAACACCACTGTCAAGTTTTACTTTCCTGGGTAGATTTGCAGGCCAAGCAAAGGTTCAGTTATTCTTTAGCTTTTGACTGCAGGATATTTGTCTCAGTTACTTGATAAGTCTTGGGTTGTAGCCCTTAGCTGAATGAAAATTCTCTCAGGTATACAGGGTAAGAGGATTTCCAGCAGGTGGGGCAATGGCCTTTTCTTTTTTCCTCTCCTTGCTAGCTGGCAGTCTCTAGCTGTTAATGAGCCTCAGTTTGCATTTCTTTGGCCTGGCCTGGTGGTGTTAAATTTCTGAGGGAGGGGCCATTGCTTCTCCCTGGGGCTCTGGAAAGGGTCTCTTTGACTGAGATGGCTAATGTCCTATGAGGGAGTGATGTAGCATAAAACTTCCAGTGTCTTCCTTCCCAGCTCTCTCCCCTGAGCCACAAACCCATGACTCTCTTCACATAGTTCCAGTCCAGTCTGCCCTCCCTGCGCTAGAGTCCAAGGTGAGTGGCTGTAGTTGATTTGGTGCTCTGGCCCTTCAGGGAAGTGCCATTTTTTCCTGTGCTTCTCCTTGCTGGACATAGCCTCAGCTTTGGTGATCTCAAGCCAGGTGTTATGCAGCTCCCTTTCCCTGTCCCACCACTCTGTGCTGGGGAGCCACCATGCTGTGCTAGGGAGCCAGCTTGGAGTTTTAACCACTGACTTCTCAGAGGGAACTGCTCACAGATAAAACAGCCCTCAGCTGCTGTCCATGGGCTCCCAGCTTTCCCTCTCATGCCTCCGCAGTTCCTGCCAGGCTCGATTTGGTGTCCTCTTTCTGTCCCAGGTTATAAGGTTTGTCTTCAACTGCTTTTCAGTTTGTTTTTCCCAATAATTTGTCTTTATTTTAGTTATAATTCCAGTTTTGTCCTGGGAGATGGTCTGTGTAGCTTCCATTCACTCCATTTTTTCCCTCCTCAATATGATTTATTGATTTATTTGGAGATTTATTGGAATAACACTCAGATTAATAAATAAAATGAGAAGGACTGTACTTCGATCCATAAATGATAGAAATTTGATAACGCTCAAACTATTTATTATGCCATCTCTTGGTAACTTAAAAAGAGAAGAATACTCCTTTAATATGGTAGGGCAGGTTTATCACACAATGGAAAATTTCATGAACAATTCCCATTAAACAAAGAATAAGATAAAGATGTCTGCTATCACTGCGATTATTTCACATTTGTTAGAAAGCTCTAGCAAGTGCAACATATAAAGAAAAATAATTCAGATAAAGAATTATTATAGGGAGGTTGAGGGTTGGCAAAATAGGTGATGGAGGTCAAAAGGTACAAAGTTCCATTAATAAATAAGTCTCGGTGATATAATATACAGCATGGCAACTATAGTTAATAACACTGTATTGCATGTGTGAAAGTTGGTAAGAGAGTAGATCTTAAAAGTTTTTAGCACAAGAACAAAATTCTTTGTAACTATGGTGATGGATATCAACTAGACCTATTTTGGTGATCATTTTGCAATGTATACAAATATCAAATCATTATGTTATATTCCTGAAACTAATATAATGTTATATGTCTATGATATCTCAATTAAAAAAAGAAAAAAGCATTACAAAAGAAGAGGTTTGCACATTATATGAATTCTCTATGCTGGAAATCCAATAAAATCAACAGATACTTGAAGAAGAACAACAAAGTAGGAGGGATCATAATACCAGATATCAGGTTATACTACAAAGCCACTGTAATCAAAACAGCCTGGTACTGGCACAAGAACAGGTATATAGATCAGAACAGAGAACCCAGAAATTGACCCAAGACATTATGCTCAGTTAATATTTGACAAAGGTGGCAAGAGCATACAATGGAATAAAGACAGCCTCTTTAATAAACGGTGTTGGGAAAATTGGACAGCTACATGCAAAAAAAAAAAAAAAAATTGAAACTAGACCACCAACTTACACCATACACAAGAATAAACTCAAAATGAATTAAAGACTTAAATGTGACTCATGAATCCATAAAAATCCTAGAAGAAAATGTAAGCAACAAAATTTCAGACATCACACACAGCAGAATTTTCACTGATAAACGCCTATGGCAACAGAAACAAAGGAAAAAATGAACACATGGGACTACATCAAACTAAAAGGCTTCTGCACAGCAAAAGAAACAACCATCAAAATTGAAAGGGAACTCACTATATGGGAGAGCATAATTGCCAACAATACATCAGATAAGGGGTTAATTTCCAAAGTACATAGAGTACTCATACAACTCAACAAAAGGAAGACAAAGAATCCAATTAAAAAATGGGCAGAGGACCTAAATAGCACCTGTCCAAACAGGACATATAAGTGGCCAAGAGACATATGAAAAAATGCTCAACGCCACTAATCATCAGAGAGATGCAAATTAAAATGACTATGAGGTATCACCTCACACCTGCCAGAATGGCCGCCATCAACAAATCATCGTACAACAAGTGTTGGCCAGGGTGTGGAGAAAAGGGGACTCTAGTACACTGCTGGTGGGAATGCAGACTGGTGCAGCCACTATGGAAAACAGTATGGTGTTTCCTCAAAAAATTAAAAATTGAACTGCCATTTGACCCAGTGATCCCACTTCTAGGAATATATCCTAAGAAGCCTGAAACACCAATCAGAAAGAATATATGTACCCCCATGTTCATAGCAGCACTATTTACAATTGCTAAGATCTGGAAATAGCCCAAGTGTCCGTCAATAGATGAGTGGATAAAAAAGCTGTGGTACATGTACACAATGGAATATTATGCAGCTCTAAGAAAGAAAGATCTCTTACCCTTTGAGATGACATGGAGGGACCTGGAGAGTATTATGCTAAGCGAAATAAGCCAATCAGAGAAAGACAAATATCACATGATCTCACTTATTTGTGGAATATAATGAACAAGGTGGGCGGATGAACAAAATAGACCCAGAGATATAGAAGTAGGGTACAGACTGACAAACCTCAGAAGAGGGGGTAGGGGCAGAGAAGAGATAAAGCAAAGAAAGAAGTTATGTACATATATGCATAACCAATGGACATAGACAACAATGCTGGGGTGATGGGGATTGGGAGGAGAGTGTCAATGGGGGAAAAAGGAGAGACATCTGTAAGAAAAACAAATTAATTTTAAAAATCAACAGATATACTAGTGAAATAGAATTTAATAAAAAGGTTAGTAATCAGAATACAGTATAAATGAATCATTAGCCTTCAACACAAAAACTGAAAAATGTCTTGAGTAAACTTAATAAGAAAGAAACTCATTAAACTTATTTTTAAATTTATATGGAAGAATCAATGTCTATGCAAAGTTAAATCTACTTTGAAAAAACGCATGAAGAGAGGATATTTTTCTTATTAGATATTGTCATATTATAAAGCTATAGTTGCAGAATTTGGTAGAAAGAAAAATAGACCAATAGAACAGTCTAGAGATCTCAGAAGCAGGCTCATGTTTATGTGAAAAATTAATATACAATAGAGGGCCCTAGAGATTAATAGAAAAGAAACAGGTTGTTTAGTAGGTTGTACTGGGAAACGTGTCTTATTGTATAAGGAAAAATAAAACATGATGTATGGAGAAGGAATCAGGATGGATTAAGGAGCTAACTGTGAAAATAAATCCATAAAGCTAATAGAAAACAATTCAGTAGAATATCTTAGTTCCCTAACTATGGAACCGTGAGGTGAAAAATTGCTTAATTTGATTACATCACACTAAAGATTTTTATTCAATGTCGGACCCCATTGGGACTAATATCAGGAATAAACACGAGCTTCGTATGAACAAACAAAAAGCAGATACAAACCCCTTAGAAAAATGGTCCAAGACTGTATGTAGAGGAAATTGATAGAAGAGGAAACCCAAAGGACTCACAGACTTGCAGAGATGCACAAAATCATTAGTAATTAGATGAGTGCATGTGAAAATAACAGTGACATACCTCTCACGACCTGTCAGACAGATAAAGCCTGAGCTGAGACTGCTAAGTGCTGGTGGGACCAGGGGAGAGAGGCATGCCCGGGCACTCATGGTGGAATGCAGAATAACGCACAGAAGCCCTAGCAAACTGGCCATACTTCACCAAATTAAATAAAGGTATGCCTATGACCAGCGATTTGACTCCTTACAAAACTGGGGGTGGAAATAGATGAGGATGTCCCTTCAAGCATTGTCTGTGGTGGTGGGAAGTTGGAGGCAGTGGGTATATACATACTGTGAGTGTGTCCTACAGCAACCTGCCAGGACCTATGGACAGTGTGTCGATGTGTACCCAGAGCCACACAGACAAATTCTAAAACCTGTGGGTAGAATGAAAAAAAGCAAGAAACTGAAATTTACAACACACAACATTTGTGTAAATTAACAATACATACACACAAACAAATACACATTTCACAGAAACACACGACTGGAAAAAGATATAAAAACAAATGAAAATGGTTATATTTGAGAGTAGCAGGGAAATGGGAATGGGGCATAGGAGCCCAAGGAAATAAATAAATGAATAAAGAGGAGATGAGCCTTGCAAAGTGGTATAAAAGAAGGAAGGAAGGAAGGGAGGAAGGAAGGTGAGGGAGGGAGGGGGACCGGGAGGAGGGAGGGAGGATGAGAGAGGAAAAATTAAGAAAAAAAATTAATTTGGTTGGGAAAGACATACTTAGCATAAAAATAAATATAGAAATATTAAAGATGGAGTGATTTATTTGATTACATAAAATACATAAAAACGAACTATGTTAAATGATATAAATAAATTCAGAAGGCAAATGTGAAATAAGAAATATATTTGCAAATGACTGGTAAATAATTATTTTTTTTTAATCTTCACCTGAGGATATTTTTTCCATTGATTTTTTTTAGATAGAGTGGGAAGGAGGGAGGGAGAAGGGAGAGAGAGACATCGATGTGAGAGAGACACACCAATCGGTCACCTCCCACACAACCCTGACCAGGGCCAGGAATGGAACCCGAAACTGAGGTACGTGCCCTTGACTGGGAATCGAACCTGCGACACTTTGGTCCGTAGACCAACGCTCTAACCACTGAGCAAAACCGGCCAGGGCCAAATAATGAATTAAAAAATAATAATCTCAGCTTTCTCAAAATAATTGAAAATATGAACAACTTAATAGAAACAAAGAAATTCACTAAGGGAAAATTACAAATGACCAACCTATGACAACATATGGAACCACATCTGTACTAAAATGAATGTAAATAGAAAATATGATACTAATTTCACTTATTAATTTGATGAAAATATAAAACTGACTGCTGGCAGGTTTTTTGAAAAATAGAAGTATAAATTATTGAAACTTTTTGGATGCAATGAGCACACACATATATTTAAACTTGGATTATTTGTATATATTTTTTTCTGTGAAAATAATCAGAAACCCAGGCAAAATATATGCAAAAGAAAATTTATCATGAGACTACTTGTCATATTAAAAATAGAAAATCATTTAACTATCCTAAATTCATAATTACTTAAGGTGGGGCACATCTATGAACTGCATACTATAAAGGCATAATATTTAATGAAATTCAGGAAATTCTTTTTTTTTTTTTTTTTTTAGTTAAAGGATAGTTCACAGAGTTTTAACATGTTAAGAATGAGCTCAATTAAATATATTCTCAAAAAGAATATATTCTCAAAAAGAATAAAAAATAAATTCTCAAAAATAAAAAATATATTTTATTCTCAAAAATAAAAATATATTCTCAAAAAGAATAAAAAATAAAAATGCCAAAATATTAAAGCTCATTATCTTTGGGCGATCACCGTAGCTATGAGATAACTGGGCTGTTAGTTAATGGTCCTTGGCAATTGTATTTTTCTTATTTGACATTAATGAACTTGTTCTTTATGTATTTCTTCTATTCTCCTATAACTTACACTTTTTACAAAAGAAAACTTTGTAATCAGAAGAAAAGTTGGTTTAAAAGGGGCTGTTTCTTTAAGTACGTTACATACAGTAACAAAGGCTCGTTGGCAGACAGCGGGCGTTACTGTGTCAGCTTGGAGTTGGTGAGGAGGTGTGGCTGGAGGGTCTCAACCATTAACTGTGTGACTCATAAATACAAATACTATTTACTGTGGTAAGTATGTCATCAAATCATTTCCTTAAATTGCAGTGAGGAGCCAAATGGTACACTTTCATTAGACTGATTATCTCACTGCAGATTTTAAATATCTGACTGATAATAATGAGAAAAGCTCACATTTAAAGCTTTCTATGTCGATGACAAAGTGCTGTGTTTTGTAATAACCCAGTGCTGAAAGATAAACTGAGGCCTATTAGAAATTCCAAGAGTTAATCTGAGCAAAAACGGATTCACGCCAGGCAAGCGGGTAGCCCACCCCAGAGGTGGCTGGCGCACTCGGGCCCCCACGCCGGGCCAGACCCCTGGGGAGCGGTGTGAAAGCCGAGGACGGAAGTCACTTGCCTGGCTGCAGAAAGCCCAGCTGCCTCTGTGGAGCTGGTTGTCTTCAGGTTTCAATTTTGTGACCAAGAGGCACTGACAGGCCTAGATTGGGGTTTGCTTACACAGGTCTCCCTGACATTAGAGCCACCTCAGTCTAATGGCCCACTTGCTTAATTGTTTTAACACCAGTAATGCAGTTACTCTATTCCCGTTATTTGGTCAGAACACAGATTCCGGTTTCTGAGGGGGCAGATCAATGACTGATGATAATCTAGGAAGCGGGTATTTGAATCCTACCACTTGTCACTCTTCGGCTCCACACCACCTGCCTGAATATAGACAGAAAGGATGGATCACCTTTGGGGACCAAGTACTGGCTCAATGGCATGCTTTCCCCCAGATCAGAGAACAAAGCAAGGTCCTTTACTTCCCCTCACCCCCTTAAACTCTTGTCTCCCTTCTGTCCTCCCTCCCTCCCTCCCATCCCACATTTAACACAGCCACACCAGTCACTAGGCGGAGGCGAATAGTTGGACAGAGACTCTACGGCCAGAAACTCTAAGACACTGACAATCTGGCCCATTCTCAAGAGCTTGCTGGTGTCTGTGTACAGGAAAGGACCAACACAGAAGTGAGCACGCTTTCAGAAAGAGTTTGTAATTGCTCCAAATCACCTTGGTTTTTATTTTTGCAGAAATAGAAATCTCAAGGACATCAGCCCTCCCTGGCGTGTGTAGCAGAGCTGTTCTTTAGAAGAGCTATGCCTTAAAAAGCGGAGACACAGTTGCGTGCTGTCCCCTGCGGGGCCGTGCTGACAGAGTGACAGTGAACTGCACACCTCCCAGCTGACCGTAGGAGCTAGCTGAGCAGGTAATATGTGCCTGAACCCACTGAGAACCGTGGGCAAGTCTAGTGCAGACAGACCTGGGACTTGGGTGGGTCCATGGGAACGGAGTGGAGCAGCCCGCACGCCTGGACTTGGGTATGGAGAACTCAGACGCGTGGCTGTGGGAAAAGGCTGTGAGGGCCTTTGTCTCGCCAGGGGAGAGCATCATACCTCTCAAGGGACGTGACATGATCCAAACCCTCCACACTCCAGGTGTCTGGATGGTGTCAAACCAGATACAAAGGTTCTTCGTGTGGGGTCTGAAAAAGCAGATGAAAAACCAAGCGTGAACCCGCTCCAACTTCAGGTGGGGAGAAAGGTGGGAGAGGCTGTAGAGGACAGAGGAGGAGCGGGGAGGGGCTTGGGGGTCCGGGGTGCTCTAAGGAAGGCCACCCGCTGAGATGCTGAGCGAGGAGCAGAGACCTCAGCACAGTCCTGAGAGAGAGGGCGGGGCACCCAGAAGGACAGGCAAGGTCAGAAGATGACTACACGGGATAGGAGACAAAGGGGATGGCGTGAGTGAGGAACAGATGACATGGTATCAACTCAGGGAATAGGCTCTCCCTCCATTTTCAGAGATCTGAGCGCTGGGGTTCCAATGGGACATGCTGGGTCATTGTCCCCAGTGCCTTCTTTCCAGGAACCGGCAGCCTGGAGCTGGGGGCGGTGGGAGAGAAAACATGTACACAGAGAAATTAACTAATAGTTCAAGGCAGTAAAAGGAATATAATCCCCAGAATCATAGCAGGTGGCTTAACCCACATAGATGTGAGCTGTGAAATGTTATTCCTTTTTCATTCCTAGTTCCTTTTTAAAAACCAGCTCAGATCAGAGATTCAGTTTAAAAATGGCACCTAGGGCAGTAGTTTCCACTGAGGTTATCCTGAGGGTCACATCCAAGTGGCACAGATAATCAAAAAGACCATGTATATATTTGCATTTAAAGCGGTATGATTTACATGTTTTTGCATATCCACGCATACTGTGCATATAATTATGTTGACTGTGAGGTCTGTGCTGACACAATATTAAACTTTGAGCTAGTAGGCTGGAGGGAGTCACTTCTCACTCTCTCTTGCCTTCTTCCCTCTCTCCATCCTCTAGCGTTGATCTGAGGCGGAGGGAAGGTGCCTAGGGACGGGCAGGCGGAGAGCTGCGTGCTCACAGGGGTTTATCCAGACTCGAGGTTGGACAGTGCCCGACCCGTCAACAGGGCGCCTCTTCCCACAAAGCCACAGAAGGCTGTGAGTCCTTCTGTTACATGTCACATAACACATAATGCGCAGGGACAGGCCTGTCAACAGCTGTGCAGAGTGATGATCACATCTGTCAGTTCCCTTCTCTGTCCTGTCTGAGGGACATAATCCCTGGGACAGGCACTAATATCACTGGTCACTGTTTATTGAAAGCTTGCTGTGTGCCTGGTATTGTACTAAGCACTTTATATACAGCCTTTCAGTCTTTGCTGTCAGCAGTTAATGACCTCAGGAAGAAGGTATTACTGTCCTTGCAGTTGGAAGGAGAGCTGGCGAGGTCCCGCACGCCCGGTTGCACAGTGAGTAGATGTGGGCGGGGACTCATCCATTTCCTCCCTTAGTACACACCGAGCACCTCCTAGGAGGAAGACACAGTTGAACGTAGTCATGCTAAATTCTGGTCCTAGTTAGGAGAATTCTTTCCTGCCTTAAAACTGCTTATGTGAGTGTGTTCTCTCTGGACGAACAGTGGGACCGCTCACCCCTCAGTGGTGCCGCAGGTGCAGAAAGCCACCTTAGCTGGTGCCTACTCCATCAGCTCTCACACCCAGCCCCCAGCCCCCAGCCCCACCCACCCTCTGCACAGCTCTCTCTTCCCAGCCCTGCCCCACTCCTGTGACCTGGGCTTCCTCCCTGTTCTCTGGGCCCCTGGAGAATGAGGAGCAGCGGGGGTGGAAGGGACATCGTGGGGCCATCATTTCTACCTCAGCGCTCAACACAATACATAGGCCAGGCGATAAGGACAGTGTTTGCTTAAGAAATTCTGGAAAAGTTCTTACAGGTGTGATTTTGAAAACGAATCTGTCGTGAGCTGAGGACTTACTTGGGTGCACATAGACTCTGGGAAGGCTCTCCTGGGCCAGCTGCACACGTGAACATGCGGCATGTGTAGGCCTGGACATACTCAAGCGAGGGCCATGAGTCAGGAGTAGTTCTGCCCTTGGAAGGGCCAGCAGGCCGCGCACTGCCACGGGAGGTGTGATTCCACGTGGAGGCAGGGGAAGGATCGTCATGATCACAATGACCCTGGAAACCGAGAGCCTCGGCGCTGAGAGAGAAAGCCAGATCTTAGGAACCTCAACAGACGACTTTGCAGACACTTCCTGGCGGTGAGTTCTTATCACTCATGTTGGCCTGTGTCCTCCCCCACTTCCCAATGTGGAATGTTGCAGCCACGGGAATTCAGGTCTTTTAATAAACATTTATTATGGGCCGCTCGTGTGTCAGGAGACTGAAGAATAAATAAACACGCGCACTGGGGATTGGGATTCCCTTGATAACGCATGAACAGGGTCTCAGCCTTCGGGGAGGTCCGTGAACCACAGCCCTGAATGCTTTCAGTGTGCATCCCCTGAACTGCGCCTTGTGACCTCATGTTCCTGTCTGTCCTCTCCAGTGTACTGGGGGAACTGAGCTCAACGTTAAATAACTTACTCAGGGTCCCACTGCCAGTGAGGGTGGCCCTCGGTTTGAACCCTCGTGGGTGGTGCTGTGTTACTGAATTATTGGAGCAAAGATGGGCATCACACCACAGTGAGGGTTAGAATCGAGGACTCCCAGCACCAAGTCTTTGAGCTGCAGAGGAAACCCATGCATCCACTCGTCCAACAGCTCCGTGAGGAGACCCCGTGAGCAGAGGGTGTTCCGTGCGCTCAGGCCGGGCCCGTGAGCAGAGGGTGTTCCGTGCGCTCAGGCTCCGCCCGTGAGCAGAGGGTGTTCCGTGCGCTCAGGCCGGGCCCGTGAGCAGAGGGTGTTCCGTGCGCTCAGGCCGGGCCCGTGAGCAGAGGGTGTTCCGTGCGCTCAGGCTCCGCCCGTGAGCAGAGGGTGTTCCGTGCCAGGCCGTGAGCAGAGGGTATTCGGTACCCTCGGGCCGGCCCCGCGAGCAGAGGGTGTTCAGTACCCTCGGGCCGGCCCCGCGAGCAGAGTGTTCCGTGCACTCGGGCCGGGCCCGCGAGCAGAGGGTGTTCGGTACCCTCGGGCCGGTCCCGCGAGCAGATGGTGTTCGGTACCCTCGGGCCGGGCCCCGAGCAGAGTGTTCCGCGCTCAGGCCGGCAGTGAACTACGCGGAGGAAGGTGCCTGCTCACAGGTGCCCTGACCTTGGCTCAGCGTTAGGAGCCGCTTCACACCAAGGCTTTGGGCGCCGTCCCCTCAAGGGCCGGAGCCTCCTCTGCGGAACCGCTGTCCTCCGGCCCATTACCAAGCGCGGCTTCCTGGGCCGCACACTCGGCCGGCCGTTGTCCGCCGCACGCCACCGGCTGGGCTGCCCACACCAGTACTACAGAGTTTGTCTAAGAACACAGGCGGCTGGCCTTTAACTAATGTAAATATAAACACACAGTGCTAGGAAAACCAAGTAGACAAAACCATTTTCATGCATCACGGGCATTTTGCAAACATATACATTGTAACCTGTTAATTACGTTTTCCCGCACAAACCACTTAGCTTTTCAAAGCCCTGCCGAATAACTTGATGTTTCTCACTCACATTTTTAACCACTTAAGATTCATTTTTCTAGGCGATTTCCAGGGTGGCCAGGTCCAAAATGACAAGGAATAGTAAAACGATGTGATACAGTGAAACAGGACAGTGTCTCATTTTAGCCCTGAGACCATGTGGAATTGTGCGAACATTCATAGAACTCACTTAGATAAAACAGTATCATTAATATTTTTTCTAATCAGTGCCCTTCCTTTCATTTGAAGAAAGCTCATCGAAAGAGCTGTGATAGAACTTCCCGAAGTTCGATGCACACCTCACTGTGTATCAGATGGCATCTCCGCCCTGCAGCCTGTGAGAGAACGGAAAACATCTCCGCTGGACTTTGCCCCCGGTTCCTGGCACAGGGCTCCCCAAACCTCTGCAATTTCCTAAGTGATAAAAGCACCAGGAGCATCTCTTGCTCTATTGAGGTGACTCTGGGAGGGCACCTGGACAGCTCCTGGGTAGGGCTGGTCACCAGAAAGACCAAAGCGTGATTGGTTAAAAGCTTGGAATTTTCAGCCCTGCCCTCATTCTCCAGAGAGCAGAGAGGGACTGGAAATGGGGTGAATAACGAATCATGCTACATGAAGAAGCCTCCATAAAATCCCAATAGCAGGAGGTTAACACATCCATGGGGGTTAACACATCCATGTACCAGGAGGGTGACCCACCCACCCAACTCCATGGGGAGAGGCACCCCTGTGCTCAGGACCCTCCCAGCCCTTGCCCTGTGTTTTTCCCTTTGCCATAGTCTTTAATAAGTGGGTGAATGTGTTCCCCTGAGTTCTGTGTGCTGTTCTAGCGAATAATCGAATCCAAGGGCAGAGGTCATGGGAACCTCGATTTGTAGCCAAACTGGACAAGAGTTGGGGTAACCTGGGGACCTGCTGCTTGTGATTGGCCTCTGAAGTGCGAGGTGGTCTTGAGGGACTGAGCCTGTGACCTGAGAGTCTTTCCACTATTCTCACATAGACAGTGTCAGAATTGAGTCAACGTGCAGGACCCCAGCTGCTGTCAAAGAATTGCTTGGTTGGAAAACTCCACACACATTTTAAGCAGACAGTCAGGACTAAAGGCAGCTCACTTCTAGTCATTGCCGTCTAGGCACACCTGCCGTCTAGGCGCACCTGCCGTCTAGGCGCACCTGCCGTCTAGGCCCACCTGCCGTCTAGGCCCACCTGCCGTCTAGGCCCACCTGCCGTCTAGGCGCACCTGCTGTCTCTCCGTTCCATTCAGCTCACACAACAGAACTTAATGTCATCTCCTCGTCTCCAAGACCACACAAGGAAATGGGGGTGGAGCAGGCAGCCATCCTAAGCTCCAGCCACACCTGACTGTTTGCGGTTTCCTACCTGGGCCCTTATTCTTTCAGAGCTCCACGCCTTCACATAGCCTGTTCCTTTTCTTTCTGTGACACTTTTCCCATCTAGTCTTTCTGAGTCCCACAATCACTTTTCACACTCCAATCGGGGGCTCTTCCCTTTCAAACGAAGCATCTCCCCTTCCCTTCTTACCTCCTTGCTCTCCCCACTTGATTTTGGTGAGGGTGGCTGCACTCCTTGGTCCCCATGCACCCAGGCAGCCCTGACGCTGTGCTAACGGTCTTCCCTGGCTTGCCTGTCTCGTTCACCTGTCTCGTTCACCTGTCTTATTCGCTTGTCTCATTCACCTGTCTCGTTCTCCTGTCTCGTTCACCTGTCTCATTTGCCTGTCTTGTTCACCTGTCTCGTTCACCTGTCTCATTTGCCTGTCTTGTTCACCTGTCTCGTTTTCCTGTCTTGTTCACCTGTCTCGTTCGCCTGTCTTGTTCACCTGTCTCGTTCGCCTGTCTCATTTGCCTGTCTCGTTCACCTGTCTCATTTGCCTGTCTCGTTCTCCTGTCTCGTTCACCTGTCTCATTTGCCTGTCTTGTTCACCTGTCTCGTTTTCCTGTCTTGTTCACCTGTCTCGTTCGCCTGTCTTGTTCACCTGTCTCATTCACCTGTCTCGTTCTCCTGTCTCGTTCACCTGTCTCATTTGCCTGTCTTGTTCACCTGTCTCATTTTCCTGTCTTGTTCACCTGTCTCGTTTGCCTGTCTTGTTCACCTGTCTCGTTCACCTGTCTTATTCGCCTGTCTCATTCACCTGTCTCATTCACCTGTCTCGTTCTCCTGTCTCGTTCACCTGTCTCATTTGCCTGTCTCGTTCACCTGTCTCGTTTTCCTGTCTTGTTCACCTGTCTCGTTCGCCTGTCTCATTCATCTGTCTCATTTGCCTGTCTTGTTCACCTGTCTCGTTCACCTGTCTCGTTTTCCTGTCTCGTTCACCTGTCTTGTTCATCTGTCTCATTCACCTGTCTCGTTCACCTGTCTCGTTTTCCTGTCTTGTTCACCTGTCTCGTTCGCCTGTCTTGTTCACCTGTCTCATTTGCCTGTCTCGTTCACCTGTCTCGTTCTCCTGTCTTGTTCACCTGTCTCGTTCACCTGTCTCATTTGCCTGTCTCGTTCACCTGTCTCGTTCGCCTGTCTCGTTCGCCTGTCTCATTCACCTGTCTCTTTCACCTGTCTCGTTTACCTGTCTTGTTTGCCTGTCTCTTTCACCTGTCTCATTTGCCTGTCTTGTTCACCTGTCTAGTTCACCTACATCATTTGCCTATCTCGTTCACCTGTCTTGTTTGCCTGAGTCGTTCACCTACATCATTCACCTGTCTTGTTCGCCTGTCTCATTTGCCTGTCTCGTTCGCCTGTCTTGTTCGCCTGTCTCATTTGCCTGTCTCGTTTGCCTGTCTCGTTCACCTACATCGTTCCTTGCTTTGACAGTAGGAACAAGACAGGTATTTCCCCGGAACCTAACAGAGTGACGAGGAAGGAACTCCGGGAACATCCCACTGGATCAATCACCACTGCATCACCATCTCCTACCTCACTGCCTCTGCTGCAGGGTCGATCCTAGACTTCTAGGTGCCGAGGACGGGCCAGGAGGGTAACAGAGTTGGACTAGCTCAAACAATCAGATCAGGGTCCTTAACCTGACTACAGTGGGCTGAAGAAACACGACGGATGACTGTGAGTCTCACGAGCAGCAGGTGGTCTGGTGAACCTGCTACAACAAAGGGCAAACTTGGAAATGAAACGAAAACCATCTGACCATCCGCCGTGCGTTCTCCCGTGTGTGTCCCACAGCAGTCTGGGAGGGAGGCTGCGGTCTTCTCGTCTCGCAGGTGAGGGAGCCGAGGCTCAGAGAAGCCAGGTGACTTGCTGAACGTCACATGCAATGAATGGCCGAGAGGATACAAAAACCTGGCTTGTGTTGATTGTCAGTGTGGGTTCTTTCTCATCACTGTTCAAAGTGCTGGAACTCACAGAGATTTTCCCGGGGGTTAAACAGAAGGGTAAACTCTCTTCGAAGGAAGTGTTCACGTCAGTTATTTCAGTAACTTTACAGCCAGTGTTCCAGGTAGATGACGGCAGGTGCCAAATTCCTGAGTGGGAAGAGGCACGTGGTCCCGGGCCATCAGTCCTTTCTGCCAGAATCGCCCCACCGTCCCGATGCCCCGAGCGAGCAGACCCCACAGGAAGGCGACCGGAGGGATCCAGACTGTTAAGGAAACCAACTCTTCTGCATCGCCGTTCACGTGGCCACGTGTGTGGGGCTGGAGGCCAGGGCTCAGAGGCCACAGGGCTGGGAGAACTCCCATTTCTTGTCAGCGAGACAGCACACGACGACGGACCAGCTGTGACAGAGTGTCAATAGTTACAGCTATGATCACAGCTTCAGGAGAGGCCGACGCTTCCTGGACAAGAGGACGGAAAAATCCAATAAACGGAGCTAAATAGAGCTGCTCTGTTGAACGGCGGCCTGGAGCCCGGGCTTGCAGGCCACACGCCAGGCCGCTGCGTCCTGGAGGAGCACAGCCAGCGGGCACAGCAGGCAGGAGCCGGCTGCGGACAGCCAGGGGCGACGGACTGATTGCCCGAGGCATGCGGCTGGCAGGTGCTTTCGTGTAGTTTGACCAGTCGGTAACTTATTCAGGAGGTGGGGAAGGCTTGAACCGGACTGGCAGTGTGATCCTGATTTTGACTTGGGAAAGAAGCCAGGAAGGGGTAATAAAATGGTCTAAAATCCAGGTGGCTTCCAATTTGTCTCTAAAAGGGGACTGGAAGGGGGCATCTCAGAAAGCACCGCAAGTCACAGTTGTGCAACATAGTTAACAAACAGGTGACTCATTATGGGGTTTATTTAAAGTAGGACTGTGTGTGTGCAAGTGTGTGTGCATTTCCTCGGACACGCGGGCATCGCTGAGATCGAGGACACACCGCCCACCCGGGCTCTGGCTGGGGCACGGAGTCAGCCACGGCCATCGCTGCCTCTGCCTCTGCCGTCCGAGCCGTTCCCGTCTCAATGCTCGCTCTCGCTCTCTCCTGCTTCTCGTTATATAAAGCTCTATTTTAATTTTAAAGAGCAAAAGCAAAGAGAGCTCTATTTGAAGACGAACTATTAAATGTGAGGGAGTGGACGCTCCGAGTCTGCTGAAACTGAGCGGGGCCAGCACGCAGGTCTGACGGGCGGGGCTCCGGCTCTCCAGGCCGGCCTGGCCACAGCGCTGTCTAGGGACAAGAGCTGACATCTCCCAGCGCTCCTCGGAGACAGCGCTCTCCTTTGTGGGAGATGAGGTTGCACGCTGACACCGGGCTGGCGGTGGGACCGGGCACAGCCCTGCGACCCGCGACACTGATCACCTTATCGAGGCTGCCGAGTCTCTCTCTTGTCCCTTTAGCAGCTCTCAGCTCTTCATAGAAACAAGAGGCGCGTGGTGATGGAAACAACAAGCCCAGCCACAGTGGGCCGGCCCGGAAGCCGCTCTGCTCTCCCACTCGCTGCTCTCTGGAGCGTGGCTTTGGGGCTCAGGATGACACCCCGGGGCTGCTCACTCGCGGCGGGGCTCAAGATCGACCCCACATGGAACAGCTGTGCAATACCAGTCGATTGCCAGGAGCCCTGGTTGAAAACAAACTGACAGCAAAAATCCTCAATGAACCTCTTATATGAAAAAGTAACAACTATTTTCGCAAACACAGTTTGGGCCACACCCCAGCCCCAAGGGGAGACAACGCCCAGGTATTCTTTTGTGTTGCATCAGAGGTGTGCTCCATCAATAATAGTAACTGATGATAATAATGAGCAGGTACCAATTACAGTAATTGTGACAACTGCTCTGTGTCGTGCGCTGTTCACTGCACGGTCTGGAGTTCTCTCAGTCAGACCTCGCGGTGATGCAGACGTCCATGTGACTGTCCCTTTCACGGAGCAAACCGGTGGTTAGGGCCGCAGGCAGGGCAGACATCCAGGGCCGTGGACTACGAAGCCGACGCCGCAGCCCTCTCCTCCGCTCGCTGCCGCTCGACCACTGGCACCTGCCCCTGGTTGGTTTCGTAAGGAGCCACCTCCACACAGGACCTGACAGCAGAACTCGATCCGGCCACCACGGCTGCGTTTCAACAGGCACGCTCCGTGTTTACAGAGCGCGAGAAATGGGCCGCATGTTTAACTGATGAGAGCAATCTGGCAAGGAGAAACCCAGGAGGCCGGCGGCAGGGTGTGGATGAGCGGACACAGAATAACCTGAAGAAGGGAAGCGGAGGAGGCTGCTGGGGGACCTGGCCGTCCTGGGCAACACGGCCCGGAGGAGAGGAAGAACCAGAGACGCCACTGAGAGGAGCCCATGTGGGGAAGGACCGAAACGTTGGGTCCTAGAAAAGAGACAAAGAAGGATTTTGTTCAGCTTCTTAAGGGTTAGAAATTAGGAAGAGGGTCCAGCGTCCAACACTTCACTCCACACATTCCTGAGTGCCAGGGATTAAAACAGCAAATGTTTCGTGCCTCCTGGCACCAAAGATTGAGGAAGAAAAACAGATCTATAAGCAATGAAATGTCACGAGTGCTGACAGAGCGTGCTCAGGACGCAGCGAGGCTGAGAAGAAAGAGGAGTTTGCTCTGGAGGAGAGGGTGCCAGTCGAGGTTTCCTGGAGAGCAAGCGGATGGATCTTGAGCTTCTGCCCAGGGAGCTGGGGAAGCGACAGGGAAACAGGGCGTGCAAAGGTGGGGAGGTGGGTCCTTGAGGACCTGTGACGAAGCATTGCCAGTCAAGGGGACTGTGCAGAGATGGAATCGTGGAGAAAGAAGCAGGACCAAGGTCATCGGGGCTTTGGATGGGGAGCTAAGGAGTTTGGAATCTGTCCTGCTGGTGCCGAGTAGTCACTGTGGGGCTGGAGTCAGGGAGACAGGTGGGGGCTGTGCCACGAGTAGTTGCCATGGGGACAGAATGACCATGCAAGCAAGGGACAGAGCAAGTAGACTGACCGACCGGGTGCTGGGCGTGGCTCGGCCGTACTCGGAGATTAAGCAATGGATTTGGGAACCGTGCATAAAGAGGGTGACTGGTACCTCCACACGGAAAAGTAACAACTGGCTCGCTTTACTCGAGTGCTACTTCTCACCTTCTGTACTGCTCAGCGGCTCATACAACTCTTGGCTTAAACTATTTCTATTTCTTTGAGTTTATCCATGTCACAGAATCAGAATTTTAATGCTTAAGAGGTCTTTATGGGTTCTCTAGTTCCATGTCCCCCATCTACTGCCCTGTCACACAGCTGAGACAGCTTGTCTGAGCCATGCAGCAAGCAGGTACGACAAACCAGGTGGCATCCAGGCCACATTCGACGCTCCTTAAACTAGGACAACAGGGTGCATTTCTGGTTGGGTTAGATTTCAGGAAAGACCGCATCTACTCAGATAACTTTTGTCTCTCCTTTACCCTAGCTGCCAGAAATTTTACATCCAGATTTATTCAAGTATCATAATTTGCTCTACTCAAGTGCCTGAGAGTGTCTGTTCTCCCTTGTTATGGAAGAGCTTTGCTGTGTTTTTACCCTTCAATACCTTACCTTGGGTTCCATTTCAAACTGCCCTGATGGGCACACTTACATGCTTTTGGAAGTGGCTGTGAGTACAAATGGCAAATAAATACATTTATTAGCAGTTGGCTTTCTTCTAAGCAGGGACATAACTCTGTATTTTGTATTTATGGCCGCCGGTGGGATCGTCATGAGATCTTTGTGAGCTGGGATATAAAAGCTTCAGGGACGTTCCGTGAGCAGTGGGAAATGCCTAGCTAGGACAAACAATGAGAGGCATCCCTGGAATTGTGGGTCTAAGAAAGCTCTCCCCACGCGGCGTTTGTCTTCGTGAGACGTCGGGGGGCAGCCCCCTCGGGCTAATGGCACTGGCTGTGCACTCTGCACCCCCACCTTCTGGGGCCCCCTGCCGCCTTTACTAAAAGATCATCTTGATGATTCAGTCATGCGTCCTTCTCTCCACCCTCAGTCCAAATATTTTCACTTGGATTAAATTAAAAAATCAGAGGACAGTGTGTGAAAGCATATAAATCTATGCCTTACTTATACAAACCGAAGACATCTGGTCACCTCACACAGGAGAGGCACAGGAGTCCGGCTGGAACGCACACAGAGGGAGAACAGTCTCAGCAAGGGGACGAGACACCGACGGGCCCGTCTGCGGGAGGCAGAGGGAGACTCTTCTTGTGATATGTTAACCGTGTGGCACTGGACACGCCTGGGCAGCAGGTGGGGAGAAGGAAGGTCTCCTGTGGGGTGAGTGAGGCGTACAGGAGGGGGACTGGCCATTTCAAGTAGAGGCCATCGCAGAGCCGTGTGGGACAGACAGGCCCGTGACACCAGAAAAAAGCAGGACAGACAGACAGCTTTATGAATGACTTCATGTGGTGAGTGTATTTTACTTATTTTATTATTATTTTTTAGTCCTCACCCAAGGATATGTTTTTATTGATTTCTAGAGAGAGAGGAAGGGAGATAGAGATAGAGAGAGTAACACTGGTCGGATGCCTCCCATAAATGCCCCAACCCATAAATGCCCCCAACAGAGAGCGAACCCGCAACCTATGTATGTGCCTTGACCAGGAATTGAACCCAACCTTTTGGTACATGGGAAGATGCTCCAACCTACCGAGCCACCTGGCCAGGGTGTATTTTATGAGCCAGTAGTCAGGACTTGGGGTCTAACAAGTCCGTCTGGATGTATTTCTGGTGGCAGTGAAGAAGAATATTTGAGATTAGAATTAATTCTGGGATGTAAGGTCACTGTTGCTATAATAAATACTAGTTGATTTTGAAGTACAATACCTAATTGGCTTCACTTGAAAATTGTGTTCACTGTCTGCCATGTCTGTGGTCTGAGTGGCAACCTCAACTTCAGATTAAGGGGAAAGTGTATCTTCCTACCTTTAGGGCTCTTTCAACTTTTTTCTTTAAATTCTGAGCAATAGCAATAAATACTTTCAATCTCACAACCCATTAGATGTGCACACACACACACACACACACACACACAAGTAAAACAAAACTTCCAGGAAACATACCCTTACTAAATGTAATGTATGTGTACTCTTCTTTATTCTACTATTTTTACTAGAATCTAGGTTTGAGCCTCTAGAAGAATCCCAATCCATTGATGGGCTGCAACCAGCAGTTCGAAAATCACTAGTTATGACGGCGGCTGTGGCATTAGTCATCTCGGCCTGAATCAGAGAATCCCCTGGATCCAAAAGGTCGCAGACGGAACAGAGAGAGGGTGGCTCCACGCGGTCGCACGGAAGCAGAAGCAAAGACGGGTTCGATGTTGGGGAAATGCAGCGCGTACATTCGTAGTGGGAGATTTATTAGCTTCATGATCCGGGAGCCATCGTTCTTAGAGCCAATGTTCTACTTGGTGGGAGAAAACCCAGGGAGAGGAGAGAAACAGTGTTATTTTTCTAATACAATATTGAATTGCCATTAATATGATTTTCCATTGCAGTTATGATCTGTTGTGAGCCCACACCGCGGGGACCCAGTCCAACGCTCCCTGTGCACAGCCTGGCATCCTGTTGGCGGCCGGCACGTTTATTGTCAGCAATAACAATCATAATGCTAATAACGGCAACTTGGTGATTAGAATCTTTTGCAGTAATATCCAAAGCTAGGATTAGAAGGACTTTTCCCCCACAGTTTCCATTTTTACTCTCCGTGGTTTATACCTCTTTTGGTCTTGAAAATGCATTGCTTATTCCCTTCTGATTGAGTCTATTTGGCAAACACTAATGTTTTTGTGTTTGTTATCCCTGTGGACCTCAGAATTAAATGCCTTCCATTTGTCTCCTTGTCTCGCTGGGATCACTGAGGAGGTCACCAGGGCTAAGCAGGAGACTCCCTTGGTAACTTCGGAAGCCGCAGAGAGCACAGGAACGCAGACCATTATTTATATATGTTTCTATAAAACAGTGCACTTGATCTTAATTTCCTCCAATTCTTGGAGATACATTTATTTTTTTAAATTAAGAAATAGGGAAGCCCTGACTGGTGTGGCTGGGTGTTAAAGCGTCGGCCAGGCACCGAAGGGTCATAGGTTTGACTCCTGGCCCCGGTTGGGGCTCTTTTGGGAGGCAACCAATCGATGTGTCTCTCTCGCTCTCTAAAAATCAATGGAAAAAATATCCTGGGGTGAGGATTAACAACTACAACTACAAGAAAAAAAGAAGTAGGAAAGTACGTGGTTTAAAAAACCAGTATGTGTCTTCTTCCCAGAGTTGATCAGATTCCATAATTGAAGCTCTGATCCCCAGTGATGCAAACAGGGAGACAGAGAGGAGAACTGCCCTCCAGGGGGGCAGGGGTGCCCCAGGCTGAGTGTGACAGAGGAGAGGGAACAGAAACCTGGGTGCTGAGGTGTGTGGGGGGAGTGCAAACAAAGGGACGAGGACCCCAGGGGGCCGCAGTCACCGCAGGTGACCTGAGTACCCACCCGGACAGAAGGAAGGGATCAGAAGTGGAACAGAACAGGCCGTGAGGATGGCGTGGGGAGTTCCCCGTGGGGAGACGGACGGCGGGGGTGGTCACGCGGTCTGGAGGGGAATTTCAAGCGGACACCCTCTTTCATAATTAGGGGACTGAATCAGCAACCGCGTGCTTGCTTTTAGATTGATCATACGCATAAAACAATGTCGATTTCCTGAGTAAATACGTTGTGCTTCGTGAAATTTTCACACATTTTAGCATCATGCCCAGTGCTACCCCTCACCCCAAACTGTACTCGCTGTACACCCAAATGTATTCTTAACGACTGCACTCGCGACGGCGTCACCCGTAGTGGGTGTCACATCCCAGAGTTCCCTATTTGGTGGCCGGACCGCACTTCTTCTTCCTGCTGCTCTAGGACAGGAGTACGGTCAGGGCACCCTGGCCCCGTCGTGGCCTGGCCACTGGCTAGGTGCGGAACCCTAGCAGCTCCCTCATTCGTAAAGTAATCACAGCTACCTCACTGGGCACTGACATTCCATGAAAAGCACTCAGCACAACCTGGCACATGCTGCGGGCTGGCAAATGGCATCTGCTATGCCCATTCCTCAGAAGGCTGGGGGATGCACAGACAGACAGAGACAGGCATGAAAGGACCACGCCTGTCCTCTCGTCAGCAGCACTGAGACGTGTGTGCCGTGGCACTGGCCTCACGCCCCCAGCGAGGAGGGCGGAGGGCTGCAGGCAGAGGAGCCTGCGTCTGTGATCACAGCGACCTCTACAGCCTCTGCCTTCTCCCCCCGCGACACGGACAGCGGAGCCAAACACCGTGACATCCACTGCGCTTGTGTTACATAGACCAGGGCCTCCCATAAATTAAAGTGACCTCCTTATGCAATGTGACATGGGTCAGGCGGTCTGCCGGGGGTGTGGCTGAGCCCGCGGGAGGGACGAGCAGGGAGCCGCGTGCAAGCTGCAGTGCCCTGTCCCCAGCAAAGCCCCCCGCGGTTCCATCGATGCACTTGCCGGGGCCTAACACACTGAGGATGGAGAGAGGTTAATTGGCAAAATGACACTTGTCTAATGCCGTCCTGAGCGCTGCACGCGGGCAGACGTGCGAGACAGGGACCCTGCTGGGCTGACAAGGATGATTATTATAACCGACATTTTTGCCCTCAGGAGCGTGTGGCTTCTAGAAGCTTTTTCACCCTGGAATCTCACTGTTGTGCTACAGCTGATCCAAGGAGGGTTGTAAGACCAGAGAGACAAAGGACAACACGGTGCACACGGAAAGTAAGTGAGGGAGGCGAGGCCCCAGATGGGCACGTCCTAAGGGTGGTGGTGGCAGTTCTCCTGTGGGCCTGCGGAGCCCTGGCCCAGTGCTGGGCGACGAGCTGCAGCCGCTGCTTCCCGTCCTGTGCCCACAGAGACTCGGCGACATGGGTGTTCGTGCCCTCCAGACACACACAGAAGCCGAGGCCACAGCAATGCACTGCACTGTCCGCTTCCCGGGGCACATGACCACGGCCGGATAGTAAAGCAAACCTTTTCCGTGGGTGGTCGAGGCGTCCACGGACAAAACGACGGTGAAAGAATGGCTCGGCTCAGGAGAGCGTTCGCAGTTGCTGCGAGGACATACGTGGGCACCGCAGGAGCAGGGCCGCTGCTGGACTTCCAAGCTGGGGGGACGGGGGCACCCAAACCTGTGCTTTTCTCACTCGCGGGCGTAGAACTGAAATGCACTTGGACTATCAGCAGATTTCATACGGAGCTTAGAGGAGCTGGCACCCTTGTCCTCTGAATACCTGATGGTGAAACGCAGAGCAAAGTAAACCCAGAGCGAGGCGTGAGCATGCCCACTGAGGGGCACACTGCCCTGACATGAGTGGCCCATCTGCAGATAAACAACGCAGCGGCCTTGTTTGGAGAAGCTTGGCTGCTACTGGAGAGCAGGGACCAACTGTGAGTCTTCAAAGCCAGTACGACGTTGGCTGTCATTTAAACGAAAACCCTTTCTCAGTGGGAACGAGCTGTGTTCGCAGCCCTCAGAGCAAGGCTCTTACAGCCTGAATGTCTCACAAGGAGCTTCTGATGGGTTTATTGCTTTATTTTGCTTAGAGCAAGTTGGGGCACTTTGGAACTGACATCATTAAAATTCTTTTTGAAAGTGTGTTGACATTTCAGTTGCCTGTTTTGAAAGGTGGACAGCGGCCACCTGTGCGTCGACAGGCACGCAGTCCTCGCCATGTTCTGACAGGGTTGTGACGCACAGGGTAGCGCTCCCTTTGTTAACAGGACTGCCTTCCCCAGACGCATGCCTGTGCTGGTTACCTTGATACTTTCCTCCTGATCATCTCCGTAAGCCGGGTTCAGGCACATCATACACAACGTACTTGGTCCACCTTTAGGTCTTTCTGATCAGTATGTGAGTATTCAATCTGAAACATTCCTCCTGTGAGTCAAATCTGTCACTTTTTTCCTCCTTTCTTTTCTCCAACACACCAGTGACGATATTGCCTCCTACGACGGAATGTCTCTCCCAGGTGGGCCACTCTCCTCGGGTACCCTTCCAAGAATCTTTTATTTTTTAGTTCCTTTCAGACAAACCAAAGTCTCTTCCAGGTGACAAAAGGTAACGAGGGACACAGAAAATACAAACGCACATCAAGATGCATACGATAGTCACCGGGCCCTGGCCGGTTTGGCTCTGCAGTCAGAGCATCGGCCCGCGGACCAAAGAGTCTCGGGTTCGATTCTGGTCAAGGGCACAGACCTCAGTTGCAGTTCAATCTCTGGCCCTCGTCGGGATCATGCAGAAGGCAACCGATTGATGTATCTCTCTCTCGTTTCTCCCTCCCTCCCTCCCTTCCACTCTATCTGAAAATCAATGGAAAAATATCCTCGGGTGAGGATTTAAAAACAAGTCATGGTGGAGAGAAGACTGGAGGAATTGTGTTTGTAATTCCATTGCCTCTTATTTGGACACGCTGTCTCCTGTAGTATGCATCTCAGACCTGAATGTAAAGTCCTTGAAATACGTTAGGAGTTACATTACTGTCCCCAGAGTTTTCATCCCCGAATAGTGGAGGGCTAGTTGTCGGGCCACTTTGTCCTCAGGCCTCGGGGAGAACAGAATGGAGGAGAAAACAGTGCCCCATGAAGATCTGTCCCCAGAGCCCTCAGCGCTGAGACGAGTGGACAAGTCATTTAGCTTCTCTGAGATTCACACACAAATAAACAAGTAATACAGTCGGTGAGTGTGTTTTCCAAGCAAAATTTGCACTGGACCAAGTTAAACAGGCAAAGAAGACTGTTCAGAGCTACTGCAGGAGGGGAGAGACCAGGGCGCGCCCAAACTCCACCTGCTGGACAGGGAGGGAAACAACAGGCTGGGGTGGCGTGGGCGCTTCCGCCATCAGGTGCGCTCACAGGCCTTCTCCCAGGAAGAGGGAACTGCCCTCAGGACGGGCGGTGGTCCACAGCCTGCAGCAAGGCACACCCTCCCCCACGCCAGCCTGGCTCCCACCCTCCACAGGAACTGCTGCTGCTTCCCTGGGTGTTTACTTTGCAAAGAGAGGGCTCCAGGTCCTTGGGAAAGGTATTCTTGGGTTGTAAACCTGGCAAGAGGCTTTTAAAAAGATTCACGTCTCAGAGAGGCAGAGAAGGAATCTGCAATGCTGAGTGTTTGGGAGTAAACGTCCAGATGACAGGGAAGGCGGGGCCTAGAATCGGGAAGAGGCCTGTCTGCAGTCAGTCAAGCTGGGGGACACTGAGGCCGGGGTGGTGCGTGTGTCGCGCGTGGAGGGGAACGTTGTGGACGAGAGCAGATGCCCTCTCCTGTCTGGGCTTGGCTTTCAGCCCGCCGCCTGTGTGTCGGGGACCTGCCGTGGACCAAAGCCGGGAGGAAGGCTGCTTCCCGCCCAGCGCGGGTGAAGTCAAACCCTGCGGCCGACCTCCTTCCTGCCCGGTCGGGTTCAGGCGCCCCCTGCGGTGTCCCCGCGTTACTGCCGCCACCCACCCCGCCCAGGCCGCGCACATCCCCAGGAAGGCGGAGGGGTAGCAGGGAACACAGGGAACACCACCTGGCCATTCCGAGTGCCTCAGGACCTCCCCATCCCCCGGCCCGTCAGAGACGGAAAACTCACCCGGACCTGTGGTCAGAAGGGGCACCAGAACGGAACCCTTTGGTGACTCACAGGTACATTATGACGTGGGGCAGAGGGTCCTGGAAGGGAATCTCGGCAGGGAGTGCGCGTCGAACACCTACCATTCATGGAGGAAAACAATTCGGGCAAGCCCCCAGGCCGAGGTGGCCACACCGCGCTAAGGGGTCCTGACTCGGAGACAAAGCCAGCTTCTTCGGGTTGACCATTCCGAGCCAGTTAGGAACTCTGTCCTCCTTGTCACTTTTCCAAAGTTATTCTCTGTCTCCTGGTCCCCTCTTTCGGAACCTCCCTCTCCACCCTGCTGCTGTGACACCTGGAATCCCCCTTTGGCTACCCCCCAGCGCCCCAAGGCCCTTGCTCCCCGCCTCAGCCTCTGCCCACAGGGCATGCCCGGCCTGACCTCCGATGCTCGCCCCTCTCCAGAGAGCAGCCTGACTTCGGAGGAGCGTACATTCCTAACAGAACTGAGAGCTGGTGAGTTTAGAGCAACTGGGGACAGCGGCGGAGGAATGCTGGGACCTGAGAAAGGCTCAGGGCCGGGGAACTGGAAGGAGCCGCGAGCAGAGGGGCTGCAGCAGCCGGAGATGTTTGCAAGCCGCTGAGCAGACATGCTCACTGCCCACGCTCCACACCCCAGGGCTCAGCCCTCCTTTTTATTTCTATTTTCTCCCTCCACTAAAACACCTCCCCTGCTGCCCTGCTCCTGCTCCAGGCCAACACCCAGACTGACAGCAATCTCACAGCACCTGGGGGCCGGGAGCGAGCTGGTTCAACTGAAGCAGATCAGTTGTTTTCTTTGACAATGCCCTCCCCTCTCAGCCCTACTCCAACACACAGCCCGAGGGAGGGCCGGCCAGCTGGGAACGCACAGGAGTTGTCTCCGCCAGCTCCCCTCCCCATCACTGAGGCTGTGTCAAAGAGCACACGGGTCTCCCCATTTTTCCTGAATTCTTTGTGCAGCCGAGAGCGCTGCCCTGGGAGTCACGAGTCAGGTTCTGCTCCCCATTGTGACAGGTCCTCACTGTGTGGCCTTGACCTTTAACCTACCCTTCCTGTATCTCAGTTTCTTCATCTGTTAAATGAGAAGTTGGGTTAGACCAGTTGCTCTTAGCCACGGCAACCCATCGGAATCATCCAGGGATCTTAAACCACACACACCAATACTGGACCCTCTCCCCATCGCCGAGCCATCTGTGCAGGGCTCTGGCACCGGCGTGCACTTTCAAAGCTTCCAAGGCCCTTTGTAAAGTGCAGGTAGCATTTATAGCCTCGGCACTGGGATCCTCACTAAGTATGCGTCTGAAAGCCAGACCTGCAGCTTGATCTAACATGCAGAATCTGGAGCCCCGCCCCCACAACTGAATCTGCATTTCACCGACATTCCCAGGGGATCCATGCACACACTCACACCCCAATAGCAGGGCTCCAAGCTCCCTTCCAGCTCTGCCTCATGACACATGGCTTGCGATTCCACTTTGATCACACAGACAGATTGTGCTGGCTCTCTTGTTAATAGTTTCTTGAGCATCTACTTTGTGGTCGGAACCACATGAGGGGCAGCAGGTGAAAAGTCAGCAAGAAAGACAGTTTCCACCCTCGTGGGGCTTCCATCATGGAGAGCCAGGTCCTGAGTTATCACCTAGGGTGACGCACATGAGGACAGACAGAATCCTAGGAGTTAGGAAAGCACGGGTCATCACAAATGGACTGAGCAGGTCAGGGAAGGCCTTTCTAGAGAATCCGGTTTGAGCTTTGCAGCTGTGCATCCTGTGAAGCCGAGAGCTGGTGATCGGTCTACAACCCTGCTTTCTGGAAGCACACAGCTCACACTGAGCCCTCTTTGCATTCACATCTTTGGGCAATTTTGAGATTGGACCCCGGGGCACTGCCACTGGGCAACCCCCTTTTGACACCCGTCTTCCTGAGTCTGCCAGTGACCTCCCTGATGCAACCTGGCATCATTTCTCTAGGTCACATCTGGTTGACCTGTAGCTTTGAGTAATAATAATGATTCTCATTTGACATAGTGATTTTCTGTGGATTCTGTCTTAGCTAGAGTGTCCCCCAAATGCAGAGTTTGAAATATGAGCATGCTTGGGATACATTGGTTTTGAAAATGACCCTAGGTGTGGTAAGCTGAAAAACTGCCCCTCGCCCCCCACCCCCTTGCCACCAAGGTCTCCACATTTTAATCCCTAGAACCAGTCACCTTATGTGGCAGATGGAACTGTGGACCCATGATTCAAGTGAGGATCTGGAGATGGTGAGAGTTCCTGGACTGTCGGGGTGGGCCTTAAATACAATCCTGGGGTCCTTTGAAGAGGGCAGTAAGGACAGTGAGGAGGAGGCGGCTGTGGTCATGGAAGCGAGACGTGGCAGTGAAGCAGGCCGGGATGATGAGCCCAGCGCTGAGAAGGCCAGGAGATACCTTCTTCCCACTGTCTCCTGAGAAACCAGCCCTGCGGACACCTTGACTCCAGACCAGAGGAACTTGTTTGGCACTTCTGACCTCTGGCGTGAAGAGAGTAGGGAGCCTGTGGTCTGGGGCTTACAGTCTTGTTTTAAGCCATTAAACAGACACTGCAGGGAAAAGGAGTTGGAGATTGGAAAGAGTAAAACAGGGATAGAAGGAAAACGGAGGTGCGTTACTGCACTGGTCACCCCTTGGGCATGGGCTCAGCCCCAGTAGGGATGCCCTGGTTAAGCCTTGAAGTTAGTGTTCATTCCAGTGTTAATTCACTTTCAAGAGCAAGAATTACAAAAAAAGAAAAGTAGCCTCCATTTGGGAGATACAGTTTCGTGGGAGACAGAATCAAGAAAGCCATGTTTAAAAGCCAGGGTGGCAAGTTCCAGAGGTACGTTTCCAATGGGAGAGGGGAGAGGGGCTCCATAAGGCCTTCGGGAAGGTGGTCTGGGGAAGCGGACACCTGGATCGGCCAGGGTGGGACCCTGAGACTGAGAAAAGGGAGGTCATCCCAGGAAAGAAGAAGAACATACGCACAGGCAGGGAGGGGGAAGGCCAACTGGAAACGGCTGGAAGGTCTTTGTTGAGGGGGTGCAGTGTTACCAGGCGCAGAGAGAAGGAGCCCATGGAGGGAATTTGACCGAGAAGAATGTGGCTTCGGGTCCTGGGCAGCAAGCCCCCGACCAAGCACGAGTCTTCTGATAAAAGCGGACTTAGCGCCGGCCCTCGGATCGAGGAGTCTCAGGTTTGATTCCCGGTTGAGGGCACGTACCTTGGTTGCAGGTTTGATCCTCGGCCCAGTGGGGTCGTGCAGGAGGCAACCAGTCCATGTGTCTCTCTCACATGATGTTTCTCTCTCTCCTTCCCTCCCTCCCTCCCTCTCTCTCGCCCACTGTATCTAAAAATCAATGGAAAAATATCCTCAGGTGAGGACTAAAAAAAAAGGTGATTTGGCTCTAACTGGGGGATGGGAGTGAAGCCCCAAGTATATGATTCTTTAAACTCCCGTCAGCGAACTTGTAATTATGAAAATGTCTTGAGTTATCAGCCTCTGCTTTCCATTTTCCCTCAACATTGTTTTGAGAAATTCCACAAAATAGAGGGAGAAATAGTTAATTAGAACATAAAGCAGGACAAGTTTAATTCCTTTTTTCAATAAGAAGTTGGCTGCAGTGTACACAGGCTTAACGATAATTCTATTTTGTGACTAACAATAATTACTCATGAATAATTACAGAATAGGAATGTGAAAAATGTCTAATTAGAAATTAAACAAATTCCCCAAATTAGGTATTTATTATTGCAATTAGGTATTATTAGAACCAATAATGACATGATGGCAACACACGATATTAATAAATACATGATTAGCCACGGAATGTATGTTGTTACGTCAGAAATACATGTGACATTTTCACAAAGACATTTAGTTGAAACTGTTATTGCCCGTGTAAACAGTCTCGGGCAATGATCCACGTTTTAGCTACTATGTTGCTCACACACCCAATTAAAAGCCGAATTGCTTGCTGTGATGAGCGCAGATGGGTCTTGGCTAACTGAAGGGTGAAGCACCCTGCGATACTGTGCTGGTGTCGGGTTACTCTGCTATGACCTCATTTTACAAGAACAGTGTCCTGAACACTTTATTAGCTCAGAGAAACAACAGCGGCTACCAGTCTTCGTTGAGGAAAGGCTTAATTAAGAAGAAAGATTTAATAAGCCTTTGAAAAGGCATCTTGAAACTTTCTGGTCGCCATGGTAGTCTGGAATTGTGTCGTCCACGGCTCTCAGAATCTTAGTTTAAGGGGGAGTGTATGGTTTGGATTGCATTTTTGGAGAGCCAGCAAATACGAGAGGGAGGCTTGCAAAGCCCACTGCCTCAGGGACATGCCCTGTGACTGTCCCCAGCAGATCTGGGGTTGCAGTGATGTGGCAGCAGCTGAATGCTCACACTGAAGGTCACCCTCAGAGCTTGGCTGTCTGGTGAGACCTTGCTCCCGTGAAGGCAGGGCGTGCTGAACCGCCTGGAGAGTCTTTTCAGGACTGAGACCAGGTGGGCTTTCTGGAGAGGTTTGGAGCCCTGTGGGTTGCTAAGACACTACTTGAACCCCACATTAGCTCATCCTTTTCAGGGCTCTGGGAGTCAACCCCTGCTGACGGGCTGGAATAGCCGGGCGCCTGCCACTGACTGAGCCCTAAGAGCACCAAGCCCCCGAGGCAGTTAGGAAACCTTGCTAAGGAGATCTGAGTCCAGGAATAGGAAAAAAAGAGATTGGGAATCTTTGGAGGACGAGTCTATTGGGAAAGATACCATTGGGGCTTACACCCCCGGTGAGATATTTACTATAAGACTCTCACTGTGGAACATTAGTTAGGGGTGCCCTGGGCCAGGCACCCGATTCCTGACTGTGGAAGCCTACATCTCGAACCTGGCTCTGAGTCCTCCTGGAACCCTACGACCTTGGTGGAGGGGCCATTGTGAGCTAGAAGACGCATGTGCGAGCCCTGGCTGTTTGGAGAGTTCGTAGGCGTGGGGTGCGGAGAGCAGAACAGGGGAAGCATTGTCTTCTGTGCTTGGACCCAGTCCTCGCAGCCCAGTGAAGGAAGAGGTGAGGACTGCTGAGTGCCGTTGTGTGCCGGCCTCTGCGATGACCCACTTATGTGTCACTTTGTGAGTTAGGTATCGTCTCTGCTTTACACATTAGGAATTAAAGGAACTCAGATACTTGTCCAAATTTGTACTCTTAGTAATCACCAAAGAGAGATGTAAAGCAATCCTTATCTGAGACAGTAAACCCACGCTCTTCCCCATGGGAGGCTACCTCCTAAGACAGGGAGGAAGCTTACGTGGGGTCCTAGGGAGCCCTCAGACCCATTTCACCCCTTTAACAGTTCTTCACAGAACGTGGAAACAGCCTGGCCTCAGATCAGTCGTCTGGAGTCTGGATGGGAAATTGGCATTTATCTCCTCTGTGTTAGATGTGGTTTGGTGCTCGCTTAGGCCTGCTGGTTGGTGCTCCGTGCGGAGAGTGACGAGCCTGGGCGCTGGGGTTGGGCAGACGGACTTGTCCTCTTCTCCAGCACGAGCTCTGCTGCCCTAAGTGGGCTGCTGCGCCCCTCGGAGCCCGAGTTCCCTAGCTTATAAATGGGAATGGAATAAAATAACAAAGGCAGAGTGGCATAGCAGGTGCTCAGCAAATACATGGAAGTGGAAAAAAAAAAGGAGGAAATGCCTTTACAACACTAGTTAGCCAAACAAAAAAGAGAAAATCTGAGCATTAAGACTTCATGACCAGGCTTGTCTGACTAGTTATAGTCTGGAAACAAGTGCAGTGATCCGGAGCACGGAGGGTGGGAGAAGCCTGCCTGTCCCGAGTGAGACCCAACAAACCACCGCCTAAGGACAGCACCGCCCCCTCCTGGGGCGAATCCGTGACTCAGTCCCAAACCCGGCTCCCCTTCACATTTCCAGAGGCACTCGGGCTGCTTAGTTATACAATGGCTTTTTAATCGGTAAAACAAAGACCGTGATTTTCATTTTGTCTTTTATGCCTTATCCACAGATCTCCATGTATTACTCCAGGATGTACCTCGGTCTGCCAATCTATGGGCAAGCCCTCCGGGGTGGGGAAGGGAGTGAGAGACAATGGCTTTACTCCTTCACCTGCCCTGTGTTGGGGCCTCTGTTCCCAGCGATGGCTGCCTCCCTGCACTTGACCTTTCAGTGCCCTCAGTGCTGACGACTTCGAGCCCACCGCAGGGAACCCTTTGGAGGCTACAGGCAGGACAAGGATGAGAGTGCCCAACGGGGCCTTCCTGCCTGGCTCGCCTGGTCCGACGCAGAGACTGCCTGCAGGAAGCAAACGTTTCATTTCCTCCACCAGTGGTTGGGGCCCACGTGTCTAACTTGGTCCTTTTGGCCTCAGAACAAAGACACTCTTCTCGGGGAATGACTCTGAGGCTTGGAAGAACACACAGCCATAAAGAGCTAATGTCTGTGCATGTGCATGTATGCATGAGTGTGCACCTGCATGTGTGCATTACATGTGTGTGCGTGTACCCACGTGTCCATGTATGTGTGCATGTGAGCATCTGTGCCTACACATCTGTGCTTGTGTGCACATCTGTGCTTGTGTTCCTGTGCATGTTTGTGTCTGAGCGTGTGCACGAGTGTGCGTCTGCACATGTGCATTACACGTGTGTGCATGTGCCCATGTGTGCACGTGCATGTGCATGTGAGCACCTGCACATCTGCGCTTGTGTGCACGTGTGTGCGTGCACATGTGAACACAGCATGGCTGCTGTTGCATGGTAAAGGGGTCTCTACCCCACATGACAATATTCTCTTAGTCATGAAAAAGAGAACAAGAAATTCATTTGTTTTCTTCCAGGAAAATCTATTGGTTACTCTTTCCCAGTTTATTTAGATTGAAAACAAGTGACTGTAGAGAGAAGGCCTGGAGCCAGGGCTGTGTGTGATCTGTCCGCTGGGTGGAATGCAGGAAGTAGGCCGTGAGGGATGGGGAGCTTAAGTGTAGTGAACTCCAGAGAGCAGTAGCAAGGGTCACAGTGCCCACACGCCAGCTACAGAGAACCAAAGCCAGGTCATTGGCTTCTGCCCGCAATTCGCGCTAACTGCCAGCGATATTTCCACACAGGGGAACACACTTTCCACTACAGCTCTCTGCAGGAATGTCCGTCCTGGGTAGTTGGAATTGCATCAGGATTACTTCTCTGAAAGCACACTGACACCAACACGCAATGTGTGGTATGAGAAACCAAGAGCCATTAATCTAAAGCAGGAATTTAAACAAGTGCCTCTAACTCTGGAAGAATTCCATCGAATTAGAATGCCTTTCTAAGCCGAAACTGCTTTGAATGCAACAATGCAAATAAAGATTTAATTTAGCAAAAACAATCAGATTTAAATGTAAATGACCCACTTCTCCCTTTATTCCAACTTTTTAACAGGAATCTTTGAAACTGAATAAATATATTCATTCATTCATACACCCATCCATTCAATATTTACTGAGCTCCCATTCAGAGCCATGCATTAGACTAGGGTTAGGATTACAAATGTGAATGAATGACAATCCCAGACTTCAAGGCAAGTGTGGTCTAGCAGTAGAAACACACAAGGAATCAGATCATCATAACACAGTTTAAGGCTTGAACAAAAGACAGTGAGAATAAAAAGAAACTATTTCACTCAGATTCTCAGTGTATGGAACCTTGGTTTTTGTGCAGCCAATGTCTTTAAGTGAGGGTGCCTACCTCAGCTGATCTACAGCAGAGTGCCAAACACATCTCGTGCCACCTTTCCTAGAAGGAAATGTGCTTTCAGGAATATTGCAACTGGACTTGACCTAGAATTTCTCATTATATTAATCGCTGGCTCTACCCACCTTCCCCGAGAAAGCAGCTTGCTCGTGACTTTACATTCATAAATACACTCACGACGCCAAGGGATTTTTTTCTTCTTCCATCAATTCATTAGATCGGCTCACATGAATTATTTATATGCAGTGCTAAAAATGATTTTGAAACATTACAAGAATTCAATATCAGTTTTCACAGTGGGATTTCATCATCTTAGCATTGCAGCATTGGTAACCTGGTGCAATACTAATAGGATATGGTGCTAATAGGGTACAACGAGAATTCTCTCTAATATGCAAACATTTCCATGTTGTCTTATTATTTCCTTTAAGTTAATATGCTATGGTGATAATATGATGAAATGAATTAGCTTCGTATCATTGTCTGCATGAGTTGTGCATATTAATGGCGTCTTCCTTCCCCTACCCCTTTGAATTCACTTGGAATGAGCTTGTAAACTTACCCTGTAGTTATGCTTATGTTAATGAGGCTGTTTAGTAGGAAACATCCCTGCCTTGCTTAGCCAGCTGGAGAAACAATAGATGCGCATCCTCTCTCTTTGGAATGGAGTGTTTCCTGGCCTCCCTTCAAAGGGTCTGTCTCCATCAGGCTGCTTTAGTATTCTCGTAGCTTGTTCACAATCTCAATCCACCCATGTGTTAGACATTTTACCAGCAACATTTAACCAGACTGTATATTTCTATTAGATATGAAGCAGATCTTTTCCAAGAGAAACTGGATGCATGGCCAACTAGCCCAATGTTTTGGAATATTTCAACACACACACACACACACACACACACACACACACACACACAAACTCACAGAAACCAACATGTATATATGCATAAAATGTGTAGAAATATATATGCATATTTGTGTGTGTGGGTTATATATAGACATGTTTACATATGTATACAGACATATACATATGTGCCTCTTCGTTTTTGTGTGTAAATGATTTAAAAGTTTACGGAATCCCTGCCATATCCAGCGTTTCTTTTCTGGCTGTTAAACCCTGGGCAATTTGTTGGCGGCAAGAACGGCACCAGAATGTTACCAGCAATTGGATCTCAGTTCAAAACCTTGGTACTTGCGTTCTGGCGAAGAAAGAATTCAGAGCCAAGACTCAAATACAAGCAAAAGTTTATTTAGAAAGTCACAGAGGTAGAAGAAGTGAGCCATGGAAAAAAAGGGTTTGGGAAACAAGTTACAGCTTAGGAGAGAGGAGGGTAAAGGTACTGCACCTGGGAGGAGGAAGAAGAGGGGACAGAAAAGGTTCAGGCACGCTCCCAAGTGGGAGAGCAGGCTGGGCTCTCTGTCCTATGTGCTTTTAAGGGTGGGGATTTCAGAGGCGGTCCCAGGGGAGGATCCCAATAGAATATGCATCAGCTTTCCAGGTGTGTCCTTCAGGGCCATGGTTCCCACTGATTGGTGGGTGCCGGGGATGGGGGTGGGGTCAGCTGGTCCTGAGGTCAGCCAGGGCATCACTTGTCTGGTTTTGCTGCTTTTCTGGGCCTGGAGCTGAAACACAGCTGAGGCCCGGATGTCGTCCCGAGGGGTTAATGCTTAAGGGAGAGGTGTGCAAGGGCTTCCATGGGAGTCACATGAGGCCCCTCTTTGGCCCCTTGTTCCTCCTCCACGGGGGTCTACCACATGACTAGTGGCATGCCAGGGAAGGAAAGGTCAGGGGAGGGTCCGAGCTGCATGACTAGCGATCTGAAAGGTCAGGGGTCTGAACCACATGACCAAGGATATGCTAGGGGAGGAAGGTCACCCTCGGGGCAAAGTCTGCATTTTCCTAGTTGTGTCTGTTGCTGGGCACCCAGGGTTTTCCACCTGCCAACCTTCTGTATCTGGCCCGTTGTCCTTGCTCTGCGCATGTCTGTCTAACTACCTACCACAGGTTAGGTCCAGTAAGTACAAAGCCTCCGGATCTCAGTGTTTATCCATTTTCAGATCTCTAACCAAAGCCAGATGCTTTTCCAAATCTTAGCTGACATTTGCAAATCATGAATTTCTCACCCAAACCTGTGTGACCTTTCCTCTTGAGTTGCTGTCAGGTTCAGCTAAGTTAGTTTTGTCTGTCTCAGATGTCAGTGCTCTCAGGAGACTGCTAAAGGCCCTCTTATCCTTCAGTCGGGCTGCTCCAAAGGTGCCCCGGTGGTGCTCAGGGCCACCGCCAACCAGGGCACAAGGTGGGACCGGCACAACCCTGCAGGAGCAGCTCGGTGAGCGGCGCCGGCTGGACTTCTGCTGCTGTTTCTCGCTCGTGGAGATCAGTCCCTTGTGCTACGACGTGGATGAGGTTTCGTTCTCTACCAGGAAGAGCTCGAGGGGGCGAGCACCCTCTCCACGGCAGCTGGGGGCTGCACAACAGGCAGCCCACGTTCTGACCCGACTGGAGACTCGGAAGCTCTCTGGGGTTCAGTTCCTTCATTTGCAAAATGAAAGACTAGATGATGTCTGGTGACCTCCAACTCTGCACACCATGATGGGTGACTGAACAGAGAGGCACCTCACCATTGTAATGGAAGAAATGATAAATGAGTTTCTGTGCTTGGGGAGAGGACAGTATAAGAGAAGAAAAAGTTATAGACCCAGAAGGAAAGTAATGTAGGTTATTTAAACATTAGGGTTGGATTCCAGGCTCAACAGAATTGTGGGTGACCATATGTTTTCTTAATGAAGGAACTTACTAAGAAGAAGGCAGGTCTGTTTCACGTCTGAGATGCATACTGGCATGTCGGTGGGTTTATTATTATGTGAATTTGAATATGCAACACTTGAGAGGCCTTAGCAAAATGTATATTTTAGGAACTTATAATATAGTCCCTGTTCTTGGGATTAAGTATTGTGATTAGACTGATAAGGGGACAAAGATGAATCTTTTAGTGAAAACATTCCCATGGGCTCCAGTCATAGGAAACAGTGCGAATCTCTCCTCCCCTACATCAGAGGTGAGCGTGCGTTTGGACCACTTTCCCTACATTCACCTGAGAAAGTCAGATTTACACTGCGGTCCTAGGAAAGACTTCCTGTTTCTATACCACATTTGAAAGTGGAGACTAAAAGAATAATATTTGGAGAGAGTCAACCAATTCCCGTTTGAGCCAATTCCATTTCTTTAGCAGACCATTACTTCCTTGAAAGTTGGAGTTATTTTTTTATGATGTTATACTTCCTTTCCCTGCCGAGACCTGCTCACAGCAGATGGCCTTTCTGCAGCTCTGGGGCCAGGGTTTGGGCTTGCTGGTGTGGTCGCACAGTTTTGCCTTTCTCACAGCTCCCTCTAAGTAGCTAGCTTTAATTAGGGTTCGACATATACCTAGTATGTGCAACATTACTTAAAAATGATATTTTACTGTAGCATTGAGAAAAACTTTCCAGGCTTAAAAATGTCATCAACCGAGAGTCTGGTGCTTCTTTAATTGTCTGGTTTCCAAGCGAGAGCACGTAGTCCTTATACACTCAGAACCTCAGCTCCGAGGAAACTCGCATGTGACCTTTCATCTCAACTTTGAATAGGGATTATCTTAAGAGGATGCAGAACTTAGAACTATTTCAACGGAGCTGATATTTAAAGTATATCGATGGCATTTAGGTTTTAATCTGCTTATTGACTAGGCATTAAAGAAAGCGTTGTATTTTAGCAGTGATTAAAAGCACCAGGAATTGTTTGATACAATGAGCAAGACAGTATTTCCAGAATCTGGGGCTAACAACTTTTTTGTAACTTAGAAAATGAGTTGCCTTTTCCCAGTGACATTACCATCTGAAGGATTTTCTTCTTTCTTTGGATTTTTCTTGGTCACTGGGACAGGAATTCCATTGAGAAAAATTATCCCAACTTGTCTAAACATAAGAGACTCGACAGACCCCACTGCCGTGGCCACCGCCCTGTTGCGTGTGTCAGCAGCAGCAGCACAGTGACCACAAGTGATCACGCGAGCAATGAGAACAAGCCTTTGCCAAGGGCCATTCTGAGCTGTGTGCAGGCACGAGGGACACGCGGTGGGAAGAAGGTCCTTCCCCTCGTCTGTACCCCGTTGCTGCACAGTGCCGGGGCTCCTAGGCCTCCGTGTTTGCTAAGTGAATGAGCACGTGATTTGGCCCCAGTCAAAGGGCATTAAAAAAAAATAGTCTCGATCCCGTAAGAATTTCTTATCAAATGGGTAGGAACTCGACAATAACCTGTCACAATCGATTCCATGGGGCTACGTTTGCATAATGACAAAATGCCCACCAGGTCAGCCCCGTTAGAGAAAGAAACGATCTTTGGATATTTGTGACACAAAATAATAGATCATTTAATGGGCTGGTGATGTTGTTGCAACGTTTAAAAAACATAGAAAAGAACAAACAGAAGTTACCAAAAGCAAAGAGCGGAGATGCATCATGAGAGACGATAGCTTTTGCGGAGCCGTCGCGTGGACCCAGGTCAGTGCCAGCCAATGTGCCAACAACACTCGTTGCCATGCTCTCTCAGCACTGTTGACGTCAGACAAAAAGCAAGGCTCTGAAAATCACATCTATTTAAATTTAGCCTGTTTTCCACCTGCAAACCGTTTGATTCCGTTTTACATCAAATCCTTAGTGGTACCAAAGTAGATTTCATTTAATTTTCTTAGATACTTTTTCAAATGTCGCATATTCGTGGAGAAAATTTATTCCTTTTTATGGGAATCAATTTCTTTTAAATACAGAAAGCATCCCCTGGCTATTTCTTTTCCAAAGAACATCAGCAACATCTAAAATGAACACTTATTAGTAATTTGGATATGAATCTTAAAAAAATAGCTGTAATAGTCTTTCTGTGAATATTGTTATAAAGTAAAATGGAGTAAACTGATGTAAGGAGCGAAGCGAGAACACAGAGTGAGTCCAGCAAGCGAGGTCTGCCCCGCGGCATCTCTCCAGGAGGCCACCTCTCCCTCACGCCGGTCCCACTACCGCACAGAGACGCTGGCGCTGCTTGGACGGCGAGCACTGCGGAGGCACCAAGGGCCTGGACACCAAGGGGAGTCACGGGTCTGTGAGGGCGGGGGCATTACTGTCTGTCACTCAGAGGCAGGCTGGTTATGCATGAAAGCTCTTTTTTCTTGATTCTTTGATTCTATTTATTCCTCCCTCCATGAAAACTTGTCAACAAAGAATTCACACGAGCTTCAAAACAATGGGAGGGAGTAAAGAAGAAAAACAACTGATACCTGCCTGCGTTTCCTTCCGTGGACTGGGAACCCTGTTCCATCTGGTCCAGGGTTACTCACAGATGTCGTCTGCTTGACTATTTATCTCCTTCTCATCTTTGAATGTTCAGATTTTTAAAAGTAGTTATTTTTGTCTAGGGAAGAAGATTACTGAGCTTGGTCTTGGCTCTTCACAGAGAATCAACTTCTGTTGGCTAGCCTGAGAAAAAGACATTTATTAACATTTCAAGTATCCGAAGGTAAATTGTAAAAATCTCACGAATGGCTTCCATTTATTTAGTACTTACTACGTCCTGGACACTTTGCTAAACTCTTTTTGCACCTTATATTGTGAATTTCTCTTAATTTTAAGGTAGTTGTTATTCTGTTTCAGCATATAAAGAATGGAAACTCTTAGTGCTAAACAATTTGTACAAGGTCACATAACTGGGAGATGGCGCGGAGGACCCAGTTCAGATCAGTGTGCCCCCAGAGCCCACGCTTCGAAGACCGGTACTCTCAAATACACCAGCCACGGCAATTGTACCGTAATGCATTGTTCAGTGGGGCCCATCAGCTGCCCACGAGAGCAACCATTTAACTATGTCTGTAGTTAAAGAGGTGGTCTCTTCAAAATAGAATTAAACCCATTTCTTACCTGTTGCGGTGGTTTGGTTTCAAAGTGTCAACTGCGAGCTTTGAACACTAGCTATACACTAATCCTATGATAAGAATGCACTCCTCCCCCCACCCCCTTTGGCAGTTACTCGGGTGTTGAGAGAACAAAGCAGTTAAAGGGTAAAGAGAGTACAGCACGAGGCAGTTGTTGCCTGAAGTTCTCAGCACTTTTCCGAGAGTACAGAAGTCAGGGAACGTGTCTAGGCTCTGGGGGCACATGGTAGCGGATCCCTAACACGTGCCACGTGCACAGAGCTTCGGGATGGAGGCAATGCAGAGAGCTCGGGGCCCTAGGGCTCATCCCGCGGATCTTCATGGGCACCCAGAAAGAAAAGGAGCATCTTAGCTCCGTCAGTAATGGGCTTAGACTTGCTCAGCTAAGTATAGAGGAAGTGTATAATCTTACTCTTATGAAACTGGGAAAAGAGCTACAAAAAGCTAGCGAAAGTTAGACAAGTTGACTTGTTTGTGTGGAATCGTAATGCAGCTATCCCCTTGAATACTTCTAAAATGCATGTAACAGAAGAACAGTAATCTGAGATCATCCCATTTACCAAAATTACAAAGCATGGTAGATACATTTTAATCCAGACCTTTTGGGGACTGTTTCTGTATCAAGGAACAATAAACTATCAGATTAATGTTATTGGTTAATTCTATTTTAAAACCCACAAAAACCAAAAACATACCATAAGGTGCCAAGAAGACTCTACCATAACCTCTATGCGCAGTCAGAGCAGCACGACCGGGACAAGCACACAAGGCTGAGGCACTCCGAGCCCACCCAGCCACACTCTAGGACGTTGGATACCGCTGACTTAATTACTCATTCGGTGATTTCCCAATTCTTTACAGCTAGGAATCATATCATCATTCCTCTTGTCTTCTCGAACATATGGGTGTGTTCATGGGTAGGAGTACGTGGTGTTACAAACCCAGGCTGTGTCAATTTTGCTGGCCAGGAGTACACGCAAATCATATAATTAGAGGAGAGTTTAACAGAACTATTTACAAAGTTTTGGTGGGCTATGGGGTGACCACAGGAGACAGTGTGCACTGGGGCAGCTACAATAATAGTGTTCTGCTGCCAACCTTGGAGACACGTGGTAAGAGGAGAGTGTGATTACCAAAGTCCACACACACAGCGCTCATTTGGAGAGGGCTGTTCATAGGCGCCAAGACGTTTGGTTTAGGGATCGGACACAAGCTCATTCTTCAGGGACGGAGCCAGGGGAATAAATGCTGAGACATCACTCTCTTCCAAGTCTCCTTCCCACTGATTTCTCCCCCTTTCTCCTTCCCTTCCCTTCCTGATCTCTTGCTCGGGTTCCCTATGGACCCAGCTCACCAGAAGTCAAAGGATGCTGATGTCATCCAGCAGGGCGCCGCGCTGGGTCCGGGAGACTGGAGAGTGCTGTACAGGGTGAACACAGCACACGGCATCAGTGCCGACGGCATCACTCCGTTTTCCCAAAGTGAAGGTGTAGTTTTTTACTTGACAGAGGATCAAGGAGCCCAGATGCCAACATCTAGCCCTCAGATTGGGTCAGAGGTCAGGGAGACTGTGTTCACCCTGAGGCAAGACAGAGGGCAGAAAGAGATTCTGTGTTTCATGTCTGTGGTTTTGCTCCCCAGGTCTGACCTTGCTTCTTGTGCCTGTCCTCCAGTTACTCGCCTATGAAAATCAGAGGTTAGCATTGCTGTTAGCATTGCCCCCGCTGCATGCGGAAAACGGTCCTCACCACCAGGAAACAATCACAAGCTAAGCCCAGTTCATTATACAAGGCAGTCGTGGCTGCCCTAATTAAGGCACAGTTCAATACTACTAGCTGGGCAATTTTTTCCTATTAATTGTGAATAGATTTAGTAGGAACTTGTCCGGCGAACAAATAATGAGATCAGGCTCTCAGAAAGAATCTGGTTTAAAAATTATTCACCAATCATTTGTTTTCTGCTGCTTTATAGACCCCCTCCCCCCTGGGTCATGGATATAGAAGAATGTGAATTTACTCTCCAAAGAGTCCAAAGCCCAAATTACAGGAAACTAGGGTACACTTGTTTCATCGAGGGGGAAGGGCCTGGGGAAATGAAGATGACCGCCATGGGACATGTGTGTGTTCCCGGTGCTTTTGTGCCGGGCTCCGGTGTCAGAGGAGGTGATGGTGTCGCAGGCTCGGCCCCCGAGATGCAACAATGTGACGCTGTGAGAGGGGCTCCCCACAACCGCCTCTTCTTGTCACTGTCCACATACCCGTACACACACCTGACCACAGAGCCGTCCAACGTATCACGGTGTAGACCTTTCTGAAAACAGTCCATGCCCTAGGATGTGGTCGTGTGGCACCACTGGGCTGCGGTGCCAGATCAAGGCCGGCTCACGTCCCGCAGAGAGGCCCTTCCCGTGGGGCTTTGGCAAGTCGCTCAGTGTCACTGAGACCCTTTTCTTTAAAGTAGGACGTGCACGTTACGTCCCTCAGGGTGCATGGTGCACACACGAATCATGGGTTTACTTTCTTTCACTTGGTTTTTTGTCTTGACCGTTAAATGAGAGAATGAATGTCTTCGATGTCTGGCTCGTGTGGCTCGCACCTGCGCCTGGTCTAGCCCTCCGGTCATTTCTGCCTCGTCACCCACGTGCTGCTTACTCTCCAAACACTCTCATTGCTCTTGTGGTCTGTTCAGGACACCCTGTGGATGGGAAACGGGGCTGGGAAGAGGTGTGGGCAGAATGGCAATGAGAATGAAAACGTACTACACGTACAGCTTTGCTCACAGGAGGACATTTGGTTAACTCTGCATTTCCTGTTTGGAAGCTGGCACGCACGTTCCACACACAAACACACGTGCCGGACACTATGCAGGGAGTGTGGCTGACAACACGTTTAGTTAACGATGATTCAGCACTTGAGTGTCTAATGTGCAGAGCTGATCCGGAGAAGGAAGATAAAGGGAAATAACGGACTTTTTTATACATTTCATTTACTCACAAAGGCAAATTTATCCAATGACCTCTTCTGTGATAGACATTTCTAGTAAGATGCCTATCAATTATCAGCCAAGTCAGTGTCCACCTCCTTCAGCTCTCCCTGGAACTCTTCTCATATCAGCCTCCTCCCTTCCGCCCACACGGCAGGGGGAGAGGTGCAGAATCCGGGCCTCAGCGAGGCCGCCCCCTTACGGAGGCTGGATTCCCAGACATGTGCGGGAAGCACCGCGTCCCAGGCCCAGCAGCTAACGTGTGGTGCCCCGCTCTGCCACGCTCTCCTTAGGTCTCTCTAAACCTACTATTTCCCATTGCTTGCAACAGCTCCATTTGGCAAGTACTAGTATCACCATCTTGCAGATGGGACGACATGAGTTTAAAGTGATTGGCCAGCTCCCCAGACCACAGTGAAGAACTAGTCGCAGAGCTCGGACCTGCACAGAGATCTGCCCACTCTCAGAGTCCGTGTGACTCACCGCTGTGTCCTGGAGTGGCCTGGGAGAAAGTGCTGGGACGACGAAGCCGGACAGTGGAGGTGGCAGATGGATTCACAAACTACTTCGCAGGTAAAATGTGCTGTAGGTGACACACTGAATAGAGAAGATGAGGAGAACAGAGCAGTCTGGGACCTGCAGTATGCACGGTGCCATTTACTGAGACAGAGAATGTATGGCGGGTGTGGGGGGGGGGGAGGGACTGGGGGCAGTGGGAGAAAGAGAAAAAAGCTGATTTCAATTTTGAACAAAATAAGTCTATGTCAGTGGGACACCCAGGAATTAGTGGCTCAGTGGGCATCTGAATATGCCAGGCTAAACACTGGGCAAGTGGTAAAATGTGTAAATTAATAATATGCCTTAGAGCTACAATGGGATTGGGGAGGGCAACACAGGCAGTGGGCTGAGGGTGCCAACTTTAACAGAGATGAGTGGAGACAAGGACTCAGGACTGTACGGGGGATCGGAGAGAAGCTGAAATCACTACAGGCAGCAGCAGATACCAAGGAAGACACTCAGCAACGTGGAATGCAGTGGAGAGTTAACAAACGTTATCAGTTAGTGTAACGCCGAGAGCTGTAACAAACAAATGCCCAAACTCGAGTAACTGGACACAGTAGCTTATTAACACGAATCATTCAAATTGGATAGTCCTGGTTATCGGGCAACGTTCCCACCTGGTGATTCAGAGCTGCAGACCTTATCCACTACCTGACTCGCCACCCTCTACATCTTCCAGTCCTCGGCACCTGTCTGGCAGACAGGCAAAGAGAAGATGATGTACGCTGGCTTCTTACTTACCTGGGCCCAGATGTATCCCATGTCATTTCCACTCCAATTCCCTGGGAGAGAACCAATCACATGGGCCCACCTAGCTGCAAGGAGGCTGAGCTACACCGTTCCTGCTGGACAGCCCTTCCAGAAACAATTCTACTCTCTGGAAAACAGGGAACAAATTTTGGATGGACAACCTGAGTGTCTATTCAAACGTGAGGATTGCTGGTGACCTCTGCCGAGTGCTGGGAGTGGGAACCGCTTCTGTAGGTTCATCTGTTCTTTTTTTTTTTTTTTTTTTTTTTATCCTCACCCGAGGACATTTTTTCATTTTTTTTTGTTCAGATAGAGTGGGAGGGAGAGAGAGGAAGAGAAAGAGAGAGAAACATCGACGTGAAAGGGACACATCGAGTGGCTGCCACCCGCACGACCAACCAGGGCCGGGGACAAACTGCAACCGAAGTACATGCCCTTAGCGGGAACCGAACCCGGGTCTCTCTGGACCGCAGGCCGACGCTCTAACCGCTGAGCCAAACCAGCCAGGGCAGTTCATCTGTTCTTTAAATAACCCCTGACGGGCCCTCGCTGCAGCCGGCCCACCGCTGGCTCCAGGTTGTTGGTTCCCCTGACCAAGCCCACGCAGTGCACCTGACTCGGCACCCAGCTCACACTGGGAGCCCTCGCTCCAGGGCCTGGTGTCAGCGTGCCCGGGCAGCTCAGCTCTATATGATGGGCGGCGGGAAACTTTGTTTTTTCTTTATATACATGAAGTAGTGGGGGGTCAGTGGAACCACATATACACAGTCACCTTTTCAGGTGCTTCTGTTAACCTCTCCAGAAACATGGAGCAATCTTTCAGAAGAGCGAGTGGGCTTGTCTCTGCAGGGAGCCTGTTCAGAAGGCAGGCGTGGAGCTGCTGCTGTTGATGGTCCCACAGGCTGTTGGGCTCAATGCACTTCATGTATTTTCTTGCAAATGCATTGTTGCTATTTTAATTTAGGGATGCACACTTGTCTACAGGTATACATCTTCACTGTATAACTCAGAAAGGCTATACCATATATTTTAAAATGGAGCCTGAGCCATAGGTGCGTGCACGAGTCAGCAGTCAGAGAGGAGCAGGAGGAGGGAGACCAAGCCGAGGACAACACGTCACTTGATCTGTCAAGCATTCCTCAGCGCGCGGGGCCAGATACAGTGGTGGGGTCGGTGGTAGACAGAGCAGAAAAAAGATAAGGAGAGCTTCTTGACCTCAAAGAAATTGACGTATTTTCAGAAAGAGAAGGAATAGTCACGTCAAATGAAGGGCTACTGCCTGACTGTGTGTGCAGATGTGATGTGTGGATAGGAATTCTACGAAGCTTGGAGAAGGGAGAGGAAGATCGTGTGAAGAGGAGAAGATGGAAATAACATCTATCGAGGGCCATACATTGTGAGGCTTTTGCTTTTTGCTCATTAAAAACTGAGGTAGACATTATGTCCCACTTAGAAAACTAAAACTAATTATATGAAATATTCTATTTTCTTTAAATGCCAGAGCTAGGATTCACGTCAGGTCTCCTGGCACCCAGCCCAGCAGCTGAGGTCACACTGCGCAGCATCCTGTGGGCCACCTGGAGACGTGTGCTCCCATGCCTTCCAGCTTCCCAGTGCGGCAGGAACGCCCGGTCTCCTTCAGAGTATCGTTGGCCCTGCAGAGTGGGCCATCTGACGTCTTGACAACAGGAGTTGACAAAGCTCAGAATCACAGTCTGGACTCTACTATTGGGGAGAAAATTATTTATTGTAAAGAGTTTCAAGTTGAATATTAGGGGCTTCTTCACTTTGCCATTTCTTTCCAAAATTTTCTGTGTTCTGTGTCCTGGAAGCTGGGACCCTGAAACTGGCAGGGTGCTTTGCGGGATTTTCTCACTCAGTGGCCATTCCTTCCATGGCAGCTGCAAGTCTGCCCGGACTGACAGCCAGACAATTGTTCCTGAGTGTCTCACCCTTGCTAAGCAGGTGATAACTAGTACTCTGGTAACTAGCAGCTCTGTGAAGAGTATGGATCCGCTGGCCATTAAGATATGTGCCCTGGCTGTCCGACGTGGGAAGACCAAGAGCACAGCAGCTGTGACTTCCAGTTTGAAGAGGATCTCCCTGTTGAGACCTGTGGCCGTATCAACTTTACCAGAACCCACAGGAAAGTTCCCTGGGGATTAACTAGGCCCGTGGGCATCATCTTTTGTGACAATATTTCAGTCATAACACAGCTGACTTTGAAATGTTAAAGTGACAGACTAGATTTGAAGTAATTAAGACAAGAGAGAGAGAGAGAGAAACTAATGAAACTCAAAATTGGTCTGGGGCCTATCTTACCAGAGATTTTATTTGAAACCCCAAGCAGTGACTGAGAGCAAATCCAAGGTATTTGTTGTTTGAAGGAGAAATAGCGTTTGGAGGTATTTCTGAAGGTAGTTCTCACGAGACAGTGATTTTTAACACCTGCCTAGAACATTTTACTGTGTAAACAGACTTAAGACTGCGGCTAGAAACATACATATAAAAACACACAATTCGGCCAATGCAGCGAAATGACCTGGGGATGAGTGAGCTCTTTTGTAGTAAAGGATAGTAAGCAATGCACTTTCAAAGCATCATTTTGGCAGAATATAGAAATAGCATTGACCTAAGGAAAACCTAGTTATGAATGCTGGGGTCACTTTCTCATATTTGAGGAATTACTTTGTCAAACCCTCGAACTAACCAAGAGAATTTATTCCCCCCGTGACCAGGACTGTTGAATCCAGCCTCATCTGGAATGCTTGTACCTGTGAGTGGCTAATCTAGCCAGTAACTCAAACAGTCCTAGGCTGCCACCGAACAGCAGGAACATTCTGATTATTTTATGGCTTGTCCAAGTGCCCAATCCCCTAAGCAACTGCTGTAATTTACACACAAAAAAGAAAAAAGCTCAGGGAAAGGAATATCCATCTTTTAACATTATCCACAAGGGTCCGGTTTGACTGCACACGTAAAACAAAATAAAAGTACCTAGCTCAGGCAATTAAAATGTTCTTGTTTTCTATTAAAATAAAGTGTGTTCATTTGTGAGTGATTCCAAAGGAAGGCTTCGGAGCGATCTTGAGGGTTTGCTGTGACCAGAGCTGTAGATATAGCAATGATGGCTCCAGCAAGCCATCCGCGACCTTCTTTCTCCCACGAAGGACCAAAGAGTAGGGAAATGTAAACAAACAGAAATGCAGCCATTCCAGCAAGTAAAATGTGCTTTTTACTTTGTTGAGAGGTGAAATAGGACCATAGAAATGAGCAGATCCTGTTTTCCAGACGAGAATGGAGGCCCAAATACAGGACGTGATCTGGTTATGGCAACTGCGAATTACTAACAGGACCCAAGCCAGCATCTGTGTCTCCCGACTTCTTCCCTCTGCTCTCTTTCCGGCGCCGGGCCGCCTGAGCACCAGTCGGTTTGTGGCCAGACCTCGCTATTTGCACTCTAGGAAGCAACAGGAAGGCCCTGCAGGGAAGGACGGGAAAGCGCCTGGCGATACCAAGGTGACTGTCTCAGTGAATGGATTCTGGACCCTGGCTAATGAGCGCATATTCTGATGATTCCATGTTTAGATTCTTAACGACTTGGAAGCCTCGATCCACATTTCTCCCTAATACATAAACCAGGGAGAAAGTTCACTGCCCCCCCCCCCCCCACCATGGGAAGCTGCCCCAGGTGCTCACCTCACCTGCTGTGCCCTCTGAAATCCCTGGCTCTTTGCCCTGCCTCCTCGCCTACCTTGTCTTTTCTGCTTTCCAGCTTCAAAACCTTACATGCATCTCAGCATGAGAGTTTGTACAATCTGTTTTACCTCGATAGGGTTCTCTTCAGCAAGCCATTTATCTCCTGATGGGGCACCAAACCCTGCCACGGACCTTTATTTAGTGTCATGTTCTCCTAACAAACAGAACCAACACTCACAGCTTGAAGGGACACCTGCCTTAGAGGGAGCGGCAGAAAGGTCAAGACTAAATCTTGGGAGATCTATCCCTTCTACTCTTTCATTTTTATTGACTTTGTTTTCTGGTTCACTATGATTGTTTCTAAACAAGGGTGAGCTTCCTGAAGGCAGCACTCACAGTTGTCAGTGGCAAGCACCAAATGAGACATCTCATACCATGTGAGGGGTGTTGATTCAAACACTCCAGAAACGTGAGTGAGGAAATAACGCAATCATACAGAAGCCTGGGTGGTGAGGCATCCCTGGGACACTGGAGCATACATCTCACTTTCTCCTTCCCAGCAGTGTTGGGGTCCTGTCTCAGGGCCTCTGCGGTCGGTCTGCACCATCTGCAGCGGAACCCAGCCAGCAACAGGAATCTCCAGGAATTTCTTACTGGAATAAAAAGCTACACCAAGTTTAACCTGCCGTTTGCTATTTAAAGGGTTTCAATTTTTTTTTTCTTTTGTTTAATAGCAATATGTTTCTATACAATCCTGAACTTGACCAAATCTGATCATGAATCTCGTACCTGCCTCTGACTTTGAAATGTGTCAAATGATTTAGGACAGTTTTCTTGAAAAAAACAAATGACCCAACATAACAGGACACACAAGGGACTATATATAGAAGCTGCGACAGGCCAGGTGTGCAATTTTTAAATATCAAGTTGAAGAAATATTTAAGATAAAAATAATCCTTATGATTATTTAAACGAATCATCAAGATTTTATCAACTTCCTATTTCTTGATCTGAAATATTGGAGTGCTCTGCTTCTAATCGTGAAGACAGAGAAACAGTAAGACTTCGTGACGTGCTGCACACAGTGACGATGCTAGCTGCAGCCGCCCAAGGATCTGCATTCCTAGTGGTGGCTAGGGTCTGGGGACGTGCAGAAACCAATGCCAAAGAGTGAAAAATGGGGGGAGGGTGTTTGTGTATTAACGATGATATACTGGACACATTTAGTTGAACAAAGGCAATGACATTTGGCCTTCGGAAGACGGAGGGTGGAGGTGGGCAGTGTTCTTTCCCTGTTACCCATTTGATTTCAGGGTTGAACACAGTGGTGAGGAACCTCTTAAGAGGAAAGGACAGCAGCACTGATTCCTCCCTGTTTTCCTTTGAGGTTATGTCTGCCAGGCTAATTAATGCTGGAGGCTGGAAGGGACAATAGAGAGTTCTGAGAGGGAGCTCACCATGAGAGAGGGCAGGGTGATGGACTCAACTACACAGCCTTGGTCTTTGGGAGGGAGTGAGGCTGGAACCTTTCACAAACTAAGTCATTCTGTGAACTGACCTGAAAGAGCTTTATTTCCCAAGAGCAATAACATGCTGTTTGCTGTAGAAAACACTTTTCGAGTAGGATTCTGAGTGAGCACTCTCTCTCTCAAGCCTAGAGAAACAGCTGGAGACCTCAGCCATTTGATCGAGGTGAGCCACCGTGCAGGAGAACAGGAGCAGCGAGAGGTGACAGCCCAGTCAAGTCCAACTTTTGCACATTGCTGGGTTTCAGCAGTGCCGTCAGAGATACCGATGCCCACACTGGCAGGGACGAGCCGTCCTGGAGACAGTGGCCACTGACCAGGACCTTTGGGACCGCAGGTCTGGCATTAGAGTGGACGTGGCCAGCCGTATGCTGCAGTGATGGCCCACAGCCGGGGATGGCCGTGCGTAACTGTGTCCAGCCACTCTGCCACCGCCACGGTGCCTGAGGAAGCGTGTTCCAGGAAGTGCAATGAAAGGCAGAGCCTGCATCAGTCTGAGTCCCCAGGAGACTGGCTGAGCAGGGCCAGGAGCGTACTGTGGGCAGAACCATCGCCTCTGCACGACCACATGGCCGTCTGGTTCTGATACGTAACTGCCGGAGCGTCTTCCTCCGCCTGTTCGTGGGTGGTCTCCAAGGGAAGCTTAACTGCTCTGCAGAACGAAGACGTTCATGTACATCGTGCCCCTCACTCATAACTTCCAGGAGCAGATCCTTACTCTAACTGAACTCTTTCCAAATACTGCAAACAAGAAAGAAAGCTTTGGTATCACAAACAGTGAGTCTATTCTGAACTTTATTTTGGAGTTTCTGAGGGCAGCGCTGCAGGAAGGCGTGCTGAAGTATCCACAGTGGAGCATCGGCTCAGCCAGCAGGAGATTCCGAACAGGAAGGACAAGCCGTCTGGGCCTGGGCTGTAGGACTGCGAGTCGGCAGGCCCTCTCCAAGTGCGTGTCTCAAACGCAAAGCCACTTCTCCATGCCTGTCAAGTGAACTGAACCCCCTGATGGTCTCTGCCTGGGACAGCGATCCATCCCTAATGTATGAGGCTGCAGTTTTTGAACTCATAAACTGTACACGGTATTAAATAAACTGCCTTCTGATTGATGAGCGCTGCTCTCATAGGCTAATTTCTATCTAAACAGTGATATGAAAATTCTTGCTAAAGGGTTGGTGACAGGACTAAACAGGGGTAATAGCAGACTTACTCAAGAAAGACAAATGGGATTCATTAACCACTGGCACTCAGCAGACTATCTTCAGACTTCTCAGTACAATCTCATTGGTCCAATCAAAAATAACTGTGTGTGGCCTTTATCACTGAATGCAGAAGAGGCCCTGTGAAAAATCCTGTTGGTGATATTAAGTGGAATTCAACTTTGGACTGAACTGTGTACTGGGCAGCCCCTCTCTGGACAAAAGGAAGGGCGGGGAGAAAACCCAGGGCTTGGTGCTGGGATTTGTCCTCTGGTCAGCCCCCACCGTGCTGGTTCCACCCTGGCCCTTTGCAGCCGGGCTGTGTCCTGACTGGCAGGAAAGCTCTCCTGGAGGCGTCTGGTGTCTGGCTGGCTTCAGAACGAGTACGTGGTCAGTCACGTCCAAGCTCGTTGAGCTCCATGTCCGGCGATGCTCGGTCTTACTGAGCTGTTTGGATTTGGCCTGTGGGGTAGAGAGGGCTGAGTCTCTACCAGAGCCGTGTTCCTTTTCCACAGTGTAGACGGTGCTTGGGAGTTCCTTCTACCTCGGGAACTATTTTTCCCAGGCCCCTGCATTGAGGTGGGGAAGATGTGACTTAAGTTCTCGTCAGTGGTTTGTGGGCCAAAGTACATGTGCCATTTGTGGCCTCACCCTAACCCTCCCACTCAGCGTCCACCCTCTTGTTCCCCATCTGTCAGCCAGAGTCAGAGGAGTCTGCAGGCCCAAGGCCCTGGTAAGGACGGAGCCCAGACAGAGGAACAGGAGTCACACCCGAAGGAACAGGGAATTTCACGTGAGCAAGAAGCAGCTCCCACCTGCACAGAGCTGCTGAGAGCCGGGGTTGTGCTGGCGACGGCGTCGGCTTCACTGAGCTGGAGGCTCCTGTTGTGACCTTCCCTGGTCTATTAGTCCCAGTGACTTTCATTCTTAGCCTCGCTCCTTAGCATCCAATTTGTATATAGTTGGGCTTTAAAGCAAGTGCCCTCCTGCCGTGGGCTTGTGAGTTCTAAGCCCCACTTCTGTACAGATAAAGGTTGGCCACTGGCCCACTCCTGTCCCCTCCTGCAGCCCCATTCCGAAGTACCCCCAGCCTTCCAGGGAGGAAGTGAGACCTGACGCACAGTCAAAGCCAACTGACATCTGATTTTTAGGATGTCCTACCTTTCGCATCAAGATTTTATACAGGAAGGTTGGATCGGTCCTGTCCTAAGCCACCTGCCTGGACAGGTTGAGAGGAAGTAGGGATCGTGGCCCAGAAGTGTAATCTCCATGACCCTCTGTCCCCTGGGCTCCATGTCTCGAGGTGCTGGGCTGATAGCTAGCACTCTGGGACCTTCCTGTGGCAGGTGCTATGTCCCTACATCCCGTGACTCCCAGTGCTCGTGGCCTTCCATGGCGTCTACGCTAAGCTCTGGCTACTCTCTTCCTGAGGGCTTACCGTGGCAGGTGTGCACTGCCTTCAGGGGCAGATGTGAGCCCGTGACAGATGGTTCAAATAACCCGGCCTCCTTGCCCTCAACAGGGGATACCTCTGGGACATCCCCTCCATTGTCTCCCACACTTTCCTAGCGGGACGCAGGCTCAGTTGCCACTCAGCTCTAACGCACACTTCATGGTCCTCTGTTCCTTCTGGTGTACTTCCCCAGCCCCTGCTGGGGCTTCCGAGGATGAACACCCAGATGAATACTGGCATTCCATCAGCTCCGGTGCCTCTAACCAAGACACCGGCATGCTGCACTCTAGGGACTCTGGTGGCAGCTGCACTGAACGTCAGCCAGTCAGTCGATGGGTAGTGGTTGCTGACTCTGATATGGTGAGTTTCACTCTAAGTAGGGAAGTAAAACAGCATTGGTGCTGTTAAATCTGATGACTAGCCCAGCCGGTGTGGCTCAGTGGTTGAGTGTTGACCCATGCACCAAGAGGTCACCAGTTTGATTTCCGGTCAGGGCACATGCCGAGGTTGTGGGCCTGATCCTCAGTGGGGGGCATGCAGGAGGTGGCCAATCGATGTTCTCTCTCATCGATGTTTCTATCTCTCTCTCCCTCTCCCTTCCTCTCTCTCTGAAATCAATAAGGAAACAAAAGTTTTTTTAATCTGGTGATTATACATCAAATAATTTTTGGACACCACGAGAGCTGTCGTTGCAGATACATTTCACTCGGTTGAAGCAACTTCAAAAAATGTGGTGAGTCCATCTGTCTCTTCTGCTCTCTTTCTTCGTCTGAGGGTTTGACCGGACTGTTGCAGATATGACAACACAGGGCACTATGGCCTCTCTGCAGATGGGGATGGAGATTTCCATGCGAGTCACCTGCGCCTGGCAGTGCAGAGGCCAGGCAGCCGCCCACACAGCCAGCTCTGCTCCGGGGCAGGCCCACGAATTTCTGCAAACTGCACTGCCCAGTGGATATGGGCAGGGTTCATCCTTCCTACACTCCATCGGCTGCCTCATCACCCCAAATCAACAGTCTTAGGAGCACTTGTGTGTTTGGTAGGATAATACATCTTCAGGCTGTTCGACATGGAGACAAAATAAGCATAAAAATGAGGTGAGAACAGTGGCCTCACTGTGCAGCATCAGCACGGTCTCCTCTCCACCCACTCTGACCAGATCGCTGCCACCAAGCCCCTCATCATGACAGATTCATGCTCCAGCTCCAGGTACAAACACGCAACACCAGTGAGGGGCCTGGGTGTCTCTCAGCTGATGTCATGCCCGCTCCAGTCTCTGTGCTCCCAACAGCCTCTTCCCACTCACGGCCGCCTCCACTGAGGCTTATGGAAGCCCCACTGCCCATGTCCCTTCTCATCACTAGGCAATTGTCAGAGTGAATGATCGGCCCTGGATCATTCCAGCCAGGAAAAGGTACCTTAATCCTCTACAGTTTCAGCAGAAGCAGGTGAGAGCTATCCCTGTCCTTCAGATAGCTAAGGCGGCATCAGCCTTCACCTTCAGCCCATCTTCTCTGGGACCCGTAATAATGAGTAGCTGAGTGGAGATCACGGCTTGGAGGGTAAACTGCCGAACATCCGAATATCCATCAGCACCTGCTGCTGCCTGTGTTCCTGCCCCAAAGCGTGTCTTCAGGTCTCGGGGAGGATGTGAGAGGGCCCTCCTGCACTGACCCTGACCACTGAGTTGTTAGAAGGGACACAGCTCAGTATGGCCAACATCACATTGCCTGCAGCTGAGCTTAGCAGATCTCTCCCAATGAAAGGTGATAAGCAAAGGCTTGAGAATTCCCCTAAAGCAACAGAAAAGGGACAGGTGCTAACTGAAGGGGAGAACCTGTGTTTCTCGCCAAGTTCTTAGAAATGAAAAAACTCAAGAGTGTGATTCCAGAAATCTCACCACCTGCCACAGGAGAAAAAAAAAAAAAAAATATATATATATATATATAAAATAAAAAATATATATATATAGAAAATGTATCTATATCCTTTTATTTAAATAAATGGCGGCACGCTCTGCACAGTTTGTACACTGTTTCGTCCCTTGAGCTAAAGCTCTCCTTACAGGAAAGCCTTGTTCCACTTAATGCATTTAGAAATACGGTTATTAATGTTACATAAAAGGTTACGTAAGTACTGGATTTACAGTATGATCTCTGCAATGTAATTATTGCTCTTACAGTTAATTATAATTCAGCTTCAAGCCAACCTAATAACTGTCAAGTATACCTGTTTCTTAAAACACCGAAAAACTTGAATATAAGACTTTTTATGGTCAGACTATAATGTAAACACTGATGTAATATAGTGAATCTTGCAAAAGAGATGCTTAGAACTCAAATTACTGTGCCTATTAATAATATGGCTTAAGAAACATTTGGAATTGGCTATTAGTAAGAAATCACAAATAATTTAAGTGAGATAACATGATTAAGTAGATTTCTCTGCAGTTTATGAATAAGCCTTCGTGTTTACTTAATGTGACGAAGGGCTTTACATTAGAAATTGATATTATTTACTCAAGAAGACAAATGTAAACTATGACACTGAATTTGCATTGCTTTTCCCCCATGACATTTTTTTTCTATTCATGATATATCTTGCCGTAGTAGTACAAGAATTAATAGAAGTTCTGGAGAGGGTGTAACTTGTCCATTTTTACCATAATTTTCTCATATGTAAATTGACATCTTGTAGTGAAGCAACCTACCAAAGATGATTTCTTTGTGTGGACTAACTAATTAATATGTGTGGAAGTATGCATTTTCCCATGGTCCTCTGCTGCTGTGGACCAAGCAACGTGTGTTCTCACCGGGTGTGGATTCAGCCCAGAGTCACTCACTGCGGCCCGCTCATCACAGACAGAATAAAACAGAGGCTGAATTGAACCATGCTAACTTAGATATTAAAACATCATTCTTTTTTTTTTTTTTTTTGTAATTGTAAATAATGTTTTATAAAGACTAGAAAAATACATTCAAATTTAAAAACAAGTGATTTAAATATATGATCCTTTTACTAAAAATCTACTCTTCTGAATACAGACGGTTTATAACAAACATCTTAATCTGTGATAAATTTTACTTATATCCGTGATTACTTGTAGAGGTGAGATATTACATGCTCCATATTCCATTCATTACCTTTCTGCCCTGTTATGAATTTTAAGTTTGTACCTGCTCTTTTCTCTTTTTTTTTTTTATTTATTTTTATTTTTTATTAATTTACTTATGTTACAGATGATTCTCCTTTTTTCCCCCTTTGACACCCCCCTCCCCCTCCCTCCCTGCCCCGTCCCCATTTTGTTGTCCATGTCCATTGGTTATGAGTACATGCGTATAAGTTCTGTGTTCATCGCTCCCCTCCCCCGCTCCCTCTTCTGGCAGATGTCAGCCTGTACCCCACTTCCACGTCCCCGGGACTACCCTGCTCCTCACACTGTTATGTTCATTATATTCCAGAAATAAGTGAGATCATATGATGTTTGTCTTTCTCTGCTTGGCTTGTTTCACTTAGGATAATAGTTTCCAGGTCCTCCCATGTCGACGCAAAGGATAAGAGATCGTTCTTTCTTAAAGCTGCATAGTACTCCATTGTGTATATGTACCACAGCTTTTTTATCCATTCGTCTACTGATGGACACTTGGGCTGTTTCCAGATCTTAGCTATTGTAAATAGCGCTGCTATGAACATGGGGGTACATGTATTCTTTCTGATTGGTGTTTCAGGCTTCTTTGGGTATATTCCTAGGAGTGGGATCACTGGGTCAAATGGTAATTCAATTTTTAATTTTTTGAGGTATTAAAACATCATTCTTTATGCATTTCCTCCTCCTGGCCTCTCGATAACAGCAACAGTGAAAGAAATATTCAAAGGAGTTTCTTGCTTTGGGGTCACAATCTGTGTTAGCGTCAGGACCTGAGTGAAACGTGGTACAAAAATAGAAAACTAACAGTGATCACAAGTAGAGGTAATATTAGGGAGACCGGAAAGTAATGTCGTTAAAGTAATGACATGTTAAGGGCAGAAGTGGAAGCAAATCTGTGTCAGACAGTCGAGGAACTGTCAAACACTCTTAACCAACCTTGGTCGACCACCCAAGAACATTTGCAGCAGATTGGTAAAGTAAGCAGAGCAGGTGTTTGGGTCCCACATAATCTGTCCAAAGAAAACAAAGCTAACCGGTCCACCACATGCAACTTATTGCTTCAGCGGCACAATACAGAAGTGTTTTTTGATCGCTTGATCACTGGAGATGAAAAATGGGTCCTCTATGATAATCCAAAACGCAAGAGGCAGTGGCTCTCTCCAAATGAATCGCCACAAAGTACAGCTAAGCCAGGTTTACACCCCAAAAAGACACTTTTGTGTGTTTGGTGGAGTATTCATGGGGTTGTTCATTTTGAAGAGCTGAAACCTGGACAAACTGAATGCAGACCTTTACTGTGAACAACTGGATTGAGTAAATCAATCTTTAATTGAAAAGTGTCCAGCCATTGTCTACAGAAAAGGTGTTATTCTGTAACACGATAATGCAAGACCGCACTGCGCAAGACGAACCCTGGAAAAAATTAATGAATTGGGATGGGAGGTATTGCCTCACCCACCAGACTTGCCTGATATTGTGCCATCGAATTTCCATTTATTCTGATCGCTACAACATTTTCTAAGTGGCAAAAAATTTGAAAATTTGGATGATGTCCAAAATGCCATCTCCAGATATTTTGCTCAAAAACCAATTGATTTTTATCGATCCGGCATTGAAAATTTGCACACTAGATGGCAAAAGGTTGTTGATAACGAGGATGATTACATCACTGATTAAAAATAAAAACTTGTTAAAAATTTATGTTTGAAGGTAAAAAAACGACATTACTTTCCGGTCCCCCTAATACCTCACCTAGCTGTTCTGGCATACAATAAGTGTTCACTGACGTTAGACACTGTCATTACCTGCCTACCCACAGCATTCTGCAAAGGGAAGTGGGGGAATTGTCCTTTCCAGTATATTCTTACCCGAACTGTTGGAAGGGTCTTTTCTAACCAGTGTGCATAGGACGGCAGTTACTCAAGCCTTGGGGAGGAGAATGAACGTGGCCTTTCTGAAGGAAACTGGCCCCTCCTCCTGCTGACATCACCAAGCACACAGATGCTGCCAGTAAAGGCGAGAGGCCCCTAGTGATCTGTTCGAGATGCGGAATTTGAAAGCACCCTGGAAGGAATAGCTAGGACTCTACAACGTATCTGGAGGCTTCCCAGAGCACGGTGCTGACCTTCTCCAGTTCTAATTAAGACCTAGTTCTTAAAAGCGAATACCAACATTTGTTCTCCCCTTGGAGAATGGCAGTGAGCGATCACACGGACGCCCAAAGAGAGGTTCAAGCTACAACTGCCTCATGCACTTCCTTCTTCCGTTCACGTCAATGCCCTCTGGCAGGCTGAGGACAGCTGGTATGTGGATAGGAAGGAATCTGCTTTCAGGAGGAGGTTGGCTGCAGTCCCTGGGTCCTGCTATGCCCAGAGGGATGCCTAGGAGAGAGGTTTCAAGTCAGCCAGATTAGGAGCTCTTCATCACCAGTGAAAACTGGGGATTACCAACTGCGAATTAGAGCTAGATGGTGATAAGCATAAACAGAAAGGGAGGAGGAGGAAGAGGGCTGGCAACAGAGCTGTCTGGCAATAAGGATGCATAAGATAAGAGCTGAGGCTACAAAGACTGGTAGTTCACACCTGCCTGGGAGAAGGCAAGTCCTAAAAGGAGTGTAAACTGGGCAGACAGACTGCTAGAGATTGCCGAGCAATGCTCTCCAAAGTTTGGAAGCTCTGCAGGAGAATTAGAGGACAGACAGACACCCCTTCTCCCCAGAGGCTCTGCTGGAATTGGCCCCCTTCCTGAGCACTTCCTCATTCAGACACTTTCCACTCGTGAGTGGCAGGTATCACAGCCTTTCTGCCTCACCTGGGCTGGTATCTGACATTTATCATTTGCTTCGTCCCTCAATTTTCCATTGTCAAATCATCCATTAAATTGGATGGAGCCCGCCTAAGCCAGCCTGTCTTGGAGTGCTCAGGGGAGAGTCCTCTGAAAGGAACGGGACCTGGCTGTCAGGCGGTTAGCACACGCTCTGGTGGCTCAGCTTCTCACCTCACAGAACTCCTGTGACATCCCGGAGGCCTCCAGCAAGCTCCCCTTCTCAGCAACCTCCTCTCCTGGCTAAAACTGTGATTACCTCTGTTCTAGCCTTGGGACATTTTTAAAAGCAGAGGGCGGGGAGTAGGACCAAGGACGAGGTGGAGAGCAGGACATGTGAGCGGTCTGTTGACATTTTATGTCCAAGTCTCACTGTGTCACCTTCTGGGATAATTTCCCCAACAGGTGTTAGATAATTTGGGGAGGAATTTTAACTGTGAAACTTCAACTGGTGTTTCCGTCAAAAGTCATTTGTTTAAAGATCACAGAAGGAAGGGCCCGCAAAGGCATGCTGAGTTAGCTCCTGGTTCCTTAGAGACAACTCCCACATTTTTCTTGTACTGATCCCTTTCCAGGGCAGGCATCTCCTCACCAGGGCCAATGGCCACCCTGCTGTCCGTGGGCACGAAAGCACGTTGACTCCGTGAAACCAAAGCCTGGCTGGCATTCTGTGTGGGGACAGAGCTGTTGTGCTTCAGACAGGGGACTTCTGGACTTTTTGGGAATACTCAGCTCCTGCTTTGATTCTTCCCTTGGCGCTCACTGTCCTGTCACTTGGACTGACAGCTCAGTTCAGATGTGTCAGCCTGGTTTCACTGTCGGCCCCTCCCCTGGACGCAGCTCCCTGCACTACAACACTGACTTTCCCAGGAACATTTTCTTGCTGATCTCCCTCTGACACCAACACCCACTTCCTGCTCCGTCCCACCCAAGTTACGTCTAGAAAGTTTAAACAGCCATATCCCACCCTCTGAGTGTGGTTTTTCGTTTGAGTGTAAGAGTGGAGGGAAATCAATGGAGATGGGGAGTGAACGAGAGAAAGCAGGCGGTCCATGGACTCTGAGAAAGTGCACAAGGTTCTTGTCCAAACCACAGGCAGATTAAAGTTGTTGGATTAAAATTTAATTTTAACAGAAGTGTTATATGTTCAGTATAAAAAATTTAGTATGTTCAAAAAACCAAAAATAAAATAAAAATTACCTATAATCTTATTTCCTATCATGACTAACATAACTTTTTGGTACCTACCCTACCACTTGTGTGTGTGTTTTTAAAAAATATAAACACATGTATTATTCGCAATGATGTCAAGCTGTATCCAATTTTTGTGGTTTGATTTTTACATTAATTATATAATAAAATTCTTGATGTTATTTGGTATTATTTTACTATTTAATTTTTAATAGCAACATAGTATTATAAGAATGTACCATATTTTTGACAAATTTTCCAGTTCATGGTACATCAGTTAATTTTTTTTTTAGCTATTAAAAACTGTGTGAACATTTTCACTGTTTCATTTAAGAGGACATCAATAACCCACTTCCTCAGGTGGAATTCCTGGAGGTGAATGTGAGTCACAGGACATGAATACTTTTAATTCTTTTGATAAATACTGCCGAAGTATATTCCAGGAAGATTGTCCAATTTAAGGCCCAGTAATAATTAATCACAGGGCTTATTTTTATGCACCAATCTTGTGGATTATTGTTAGAAAGTCTTTTCTAAGTTGGCTGATGAAAAACAGTATCTCACTGTTTTTTTTAAAGCTGCATTTCTTGGTTACTAGTGGAGATGAATATTTTAATACATTTCTAGACAATTAGTTTTCCTTCTAGTGTGACTTGCCTGTTCAGACCCGTTGTCATGATTTTAATTTGTGAAGATTAGAAGGTTCTTTGAGGGCAGACACTACATTTTACTCCTGCTGGAGTTCATTTCCATTGGTACTGGGCCTTGTCCTAGTGCAGGCTGGGACTTGTAAGTGTTTGTACAATGAATGAATGACAATCCAGTATTCTGTTTTTACTTAGTTGCCAATAAGAGAAAATCAAATTAATTTTGCACATTTGTATTTAGTGAGCAACAAATGCCATTTTCCCCCAAAAAAGTGTTTTCCTCTGAAGAAGATGTCTACTTCTTTTCAACAGTAACACCATTTGTAGTCCGAGTGGATAAATACAACATTGGACAGATTCAGCTATTTTCATGGTTCTTTTCTTTTTTCTCAGCAACTGTCAGATTTTTCTATCCTTACAAGCTATTTTGGAATGCTCAAACACAAACAGGGATTTATTACCTCATTTCATTATAGAAAATGAAAGCAATAAAATAAAACATCTCAAACACTCATCTTTGAGAATTGTCTACAAACTTGTGCTTTTTCTCGACTACATTATACAGCCGAGCCCACCAGGAAGATAACAAACTTTTTTTTTTGCCTAACTGTCCTTTAGCTGACCTGCTTCTTCTTTTTCAGAAAATGTGGTTTTCAGCAGAACTCCTATTTTCAATTTGGGGATATGAAAGTGACATATTATAGATGTACAGAATATTCACACATTCTTATAATGTTGCACTTGAATATATACACATAGGTGTATATACATATAGAAACACAAAGTACATGCATAGTCTTTTCAGGGAAATTATTTTTCTTGTTCATTTTTTTCAGAGGTTCTATGTTAGCAAGTGGAAGCCACTATTTTCTGAGAAAGCTACTAGTTCTCATACATACAAATATATAGCTACTTACAAGCTCCTAAAATTCTGGAATCACAATTGTTCCAGTACTTTGTTTTCTAAATAATATGTATAAATGGCTAAAGTCACATATGAATCGTATAATATGGAAAATAAGAAAAATATATAGAAAAAAAGCCTATAATTCCATCATTTGGAGATAATAGTCAATAACATTATATTATAGTTCCACCATTTATTTTTGATAGAGTTCCATGATTGATTTTCTATAGCTATATAGTATATATATCATATATATTTATAAGACTATAATAATAGTTGAAAATAACATGTCTTGATATTTTTAATTAAAAAATAATGAGAAACAGAACAGAATGACAAATCTCAGAGGGAAAGAGAAGGGAGAATGGGAAGAGATTAATCAAAGAACATATATGCATATATGCATACCCACGGGCACAGAAATAGGGTGGTGAAGGCCTAAGGTGAGGTGGGAACCGGGAGGAAGGGGGCAATGGGGAGAAAAATGGGGGATATCCGTGATACAATAAAAAATAATAATACATTCTTACTATGGTAACTTTGTTAAAAAAACAAATGTCATTTATATTCTATTTCTAGTTATTAAATATTTAGGGTTTTTTTTCTACTATTAGTATACAGCTCTTTAAGATCATTTTTAGATTCAAGAGGACAGGCAATTCTGTTATAGATATTTAACCTTATTTTTCCTTCCAAATCGTTAATTCTACCCATCATTTATCCACTGAATTGAAACACCACCTTTATCATGTACTATATTCATGTTTGTGTCTGGGATTTCTATCATATTAGTGTTGCTGTAAATTCATAGTCACAGACTTCAGCCAGCTCCTTATCACTCATTTTTATATCTTCATGCTTGGCTTCCATTTTCATTCCCTTCAGGTACTGGTTTGGACTTCACCACAGCTCAACACCCCCCTCCAAACGTTCCTGCAACCCTCTTAACTCCTTCTTCATCAGTAAGATAAGGCCACCAGAGTGATTTCCCTGGCTTCCCTGTATCAGTCTCCTACGGCTGCCAACACGAGGCGGCCTCTGACCACAGAAACTTCTCTCAGCTCTGGAGAGCAGAGGTCTGGAAGGAAGGAGTCAGCAGGGCCCTGTTCCCTCTGAGATCTGTGGAAGAGAGTCTTTGGCGGCCTCTTCCTAGAGCCTGGAAGTCAGGCAGTGGCAGTCCCTGGCCTTCCTCGGCTTATGGATGCCTAACTCCAGTCTCTGTCTTGGTCGTCACATGGCTGTCACCCCTTGTGTCTTCACCTCATATTCTTTCTGTGTTTGTCTGATGGAAAGTTCCCCTCTTTTTTATAAGGACCCCAGTTATATTGGATCAGGGCCCCCCCTACTTCAGTATCATCCCATCTTAATGAATTACATCAGCAATGGCCTATGTCTCAACAAAGTCACATTCTTAGGTTGTGAAATAAAAACTTCAACATATTGTTTTGGGGAATACAACCAAACTCGTAACAGTCCCTCCTCCATCTACACAGTTACTACACCCGCTCTCCTTGTACTTCTCTCCTTTTGTTGAGGATAAGGTTTTCTTTCTCTTCAAGTTAATTCAATGTTCTTTATTTCACCCTCCTATCTCCTATGAGACTTTGCTTTATGAACTAAGCCCTCTTATCAGCCCATTCCTCTTCTGCCTTTCTACTAAAAACTCCCCTGCATTCTGAAGACATGCTTGGGCCCCCCGTGCTATTAAAGTTATCTGCCCCTTTAACCGGAACCCCTCCCTTATTGACCAGTACAGATTTCTCCTCTTCTTACCATATCAGATCACTTCTACCAGTAGCATTAACCGGTAGTTTACAGTCTTCACAAAGAATTGACACTTTCGTCCTTTGACACGAGTTGCTGTAGTCCAAGGACAATTAAAGAAAACCACTGTGAGTGGAGATGCCAATGCTGGAGAGTTGGCTCAGACCCCTTCCTAGCCAGGAACCCAGTTTCCTCATGAGCCCGACAGTGTGTAGGCCAAGATTCACGATTCAGAACAGTTATAACCGTGTGTCCTGCATGTGCAGAATTGTCTTTAAATTGTGGAATCAGGATGTTGGATACATTATATTATAATGTTTTGGTCACATTTACTAAACTTTAAGACAACTGAGACCTGGGAACAGGATTAAATTATCTTTGTACCCACAGAACCTAGCAGAGAGCTTGGACTCTTGGAACCTATTGCGTGTGTCCAGAGATGTGAATAAAAGGAGTATCATCCATGGTTAAGATGGTTATTCATGCCCCAATTCCCCACAGGGCAACTCAGGGGGAACCCAAGTCCACGTGTGTGCTAGGGTTCTGCGCCACTGGAGAGGAACCACAAAATTGTGAGGCTTGGAGGTTCTATCAGGCAGCTGGCACAGCTCCTCCTGCTCCCCTCTTGACAGAGAGCCAGAACTTTAGGCCTGATGTAAACAAGGCCTCTCGGAGGAGGGGGGTAAGTACCCTGGATTGTAAGCAAATACCTCTGGATGAGGGAGGAAAGTTGTGTCTTGGTTTATTACCCTCAGAATATAAGTAAATGGCTCTAGGAGAGATAAATCTCTAAATCTTATCCAGAGCAGTCTACTTTCTCTAACTTCCAAGACATGCATACCATTCAATCATAAAGACTAGGCTGTCCAGAAATATAAAAATATTCATGGAACATTGCCTGCCAACAATTGTTTAAGTCAAAGGGGGAAATGGTGCTGTACGCTATGCGTGTGTGCATATGTGCGTGTGAGTATAAAACCAGCAGTCCTGTGTCTACTTCCTTCCCCAGTACTAGTCCTGGAAAGTGCATGTTTTCAGCTCTTCCAGTTGTTCATTCTGATGTTTACCTCCATATCTCTGAATAATCTGTGTACTCCACATTGCTTGATGTAATAATTTTATCCATTATCTCCTGACTTGTTATAGTAGATCCAGAAAATGAACTCTCTTATATGCTCCCCTCCCACCCCCATCTCGTGTTTCCTTTTTCTGTCTTCTGGATAAAGCTACATGATCATTTGGGTACAATAAATATTCAGTATTTACATATCCACAACTACAGGAATCTTGTTCATTGATGATTCGAATAGTATACTGTGATAATACTTTCTTTCTTATATTAATTTTGAATTTTTTGAAGATTATTTCCTCAATTTCTCCTTTTTCTTATCTTTCTAAATAACTATCCATTTTTAAACAGTCTTATTAAGATGTAATTGGCACATAATAATTTGCACATATAGTGTATAATTTGATAAGCTTTGACAGATGTATCACAGACCTATGAAACTATGGTCACAAAAGTAACAATGAACATATTCATCAAGCCCCAGAACTGCTTAGGCCCCCTTTTAATCTCTTCCTTCCTCCCAACCCTGCCTTTCCCCCTTTTCAGGAAATGACTAGTCTGTTTTTATCACGATAGAGTAGATTGCATTTTCTAGAATTGGTATAAATGGAATCTTACAGCCTGTATTTTTTTTGGTCTGTCTTGTCACTAAGCATAATCATTTTGTGATTCGGCCATGTTGCATATATTAACAGTTCTTTCCTTTCATTGTGGGATAGCATTCCAGCTTCTCCACATCCTTAAGAATATTTGATTTAGTCAGTCTTTTAAATTATAACCATTCTAATAGGTATGCCATGGTATCTCTGTGATTAATGTGTATTTTCTTTCTTTTTATTAATATTTTTTCTTTATTGATTTTAGAGAAAGAGGAAGGGAGAGGGAGAGAGAGTTAGAAACATCAATGAGAGAGAACATCGACTGGCCACCTCCTGCATGCCCTCCACTAGGGATTGGGCCCACAACCTGGGCATGTGCCCTGACTGGGAATCAAACCGGTGACCTCTTGGTGCATGGGTCGATACTCAACCACTGAGCCACACCGGCCGGGCTAATATGTATTTTCTTAATGACTAATGTAGTTTAGCATCTTTTCATGTGCTTATTTGCTATCCATATATGTTTGCTGGTGAAGCTTCTATTTAAATCTTTTGCATATTTTTAAGATAGGTTGTTTTTTTACTTAAGAGTTTTGAGAGTTATTTATATATTGTCAGACAAGTGATTTGCAAGTATCATTGTGTTTGTGATTTACAAGTATGATATTTCAGTCTGTGACTCGCCTGTTCACCATCTCAAGAGTGTTTTTCAAAGAGAAGTTCCTAATTTTGTAAAATCCACTGTACCAACTTTTAGTGTTTGGGATTGTGGTTTTAGCACTGTATCCAAGAATTCTTTGCCTAAAACAAGATCACAGAGATTTTCTTCTATCTTTTCTTCTAGAAGTTCTATAGCGTTTAGTTGAACATTTAGGTTTATTGTTCATTTTGAGTTACTTTTTAAATATGGTAGATAAAAGTACATTTTTTTCGTAGATGGATATCTAATTGTTCAAGCACCATTTGTTAAAAAGACTATACATTTCACCTCTGTTGAAAAGCAATTATTCATATATGTAGAGGTCTATTTCTTAACACTCCATTCTTTCCCATTGATCCATTAATCTATCTTTGTACCAATGACATGCTGTCTTGATTACTGAATGTTTATAGTAAGTCTTGACATCAATATTGTAATGCTCTTTGCACTTTGTCATGTCTCTGAAATTCTCTTATTTGGGTGTTGCTTGCTTCCATTTGACTGACCCTGGTCCCAAAGACAGAATGGTTGCAACTCACAATTTTTGAAGATTCTGATATCAGAGTGACAGATTAGAGGATCAATAGTCTTAGGATAGCAATTTCCCTCCACGTGTGGCCTGTGGACCACCCACATTAGAAACAACTTTGGTGTGCATGTGTGTGTATGTGATATTACTGTTTACATTCCTTACTTAAGCCCCATCTATCGGCTCAGAATGTCTAGGCAAGGGCCCAGGAATACGCATATTTAATACATTTTCTGAGTGATTCTTACAGACAGTAAAGTTTGAAAATCACTTAGACAATGATGCTCCCCACCTCCACCCCCCAAGCCCTTTCCTGTCTATTTGCACATATTACACAGATGATTGAAACAGATGTAATTTGTTGGAAGAAAACACTTTAATTTTCCTGGTCATTCACTGACTCACTCACTTTTTCATCCATTCTTTCATTTACTATGAACAGATGACAAAGACTAAAACATAATGGAGCAACTTGAAAAATGTACGGCATCTATTTCCATAGACGGGTATGTTCTTCAGGAATTATTTGTGGCTGTCAGATGATGAATCGGCAGCTGATGCTCCCAGCACTCGGGGAGCAGAGGATCACTCTGCTGGAAGGGATGCCGACAGGCATCTCCACCCCCAGGCATTTTGCAGGTTTCTTTAAAACAATCCTGAACTAAAAGGAAGTTAACTTATGCGTAAGCCTGTTTAGGACAGGAGGTTTTGTAACCTCCTTCGTGTATTAGTTCTGGTGCTTAGTACTACTTTTTCCACTATGAGTTCCTGAGTGTCAACAATAGATACAGATTCTTATCATGGAAAAAGCAGAGTTAGCCTGCGGCGGTCTCTACAGTGCCCACTTGAGAAATAAGAAGGAGCTGATGACCCCGGTTCCTCTTGGTTTCTTCCAGTGGTATCTCCACACCAGCATCGTAATGTTTTGTTATTTTGATCCCCTCTAACTCCAAATCTGCACTAAGGACTTAGTCTTAGAAACTCATGCCTGTCAATGACAAATGAAGGATAGATGCACAGAGCCTTACACCGTAGGAATGAAGATGGACTTCAGACACGAGAGCTGATCAAGATGGGTATTTCAGTAGATCCTCTTCAGCGTTCCCGCAACTGCCTGATAGAAGAAGTTGCTTCCTTTGCCTTCTCATTAAGCATCTTGGAGAGTGTATAATGAAAACTTTCAAAAGGGCCAATGGTTGTGAGTCATCACAAAAAATGACTCTGTCACAGAAGAGACAACTCATCTGTTCCGTGTGCAAGGCAGAGAGAACCCTGACTCTCCTGGAAGAGACATGTGGAAGTGGAGAGGGGCTTACATGTGTGGGCCTCATTTCACAGATGAGGAGGCTGGGGTGTAGGGAGGTGAGTGACATGGCAAGTCGCACAGATAGCGAGTGCCTCTCTGTAACGTGGAAATTGGAGCAGCCTTTGCATTCCTCTGTAAAATCATTATCGTGGGCTCACTAATAACCCAGAGCCAGTGAGGAGCCTGCTAAATACCTTCTTGTCTCATAACCACGGGAAGCGCTCTGCAGTACAAATGCAAGATAACGTCCTCTGAGCCCAATCCTTTGTGGTAAGAGGCAGAGTGTAAATAAATAAGCAAGTAAGCAAGTAACCTCCAAGTTACACTCCTGACAATGAAGTTTTAATTTTTTTATAATGAGAGTACCACTAGGGGTATATATGTATATCACCACATTGTGTAGTGACTAGAAAATGATCTGCGATCCCTCCGAAGAGCCATTCCCTTGATGAGTGGTAAGTTAGGTTAGTTAATTAAGGTTACTCTAATACTAATTAGTCAAGGCTTTAATTATGCTTTCAGGGAAGGAACCTCGGAATGCTATCTGGTTCTCAGTGACCCAGTTAACCAAAGTGGTGGGATTTCTTTTCTTCCATGTAGCGGTGATTGGTGATAAGGAACAGAACGAGAAAAGCGATCCTGATGGGATTGGAGGAGCTTCTCAAACCAGTCCACAGAGAGCTGCAGTGGGGCTCTGTGGCTCTGGGAACAGCCCTGAGGGAGAAAGGCCAAGGCCTGGGGCATGGGGGCTTTGGCTCACCAGACAGGAAGTAAATGGATCACAGAGTATAAGAAGGGGGGTGCTCAGCTTCCAGGAGGGGAGTGAGGACAGAGAGAAGTGGGGGAAAGCCTTTCCCGGGTCACGGCAATGTGTCTCACTGCACACCAGACCCTACATCTAAGGAACACAAAGTTCTAGTCTGGTGGGACAGACAGATTTGCAGACATACTAAGGGTGCTATCTGCAAAGTTGTCTCTCCTGCCAGGTGGCAGGCGGATGAGACTGCATCCTTTTTGCCACCAAGTACAGCGTGGGAACAGGGTGGCATCTCCAGCACCGGTCCTCTCTTCCAGCATCTGCAGCCTCTCGCATGTCCAGGGTAAGGTCGTGAGAATGAAGCCATTCCGACTCATCTACACTGAGAAGAATTTTTGACTTTGGGTGGTGTTCTTTACCACTGGAAACAGGCAATTTGTCAACTCAATTTGGTCCTTTGGCTCAAATTGGCTCAAAGGACCAAATTTGGAGAAAGCTGTTGGCTTTATATGTATTTGCAGTTTTAATAAGTTATATCCATTCTCTACATTTGTACAAACTTTGCAATCCACACCCAGGAAAGTCACTTCTTCTGCCATAAAAACAGTAGTTGGATAATTTATGAAAATACGAATTTGGAAAAAAAAGAAAGAAAATACCAATTTTGTGCTGTATCGTGCTTCAGCATGGATTTTCCTTCCTCTATTCCCAGGCGTTGTGATTCCCTGTCTGAGGACCTTCTGTGTTTGGGCACAAAGAAAAGTGACTTTGTTTCTACAAGCCTCAGTGAGAAGATTGTGCTGAACCTCCCCTGGAAGTGGTGGGAGTGAAGAGTAAAGTCGAGCGCGGGGCTTGGGGGAGGCACTCTTCTGGAGGGGGGAGGGGGAGAGAGGCCAGGTGAGGTCTCCGCAGGTTCTAGAAGAATTGGGTGGCAGTAACATCTCTGAGGAGAGTCACTGCCTGGTGCACTGAGGTACTTGGAGAATTTGTGCTTGACAGACAGTGGAGGCCCACCCTCAGGGGACCCTTCTGTCTCAAACAAGGAGCACGTCCACAGTGAACTTCCTGAACAAGACACCAGAGGGCCCTACGTGAGCTTGGCCATGCGGGATCCCAGAGTCTTTGCATAGCAGCCTCAGTGATCATGAAGACTGAATTTCCTGTTAGCTTTTTGGCGTGGGACTCAAAGCACATACAATTTGTTTTAGAAAATTATAAGTTAATGTGACATTACTTCTGTGTTGTGGCTTGCAAATTCTCACACTTGACTACGCCTGTTCTGTAATAAGCAAATGTAATCTTCACTCCTGAATCAGAGACACATGTTCTCAGCAGCCTCATTTCTGTGTTCTTGGGTTCTTGACACCCTAGTGCATAAGCTCCCTTCCATCACTCCTGGAGAAATCTCCTTTATGAGCAGGGTACCTGGCCATGGAGACGCTTAGAACAGTACTGGGTGTAATGTAGAATCATTTCACATGTCCCTCTAACAGGCATGAATTTAACTCTACATGCTGGTATTTGGGAACAGTTAGAGGCTTCACCTGGCCCTCAACCACAGAAGCAGCAACCTATCAGCTGGAGGAAAAGCTTTGGGCATATTGAGAGATCGGTGTCTGTATTGGGTTGATACATAAAACCATGCATTCTGTTTTACATGAGCAATTTAGGAGATTTTCAAGAATAATTTTTAGTTGTTGAAATTTTGCCCCTTGTTTGGCTCCAGAAACTAGCCCCTTGGCCAGTCACTTGCCATTCTGTATGTATCTTTCTCAATCACGTAAGTATTGCTCCTCAAATAAAGAAATAGTGACAATTGTAAAAGGAGGTGCCATAGCAGTTCAAAGACCGAAGCAAAGGGCATGTGGGGTGTTTAGGATCTGTAACTTCACAGCCTAGGGAAACAAAAGGATGGACAAGGAGACCAATGCAGACGTGACAGCTTTTCTGGCCTGGTGCCTCCCATGGCTCGCTCCATCCTTTGATGCACGCCCTGCCCCCATGAAGGGTCTAAGAATCATCATGCTCCAACAAATGACACCCCCGTGTAAGGTTGTGGACCCTCAACTTCCTTCCTCAAATCTCCCTACTCATTTCTGGAACTGCTCTGGTTACTTTCAATACCCGCCATCTTCTGATGGCCCCGAAACTTAACCCTGTAGCCAAGACCTCTCTCCTGACCTCCAGACTTTTATCCACCTGCCTACCTGACAAGTCCTCTGGACTTCTAACAGTTCACAAAATTAATAGCCCCACTGTCCTACCCCACCCCCAACACACACTTGCTCCCAGTTCTCCCCTTTCCAAAGGTCATTTCTCTGAGTTGCTCTGACCAGAAACCATGCAGTGTTTTAATCCTGCTCTCTTCTTCACCCTCACATCTATTGTATCTGCAAACCATGTTCCAAGTCAGCCACTTTTCTTTCCTTTTCCACTGCTACTCTCTCCGTCTGAGCACCCACCATTTGCCTGAAATACTGCCGTAGGCTCTCAACTGGTCCACTCTCCCCTCTGCTGCCCCAGCCCTACACACTCCATTCTCTGCAAAGCAGCTCCAGTGAAGTTCTAAAAACAAAATCCAGATCATGTCACTTTCTAGCTAAGACCTCCAATAGCTTCCCATTCCACACAATGAAGTCCAAACTCCTGAACACGTTCTGAGAGGTCCTGCATGACTCAAAGCCTATTTATCTCTATGAGTCATGTCCTACTGTTCTCACTTGCTCACTGTGCTTTCCACAGTGACCTCCTTTCGGGTCTTTGAAATGCCAAGCTCATTACTATCTTAAGATCTTTGCACTTGCTATTCACTGTACGTGGCATGTTCTTTCTTCCCCACCCACCCTGGATCTTCACATTGCTGAGTCTTTTATGTTTCTCAGGTCTCAGCTCAAGTGAAATCTCCTCAGCAAGACCTACCTTGACCCTGGCTCTCTGTCTTACCAGCCCGTTTTGGCTTTTCATTGCACACCTTGATACCTGAAATGGCCCTTTCCTTTCCTGTGGATTGTTTATCATCCACCTTCACTTCCTGGGCCTGTCTTGTTCTCTGCTGTGTCCTTGGCTCCTGGTACAGTGAGTGCACACCATAGACTCTCATGAATAGGTACGAAATCAATGGCTGAATGTCCCCAAGGTGTATCTTATTTAGATTCATCAGTAAATTTTTCTATCCGTGGGGATCCCTACTTTTCTCTTGCTTTAGTCCCCCTAGATATTATTGGCTAAAACCTCTTCCTGCCCTAAAGCCACCTGGGATGGGTTTCTGCAACCCACTCCCTCTCTCCCACTGCTCCCCATACCCACCACAGAGGGGCAAGCCAGGAGCACTTCTAGCATTGCCATTTCCAATGCCAAGCCTCATCCAGCTTCTAGAGTAGTTCCACAAATCCCTGCCAGGCTATAAAGCCATTTCCATACAATCCTACGGGAAATGCCTTTTGCTTTTTACGGCTGTACTCAAACAATGGGTGAGCCGTGATTTCAGTGGCCCACAGAACCAGCAATGAGATTGCTCTTTGCAATTTTTTTGCAACTTTATTCTCGGGGATTTAGACAGCAGTTTGGGGCGGTGGTGTGTCGGGGGTAAATCTGAGGAACAGACTTGGTGCTGTGTGCACCACATCACCCCCCAGAGACTGGATCTGGCCGGTGGCTGGGTCTGACACTCGAGAGGCTCCTGGCTCCTCAGGCAGAGAGCTTCCACTCCAGGCTGCCAGCCCTGCTGATAGAGCTGCATCCCACCCTAAACACAGCTTAAGCACCAGCTGTTACCCCAGTTCCATGCCAAAGTACTAATATGATCCTGACACAGGGCTGACTAACCACGCCTCAGGAGTTAGGAGGGATTTCTTGAGGGAGATGGTATTTCAGCTTGTGTGAAAGGATCAGTTGGAGAATTTAAGACAGCGAGGGGAGCAAAGGCAGGGAGATGGCATGCACAGTGAGGGACTTCAGGGACATTGAGGTGGGGGACAGTATAAGCAAAAGGGGTAAAATGGGGGAGAGATGGGGCTGGGAAAAGGGGGGTTGGCATGAGATAGTCAAGGCCTTGGGGGCTATTCCCAGGAACTTAGGTTTTTACAAATAGGTGAATATCACTGAATAAATTTTAAGCAAGGGGCAGGCATGATCAAAACTTTTTTATGACAGTAAGATATAATAAATATATATAACCTATAAGAAATTGGAGTGGGAGAGACTGCTGGAAAGAGATCAGAGAGAGGTCCAACAAAGCTCAGTCAGGAGGACATGAAACTGGACTGCAGGGAGAGCCATGATGGTGATGGAAGAGAACAAGATGGGTCTGGTTAATGGGCATTTCAAAAACAGGGTAGTCCTGGTCACAGCTGCTTGGCTCTGAGGGGTCATGGAAAAAAACTTTCAAGGGTGATGATTCAAACTTTGTTCTTGGGAAACTGAGGGACTTAGGATGACACCAAGCAAGACCCATTATCCAAGAAGAGAAAGAACAAAGGAGAGGAAAATGTCTCAGGCTGCAATCATATGACCCAGAAGAAAAGTCTCATGTCACACATGCAGCCTCCAAGGCCAGGGTTGTAGTCCTGGTAGGACTGGAAGGCCTGCCATCACTGGTGTTGTCGATGGGACCGGGGAGTGACATGACAGATGCGCTGTATTAGTGGTTTGTACAAAGGCTTTTGATCCGTAGTGAAAAGGTAAGTGGTCCTCACAGAGTCGCTGATCTTTGCTTGACATTTACCCACTCTCTCGAGCTTCCATTAGCAGTCTGTTGGCATTCTCTTTCCAGTCTCATTGCACAAACACTAAATTACTGTCTGAGCTCCAGGAAGGAGAAACCAATGTGGGTTTTTTTTTGTTTGGTTTGTTTTGCTTTTAAAATGTGTTGTGGTTAAAGCAGTGCAGAACTAGGAGTCAAGTATTTTGGTTCTTGTCCTGGTTCCTCAAGTTAAGTAGCTTTTCTTTTTCTCTTCGTTTATTTCTTCCTTCATTTATTTTTTTAAAACTTTGTTTCCTCATCTGTAAAATCATGATGGGTGGGGTGGTGGTGCAATGCTTTGGTGACCTTGCAGGCATCGAGTGTGCAGTGATGCTCCATTGTGTCTCTTCACTCCCAGTGCAGCAGCAGCAAATGTCAACCCACGGCACACCTGGCATGTTGTGCAGAGTGCTCCATACTGCCTAGATAAGTGACCACCTTTCCCTCCCAGTCAGCTCCATGTGATAAAGAAAAGTGACTGGCACATTGTCCCAAGTACAAGTCCCAGGTCAGCCATGTATTGATGACACAATCACAGACAAGTTATTGGAACTCTTTAAACCTATTATCACTATTGATAAAAGAGAGAGTAAGTCTTCCTGCACAAAGTTGGTATAAAGTGGGTGATTCAAGTACTGAGGATATTGATTCTCATCTACCACATTGCTCTGTTATTTCTGTATCAAGCTTGGGTGTGGTGTGGGAGTCTCTGCTAGGCTGGGAGTTTAGGCCTTCAGCACAACACATAACCATCCTCCTCTTAGGTTCTGAATTTTCTGAGAGCTGACACTGAGTTGGGCATGGATCTTCACTATTTGCAAAGTCAGCCAAAACTCCTATCCCCTTCCCAGACTTAGGAGATCGTCCCCTTCCACAGGTTCACAGTATGTGACTTCTATCCGCCACGCTTCCTCCAGTCAACCTTGGACATTTCCCAGGCCATTTTCCCTGCAGCTATTTTTCTTGGGTGTGTGTAGTAAAGAGTATGGTTATCCCAGTTAATGTTGTCATGCTAAATACCCATTTCATGCATGTACGCTGCTTATCATACTGCTTGGCACAGGCTAAGTGCTCAGTTAATAGTAGCTGTGATGGGTATCTTCTGTCTCTCTTGAACCATACAAAGTCAAACTCCACAGTTCTGCTCTCTGTTCCAGGAGGTGGACAGACCAGTCCTTGGGTTCCCATGGTCTCTGGCTCCTGGATGAATTCTGTCAGTAGAGGAAACCAGAGAGAGGAAGGAAAATTACCTTATTCCGCTGGAGCCTCCCTGCAAAATTGCTGTGGACTGGCTGCCTCCCTCTATGGAAGGCCGCGGCTCCTGCCCGGGCTCCACAGCCTTGTCTCCTGCCCTTGCCTCTTCAAACCTGCGGCATGCTGACAGCTCCTGCTACTAGCCTCAAAGGATGGCCCGTCCCCTTGATGCTTTTCCTCGACCATGCACACATCTTTGGTAAACAGCCCCCACCCTCCTCTTCCTAATAGAATCTTGATTTTTATTCAAGCATTTGGTTCTCAAGTGTTTCATGGGTAACTTCCCAAACCTAGAGGGATGAATGTGGAAGCCAACCATGATCATTCCATTCCGATGTTAGCAAAAGACATGGAATGTGATGACACCTCGGCCAATAAAACAGAAGAGGAAGTCTCCTGGGAGCACCTTGGAAAGTCCTTCCTGCCCCTATAAACAGATGCCTGATAAAAGCTTCGTTGCCTTTGAATGCTGTCCTGTAAGGATGTGACCTCTGGAGCCACTGCAGCCACTCAGTGAGCACAAGAAGACACCAAAGAATCACAGAGAAGCCTGACATTGTTGAACTGCTGAATTAAGTCTAGAACTGCCTACTCCCAAACTTGTTTCTGAGACTTAAATAACTCCAGCTGAAGTTTTATGTTACATGTAGCCAAAAATAGCTCTACTGATTAATCCCAATTATTATTTACATTTGTTTACCTTTAGTGCAAAGAATATTGCTGATAGAAAAATATTCCAAAAATTCAGTAGCTGCTGCTTTTTTTCTATTTCACTGTATATTTTAAAATTAAGACCATAAAGTAATAAAATAATACTTAAATCTGTTTAAGGTAAAGACTGTATAAATTTCTGTATTATCTGGAAATAGCACGTTTATGAATCAATGTGATAGGAAGAGGGAACTTCTACAATTTCAACATATGTTGAGAACAAACAATAAAATAACATCTATAAGATTAAAGGAAAGAATTCCACTATGCTTTTTTTTTTTTTTTCCTGTGGAACTTATAGAATCTGAAAAGGAAAAGCTATTTGCTTATAGGTTAAATAAAAAACAGACAACTTTGAAGACTCAGATAAGCCTTAGTAAAAATCATTCTACCGGTGACTCATTGATAATTTTCCAAACGCTTCAGAAAGTGCCTGGCCTATTACAGCACGATGTGATGTAATTATTTGTTCAATATCCTTGCTGTGTGAAAGGAGAGGTAAATTGGGGAGCAATAAGTTGTTATTCTCAGATACAGGGCAGAGGTAAAGGAGACAGACAGCTGGGTTTTCCAAGAAGACCCTGTTTCTAATATGGATTGATTCATTCCTTTCTCAGGGTAAAGACCGTAAGTCGCATGACTCATCCCTTCCACGGTTTATTACCAGAATTGCTATCAGTTGCCCAGAATAACAATTTTGTAAATCCCTCGCCTTCCTCAAAGTTCTTGATGGTTTGCTTCTTTCTAGTGTGTCTGCCCTACAGAGAGAGAAAGCAGGGAACAGATACCTAGGAAATCCTGCTATCAATATTCATGTTCTCTCTGCCTTCCGTTTCCCTTCTCCTCACCCCTTATTCTTTTTCATGTTTCATTTTTTAATTGAATTTATTGGGCGTGACACTGGTTAATAAAGTTATCTAGGTTTCAGGTATACAATTCTACACTACATTTTCTACACTATATCTTCTGTAGTGTAGATGTCAAGTCAAGTCTCCTTCCATCACAATTTATCCCCCCTGTACCCTCTTCTGCCTCCCCCATCCCTCTTATTTTTAATTTTAGGTGCCAACTCAGGTACCATTGCCCCACAAACCTCGGCTGGGTTTGGGGTAGAGGTAAGCTCTAAGAAATACTCACCTCCTTCTCCTCTGCCTCAGATACAAGATTCTTACTGATACCAGAACGAAACAAAGTCCTACAAATATTATCCAATTTTTCTGTGTAAATCCAAAAAGACATTATTATTGACTGAGTTCTATATCGAGTCAGGCAAGTTATCCACAAATGGGCTGAAGATAATAAACTCTTGGGGGACACCAGTGCACCATCCAGCAATCCCTAGAGCCACGGAGGAATTGACTTACCTCACACAGGTGACCCTTTCTCCTCCCAGAGAGCTTTCTGTTCATCGCAGCTCAATACAAGATCAGAACTATTGTCAGTGGTAACAATTTGTACCATTATTTTTCCATCGGGTTTGAACTGAAAGCCTCCCTGAGTGGAAAATAAATGGCAATAGCTGTATCTCAATTTTTTGCAAGGGGCGGGGGAGAGGTGAGGGAGAACCTTTGAGAGATTAAGACCTTCACCTGAAGTCACTGGTCCCTCCAGTCAGTGATAAAACAAGACACCACAGCCAGGCCTCAGAAAAACTAGTCCATTTATTTCCCAAAATCTTCTGTTTTCTTATTTGTTGCAGGTAAATGAGAATCCTTGCTTCACTGTAACTCACACAAAGACCGTGAAGAGCCCCTTGGCATTTAGAGAGAATTTTGTTTTTCCTGAATTTTAGGTCTGGCCTTGGCTGGCTCTCTATTCATGTTAGAGAAAAAGTCAAAGAATATTATTTTTCTATTAAAGCAAATGAACTCCGGATGCCATGTGGACCTGAAGACAGAAGCTGGAGTGACAATGACACAGGAATGAGATGAACCGAAATGGATACTGACAATAAAGCAGGAAGTGGTGGTAGGCGGTAAAGGCTTGTCCCTGAAAATTTTACAGCATTGCTGATGCTGGAGGGAACAGTAATTTAAGACAGTTATGAAGCTAAAAAAAAAAGCAATAATGTTGAAGTCAGACCCAGTCTGTATGAGATGGTTATTATTTGGTTTAAAACTGCAGAATGCATTTACGACTTTGGTAAAATAGAGAGGCTGACCTTGATGCAGTGAAGATTCGGAATGGGATTAGAGGTCCTCGCTCTTGCACAGCTGATACAGTCAGGGGAACAGCAGTTAAAGAAGGTCCTGGCACGAGAAAGCCTGTGTGTGTGCAACTCCATCCACTCGGGGCTTAAAATCAGCAGGCGCTTGCATTTTAAGGATACATTTAAAAAACACTAAGAAAGAAGAGATACTCTGAGAACACATATATGCATGTTCCTGGTCTGAGCGAGGGAGGTGCCTATTCTGCCTGAGATCATAGGAAGCTGGTTGTAGATAAATAATCAGGGTATCAGGACATCGTGGTCCATCCAAATCCTCGCTCTCCCTCTCACTGTCTGTGTTATTCTGGGCAAGTTATAGTTCTTCCTTGATGTTTAATTTTACCATCTATCATATGGGATTATACTTATATTTAGTTTATAAGATTAAGGGGGGTAAATGAAAGACAGTGAGAATGCTTTGTCAATATCAAGAATTACATAAATGCTAAAAATGCTTCCACTATATTGGACTCATTTAAGTGAATGCAGGTTTTCCCTCTTCCAAATATATGTGGATATTTTCACATAGGCATTTTTGTTTTAAATCCTCAGTCAAGGATATTTTTCCATTGATTTTAAGATAGAGTGGGAGGGAGGGAAAGAGAGAGAGAAAGAGAAACATCAATGTGAGAGAGACAAATCGAATGGTTGCCTCTTGCACGACTCCGACCAGGGCCAGGGATCAAACCTGCAACCGAGGTATGTACCCTTGACTGGGAATCAAACCTGTGACGCTGGACCTCAGGCTGATGCTCCAACCACTGAGTCAAACTGGCCAGGGCATCACACAGGCATTTGATATAAATTACTGTCAAGGCATTTGATATCAATTACTATCAAGGACAAAATTGCAAAGGAGGTAAAATTTGAATTCCTCATTTCCATGTGAATACCTTGTCTACTCATTTCTTCTTTCCCCTGACCTCCAGAAAGCCAGGTCAGAACAGAAGGAGAACTGGGAATATGGTAAAGTGAGTGGGAAAAGAGAATGATATTGTAGGCTCAACATCTGGGGTGTACAAAAATTCACAGAGGTCTGAGACCTGAAAAAATTATTTTAGCTCAGCCCAATTTATATAGAGTTACTGTACATTAATTGTGTGATGTGAGCATATTTTAATGTTTGATATTATGTCTATTATGTGCCTAGAATCTTAGAAGATCTTTGAAAGGCCTGGCGGGGATGGTAAGCAAAGACTTGTTCATATCGGTAAAACCAGCTCTTGGGTGCTGAGTTACCAAAAGAAGATGGGAGACATGTTCGGCTGGATCAATAGTTCCTGATGGAGTGTGTGTGTGCGTGTGTGCGTGTGTGTCTGTCTGTGTGGGGGATAATGTGAGCAGGCATCACTCAGCAGAAGCCAGGAGACATTTTCAAAATTCACATATTTCCATCTCTTATTACAGAACATAGGGTAAGATGTGGGAAGTGGCATTCCAGGCTGTAATAGTTTTTGCTCATCAGTGCATCCCCCACTCCAGCAAAGGTCCTCACACAATCAATAAATATTGAGTGAATAAATGAATGAGTGGTTTGAGTCAGGGAGTGCCCACTGGTGCCAGAGCAGGCAGGGGGAGAATGGTGTCAGGATGTCTTAAATCAGGCATTATGCTGTAATTACCCTGAAAACTAACCTGATGGAGGTAAGTCAGCAGGAGAAACTGAGTTTTTGAAATAGATCCTAAATAATGACATCATCAGTATGAGGTAACATCTTGCATTATTAGTATGTTACATTTGTTAAGATGAAAAACCAATATTGATACATTATGTACAAGTGCCTAAACTTGCATGCATATAAACACATTAGTAGGTGCATACACACACACACAAGTATATGCCCATGCACACAAAAATACACACAAGTCACTGATTGTCATGTCTTCTTGGAAAATTGACTCGTTTATTTTTATGTAGTGTCCCTGTTTATCCTTGATATAGTAGTTTTTCTTGAGGGCATGACTTTGCTATGAAGGACAGAATGCTTTGGGTGTATTTCAAATGGTACTATCTCCTCCCCTTCCCAAAACAGGAGAGCATTTTCCTCTGAGTTGAGCTCCTGGAAGTAGAACTCATGAAAATGTGCAGGCCTCCTTAGAACAGGCCCCCTAGGAGTTCTTAGCTCTCAAGCTAGTCCACACTCAGCCTTCGGCAATTTATCGATCATCATTTACATTTTCCTACCAGTTACTGACTCCAGATTCCCGGTCAGCTGTATTGTATTAAACCAATAAGACATGGGGACTTCTACGAAAGCTAGTTTTACTCCACCTAAATACACGTTATATAACTTTCTAGCCATTAGTAGAGGGAGAATGGAATGTACAGCCTGATTGGTTCTAAATCAAGCAGGAAAGAGGAAAAGAAAAAGCAGAATAAATATAAAGCATAAAGTAGTAGAACTCAGAATGCACTAGTAATCACAATAAATGTTCATAGAGAAAATGCATGTCAAAATACAAATACTTTCAGGTTTGGATAAATAATAAAATCTAGATATATGCTATTTTCAAAACACGCCTAAAACATTAGACACATAATAGTCAAAAGTTAAAGGATAAAGTTGTTAGGCAAAAACTAATCAAAATGATCTGGTGTAGTATGTAAATATATCCACCTCTTTTTCTTTATTACACAAAATTGACTTCAAAGTAAAAATATTCTTTTGTGGGTAAAGAAATTAATATTTAATGATAGGAGGTACAATTCTCATAGAAAAATTTTAAAAAACCTAAGTGTATAGGCACCCAAAAGCACAGTCTTTATCTATTACTTATATACTTATATATATAATACGTTTTTGATATATATATAGCAAACTGACATTTGGTGCACTAACTTTGTGTGGTAAAATTCATCACCACAATTTCAAGCCTTTGCTCCATCATACAGTATAGGGAAATACAAATACTATACAGGTGTGTGTGTGTGTAATTCTTTCTATATTCAAGATTACAAGATCACGTGATCTGTGAATAGAGATAGCTTTATTTCTTCCTTCCAATCTGTATGCTTTAAAAAAAACAACAACCAAAAAAAACAAACAAAAAACCAACAACAACAAACCTACATTTTCTTGCCTAAGAAAAAGGCTAGCACCTCCAATACAATGTTAAGTAGAATTGGCAAGAACAGCCATCCTGGTCTTGCCCCTGATCTTAAGGGGAAAGGGTTCTGTTTTTACTATTAAGTATGATGTTAGCTGTGGGTAACATCATTGATGCCCTTTGCCAAGCTGAGGAAGGTCCCTTCTATTTCTAGCTTGTTGAGCAATTGTACCATGAAAGGATGTTATATTTTATTTAATCGTTTTTCAGTATCCATTAAGATGGCTATATGATCCTTCTCCTTTATAATATTATAGTCATGTGCCATTTGATGTTGGGGACATGTTCTGAGAAATGCATAGTTAGGCAGTTGTGTTGTGTGAGCAACATAGAGGCACTTACATACCTATGGCATAGCCTGCTACATGCTTAGGCCCTATGGTACAGCCTACTGCTCCCAGGCTACAAGCCTATACAGCACGTTACTGTACTGAATACGGTAACACCATGGAGTTTGCGTTTCTAAACATAAAGAAGGTACAGTAAAAATATGACACAAAAGATGAAAAAATGGTGCACCTGTATAGGGCACTTACCATGAACAGAGCTTGCAGGACTGAGTCAGTGAGTGCGGGACTCTGAAGGCCTGGGACATGACTGTCCACGACTGTAGATGTGCTACAATTGGCAATCTCCATGTTCCATCACCGTATTGATGCGCGGTGGCTCCTGAACATTGTTCCCCACTGGCTGGCACAGCGCCCCTCCTTCCTGTGCTCAGAAAACTCTGGATTGCAAAGAACAGCCCCCAGTGGCCCCTTACATCAGAGCCCGTGAGGGCCAGCTCTCCAGCCCCTCTGTCTTCAGGAGAGGCTGTCAAAAACTGCAGACACTGACAAGTTACTGACACCCCTACCCAGAAGACGAAGGAAAGGAAGGTCCTGTAAGTACCCCTTTCTCACAGAGCCATTTCGTGGGGTAGCCAGGTTATCTGCCCAAACCTGCATCCACTGCATAGCCTCTTTATTAACTGTCAAAGCTGGCAATGCTTGCAGCCTTAACTGCCAAAGGAAGTTTATTTTCCGACTCACACAGTTCTTTTTCTTCCCAATAGGCACCCGCAGCTACAGCACCCGGTTCTGCTCCAAAGCTGGCTGGACACAGGCTTTAACGTGATGCGAGTCTGTTTCCAGCACCAACTCAGGAGCCTCTGGTTTGCCACACGCTGGGTCAATTCCAGGGAAATCTTTATTTCTGCAGCCCCTGCTTCTTTGCAGTCTGTTGACGTGTCTCTATACACATGCAGAGGAGCCTCAAGAAACATTTGAAAAGGAGGAAAAACTGCCCCCTCATTGTGGCGGCCCTGAGCACCAGGCACTGCAAAGCTGCTCTGCAGCTGCACCAGCTGGGCCCCTGGGCCTGCAGCGAACAGGCCTTTCTCTGCCTCCAGGACCAGAGCCCCAATGTCTCTCAACACCTGACCGATGCTGTCACCACCCAGCGGGGCGCATGCACTGGCCAAGGGCTCCTCCAGGCCACAGAAGCCATCTCTGGTCCCCACCCCTGCCCTCCTTTGCTGCGGACTTGGGGAGCTGGCTGGGTGGACACTGGCTGCAGTTCTGCACATGTGACTGAGCAGCTTCACTTTCTCGCACAGGCTGCCAGGGACCCTCTTGGCTGCTGCGCATGCGCGGGAGAGCTGAGGGCTCAGCCCGCGGGCAGGGGGAGGAGCTGGAGAAGTGGCTGCGGGGTTGGGGGAGGGGAGGCGGGGCGTCCTGGGTCCTGCGGGCAGACGGTCACGTGCTCCAGTGCCCGTGCCGGAGTAAAGCAGCCTGGGGCGGCGAGTTCCCGCGCTGCCCTACACTCCTGGTGACGTAAACTCGCGCCCAGGGAAGCTCCATGCGAGGCAATGGCTCCAGAGACCCTGGCGTTGGTTCCAGCGCTGACTAAGCTCTGTGAGGATGTGGCTCGGGCTGCCACAGGCTCCAGCGCTGGCGTGCGCTTGAACAGGAGATAAACCGGAGCGCAGGTAAGCCCACCTGGGCTTCTGCTCACCACCCACTGAGAACGGGCACCACCGAGGACTTCTGCCCGCCGAGGAGGACTTCCGCCCACGGAGGAGGGCTTCCAGCCCGTCAGCAGGCCTTCCGCCCACCGAGGAGGCCTTCCGCCCCGTCAGGAGAACTTCCGCCCACCGAGGAGGACTTCCAGCCCGTCAGCAGGACTTCCGCCCACCGAGGAGGACTTCCGCCCACTGAGGAGGACTTCCGCCCCGTCAGGAGAACTTCCGCCCACCGAGGAGGACTTCCAGCCCGTCAGCAGGACTTCCGCTCACCGAGGAGGACTTCCGCCCACCGAGGAGGACTTCTGCCCACCGAGGAGGACTTCCGCCCCGTCAGGAGAACTTCCGCCCACCGAGGAGGACTTCCATCCTGTCGGGAGGACTTCCGCCCACCGAGGAGGACTTCCCTCCTGTCGGGAGGACTTCCGCCCCATTGAGGAGGACTTCCCTCCTGTCGGGAGGACTTCCGCCCCACTGAGGAGGACTTCCATCCCGTCGGGAGGACTTCCGCCCCACTGAGGAGGACTTCCATCCTGTCGGGAGGATTTCTGCCCACTGAGGAGGACTTCCATCCTGTCGGGAGGACTTCCGCCCCATTGAGGAGGACTTCCATCCCGTCGGGAGGACTTTCCGCCCCACTGAGGAGGACTTCCGCCCCACCGAGGAGGACTTCCGCCCACGGAGGAGCGCGAGGAGCCCTTCCACCAGCCCGCAAACCGGCGGCGAGGTGAGTAGCTGGTTGGCTGGGCTGTGAGCCTCTGGGTGGGGGTGCGGTGCCGCCCTCCTGCAGTGAGTTGGAAAGTGTGCCCCCTTCCTCTGTTTTGGGGCGTTTGTGCAGGGTCGGCGTGAATTCCTGCTTAAACGTTTGCTGGAATTCACCAGTGCAGTCCTGGGCTCCGGCTGGGCGCCGCGGGAAGTTTTAAAGTGACTGATCGCGTCATCTGTTAGAGGTCTGCTCACATTCTTCACTTCCGGGGTCCGTTCAGTCACCTGTGTCCTGGGGACTGGCCCTGGGCTCTGCTGTCTGGCTTGTTGGCACACAGCTGTTTGCAGCATTTCCGTGGGGTGCTTTTTATCTCCGTAGGTGGCGATGCCACTGTTCACACGCCACCCCGTGGGGGTCCTCACGGTCGTGCTTGCAGGATAACACGTCCTTGAGCCTGTGTTCCTGAACCGTGGTTTTACCTGGTCTCTGGGTGTCCCACCTTGGATCCTGTGGAAGGCTGTCCTGTCTGGCTTCTCCCACTGCTGTTTGTGACGCTCATCCCTGTTCCACGCTGGTTCATGGCTGTGTAGGAGCCCACTGAACGGATGCACCACAGGCCCTTTGCTTAGAGACCTTGGTTCTCTCATGTTTGGAGTAGTGTGACATCACCGCTGGGACTGTGCTTGAGTGTGTGTTGCACAAGCCTGCAGTTGTGTTGGGTGATGCCCAGGAGAGGTCTGCCAGGCCTGGGCTGTGTGTCCACCGAGCTTCCGTCCACAATGCCAAAGAATGTTCACTGTGATTAAATGGGCCGGCATTCCCATCAGTGTTGTAGAAAGGTTTCCGTTCTTTATCTCCTTGCACATCGATGTTGATGGTTGGATGAACTGGTAACTAACATCTAATTTATAGATTACAGATCACAAGGGTCCCCTAGGCAGAAGTTCAGGTAACACCAGGGCCCAGTACTCAAGAGCTCCTTATGATTAGCATAAGGGCATTGCTTCCTTCAGAACCTTAGTGTTCTGAGCTGCGATTCACCTTCTGAACTTGTCCAAGGCTTCATAGGATATTTCTGTCTGCTACAGACACTTCCAATGCCATTGGGTCCAAAAGGTCATAATGCCAATGAAAAGGGCATTTCGCACCCAGAAAAAACTGGGAAGACTACTAGGTTCATAAACATGGTTTATATTTCTTCCCAAACACAGAGAAACTCAGTAGGAGTTGTGCCTCTTTCTTGAGGGTGGACAATACAATTTGCAGCCACTTGTTTTCCACTATGGAGAGGATACCCTGACAGTCCTTAGATCACTGGACCCTCAGAATATGATATACTCCTGAATTTTTGTAGGTCTTATTTTCTATTCTCTGGCATGCATATGTCTTACTAAGGCACCTACAGTGCTTGCCACTTCTGTTCATTAGATCCAGTTAGCATAATGCCCCACATGGAATGAACCAGTGTCATGTTCCATGGGATATCAAGATGATCGAGAGGCCTCAAGACTATATTGTGACAGCACAGGGGTGTTGACATAACCTTGAGGCAAGACCATAAAAATACACTGTTGTACCTGTGAAAGCAAATGGCTTCTGATTAACTTTGCTAAATGATACTAAAAAAAAAAAAAAAAGATCAACCAGGTCAGTGACTATATGCTACCTGCCAGGGGCTGGCTGGCTTTGCTCCATTAAAGATTTCACATCCAGAAATGCACCTTTGATTGGTATCTCCACCTGCTTAGGTCTGTGATAATCTACTTTCATTTTCCACGACCCATTTGGTTTGTGAACTAGACACAAAGCTGTAAGAAATTGAGATATTACAGGGATATTCAAAGTCTGATGGTTTTACTAACCTCTTTAATGACTCTGGGAATGTAAAATAACTTTTGGTTTACTTTTCTCCACAGATGTGGAGGAAGGTGGGGAGTTCCATGGGTTTTCATTTGGCATTTTCTACCGTAATAGAGTTCACCTTCCCCACTAGAACCCTGATGTCAGCACAGGACATGGAAGCACTCAGTCTTACTGCCATTCCACAACCCTCACACCAGTCTTTGGGCTTAGTTTGCATCCATATCTTCCCTGTGACTACAGAAGATGAGAGACCCTTCACCTCTGTTAGTGCTATGATTTTCAGGTCTGATTCTGAATTAGAAACTTAGGACTTTAATTTTTTTATTTTATTTTATTTTTTTGCATTTATCTTCAGATAGAGCGGGAGGGAGAGAGGGAGGAAGAGAGAGAGAGACACATCGAGTGGCTGCCACCCACACGACCCCAACCGGGGCCAGGGACAAACTGCAACCAGGGTACGTGCACCTAGCAGGAACTGAACCCAGGCCTCTTTGGTCCATGGGCCGACGCTCTAACCACTTAGCAACACCTGCCCGGGCCTTAATTTTTTTTTTTTTCCTGGATAATCTCTGTGGGGTCATCTGAAGCATCCAGCTCATCTCATGGTCATTATTGTTGTCATAGTAATTAATGACACATCCACTTGTTCTTCCAATGTCCTTTCTCCTGTTGTACTTCTTCCTGCACCACCATTGAAGAATCAAGGACCAGTAAAAGTGGGAGGCTGTTCCTGCTCCTGGGCCTGAAAGGGAAGGAATGTTTTCTAGAACTGGAAAGGACAGTTGCACAGGGAAGGGTAACTGGCAGGAGCTATAGATACAGTCACCCACCATAACTCAACAAAGAGAAAGCAAGGAAAATAAATACCTAAACTCATTCTTATCCTATAATATCCTATCTCCCATTGTCCAAGCCAAACCAGAAGCCACAGGGTAAGGGAACCCACTAATGTGGTCCATATGGATGAGCCTTCTGCACAGAGCAGAGAGAAGAGTGGATTGAGCAGGGCGAGGACACGGCATACTTCCCGACTCTTCAATGGGCTAACTCATCTTTTCTTTCTTAGCTCACATGTTATTTCCCCAAAGAAGTTTTCCTGAAGCCCTAAATTTTTAAAAAATATTGTAAAAAGCCTCAATTGTCTTTATTCTTATCACTCTGTAGATTTTCTTTATAGGTCTAATTATAATATGAAATTATATATTAATTATTTGGGTCTGTAGGTTAATTTACATCATACCTTTTTCAGATTTTATTTTTTCACATTTTTATAGCAGAGACTACCTTGTGCCTTACACACAGTAGATACTTATTAAATGTTTGTTGAACAAATGAGTGAAATAACTGAGTCCACATGAATTGCTCTGTGAATTGATGTTAATCCCCACAGATAATATCTCCTTTGGAAAATGAGTTCTCAAACACAAAATTTATAAAACACACAATGCTTGTAAATCATGACCAGTCCGCATGCAGAATTTATACCTTACCTCATGTGGCAGCTGAAACATTTTATAGCAATTTCTGTGCCCTTGTTTGTTTCTAAGTTCTTCCAAGAATTATGTGTTTTTCTTACCATTAAATCTAGACAAGTACACATTGATATAGAATTTCATTCTTGGAGAATTAATAACCATTTCTGGAGGAATGAATACATGTTTCTGGAATTTCAAAAGCTTTTACACAGCTACTTGGCTCTTCATGGGTAACAGAGAAAGAAACATGGTATAAGAATGAAACTAACCATGAAAGAGTATGGTGTGTTTGAGGCAGGATGCTGGATGCTTTCCATGTATTACTTGGTTAAGTTTAAGACCATAAGAGAGTAAATAGATACTCCCTTTTACAGATGGGAAAATGGAGGCTCCCAGAGGTTAAATGGTGGAAATCCTGCAGAGGACAGAAAAAAGAATTTTCTTTAGGAATTCATTTCTTTCTCTTTGGGAGTGGATTCTCTGAACCATATGCCAACTATTATTATACATTTGTATGCTAAGTATAGATATATTTTCCTCAATAAATATATTTTTAATTTTCATAATTTATTAAGTAGTACATGTAGAAAATTGCATCCCTGGTGTTGCTCTGTTTTATCAAGAAGGAAAATATATTCTTTTAGAAGGAAAGATAATTTACTAGGATCTGCTTAGTGGGGTCAAGCTGGGAGCCAAATAATTTAGCAGGTGTGAAATCTAAAGGTTGCCCAGTCACATTCCTTTAGATTTTAAAAATAGCTATTATTGTAACACTGCCGTGATAATTGAGACCAATGCTGACTGTAGCCTCTTTAATGGCAGTTCTCTAGTGTGTGAGGCTGTATTGTGGAATGATGTCAGTATCTTCTGTCATATCGACTTCATAAGGAACCAACTTGAAATGCTTTTCTTTGGCGAGTCTGACACATTTCAAAAAGATTAAAGTACGTTGTTGTCCTGCTGTAGAGCGTGGGAAGCTCTATGTAGTCAGCCTTTACAGTGCTGAAGCATTTTACTTGGGAAATTTAATGGTGACACAGCTCCATCTATGTGATTAGTACCTGCAGACAACATCCAGTGTAATAAAACAAGTTGTGGCAATAAAAGAGCTTTGTGCAAAATGTCACAATTAAATATCATTTTGACAGTTCAAAACATCGACAAAATGAGTTGTAGCTAAAATTTGTTGATTGAATGAATAAATGAATGAATCCTTAGTCTCAGAATTTTTATGCTACATGGTGCTCTTACTTGCAGAGCAATTTGTATTTTGTGTAAAGCTGTGATATCTATTTTCTTACTTCACTTCATAACAATCTTATGAATTAATATGGGCAGGGTCTTAATTTACTTATTTTTCTCAACAATGGAAGCTGGTGCTCAAAGAAATTAAGTGTTCTGCCCAAAGTCACCAGTCACCTAAGGGTGGAGCTCAGAGCAGGACTCTGGTCTCCTGATCATTGTTCCCTTTAATTGTTTCCATTTTTGTGCAGAGCTAGGTGTGTACTAGTCATAAAGATGAAACGAACAAAATCTACATTTAATATTAAAAGTAAACCAAGTGTCGAATGAAATTAATGTGACATGCTTAAAGATATGCATAAATGTTATTGTGTTGAATAGTGATCACGTACAGAGTTGAAGACATTGGATAAATTACAATAATTAGTATTACTTTTCCTTCTACTCAACCAGTGATTGGGTCACTTGGGTACTCCAACAAATGCATAATCATGGCCAAGAGACCATACCTGCTGTCTAAGACTCCTTAGGAGACAAAGACTACAGATAGCTTCCCTTTGATAAGACAAGTGACAAGATGAAAATACCTCTTTATCTTTTAACCCAGAAGCTACTGGAACATATGAGAAAAGAGTAGAGATAGGGATGGGTTGTGGGGAGATGTGCAGTAGCAGAGGCATAGAGGAGGGCAGAGTTAGCAAAGAAGTTTGAGTCTGTGCCTGAACTGTGTGGATGCTTCACAATAACCAGCTTTCTCATTTTGAACAGGTTACAAGGGCAGGATATTCTCCACTAAAGGACACTAATTCTATGACCTGCGAGTTCTTGTAAATTTAATGTTTAGTGAGAATGATGCTCGTAGTCGCTTGTTCTTTGCTGCTTAATATTTAACATCCATTATTTCACAATTTGGATTCATTTAATAAACAGTTACAATATGTGTTAATCCCTTTAGAATGTCCTTTCCCCCTTTTTCTTTTTACTGCAGTAAAAATGGAATTTGATTATTATCTGTCGTATAGATACCTTGCTGTGACCTCTAGGAGTTCACAATGTGAAATAGGAGATACTGATCTAGTAAATATAGATAAAAGGCATATATGGTCATTCACTAAGTAGTAACGAAGAACAACCATGCAGCTAAAATACATATACTATATGGATAGACACACTGTGTACACTTACTATATAGATGGACATACTGTACATGTACTATATAGACCAACACACTGTGTACACATAATGATGTAGATCGACACACTGTGTACATGTACTATATAGACTGATACACTGTGTACATGCACTATATAGACTGACACACAGTGTACACATACTATATAAATAGAATACTGTGTACACATACTAAATAGATAGATACACTATGTAAAAAACTCACTGTCTGCTTTCTGTGTCAGGGAATTTACAGGCTTTTCTACTAAAACACCAGCACCTGAATGCTAAGGCCCATTTTTCTGAGTGTTTCTGTATAACAGATGGGATTGGTAGAATATATGAGGGAAATTATTGCTCCTTCCATTTTCCCACTTAATCTTCCAGTGATAATATATGTATATGACAACATCCTTTGCATTTCTGGCAGGCAGTTGGATGAAGCTGCATCCAAATGAACACATTCAAATAAGTTGTTTTTAATATCATTACTATAAGTACATATGTGTATGCATGTATAGGTATATAATATATAAAATACATAGTATCTTACCTAATTCATAAGTTTTAAAAAATCAGTAGTTAAAACATTTTATAGTGTTGTAAAATGTCAACAAATAAAATAGGGAACTACAGACCATGTAAAATGAAGTAAAATTCAGACGTGAATAAATCTTAATTCCAAAGGCTATCTTCATAGTGTCTCAGGGTTCAGCTACTCAGTTTTAGTAGCTATACATTTTATGAGCTCTAATTGGTAATACTTCGACATGACAATAAAATAATAATGTCATTTATAGATATGAACTGGATCATTCATTTACTCATTATGGAATATTCAGCTCTTACATATGCATGGTGACACTTAAGGTACTTCATCAGGAAAAACAAGAGTTGGATTTATGAAAAAGACATATAAAGTCTTATTCTTTGAGAAATTATGACAAATTCAACATTGATTAAACATCACAGACAAATGCAAGGACATGTGATAAGTAAAACATACAGACATGCACAAACGCATTCACAACAATGACCACTGAATAAGGAACTGTGCTAAATGCTTGGCCTGCATCATCTCATCTCATCCTCAGAGAGACCCCGTGAGCTGGTGTTATCTGTGTTTTAGTTGTGAAGAAACTAGCCTATTGTTACACACGTTTGCTGATTTCAGAGTAAAAATTATTTTTCTTTATTGAATTTTAGAAGACGTGAGAGGGGAGAGAGAGAGAAAAACATCGATGAGAGAAAACATTGATGAGAGAGAACATCGACTGGCCACCTCCTGCATCCCCCCCACTGGGGATTTGGCCCACAACCTGGCCATATGCCCTGACCGGGAATCGAACCAGCGACCTCTTGATGCATGGGTCGATGCTCAGCCACTGAGCCATACTGTCCAGGCTGATTCCAGATTTAATCCCAAATCCTCCAGATGTCAAAATCAGGTCCTGCCTGGGTGATGCCAGCTCCCTAGGGCAGCACCACATTTCGGAGTAAAATAGACACGTGAAACTAGGGGATGCTGTGCCCTCCAGATGACAATGTGGGATTAAGCTGTTCATTGTTTCTAAGATCAGAATAGCCTTTCTGGAAGAGGTAACATTTGAACTGCACTTTGAGGAACTTTATGGTTGTAGAATGGGCTTGATAGGAAAGCAAAACATCCCCAGAGTGGGCCATGATATGAGATAAGGCCCTAAGCAGTTCAAGGAGTGGGAAGTTAAAACCAGGACCTGGAGTTAATGGCAGTACCCACAGGGTTAGGTCAAGATTGGACAGAGCTTGGGGCAAGCAATGATAGGCAGAGCGGTGGAAGCACATTACAGGACTGAGTGAACGGTCCTGATAGTCAGGGGCCTGGGAATGAGGGCTGGGGATGGCTCATGTCCACACAGGAAGCATGTGAGGCAACCAGCTCGGGCCAGGACCAAGAATCAGTAGTAGAGGACTGTTCTGGGCAAACTTGGAGCAAACTGGCGAGTATAAATTCACTTGTCATTTTGCAGCGTCTGGCACACAGGATATTTTAATTAACGTTTGTTGACTAAATAAACATAGTAGCACTGTAATTACAAACATCCATTCAAAGACTGCTAGTTCTTTCCAGTGAAATAAAACAGTAACCTGGGCAGTGAGTCATTTTATGCCAGGCATTTGCTTTCTCTTGTCTCCATCTAAGAAATATCTTTCTCGTGTATTTTCTTCATTTCAGAAACCTGTGAGAAAGAAAACAAAATCAATTAGAATTGACTAGAATTTTTTTTCTGTTGTTGTGAGCCACACAGTTTATGTGACTTAAAGGAAAAATGTCAAAAGGTGATCAAGAGGTTAACAGAAGACCATTGATGTTGGCATCTCTCAGGGTGACAGAGGCACACCTGGATTTCCTTCTTCCATGCTGTTGTCTGCAGACTGATTTCAGATGTGTCTCCAGCCCCATTCTCACTGGAGGGCTTTGCTCACAAATTGTTCATTGTGGTGGGCTTTCCATTCTTGATGGTACTTCCCACTTTAATCTATAAAGTGAAGGGAGCTTGTACCTGGAATGGAATTGAAACACACTTTTTTCTACGACCAAAGCGTATCCTCAGAGACACTTGAGTCAGTTTCAGAGTCCGAGTGTAAAGGAGACTCTCTTGGGGGAGGTCCAGGTGGAGGAGAAGGAACAGCACTGCTGTGTGGTGCTGTCCAGAGCAAGTCTTTGAACATTTTATTTTCTCTTTCTTCATCAAAAGACAGCTAGGAAGGCAACACACAGGAAATAAAGTCAATGAGACTTTGGCTAATGTCATGAAATATAAAGATTGGGATCAAAGTTTAAAAGGTCAATCTTGGCTTTAAAGAAAAATACAGGAAATCTTCCATTGCCTTCTGTAGCACTGAGAAGATGTTTAAACTGCTTGGTGTGTTGGTCTGTGGACGTCTGGGCCACTCCGGCATTATGAGCGGCAGAGTAACAGGAACACTCCTGCCTGACGTGGGTCATTTACAAGCAGCTTTTAAAATAAAGTCAGTGGACAGTACAGATCACTGAAAAGGTCATAAAACTGACTCTTCAAAGAAAAGTTAGAACTGATTTTTTAAAATATTAGAGATCTGATAAGTTGAAATCTAAATAAACCTGTACTTGTAAAAGGACATTTGATAATCAGTAGTGACAAATAAGACAAAATGATCATTTCTTTAGTCATCCAACAAACACCAGTCAAGTGTCTCTCATTAACCAAGAGCTAAGTGTTGAGATAAAGACATGAAAAAGAAAATTTCTGCTTTCAGGGAGCTAAAAAATATTAAAATAGATTTGGAAAATGTACAGATCCAATTCTCATTTGTGGTAGCTAAACTTCTTCCTGTCATGGGTCTTTCAAAACAAATTACCATTTTACTTAATTGAATTAACCAATCTGGGTGTATACAACTAATTCTACATTCATTCATTATACAATGAATGGACATTCTGTGTAGGAATATCTCAAAGCTAGGACATAAAGGTGAGGGAGCCACTACCCTCTATAAGGGACTGTGTAATCTAGTCATATACATAACTGCTCAAATAAAGAATTTAATGAAAGCTGCCATCATATTACTAATATTATTATAATATCTAACAATTATGTAATACTGTGTATATTACATATATTATCTCATTTACTCTTTGTAACAGTATTGTGACAAGTCAAAAAATTTATCTCCATCTTATAAAGGAGAAAATTGAGGCACAGGAAGTTAGAGATGAGTCCAAAGCCATGGTGGGGTTTGATTCAAAGGGCTTTGAGTTCTGTCCGATTAACCGCTACATTCATAGGAATTTAGTGGAGGGAGATACTTTTTTCTGATGAGATAAGTAAACGGTTTCATGGAGAAGTTATCATTAACATACACTTATAAAAATATCTTGAACTTCATACTCCAGCTAGGAAGAACTACTTTGTAGCAGACCACCTTCCCACTGAGAGCAAAAATAAAAGCTAGTAAAATGTTAAAACTGTTTTAACACACCAGAAAGCAATCAGGGCAACCAGTACTCTGAGATCCTGGATTCCAGAGAGAAGGCAAACTAGTTAATTGTGTTACTCTTGGCAGCTGTTCCCTTGGAGTCATTAGTTGATGCATGTGCAGTGTGGGCGGGAAGGCTCCGAAGCCACACGCAGACAGGTGCGAAGTGGCAGAGAATCACAGTGTTTGGAGAGTGAAAATGGAGTCAGAGTCTAGCTAGGGAAGATTACATTAAACCTAGGCATTTAGTGAAGCCTCCGCTAGGAGTCTATACTAGTAGTAATAGCAAATGAGAAGACTAAGCCTTAAATCAGTTACAGATAGCTCAATCCCTGATTGCATTAAGGTGATCAGCTTCTATGCTCACTGGCTGCCAAAGTGGATTAGTGATCCTGAAAGATAATTCAGTAAAAAAACAAACAAAAAAAAATCCAAAAAGAATTGAGAATACAGAAAGGAAAATAATGGACATATAACACAGAGTCTATATGTCTGACACACAGACTCTCAGTACTGGAAGGAAGACCTGAATGAAGGCCAAACACGATTCCAAACTGATGAAAGATATCAGGCCATAGATTCCAGAAACACCATGCAGCCTGAACAGGATGAGAACAAAGGAAAAACTACACTCAGGCACATTATGGTAAAATACTGAAAAGCAGTGACAAAGGGAAAAGCTTACAGGCAGCCAGAGATAAAAAGACAAATTACTTTCAAAGGGACAATTCTACAATTCTTAACTTAAGCAAAATAGTGCAAGCCAAAAGAGACTGACATGAAAACCTTAAATGCTGAAAAAGTATAGTTGCCATACTAGAATTATCCTCTTCGTGGAAATATCCATAGAAGATGAAGGCAAAGGCTTTCCTTGCAAACAGAAGCAAAGCAGAAAAGACATGATGCCTGCAGAACCAGAACAAACGCTAACAGATTCGCTTAAACAGGAGGAGTGTCTCTCATTGAAAAGACGAGGAGTGGAAAGAGTATAGAATAACAGTGTAAGTGGTGAAAATGTGAATAAATTAAAATAGTGACTATAACATCAAGAAGAATAATGTACTATGGCATTTATTCAAAATACATGACAAGAATAATACAAAAGTGGGAAGGGGTAGTTAAAGTGTTTTAGTATCTTTGCATTGTCTAGGAATGCTAATACATATTTGTTAGGAAGTAAGGGCTCCATAGAAGAATCATCAAAAAGACAAAATAAAATAAACTTTAAAAAGTTATGAATATAACTTAAAAGTTGATAGAGGAGAAAAATATAATTAAAAATATATACTTGATGAGCTTCCCAGAAAAAGACAGGGAGGGAGAAGAAAAGGAAACTTAGAACAAGTGGGATAAATAGAATGAGATATTAATATGGTAGATTTAAACCCAAATGTAGCTATAATTAATAATAGAGTTAATAAATTCTTCAGTTAAAGAATGTCAGAAATGAGAATTACTGCTGCTTACAGTAAAAAAAAAAACTTTAAATATAAAGACATACAGAAAATTGGAAAGTCAAAAGAAACAAAGGTATAACATTCAAATAGTAACTAAAATAAACTTTATGTAACTATGCAAATATCAAACATAATAGACTTTAAGACAGGAAGAATAACTGGAGATAAAGAAGGGCATTTCATAATGACAAAGGGGTCAGTCCATCAGGAATATAGCACTTTTAAACTGGTGTGTGCCTAATTACATAACTTATAAGGCAAAATATAAAAGAAGTAATGGATAAATCCATAAACGTAGTGACCTGGGATGTTTCTAATCTTGCTTGTTACATGAGAGAGAAGTAAAGTTCTGTTTAAATAACTTTTATTTGGGGCTTCTAGTCCAGCAACTGAATCCATATGCTGATTCAGCTGGTCCACCAAGCCTTTTTCAAAGGTATCATCCTGTAATCTGACGTTCTTCACACAGTGGCAACAAGGTAGGCACAGATGGTTTCTTATATTGGGAAAGAATACATAGAATAGTTTTAAGCAACATATTTGACCTGTTGGTTTTATTTAAATGATTATCATTATGAAGCTAGGGATAAAGGCATGACCAACAAAAATGTTATTTTTATCAAGAGAGACTTAACCAACTAGCTTGAATGAGAACCAACTATTCTTATACTGTGTACCAAAGGTGTCACAAGATTTGTTCATATTTGTGAAAAGCTCTGAAAGTGTCACATACATAAAAACACAAGGTATCATAATGTATTACTTTGTGGCAAGACTGTACAATTGAAGATGAGTAGCAATTATGCAGAAAAAAATTAATTGAGAAACAAAGAAAAAGCGTATGTATATCTTAAAGGAAATAGAAGTGAGTGGTGAACTGCTGTTTCTACAGATTGCCTCTACCCATCTCCAAGTTACACATTATTGTTAGTAATTACACAATATTGTCAGGAAGCATGGTGGTCACAGACTTTATAAAATGGGGTATTTGAACACAGAATATCTTATTAAACATCAATTGGCAACAGCAACAAGATCTTTGAAAAGGAATGTTTATGCTATTGTCCTGATGCTGGGACATTTGGTACCAATCTAGAGAGAGAGAGAGAGAGAGAGAGAGAGAGAGAGAGAGAGAGAGAGAGAAAGAGAAACTAGAGAGAGAGAGAGAAACTAGAGAGAGAGAGAGAGAGAGAGAGAGAGAAACTAGTTTTCCCAGTAGAAACTCCAAGTTTTCCAAAGTACAGTATTTCAAAAGGTGCTGTCAAGATTAAAGGCTACATTGTTAATAGGTTGAATTGAAAGTATTTCTTCTTACATAACAACACGATTTCATCCTCATTATACCTGGTAACAGTGAAGAAGACAACAGTTCTTGAAGAACCAAGTCATCATAATAAAACTAAAGATAAGTAAGGAGGCCAGGGGTTTTGAAAACTGAGCTGAACTATTGATTTCAGACTATTTTTAACAGGATTTAATATGAAATAGATTTTTGTTGTGTCAATAATTCACCAAGAGAAACCCAATAGAGGAGAGAAAGCAATACTGATAGTAATTTTCCTACATTAGAATGTGAACTAAAACAAAGTTATTAAGCTTAAAAAGAAAAGAAACTGCAGTAATGCTCAGACTAGACTATATTCTTATTTAATGAAAAGTGTTATTTTGGCATTAGATCATTCAAATATTTACATACAACTTTTCCCCTATTTCTGTGGACTAGGTTTTCTGGTTGACGTTTATACATGTTTTGAGCTGGGACTATATGACAGGTGCTGAGAAAATCATAACAGAAAGATGAATAAGGTGAGTTGCTTTACTCAAATCTTTTGGAGATGTAAAGGTACACACTGTGGGATTGTGGACTGTTACAGACATTCCAAAGAGCAGTCTGTCAGGAGTTAGTCAAACTGGAAATACAGATGCAGTGTGACCCAGCAACGTCCCTCCTAGGTATATGTTTCAGGGAAATTCTCACATGTGTTCATTAAAAAACACGCACTGGAGTATCCACTGCAGTACTGTTTGTGGGAGGTGGACTTTGGAGGCAGTTAGGTAACTAATATTGGGTGCTCACTATAATATACTGTTCAGCACTTGGAGGCACAGAGACAGACAGAAGCATACCAGCATGATAGACCAGAAGACAGCATGGGCTACCAGAGTGAAAATCAGTCAGTCAAGCGCAATGGCATTACTGTATGCATGTAAAATGATATTGCATGTTTTACAAGGACACCTGAGATGAAATATACTTTAAACACTTTACAATGAATGACTACTAGGAAAGAAAACAAATTAAAGTGCAAAATGAGTATAAAAGGAGATAAATAAATTAAACAAATAAATAAGAGGGTCTTTCATTGGACAATGTTTTGGATCACCGAATGTTTGTGTTCTACCAGCAATTCTTACGCCGAAGCTTAAATCCCCAATGTGATGGTATTTGGACTCAGGGTCTTTGGAAGTAATTAGGTTTGGAAGGTGGAGCCCTCATGAATGAGATTAGATGATCTCTCTCACTTCACCGTGTGGAAGTCACAACCAGGCAGAGGGGCCTCATCAAGAACGCAGCCATGTGGTACCCTGATCTCAGACTTCAGCCTCCAGAACCATGAGAAATAGATTGTTGTTGTCCAAGGCACCCAATCTGTGGTATTTGTTATAGCATTCTGACCTAACTAAAACAATCACGATCTAGTTGAAGAGAATAAACTCTCTGCACCTAATATAAACATCACTGAGATGAAAATAATTCTGAGTTGTGCTTCTAACAATAAGATGGTCTAGATATTTTGAAAAAGTTTTACTACCAAATCTCTAGCCATAAGCTTTATGTATTTTCACATTAAGCAGCCTAATAGGCTGGTCTCTATAAGATGCTTGTCCTTCACTAACATAGGAAGGGCTTTTGGATGTACTAATAAGCTGTTAGAGCCAGAAGTAGAACATAGTCATTTCAAATACACAAACACCCTAGAGTCATCTCTTAGAAATTTCTAAACCTAACGTAGATATTGTAGATTGTTTTTCTCCTCTAATCCTGTCCCTCATCTTGTTTTCCCTAGCTCAGTAACTGGGACCAGTGTTTACCCTGCTTCACAGACTAGAAGCCAGGAAGTATCCAGCCTCCTACAATAGTCAGAATGGTGGTTTTAAAAGATAAACTAGATAAAACTAGTTTTATACTTAAAAACCTCCCATTACAGTCAGAGTAAAATCCAAATGCCTTAATACAGTCTGGAAAGCCCTGCATAGACTGTTCTCTGCCGTCCTCATGTCTTGTCTCTTCCCCTCAGTTCACTGTGTTTTAGCCTCACTGGTCCTTTTTCAGTGCTTACAAGCGCCCAACTCTTCATCTAACGGGCCCAAGCGGACTGTTTCTCTCCTCCAGCTCTTTACACAGCTGACTCATTTCTTTCATATCTTAGGTTAAAAATATTCTCAGAGAGGCCTGTTCTGACCTCTTACTTGTGATCATAATGCCCTATTTATTTTATTCAGAGTATTTAAAGAATTGTTAATTCTGTTATAAGAACTCAAGCATGCCTGAAATATGCATTTTAATTTTAAGGTCTCATCTTTATAAGATAGAGGGGATTTTAAACTCAGTCAACCTTGGGCCTTTTCCTCTCAGATTAATGGAAAGATCCAAGGTACTAGGGAGGTCCTGTTGTCATAGCTACCAGTCTGCTCCATTTCCCACCGATGTGAAGACCAGAGTGCCTCTCCTCTCGGAGGACTGGCTTCTTTCCCAGGGTGTTGCCAGGGGCAGCCTCCTGTCTCTACTCCCAGAACATGTAGTATCTCTCCTTCCAAACTCTGGGTATTCCTTTTATTCTCAAGGAAAGTCTTTTCTTCCTGCTTTTCCAGAGGCACGTCTTCCACTTTCATTCTAGAAACACCTAGCACAATTTTCTCAATTACTTTCGGCATCTGGAAACAAAAGCTAGGAAGAGAATGGCATATTAGCCTCACTTTAGCTTTTCTCTCTGCCACAGACTTCTCCTGGGCACTCATGACCCTCACTTTGACTCTGTGAGGTTGTGCTATATATACTGGCTCCTTTGAAAGGGTAAAAAAAAAAAAAAAAAAAAAAAGGCTGTCTTAGAGATGATAGGCAACTTCCTCAGATCTTGCAAATATTTGATGACTTTTCATGTGAAATTATGTTAACTTTATTCTTGCCTCCCAGATTGGGGGAGAAGAGCTGGATGAACAGAGAAAAAGATTTGGGGTTGATATTTAGAACAAACAACCAAAAAGTGTCTAACAGCTGGAAGCGTTCAAGAATGGAGTAGTCTTCCTTGTGAGACAGTGAATTCTTTCTCCCTGGAAGTCACATGTCAGGTGGTTGGAAATTGGACCGTTTGGGGAGGATACCCGTGCAGATGTCCTCTCTGTCTCTGTGAGTCTGGGGGTGCACATATGAAATGGCAACCATGAATGTACTCGGGGGATTTTGTACTGTGTGTATTAGTCCCTGTAAAAGACAAATCCCAGAGTGTCTGTCTTCGCGCAGTCTTCTGATCTCCGTTTTCTTTCCCTAACTCAGTCCCTCGGTCACTTACGTTCATTATGCTGCTGTTTGCGATCCTGGTAATTCCGACTGACCCCTGGCCTCAAGTCACTCACACTTTTGTCTATGTAAGTAGAAAATTATTCCATGGTGCCACGAGTACTGAGACAGAGGTAGGAAATTGGAGAGAATGTAGACTAGATAGAGCTCATTAGTATCTCCCAGTGAACTGAGCCAGAGGAAGGAAAAATATTCAGAGTCCGAGTTTCACATGGAAGGGAGAGTAAAAATTTGCCGGGTAGAAAAAGAGGAGTAGGGAATTTCAGCCACACTTCAGCCCATAGATACAAGAGCTACAGAGGTGGAAGAACCTCAAATGATTTAGTATGATTGGAGAATGGAAGCCAGTGGAAGCATGGGTGGGTCAGGTCAGAAAGGGCATGCGAGGAATTTGGGCTTTTACCTTGTAGGTGGTAGGAACAATTGAAGGGTTTTTAAGGAGGGGAAACTATGCAAAATTGTGAAGGCATATGTTCTGGAAAAACATCACAGAAGGCATTTCTGTAGTTTAGATTGCTTGCCCTCTCTTCTTACTGCACATAATCAAGCATCCACTCGAGTGCATTGCTGGCTTCACAATAATCAGCCTTCCAAGAAACAGCCACGATAAGAGACATTTCAGAAAATCTCTTGTGAACATATTTTTTTTTTGGATGCTAGTTATAAATCCCTAGTGACAGCTGAGAAAGGAAAGAGCAAAAGTGTGTTTAGCCAGGTTAAAGCTTCAGCCTCTGTAAATGTTAGAAGCATGACTTCTCCGGAGGAAAAAAATTCCAGGCAACCTTTAGAACTTTCAATGCACACCTTTTCTGTAATAAGGTTCCCTTGTCCTTGTTTGTAGAATTCGTTCTGCTTCCCCTGCTGCTTCCCCAGACAGGCAGTCCAACGGGGCCCTGTTTTGCCTGGGTTCTTGGCCCTGTTCCTGGGAAACCACTCAGCCCGCTGACCAGGGCCCATGAGCTCACTCTGCAGCCCTGTGGTGTGCGGGGCTGTGATGCATTAAGCCGGGACACCTTCTGAGTGACATTAACCTTCTCACATGCCAATATGACAGGGGTAGGGAGAATACAGGCCTTTCAGAAGAAAATACTTCTGATAAACCCTATAACATATTTAATAAAACAAAACCCTCTGTCATCTAAAACCATTTCCCCCTGGCTCCACTCTACTAGAAATAGTGGAGAAATTGCCCCTCTTTATTTTCTTATTCCTAATTGATCTTCATATTTTGTGCTTTCGGCCTGCTTAGACCCATCCCTGTATCAGCAACACAAAATTCTGCCACCAACACTGCCCACACTCTTCCCAGGAAAACCTTTCCGTGGCATTGAAAACAACCTGGTCCCAATGGTGGTTAATTCCACATATCATTTTAATGTGAGTGTTCCGTAATACAATTTTTTAGTTTAGATATCCTCTTCTCTCTTAAATTTACAATTTACATATATATGAAGGTAAAAGTTTTATGGGGCTCCACGTTTGTTCTTTTATTTAGTTGCTTGCTTGGTAAATCTCATTTCACATACTCCGATTTGCTTTAGGACCACCTCCCATTTACTTTGCTTTCCTCAAACCTCAGAGCTCTTCTTTAGGGGCTACACAGCTGTAATCAAAGCAATACTTTCCCTTGCCTTCAAATAAATTGTTTTCTGATCTCATCCTTGGAAATGTGTGTGACAGGTCTCCAGAATCAGCAGTAGTGGGACCAGTTGTAGAGGTGAACTTGGTGGGTCACCAGGTGGGTGGGAGGTACTGTGGTTGTGTCTTTGCAGTGAACATGGAAAGCAGTCATGAACACTAACCAACATCATCTCTAATTACTGCTGTGATTAGTATCAGAGAACTGGGTCCCAGGAGGCTTGCTTTCCTCAAGAAAATACAGTGCCATATGTTGCAACATTTTTTTTTGCATAGTTCTCATATGTTATTAACGATTTCTCTGTCCTGGCAATTGTCCCATCAAACTTCCCTTTATTTGAATAAAAAAGCAAGATTTCCCAGTTGCTCAGAATCGACCTTTTTGAAAAATAAACTGCCATTTCCTTTTTAAAGAAAACATCCTATTTTTATTCTAGGGGTGTATGAATTAAATGGAATTCATTTAAAGACCAAACAGAAGAAAAAAAGAGAGGGTTTGATAGAAGCCTCAAGGCCTTTTCCCAACATGGAGTCTGCTTGTGAAACACTGTTTCAGTAATTAATACAGTTTAGTCCTGCTGAACAAAATATTTTCTGCTGAATAAAATATTTCCTTATACTTCTTTCTATTTAAATGTGAGAGAACCAAGGTTTCTGAAACACAAGGCAACATGAATTAATAAAAAGCATACAGTATTGGAAACCAGGTCTCCTGACAACTATCTTATAGATTTGATGTATCTTTTAAATAATAGATCATATATAAAGGACATAATACAGTGCTCAGTACATGTTAAGTGTAAGGATTTATTTTGTTATTTCTTGTAGAACATTGCTTTTAAAAATATCACCCTATATAGACTTGTGAAAAGAGCTTGTAAGTCATCACGCCCATTCTTACCACAAGAAGTTGAACAAATGAAAAATTTATGACTTTTCTTGATCCACCAGAGATAAGACGTCACAGGGCATACTGCCACCTGAAATCTGGTGAGATGGGTGAAATCAGAGAGTCAGAGCTGAGCTTTGCTTACTGGGACCAAAAGCCACTGGAGCAGTATTTTGATGAATTGTTAAAGGCTAAGTGTGAATAAGTGTAAGAGTGAGAAACTCCTAGAGGTCACAGTCTTAGGGGAGCCCCACATTTTCATGGGTTTCTTACCTCCTAAAACCCTGCAAAGTTCTCAGTGTTGAAGGTCAGAAAGAAGATCGTGTGACTCTGGCAAGATGTGAATAATCATTGTGTAATATGCCCAGAGTGATCACCATAACAAAGGCCTGTTCTTCAAGGGTGAAGACTACTAGTCTCATCCCACTCAAGGGAAGGGCATTTTTTCTTATTCCAGCCCTAAGCAAGGAAAAATAATCTATGAAACAATTGGAAGGATCACAGCCCAAGGACATAGGCAAACTGAGATTTAATTATAAAATTACAGAATGCTTCTCCTCCCCCATACCTTACCACCACACCAATGGAGCTCCAGTATAACAGTGGATTGTAGATGAAAGAGCTGTGAGGCACAGACTCCCTAAGAAGTGCTTAGTGGAGACCAAGGTCGACAGTGGAGACAAAATAAAAAACAATGGAGGAATTTAAAACTTCTGGAACCTACAGCTACAGTAAGGTGAACATACAGTCTCATACGAAATGCTTGTTTATCTCAGTTCCTGTTATACATCATGTCTGGTTTTCAACAAAAATTGCAAGGAATGCTAAAAGACAAGAAAAAATGTCTGAAGAGGCAAAGTACACATCAGAACCAGGCTCAAATATGTTGCAGATGTCGGAATTATCAAACAAGAAATTTACTTCAACTGATTGATAGAGTAAGAGCTCTAGTGACAAAGTAGACAGCATGCAAAAACAAATGGGAAATTGAACAGAGACATGGGAACTCTATGAAAGAATAATCACAGAAATGAAGCCCTTTCATGGGCAGATCAGCTGACTGGACGTGACTTGAAGAGATGTCAAAATGAAATAAAAAAATAAATAAAAAAACAAAATTCAAGAGCTGTGGGATTATTTCTAAAGGTACACATGAAATTAGAATGTCAGAGGGAGAATTAAGAGAGAAAGGAGCAAAAAAAGAAAAAGCCAGCTTGGAATTATAAAGCAAAGCATTTTCCAGAATTAATGACAGATACCAAAGTACAAATCCAGGAAGTTCAAATAACGTGAAAAGTTTGATAAATACCAAAAAAATCAAAGACGAATCATGTTCAAACTGCAGAAAGCTCAAACAGAAAAAAATCTTGAAAGAAGTCAGGAAAAAAACACCACCTTTAATAAATGGAATTACATCAAACTTAAAAGCTTCTGCACAGCAAAGGAAACCAGCATCAAAATGAAGAAGGAACCCATTCTCTGGGAGAATACATTTGCCGACGATACATCAGATAAGGGGTTATATCCAAAATATATGGAATACTCATACAACTCAACAAAAGGAAGACAAAGAACCTAATTAAAAAATGGGCAGAGGACCTGAATAGACACTTCTCCAAACAGGACATACAAATGGCCAGGAGACATATGAAAAAATGCTCATCTCTAATCATAAGAGAGATGCAGATTAAAATGACTATGAGGTATCACCTCACACCTCCCAGAATGGTGGCCATCAACAAATCCTCAAACAACAAATTCTGGCAAGGATGTGGAGAAAAGGGTACCCTAGCATGCTGCTGGTGGGAATGCAGACTGGTGCAGCCACTATGGAAAACAATATGATGTTTCCTCAAAAAATTAAAAATTGAACTGCCATTTGACCCAATGATCCCACTTCTTGGAATATATCCTAAGAAACCTGAAACACCAATCAGGAAGAATATATGCACCCCTATGTTCATAGCAAGCACTATTTACAATAGCTAAGATCTGGAAACAGCCCAAGTGCCCAGCAGTAGATGAGTGGATAAAAAAGCTGTGGTACATTTACACAATGGAATACTATACAGTGGTAAGAAAGAGAGAATTCTTACCCTTTGAGATAACATGGAGGGATCTGGAGAGTATTATGCTAAGCAAAATAAGCCAGTCAGAGAAAGACAAGTGCCACACGATCTCATTTATGGAATATAATGAACAAAATAAGCTGTCTACCAAAAGAAATCCAGAATCATGGAAGTAGGGAACAGACTGACAAACCTCACAGAGATGGGGGGTTGGAGGGGAGGGAAGAGATAAACCGAAGAACTTATATGCATATATACATAACCAATCAACATGGACACTAGGCTGGGGAAAACAGGAGTGGGTGGGAGTGGGAAGGAGGGGGTCAGTGAGGAAAAAAGGGGGACATCTGTAATACTTTCAACAATAAAATAAAATTAAAATAAAATAAAATAAAATAAAATAATGTAAAAGCAAGCCATTTTAAGTATTTCCATGGGTTAGTTTTTTTGATGTTCTGCGTTATTCAAATCCATTAATTCAACCAAGATGAAAATAAAACCATTCAGAATGGAAAAAAAAAAAACCCACCACCACCTTACCTTTAGACGAACAAGGAACACTTAGAGCATATTTATTATCAGAAACTGTGCAAGGGAAAGAGAATAGAATGTAACAAAGTGTTGGAAGAAGAAAAACACCAACCTAGAATTTTATACTCAGTGAAATTATCTTTCAAAGGTGAATAAAAAAAAGACTTTTGCAGACAAACCTGAGGGATTTCATCACCAGGAGACATGCCTATAATAAATGTTAAATTTTTTTTTATTTATTTAATTTTTAATCCTCACCCAAGGATATTTTTCCATTTATCTTCAGACAGAGTGGGAGGGAGAGAGATGGAGAGAAAAAGAGAGAGAGAAACATCGATGTGAGAGGGACACATCAAATGGTTGCCTCCCACACGGCCCTGACCAGGTCTAGGGATGAACTGCAACCAAGGTACGTGCCCTTGGCCGGAATCAAACATGTGACTCATTGGTCGGTGGGCTGACGCTCTACCGCTGAGCCAAACAGGCCAGGGCTATTTTTTATTTAAATTTTTTTTTCTTTATTGATTCTATTTATTTTTTAACTCATCTTTATTGTTGAATGTATTACAGATGTCCCCCTTTTTTCCCCCATTGACCCCCTCCTCCCCAATCCCACCCCCCTCCTGCCTTACCCACACTATTGTCGGTGTCCATTGGTTATGCATATATGCAAAGAAGTTCTTTGGTTTGTCTCATCCCACCCTCCCTGCCCCCTTCCCTTTGACGTTCATCAGTCTAACAACCAATTTGTACTTCTTAATTCCTTCATCTTTTTCACCCATCCCTCCAGCCCCCACCCATCTGGCAAGCAACAAGAAGTTCTCTGTATCTATGAGTCTGCTTCTGTTCTGCTTGCTTATTTTGTTTATAGATTCAATTGTTGATGGATAAATATTAATTGCCATTTTATTGTTCATATTTTTGTTCTTCTTCTTCAAGAAGACTCTTCAACATTTCATATAATAGTGGTTTGATGATGATGAACTCCTTTAGCTTTTTCTTGTCTGGGAAACTCTTGATATGTCCATTGATTCTAAAGGATAGCTTTGCAGGATAGAGTAATCTTGGTTGTAGGTCCTTGCTTTTTACCACCTTGAATATCTCTTGCCACTCCTTTCTGGCCTGCAGAGTTTCTTTTGAGAAATCGGCTGACAGCCTTATGGGAGCTCCATTGTAGGTAACCAACTGCTTTTTTCTTGCTGCTTTTAAGATTCTCTCTTTGTCTTGAACCTTTGGCGTTTTGATGATGATGTGTCTTGGTGTAGACCTCTTTGGATTCATTTTGTTTGGGACTCTTTGTGCTTCCTGGACTTGTATGTCTATTTCCTTCACCAAATTAGGGAAGTTTTCTGTCATTATTTTTTCAAACAGGTTTTCAGTTTCTTGCTTTCTCTCTTCTCCTTCTGGCATCCCCATGGTGTGAGTGTTGGCACACTTGAAGTTGTCCCAGAAGCTCCTTATACTATCCTCATTCTTTTGGATTATTTTTTCTTTTTGCTGTTCTGATTGGGTGTTTTATACTTCATTATATTCCAAATCGATGGTTTGCTTCTTGGCTTTACCTGCTCTACTATTGATTCTCTGTAAATTATACTTTATTTCAGTTAGTGCATCCTTCATTTCTGACTGGTCCTTTTTTATGTTGTTGATGGTCTCACTAAGTTCCTTGAAGGTCTCACTAAATTCCTTGAGCAACCTTTTAACAAGTGTTTTGAACTCTGCATCTGTTAGATTGCTTATCTCCATTTTGTTTAGTTCTTTTCCTGGAGTTTTGTTCTTTTCTTTCATTTGGGACATTTTTCTTTGTCTCCTCATTTTGGCTGCTTCCCTGTGTTTGATTCTATGTACTAGGTAGAGTTGCTATGTCTCCTAGGCTTCATAGGGTGGCCTATTGTAGTATGTGTCCTGTCTTGTAAGGGTCCAGTGGCACAGCCTCCTTGATCACCCTAGCTGGGTCCATGAGGTGCACCCCTAGTGTGGACTGTACACCCTTCTGTTGTAATTGAGTCTTGATTGCTGTTGGCACATCAATGGGAGGGATTTACTCAGGCTGATCAGCTGCAAGGACTGACTCTGCCCACTGACCACTGGCCTCTGACTACCTTGGAGGATCAGCTGTGTAGGGGCCCCCCACACAGAGCAAGACTTACTTCAGCAGGGCTCTGGTACCCACTGAGCCCACCCCTTGAGTATGTGGCTTGTGGAGGTGTTTTGGTGGTGGTGCTTTGACATGGTCTGAAGCTGTCCAGTGGGTGTGCTAGCTCTGGGGCAAGGTCAGCCTCTGCTTGTGTTCTACCCGGGGTCACCCAGCATAAGCTACAAAGTGATATGCAGATGGCTGCTTCTTGTGCTGGGCTTGGAGGTGCCCAAGCAAAGCCAAGTTGTGAACCAAGGCTGGCTGCTTCTAGTGCCAGGCCTGGGGCTACTTAACGAGAGGTATGGGGCTTGCTGAGACCAGCTGCTGCTTTTTTGAGAGAATTTAGGAAAATCTGAAGCAGGATCCAAGACAAGCCTATCCTACGATAAAGCCTTTGGAAACAGCTTGGGTGGGCTGGAAGGTTGTGTGGGCCAGGGCCTCAGGGAATCACCAGGGAGGGGCAAACAGTGTGAGCCAGGTTGCTGGAGTCCTAGATATGGCGGCCTTCTGCCTGACCTGGGGGGGGAAGGGCTCACCAAAGGAACAAAGGCCTCCACCAGCACGTCTGTCTGAGAGAAGGTTGCTTCTCCAGCCCTCGTCCGGAGGCCATCAGCTCATTTCTTCCCTGTATGTCTCTGGTGCCTTTCAAGCTGCCTCCCTTCCGAGCTTAGAGGGAGCAAGTCTGAGTAAGTCTGTGCGTGGGCCCTTTAAGAGGAGCTGCCTGGGGCTCCAGAAGCCTCAGCCTCCTTCAGCCTCAGTTCCCTCTGGTTTTACAGCCAGAAGTTATGGGGATTCTCTTCCTGGCACTGGAACCCTGAGCTGGCTCCCTGGGACGGGGACCCCTACTCCTCAGGGAGGACCTTCCCAGCTGAGGTGTCCTCCTGATTTTTATCCGCCACACGTGGGTGTGGGACTAGCCTGTCTGCACCTCCACCCCTCCTACCCGTCTCCATGTGGCTGCTTCTTTAATTTCGTAGTTCTAGGACTTCCATTCAGCTTGATTTCAGGTGGTTCTGAAGGATGGTTGTGCTGTAGTTTAGTTGTAATTTTGATGTGGTTGTGGGAGGAGGCGAGACCGCGGTTACCTACCTGCCATCCTGAGCAGAAGTTTCTTTATTGATTTTAGAGAGAGAGGAAGGGAGACGGAGAGAGAGAGAGAGAAACATTGATGTGAGAACATTGATTGGCCGCCTCCTGCATGCCCCCCACTGGGGATCTGGCCCACAACCTGGGCATGTGCCCTGACCAGGATTCGAACCGGCTACCTCTTGGTGCATGGGTCAACGCTCAACCACTGAGCCACACCGGCCGGGTAATGTTAAAATTTTTTAAAGAGAGAGAAATAATATAGGTCAGAAACTGAGATCTACATCAAGAAAGGAAAGGGTTTGGAGAAGGAACTAAAGAAGGTAAAATATAATCTTTAATTTTCTTATTCTAAATTAATCTAAATGATAACTGTTTACAATGATAGTAGCATTGGCCCTAGCTGGTTTGGCTCAGCGGTCAGAGCATCGGCCCTCAGAATGAAGGGTCAAAGCTTCCATTCCAGTCAAGGGCACATACCTGGGTTGCAAATTTGATCCCCAGTCCTTGTTGGGGTCATGCAGGAGGCAACCAAATGCTGAGTCTCTGTCACATTGATATTTCTCTCTCTCTCTCTTTCTCCTGTCCCCCTCCCTCCTTCCCTTCCACTCCCTAAAATTCAATGGAAAAATATCCTTGGGTGAGGATTAACAGAAAACCAAAAAAAAAACAAAAAAAAAAACAATAACACAAAACCAAAAAGGAAACTAACTAAAAAGAACAATGATAGTAGCATTGTATTGACTAGTTATAACATATAGGTAAATGAAATGAGTGAGGACACTGTTACAAGAGGTAAGAAGTAAGGAGTGGTAGTGAATGCTCTTATAAGGTACCCGCACTGATGGAGTGGTATAGTGTTGTTTGAAGGTAAACTTAGATTAAAAATGCATGTTGCAAACTGTAGAGTAACCACTAAATTAAAAAAAAATTATTGATATCCTAGGAGAGAATTAAATAACGCTGAATTAAAAACAAAAAAAGGCAGAAGAGGAGAGTTAAAAAAAAACAAAGAACAAATACAACCAATAGAAAACTGTTGCAAATAATGTAGATATGAATCCAAGTATATAAAAAAAAATCACTTCAAATGTGAATGGCCTATATATATCAAATAAAGATGCAGAACGTCTGAGTGGACTAAAAAAGCCCATCTAATGTTATTCACAATTATATGTTGTCTATAAGAAACCCATTTTAAATATTAAGACAGATAATAGGTTAAAAGTAAAAGGATAGAAGGTGATGTACCATGCTAACACTACAAACCACACTCCTAGGTATTTACCCAATTGATTTGAAAAATCATGTCTATATGAAAGTTTATAGCAGCTTTATTCAGAATTGTCAGAAACTGGTAGCAAACAAGATGTCATTTAACAGGTGACTAGATAAAGTGTGATACACATATACAATGGAATATTATTCAGCAATAAAAAGGAATGAACTATCAAGTCACAAAAAATGAATGAATATAAATGCTTATTTTAAATGATAGAAGCAAGTCTGAATATATACTGTATAGATACACAATGAATATGTATGTAGATACATACTGTGTGACTCCAATTAAATCATATTCTGAAAAAGGCAAAACTATAGAGACAGCAAAACGGTCAGTGGTTGTCAGGGTTTCTGTGAGGAGGTGAAGTAAACCAAGTGTGAGCACTGTACTCCAGTTGACAAATGACCACAGCAGTACAGGTGAACAATCCTGATGTCACTCTACAGGTACACTGCAGTAAACAGTGAATGGAGTGGATGGCGGAGGACAGGAGCCAGTTTTTGTGTTGGAGTGGGAGTTTACAGATACACAAGGGTAGGAGTCTAGAATGATCCACACCTCCAGACCTGGAGACATCAGTATGAACTCATGTTTAGCTTAATACAGTACAGACAGTTACATACACAAACATTTATAGATATTTATATGTGTTTATACACGTGTTCATATACACACATATAGTTCCTTGCTCTGTTCATTGACAGGGCCTAGAATCAATGAAACTTTCCACTATTAATAAGTACAGCACACTTAGCCCTGAGATCTAGATTTCTAGTGTTCTCCAATAAAATGATTTTTTTGAGAAATGGCTACAATGGAGCAAAAAATATACAAGATGATTCTGGAGCATCTTGTAGTGTAGGAAGTAAGGAAATGTCAGTGAAAAACAAATTAACTCATAATTATGGGAGTATGTCAAGGTGACCAGGACAATGGAAAGGGCTCCCAATGGACAAAACTGAAAGAATTTGAGCAGCAAAATAAAGTAGTGTTGGTTTATAACCTAGACTATGAAATAAATGTCCACAGGCCTATACCGATCTAAATAAATGATTGAAAAATAAATATGAGTAGGAGAGACAAAAAACCATAATCAGTCTAATCATTATAAAAACATCAAACAAATCCCAGTGGAGGGATACCTATGAAATACCCCAAAATAAGGCAAGTCTGAGAACCCGTGACAGCCAAGGGGAGCCTAAGAGACAGATGGCTGAATGTAATGTGGTATCATGGATGAGATCCTGGAATAGAAAAAGGACATTAGGCAAAAATGAAGGCTGTCTGAATAAAATATGGGTATTCGCTAATAATAATATATCAATGTTGGCTCATTAATTGTAACAAATTACCATGCTAATGTAAGATGTTAATAACAGGAGAAACTGGGTATGAGGGTATAGGAAAACTCTCTGTTCTCAATTTCCATGTAAATATAAAATGAAATGAAATAAACTAACAGAATAAAAATAAACTAAAATAAGCAAGTAAAAAGTAAACTAAATAACTAAAATAAAGTTTTGTTTTTAAAAAAATATTACCCTATGTGGAGCTCAGTACCTAGCCCAAGGAACGAACAAATCCTTGTGCGGTTTCCAGCAGCAGTGGGAGATCTCATGCCTGTATGGCGACGGCCATGTCAGCATTTGCCACTTACCCATAAGGGAAGTGCTTCATGAAGGACCTTTAAAAATTAAGTTACAGTACAAACTGGTTGTTAGACTAATGACCCTCAGAGGGAAGGGGAAAGCAGGAAGAGATAAACCAAAGAGTTTATATGCGTATATGCTTAATCCATGGACACAGACAGTGGTGTGGGGAAGGCAGGCGGGAGCAGGAGCATGGAGGAGGGGGTCAATGGGGGAGAAAAAAAGGGGACATCTGTAATACTTTCAACAATAAAGGTAAATTTAAAAAAAAGTAAGTTACAAATTATGGCATCTTTGATCATCTTCCATTGACATGAGGGGTGCCATACAATGTATTATGCAACGCCAGAGCATATCAGCTGGAGAATATCTCTTTCCATGAACATTACAGGGGTGCAATACAAGGATGGAAAAAAATGGGTTTGAAATGGATCATCCACAGTAACGGGCTAAATATCGACACTTTGTTTTTTCTAATATATGTATTAGGAAAACATACTTGTTTTTATATTCAAGTAGTCATATATCATATATAAAAAACATACATATGTTAGAACAAGAACCAAAGGGTATAAAAGTGTATATCGTGTATATGGCATTTTGGATCCTTTCCATCTGTCTGCTGGGTTAGATATTTGGGCATTGCCCGTTTTGAGCTGTCTCCGTTGTCTAAGAATCACACTGCTGCTAATTGTTGTAAATTGTATTTGTACAATTCAAGTAAAATGTCTTCTTTTAAAGGGAACAAAATCACTGTATTACCCTGCAAAGGGCAGGAAGTGGCTCCTGCCTTGAGGACAGAGTGTCCAAACTGCTCGCGGTCCTCTGGTGACTCAGATTGAGCCGCTGGCCTTTGCCACACTGGCAGGTGCTCCGTGCTCTGCCTTTAAAAAACCTGGTGAAATGCAGCCAGCAGCTACTGTAGTTCCTAAAGATTTTCTTTTGGAAAATAAATCCTCTGGACTTTAATAACTTATAATATGCTGTAAGTGTATGTTTTCTGTTTATTCTCCTTAAAATTGGATACTGTACATACAGACAGAGCAGGGTTGTTCTGTCTCTGTCCCTTCCCATGGCACCATAACCCAAGTTTGGTAGTTTTAACTAGCCATCTGCCTCTTTCTGTTCCTTCCTGTTGCCTACAGCCCCACAGAGCAAAAGCAAGTCAACTACTGTGTTTATAAAGGAAAATTGAAATTGATACTTAATTTTAGAGTTACTGAATAACAACAGAAAAGTTAAAAACAATTATTTGAAGTTTTGTTTTAAGTCTGTTGCACTGAAAACATTAACTTTGTATGAGATTGTATGCAGTGTGCAGCCATCACCCCGCAGTCTATTTTCCTTGCCCAAGCCCCCAGACCAAACAGTTTAGGCATTTAAACTAAACTTAATACAGTCAAATTCGTTACTTCATAATCTGTTAATATATTGAATTTTTTTTCATATTTTCCAATGGCTTGCCACTTTTCTATTCATTGGGGGGGAAACGTTCAGGGAAACTCAGACATCACGAAGTGAGTCATTTCATAGCTCTCATTTAGACCGAACAGGCTCACACTTAGTCCTTGGAAAGTTCCTTTGACTTTGAGCCCTAGTCACCTTAGATGAATGAGTGAGTATATATTAACCTCCGAGCCCTGAGACTGGAAAGATGCCTCTGAACTGTCCTTCTCTGGGAGAAATTACATTTCTAAACGCCCTCAATAAACCCTGTCTCTCTGGGCCACACCTTCACTGGGGCAGTGGTTTGTAAAAATCAGAGTAGGAGGAGAAGGAGGAGTAGGGTCCACCTATGCCTTCTAACGCGGTGTTCGATCGCAAACCGCTGATTTCTCTTCGGCATGCAAATTGATAATCTTATACCACTTTATATATCAATACATCCACCTATGGCAAGGCAAGCCTACATTTTAAGACCTGTACCCTTTGGGAACAGTCTGTGTGGAGCCTGGAGCTCCCTACGTGCTTTCCCGTCACAGTCCCCATCACAGAAAGGAAAGGCCAGCTCTTAACTTCACAGGGCCAAGGACTCCTTTTTCAATGCGTACCAACTTTTCACAATGGCAACTCAACGAAGGTCTAAAGGATGTGTGGGACTGCAGTATGTTTTCCAATTTTATGATGGGGAAATTGAAATTACTTCCATTAATTTTCATGAAACAAATTCTGTCAGGTAAATCAGTTCCCCAAATTTAAAGGAAAAAACCCAAACTGGCATGAAAAACTGGGTCATGCCACAGTGGCTGTAAATTGTGGGAGAAAAACATCCTGATTGCTCAGCTCAAGTCTGAGCTTTAAATCTTTTACTAGCTTCTTGGCTTGCCTGTGCTGTGCCGAGTCCTGGCAGGTGGCTCGCCACAGGGACTAATCTGGGAACATTCAATTGCACAGAGAGCTACTAATCCCTGGAGGTTAATGGTGCAGACTGAACTGATTGTCTGCCTTACCCACAGCCCTAGGGAGCCATGTTTGGGACCCAGGACCAACTCAACAGGATGGAGATGGGGCTGGAGGTATTGCCACCAGCCTCAAGCCCCAGAGGCCCTGCAAAGGAAGTAAAGGCCCTTGCAAAAAGTGGAATGGGCTATTAAACTTGTCCTTAACATCTGGGAAAAAACCTTACAGACCATCATCGTTCTACTCTTCCAATAAGATGAAGTACAACGGAGGATACATAGGTATAGGAGAAATAAAGAATCTACTAGAGCAGTGATTCTGTAAACATTTCTCCCAAAGTACCTCTGAGCAGAGTCAACTTGCCCTAAACCCCTCGAAAGGAGCCTGGCCTGCCCCTCCCTCCATTTGGGGGAATAGCTCCCACAGCCAACCAAGGAGAAAGTTTATTTGATAAAATTTTTTTTTCATGAAATTTCAGGAGCATTTTGCATTCTCCACTGTAATTTTTCTGTATGTGCTTTAATATAAAAACTGTGTCTTCAACTGTTTACTTTGAAATTTGTTAATTTGCCCTCCGTCCAGATCATCCGATAGAATTGTCACTCCAGGAAGACATGTTGCCTTTATCTGATGGCCTTGTAAACACAGCACAGACCCGCATAACCTTAGGTGACACGTAATCCCATGGAGAGGGTCTCTGAGAATATCGTCTGTCAGGCCCAGGAAGTGTTCTTCGTGCTTTGTAAGGGCGATGTATGCCCAATTGTTAACGAAGGTGCACAAGAAATATTTTTAACTTTCTCACGGATTAAATTTTGTTATATGATTTTTAGACTCTAAAATTGTACTCACAAATGTCAATATTTTACTTAAAAAGAAATACACCACCAGCAATATCTTTATTTACATTTAACTTTTAAATATATGTATGTGTATAATATATATTTTTTTCTCAAGGCATATATCCATACCTTGAAGAAAATAAGCTCCAGAGGTATTTTCTTTGTTTTATATTTATTTTTTGTTAAATGCCCTTCTCATTAAATGATAGCTTAGAAACCTTCTGTGAACATAGAAATGACTGGGATATTGTTTGGAAGTCATTAAAATTGCTTTAGGCAGGTAACTGTTTCATTCTCTGTAGAAAACAGAACCAGGGTAGAACCCTTATACCTCTGTAGCTGATTCACTTGTTGAAAAGCTTTTTTCTCCCTCACTGGAGAAGTCAGATGAGTTCCTTTCTTTCCCTTGTTGAGACACACTGCTCTGTTCTTTTCTTCCTCCCCCAAACAGGCTTCTTAGCTGTGCACCTGCACTGTGGTGTTCTGGACCCTGCTTCTCTGATTCCTGCAGCTCCCTCAGGAGCCTCCCTGTCCCCATGTCACTGACTGTTTCTCCTGTCTGAAAATAAGAATTTTGTTTGTAATTTTCACTTGACATTTTTACATTTATCAGGATACGTTGTATTTTGAATAATCTGTGTGTGTGTGTATGTTCAGTCTCTGAACTCGGCTAATGAGTCTCTTGAGGGAAGTTATCTCTGTTTTGTATGGATCCTTACCCTACCAGTTGCAAGTTATAGCACAAAAAGTAAGTATTGATACAAACTTGATGAAATACATGTCACAGGTTTAATATGCACTTGAGCTTTGACGGAGGCCGTGGTGCCTGAGAGTCCACATCTGCTGTGCGTGTTCATACTGAGTGGAGACTGTTGACGGGCACCATGCCCTCAGCGCACACAGAATACTTTTTAAATCAACCAGAGTCATTTTGATATGATTTAGGCAGCTGGGTTTTTTCCGGCTTTGCTGAGGTATGATTGACAACATGGAAAGATATTTAAAGTGTACAATGTGCAAATTGATATACTATACACCGTGGAAGGGTTCTTGCTGAGCTCATTAACACATCTGTCACTTCACATACTTATAGCCCCCCTTTCTGTGAGAACGTTTAGGTTCTACGTTCTTGGCAGATTTCAATACTACAGTATGGTGTTATCAACTGCAGTGACCATGTAATACGTTAGATCATCTGACCTGGTCATCTTATAACTGAAACTTTGTAACTTTTATCAACCTCTCCATATTTCTCCCAACCCCAACCCCTGGTAACCATTTTTCTCCTCTGTTTCCATGAGTTGGGCTTTTTTCTCCCTTAGATTTCACATATAAGTGATATTATGCTGTATTGGTCTCTCTGGCTTATTTTTCTTAGCATAATGGCCTCCGGGTTCAACCATCTTGTTGTAAGACAGAATTTTCTTATTTTCTAAGTCTGAATAATATTTTGCACACACACACACACACACACACACACACACACAAATATGCCACATTTTCTTTATCCATTCATCTGTTGACAGACACTTAGGTGATTTCTATACCCTGACCCTTGTGAATGATGCTGCAGTGAACATGGCAGTGTAGATATCTCCTCACGGTACTGATTCCATTTCCTTTGGGTATAGACCCCTGGGAGTGGACTTGCTGGGTCATATGGTAGTTCTATTTTTGATTTCTTGAGGAACCTCCATATTGTTTCCCATAGTGGTTGTACCAGTTTACATTCCAGCCAACATCCTCCTCATCATTTGTTTTCTTTTGTCTCTTTGGTGACAGCCATCCTTAGAGGTGTGAGGTGATATCTCACTCGTGGTTTTGGTTTGCATTTCCCTGATGATGAGTGATGTTGAGCACCTTTTCATGTACCTATTGGCCATTTGTATGTCTCCTTTGGGAAAATGTCTATTCAGGTGCTTTGCCCATCTAAAAAATTGGGTTATTAATATTTTGCTATTGAGTTATATAAGTTCCTTGTATATTTTAGATATTAACCCCTTATTGGATATGTGGTTTGCAAATATTTTCTCCCATTCTGTAAGTTGCCTTTTCATTCTGTTGATTGTTTGCTTTGCTGAGCAGAAGCGTTTTAGTTCAATGTAGTCCCACTAGTGTACTTTTTTATTTTGCTCTTGTTCAGACAGCTGTTTTTAAAATCTACACAAGACTTTTTTTTTCCCCTCCTGGCTTTCAGAGAGCATGAATATGTATGAAAACATAACTAACTAGGACATTTTATTGTTGAATTAAAGTAATCTGTGTAAAGCCAAAAGTAGATTTAACTTTAATAATTCGTTCCTAAGTATTTTTGGGGCAAGACATTTAAGAGAAAATTTGCATTTTCTGACATTGATTTAATATAAGAGATTGACTCCGACAAGGTTCCAACTTGAAGAAAGTTTACAACAGTCCAGTACTCCTAGATGTTTTAAGCTACTTAAATGCTAATGAATCTCTTAATGCATGAATTGGCTGCTCACACTACTCATCTATGCCAGCTATTTCTTCAGGAGGCTTTTGAGAAGATTTTCCATAGGTCTTTATATTTTTTCAATGCAGAACTCTAAACAGGCCGTAAATTCAGGCTGCTGTGTCTCAGCACAGGGGGAGAACAGTGCTGCACTTAGAAACATTCATGTGGATGCTTCTTGCCTCAGGTTTGATGGGAAGAAGCAGGCCGTCTGAGCAAATCAGCAAGCGGAGTGACGGGAAGTGGAGGGGCAGAGAGGATTTTGTGGGGGCTGGAGTCAAGGTCTGGGTACTGAAATTACTTTGGAGAAAATGGATAGAAGACAGCGCCAAATAAACACAGACACTAATTTTCTTTTGAAGAGGGAAATTTACTGCCATTTTTTTGGAAGTGATCACAACATTTTCCAGACTCAGTGAAGTTTCCAAGCTAACCCAGTTATGACAACCACGAGGCAGGAATAGCCAGACTCTGTGCTGGGGTTTGTTTGCTTCTGTTTCAGCCGTTTCTATGGGATGTGGGATGAGAGCTGCTCTTCTGTTTGGACACCATGGGAACTAATAATATGTATTATCTGAACTTTTATAGCAGTAATTTCAAAGTCAGTGAAGCCAAGAGATGGAAAAAAAAAAATGAGGCATACAATGAATATTCGCAAGGACTATTTTGAACTTGCAAAAGTGATACCATCTGTTTTTCTCTTGGTGGTACTTTTGTCTGTGAAGCTCATGAAAGACAAACTGTCCACAGAGAATTCCATCCCCGTTGGACAGTTCTGGCTTTGCAGACGGAGGGTGAAAAATTAAAACAAAAACTAATGATCAAATCTGAAATGTCGTTGACCTTCCTTCTTGGGTTCCATCTACAAACATTTTCTCCTTTTCTCAAGTGCTTACTAAAGGTCTGGGAGGTCGCAGGTGTTTTCACTGATGTTGATACCCAGGGTTTTCAATTTCCTTGTTGGTGCTGAAATTTTCTCATATTTCTTATTTACAGAATACAAGGAATATCTGTTATGACCTGAACGTGTCTGTATTTCCAGAGGTTTTCTCCTGTCCATATATTAGTCAGGACTCTTTGGTTGTAAATAACAGAGAGCTGCCTGAGCCATCTTAAGGGAAAGGAGAATTTATTGTGTAAGGGTACAGAGGTGACTCATGTGACCCAAACAGAAAGGTCGGTGGCTCTCGGTGGGTAATGAGAACCAGGAACAGGAAAGGTATCAGAAACCTCTCTTTGTTTATTGTCTCTAGTTTTCTCTGCATGTTTTAAAGATTCTTCTCTCCAAACAGACAAACAGACTGACAGCTGTCAGAGGGGAGGGAGTCAGGAGGCTGGATGAAAACGGTGAAGGGGTTAAGCAAACAACAACAACAAACCTCATCCAGACAACAGTATGGTGATCACCAGATGGAAAGAGAGATGGGGGAGGCAGGAGAGGGCAAAGCGAGGGTACATGGTGATGGAAGGAGACTTTACTTGGGGTGGTGAACACACAATACAATATACAGATGATTTATTATGGAATTATATACCTGAAACCTATATAATTTTATTAAACAGTATCACCCCAACAAATTCAGTTTAAGAAACTTCTTTCCATTTAAATACTGGCCTTCTGTCTGAACACCATCTTCGTAGCAGCATTATTCAAAACAGCCAAAATGTGGAAGCAAACTAAGTGTCAATTGTGGATGAATGGATAAACAAAATATTGTATATCCATATACGTAATGGAGTATTACTCAGCCTTAGAAAGGAAGGACATCCCTGCTGATGTGGCTTAGTTGGTTGAGCATTGTCCCAGGCGCCTAGAGGTCGCTAGTTCAATTCCCCATCAGGGCACATGCCTGGTTGGGGCTCCATCCCCACTAGGGGTCATGCAGGAGGCAGCTGATCTGTGTTTCTCACCGATGTTTCTCTTTCTCCCTCTCCCTTCCTTTCTCTCTAAAAATCAATGAAAAACATATTTTAGAAAGGAAGGACATTCTGACATGTGCTACAAGAAAGAACCTTGAGAACGTCACGCCAAGTGAAATAAGGTAGTCACAAATGGCAGATACTGTATGATTCCATGTGTATGAGGTTCCAGAGCAGTCACACCCACAGACAGAGTAGAATGGGGGTTCCCAGTGCCAGAAGGAGAGAGGCTTGGGGTTTGTTTAATGGGAGGACAGTTTCAGCTTCACTAGGGGCAAAGAGCTGTGGAGATTAGTGCATAGCAGCGAGAGTGCACTTAACACCACTGAACTGTGCACTTGGAATGGCCTATTGTGAAAAAGGTAAACTGTATACTATGTGTATTTTATCACAGTTTAAAAATAGGTAAACAATTGTAGGTAACAGAATCTGTCTGGTGACATGGAACATGGGTTTACCGAGCAGGACAGTGTTGCTGAGTGGTGAACACATACTCATCTATGCAGTGAGAATCAGCCTCTGGTGGGGAGCAGTAAGTGTCAGATTGTTCAACGTTGATTTTTGGTGAAGCAGTATTGCTTTATAAAGAATAAAATATCTTTCTGAGGTAAACACACACACACACACAAACGGCTTTCTGTGATTTCCTGGTTGACATAATGCAAAATACCCTTCCATTCTCACCATCTAGTCACCTACTAGTCATCTAGTCATCTAGACCACCTACTACGGTGGTCGTCCAAGTTCTAGAAATATAAAATCTGACCCAGTTTTCTCAGGTGCTTCATTTGGGTCCAGTGAGGTACGATCAGGAAAGGAGAATCATCTAATACAGAAGTGGCTGCCAGGTGGCTCTTCTGTGTGGCTCTGGATCTCAGAGACCCCTACCCCCGAGGCCCTGGCTTGATTACAGGAGCTGGAGAGAGCTGAGGGTAAAGGGGGATACTAGAAATCACCGGTGGAGGAAGCCATGGTAAGCTTCTTGGGAAAGGGAAAGGAGTTCGTGAACAAGACCAGGGATGAAAGCAGAAAGCTGAGACGTGAACTGGTACCCACTAAATGTAAATTAAGTCAGAAGCTAGGGATCAGAATCCGAAGATTAGATACCTGCAGAGAAGTCAGAACTGAAAAGTAAGTCCGAACCAAAGAGCAGGAAGTTGAGGAGTTGGAGATAAACTGGGTCAACAGATCAGATCATATTCAGCCTTATTTGAAACAGCACCATGAACTAGCCTAGTCATTGTCTCTGATCACTGCTTCTGTTTGTTTGCAGCCAAATCGGTTGAAAGCAAACTGGTTAAAAAAATAATTAAACATCACAATTCTTTTATAGTTGGTTAGTCATGTACAGTCGGCCCTCGTTATCGCGGTTAATCAGTTCCAGACTCTACCGTAATAAATGAATTTCCGCGAAGTAGGATTCTTTATTTATAAATCGAATATTTTCACAGAGCACAGAAAATCTGTTTACGACCTTCTAAATATGGTTTTTAACATTATTAGAGCCCTCTAGACATGAAATAACACCCTTTAGTCACCATTACACTCATATTACCCAATATATTAGACAAAATAAGAGAAAATAAGACATATTAGACATTACAAATATATTATTATTGTACATTGAATTACACACACACACAGTTCTTACACGCAACCACTAACCTATGAAAATAGTGCAACTTGTTCGATGATGAAGATGAAGAGATGTTCTGCACAGCAAAGAAGAGCAAGGTTACTGCTCCTCTGAAGGCACGACCTCAGTAGGAGATCTTCAGGTGGTGCAGTGTCTTCAGCAGGTGCGTTGTCGTCTTCTTCCGCTGAAGGAGTACTAGGAGTAGGCAGTGGGTGTCTGGGTGCACGGCTGAAGAACATCGTGATAGGCAGTTGCTGGCGCTGTCTTTTCATATGCGTGAGGAGGCTTTTGTAGGGTTCTATCACTCCATCAAGTGCATTCTGGAACCGCAATGCACACGTCATTTGTGGGTCCCATTCGCCAATCACGTCCTGTACTACCTTAATAGTTCTCACGACTTGCTAGAGACGCCCAAGTGTAAGGCCAACTTCCTCCTCCTGACCCCCAGGAACCTCTGGCTGCTCTTCCTCCTCCTCACTCACAGACTTAGTCATCTCCACCAGACCCTTGTCAGTTAAGGGATCCGAATGTGTCTCCAGCAGCTCATCCACATCATCGCGGGTCATATCCGCGAAACCTTCTCCTCCCAGCATCCGGGCTAGCCTAACTGCCTTATCCACTGCCGAGTTGCTTATATCCTCTTGGGTGAATCCTCTGTAGTCGTGGACAATTTCAGGCCACAACATCTTCCAGCTGGCCTTCACGGTCTCCTTCTTTATGTCCTTCAACGCGGCCTGGATGTTCTTCAGACAGGTCGCGATGTTATACTGCTGCCAGTACTCCTTCAGCAAGAAGTTCTCAAGGTCCATGCCTCCGACGAGGTGCTGCAGGGTGTTTCTCGTGTAGAGGACCTTGAACACATGAATAACGCCTTGATCCATGGGCTGGATCAGTGAAGTGGTGTTGGGAGGAAGGAACTCGATCCGCACACTGTCGTAGGATAGGTCTTGTGCATGACCTCCAGCATTGTCCATGAGGAGAAGGACATTAAACTTGAGTCCCTTCTCCGTGAGATACAGCTTGACTTGGAGAATGAAGCACTCGTGGAACCAGTCTGACAGCTGCTTTGTGATCCAGCCCTTGTCATTGTGCATCCAGTGCCCTGGCAGCAGGTTCTTGTTTTTATTCTTCAGGGCCCTAGGGTTCTTGGCCTTGTAGATAAGGGCAGGCTTGAGCAAAAATCCCTCAGCATTTCCACACATAACGATAGTCACGTGATCCTTATACGCCTTGAAGCCACGGACCTTGGCCTCATCCTTGAAAATAAATGTCCGGGAAGGCATTCTTTTCCAGAACAGTCCTGTTTCGTCCATATGGAACACCTGTTCTGGATGATACTCGCCCTCCTCAAGGATCTTCTGGAACGTGTTGTTCACGTAGTCCTCTGCTGCAGGCTCGTCAGCAGAGGCAGCTTCTCCATGGAGAACGACACTCTTCAGATGATACCTCTTCTGGAACTTCTCGAACCAATCCTTGCTCACTGTGAAATCCATGAACGTTGCAGAAGAGGGTCCTGGTTGAGGTTCGTCCGCTGTAAAGCACTGATAGAGCTGCCTCGCCTTCTCCTGGATGACCAGCGAATCCAAAGGAATGTTTTTCTTGTGGCTGTCACTGATCCAAACAGCTAGGGCAGACTCCGTTTTCACTATGGACTTATTATGACTTGTCATGACATGCTTTGCTTTCTTGTTGAAAGAGACAGTCGCCGTTGCACGGATGTTCTTTTCATCTTTACGGATGGAGCGAACGGCAGACTCATTCAAGTCGTAATGGTGGGCAACCTGCACGATTTTCTTGCCATCTTTGGTCATATCCAAGAGTTTCACCTTCTCCTGGATGGTAAGCATCTTCCTCTGGTGCTTAGTTTCATCGTCAGAAGGCTTAGAAGAAGCAGCACGTTTAGGAGCCATGGTGGGGCTTAGATAAAAGTTCTCAGAAATCGCAAACACTTACAAGAGCAAAGATGCTTCTCATGCGCAGCGATGTAGCGTGTATGAGAGAAACGAACTTGCATGAGGCTGAGCCAATCAGTGGCCAGGATAGGAAGAGGATTGGATAGCCAATAAGTGAAGAGCACGCTCTGATTGGCTTGGTTTCACCACACCCGATGTTTTTGGAAAAAAGCTATTGCCCACACACAAGGAGTGGTCGAGCGGTTGCACCTGGCAATGAAGGATTCCTGGGGTGCTCGAATACATAGGCCTACAGTCCATACATACAGTAATTTTAATTGTAATATAGGGGTGTATAATTGACTCAGACAACTGAGCATACGCTGTATCATTTTCACTGTCTCGATCAACTTTTTAATAAATATGTTTGAAAAAACCGCGATAGAGTGAAGCCGCAAAAGTTGAAGCACGAAGTGGTGAGGGACGACTGTATTATTAATGTTGAGACAATGGAGAAGGTGTTTAGAATTGTAATGCTTTATTTTTCTTTTTTGGAATTGGGATTTTTCCTTCAATTCTTTAAACTTTTAATTTATGATGCATTTTCATCCAATCATGGTTACTTTTCTTACTTAGCAATACTTTTATGATGTTGTACCAAATTGCCAAAAACAAACTAGTCTGAAATCTGTTTTAACTAGTCATTTGTTCTTTTGTAATTATTGTATAGGATCTGCAGAATTAAAGACATAATGCGGTAAAAGGTGGTTTGTAAAGATTGAAGTCATTGGACATCATCAGAGTTTGTATTAATCACTACATTCACCTAGAACATTCTGCATTTTTAATTTCAATCTTAAAGTCTCTCAGCTATCTAAATAATGTAAGGATTAACTGGGCCAAAAAAGCTGGAATGTATTTCTCTTCTCTCTATCGTGAAGAGATCAGTGGCCCAGAGTCATCTGTTATCGAAGATTTTACTCATATATCATTTCATACATTGTTAGGTTGAAAAATGTAAGCCTGGTTTAAAGCTGTCTGAAAAGTCAAATTGAGACGGTACACGTTTTTCATTATAGCTTCAATTCTGACAGTAACATTGAATAGTAAAAATATTTCTCTGTAAAATACATAAGAAATATATAACCAACATGGAGTACAAAATAGGGTTAAGTAAATGAAGTTAACGTCATTGGCTGAAAATGAATCTAAACATTTTAAAAAGCAAAATTATATAGAAAGAAGAAAAATTTTTTAAAAATATGGATGAAAGTTATACCAAAGTTTAAAAAGTTATAAAATAATATTAATTGGTGGTTGGAAACATTGATTCTAGAACAATTACCTTTCAGACAAATGAACAGAACAGACATAACTGACTGTATATGAATTAGGAATGAGGAAGAAAAAGTACTTTTGTTCTTTTTTTGACAAATGGCTTAATGATTCATGAAAGCTCACAAAACTTTCATCAGAATTATTAGGATGAAAAGGCTATATCAGATAATATTTTTTAGATCAATTTATCCTTTCCAACAATTTGACTTTGAGAAAATTATTTTAGGTCAATTTGTTTTTGACAGTTCACTTTAAGTTCTTGGTTACTCTCAGCCGTCCATTTTCCTTGGGCATTTTCTCCTGTTAAAAGCCATTGGTGTAATAGGAAGACTCATCCTTCCCCATTGGTTGTTGGAATGAAATTGGGGAGAATCTTCTTGTAAGACTTCATCAACAGGTACAGTTAGGAGATACTTCAGAACATTCATCTCTTCCCATTTGTAAATTTATGTTTGTGATTTGCCTTTTCATTTATTGCTTCACCTCATTCATCTCCATTCCACTTTACTGAATGCCTTTCTCAACCATGGTTCAAATGCTGCCTAAACTTTAGAAGAGGGCAAAAAATCCTTTCTTCTACCCATTGTAGGTTCTCCAACTAGGGCCAATAAATTAGACTGACAAAAGGCAGATTGAGAAGAGAAAAACATAAGTTTATTAACATATGCATCATGCATACGTGTGAGAGCATTCAGAGAAGAGTAACTCAAAGGGGTGGTCAGAACTTGGGCTGACATAGCATCCCAACAAAACAACAATATATCTTTAGAGAGGTGGCTAAGGGGAAGGACTCTGAGTTTCTAGAATGGCAAATTGTGGGACAGCAAATATATGGGAGCCATGGAATATAGATCCCTCTGGTTCTGTCTCTGGGCTGACAAGGGTCTAGAATTCTCTCTGGTGATTAACTTCCGGCCTTCCTCTAGAGAGAAAAGGGGGAGAAACCTTTGCAAATTGTGTCCTTTTAGGCAAATTGGTGGAGGGTGGCAAGCTTTTCTTGTATCTGTTTCTTCTCAGTTACTTTCAGCTCAAAATAATCCTTATGCTACCGTGGCATATTTGGGGTGGCACGTTCTGCCTTCCTTCACCTTTTATGCTGCTGTTGACTGTCAGAGTGAACATCTTACCATCTCCAACTCCTCCACCTAGGGGAGACCCCCATGAGCACAGATGACAAGTAATCTGCTATTGCTCAATCCAGAGCACATTTTCTAACCATACTCTGCCTGCTCAGGAAACCTGTTGCCATGTGACAGGCACAGTATGAAAGGACACATGCTCCCCGTTTAGACCATAAGCTATGCATGCCACTCCTTCAGTGTCCAAACCCCTCTGGTTATCCGACGGATTTCTTAACATTGCATCCTCACGTCACCACTAAGATCCACCAAGATCTAGGGTCAAATTCTCTTTACTGTAGGTGACAGATGTCCTGTACCATTTCTGGTCCAATCAACCGACGTGGGAGCCCTTCTGGCTGTTGTTAGAGAATATGAGGATGTTCAGGTGGGGCGACTTGGTAGATGCTGCTGTCTTTCCTGGATACAGTCTTCGCCATTCTCCTGACGAGTGCGGGGAAACCGAGCAGTGAGGAGAAAAGCAGCGTTAAGGCAAATGATTTAGGCTTCTGGTGGTCTGTGTTTGAGTTCATCTTGCTCATCTGTAGATCAGCTGACAACTTGATTTACATCCTTGGGACCCAGTTTTATCTCTAAAGTGAGACCTGCACACCGCTTTGGATAAGGGGTACCCAGGCTTGTCTGTATTCACCGTTAGACCCACTTACTCTTGTCTTCTGTGGAAACAGGGATGCCATAGACACTGGTGGAGAGTCAGTATTTCACACTCTAATGTGTTGGCTTGTGGTGCAGTTAATGATTTTTTAGTCACTGAAGTTTCTCTGCAGTCTTGTATGTGCTGCTGTGGCCCTTCCTCCATGGACCAGCCCCTCATCACAGGCCTCCTGAGTCTGCTTTCTGCAAGGTGCCACGTATCTCTGTCACATGCGTGTGTCACGCCTGCACTCTATGTTTTCACACACTTAGAGGGAAGGGGCACTTTTTCTCTGGTCCTCCTGTTCCCTGCCACACTGGACCTGGGGCTAGCACATAGTAGGCGTTTATTAGGAATTTGTTGACCCACAATTACATTGAATACCCAGTGTCACATGTGAACAGGATTGCGGGACGGCCCATGGAGAAATCAATTGTGGCGAGTCATAGAAATAGGATTATCTTTCCATCAGAGCATCCTGTTGGTTCTGTGATCTGGAGGAGTCTTTTTCCCCTGACACAGATTTAAGCACACTGGGTGCTTTCTTTCAATTAATGGTAATGGCAGGGTTTCCAGCGAATACAGCAAATAAGAGGATAAGAGACAAAGACAACTTCTAAAGCTGCTTTTATTAAAAAGTAATCTGCAGCTTACCTGAGCTCCTTCGCCAGCCAACATCCAGTGATGCTACTTGAATATTGTCCCCGGCCAGGAGCTCACTGAGCTTCACCCTGGTCTCTGGCCCAGTGAAGTGCGCTGCAGGGTAGACCAGTTCTTCCTCCTGGAACTCCTCCCTGCTGCTCCATCACTTCTCCCTGTTTGTGGGAAGGGAAGGCTGGGGGTGGCTGTCCAGCCCGATTTTTATTGTTTCCTTCTGTTTTTACAGTTTCTCTCATTATTTATTTCTTTTTCTGCTAGCCCAAACCCTATTTTTGTATTGTTCCAAACAAAATCTGCCAAACTTTGGGGCTGACTACAGTAAACTGGGAAAGAGAAGTAGAAGCTCGTGCCCACGCAGCATGTGACTGTGAGCCTCAACCTTTCTGCGCCCGAGGCCAGTGTCTCGGCCCACGTGTGCCAGATGTGCTAGGGGCTTCTCAGCTGTGTGAACATGGTCAAGCTGTTCAGCCTCTCTGTATCATATTTGTTGTTCATAAAGTGGGGATTACAGTACTTCCACACAGGTATAACAGGAAAAGTAGAACAAGTAAGAACAGGAAAGTGTTTCATAGTTTCTGTCACATTGTAAGTGCTAAAAAGTTTAGTTGCTGCTGTTATTAACAGTTGTGGCATTACTTAGTCCTTAGCATGATTCCATTCAGTGAACACTCAGAGACTTTAATCTAAATGTAAATTCCTGTGCTAAGTCCTGTAGGAAACGTCAGATGAGTGAGACATGGGTCCAGTTTACAGGAGATTAGAGTGATGGGCCTGAGATACATACACAAAGTGCCCATGTGATTAGCAGAGGATGGTAAGTACCAGAAGGAGGGTCAATCTCAAGTTAATGTGAGTGAGCCATTAACCACGACTGGTTGAAATTGGTGAGGCTTGACTGAGAAGGTGTCATTTGAACTAACTCTGAAGAGGAAGATGGGATAAAGGAGACCTCGAGGGGGTACAGCATCACATGTTGAGTCCACAGTAGGAGGCATACACACGGAAGAAATATTGGATGATCAGTTTCCATCCATTCAGTGTTTTATTGCAAATCGTGCAAAGAGAAAAGAAAGGTCTCCAGTGAATGATCTGGATCAACATTTTCCAGAGTTTTTGGCTATTGGGTATTTCAGGAAAAATGAGTCTGGTCAAGTATATTTTGATATTGCAAAACATTTTGCTATCCTTTCAGATTCTGCCAATAGTTCCTTAATATTTGCAAGCTAACTACAAATACATGCCATGTATTTTAGGATTTTCTTACAGCAGTACCTAACTTTTTAATTTAATTTAATTTAATTTACAAAGTTGCATAGGCTAAATTATGCTGCAGCAACAAACAGCCTCAAAATCTGGCTTAAGACAATAAGAACATTGATGTGTCACCCTGTGCACCATGCCCAAAACTGGGTGCTCTGCTCATCGCTGTCACTCAGCGACACCAGACTGAAGTGCCATCCAGCCCATTCTTCTGTAGTGCCCAGCGCAGGCAAAGGAGTGGCTTCTTCCGTTCCACCTGCAGATGTCACTGGTAAAAGTTACCACCGCCTAGGGAAGGAGAGGGAAACTTGCATATCTGTAAACAGGACTAAATGACGACTCTAATTCGATTACACACAGTTGAATGAGACTGGGGAATTTCTCCGTCTTTAATATACTAATGTAAAATGCAAATCTCCCAGAGGGTGTTCTGGTATGCAGACTGTCACTCTTACTTCAATCTGAGCCCCTTTTTCTCTCAATAATTTCATAGCACCATTGTTTCATGAAATCCAAATTAGGAAATTTATATAATCACTAAATTGTATTTGACTAGGTCTAGACATAGGAACGGGGACAGGATTGGCATTCACAGCCCGAATAGCTGGTGACGCGGTCTGCTTCCCAGTGCAACAGATAAAACAGGTCGGCCCATCCTCTGCTAGGCGTGATCACTGTGTGCCAAACCTTGTACAGTCTATCTTCATGCATATTTCCCCATTTAGTTCTCATATGAGCAATACCGGGAAAATAGGTAACATTACTTCCTTCTGTAGTTAGAACATTGGGATCAAAGAGATTGAAGAGCTTACATAGGGCCTTGCCAGTGAGTGGCAGAGCTGGGGTTTGAATCTGGGCCATGTGGTCTCCGGAGTCATGATGCGAGGCTCGGGTGTGATCAGAACTCTCTGGGATGGCGGTGTGTCCGTCGGGGTTCTCCAGAGAAAAACCAATAGGACACATACACACAAACACACACACACACAATTTATGATGGGGGCTGGCAGCTCTGAAACATATAGGGCAGACCTGCAGGCTGGAAACTCAGGCAAAATATCTATGTTACTGAAGCAGAATTTCTTTCTTTTCTAAGAAACTTGTGTTTTTTGCTTGAGGCCTTCATCGAACTGGATGAGGTCTACCTGCGTAGTGGAGGCTAATCCCCTCACTTCTAGTCGACTGAGGGCAAAGGTTAGCCCCGCCTACAAAATACCTCCACAGGGACATCTACACCAGCATTTCACCAAACATCTGGGCATCAAACCTAGCCAAGTTGACACATACAAGTAACCATGGCAACTGGAATAAATGCTTCTGCTAGGAAAAAATAATAGATAAAGTAGACAATCCAAATTTTTAGCTTGGTATATCCAGGATTAGCAGTTTAATTCAGCAGAGAATTGTTTCTGTTTTTTGTTTGTTTGTTTGTTTTCTATTTCTTCTCTTCATCATCCAAATCAATTCCATCCTGGAGCCCAGCAAAGTTCTCAGGACTTTTTGACCTGGCTTCTACCCACATCCACTTCTCAGGACTCAGTGTGAATCAGTCCTCTTGTTTTGACTTATTTTCCCTGCATCTCCCTTTCTCTGTTCTCTCTGCACTAAACCTTTCTAGTAGATCAATTACATTTTTTAAAAAATGTAGTAGCTCTTAAACATTGTCTTGCTCAGAAGCCCAATGTGTAAAGCAGATGTTCAGATATTCTACTGAAGTTGGGGTAGAGATCCTGATGCCTCTGCTACCCTCCCCCCCAGATTTACAGCCCCATCACCTGTGAGCTATCACCTCGGAGCTGCTGTTCCACTAAGGCAGAGCAGAGTGAACATGTTGCTAAAGCTCATGTCAACAGCTCCCAGGCCGCTGTGGGGGCCCCAGCACAACCTCATGCTGGCCCCAAGCTGTCCCTGTGACTGGGCTCCTGTGTCTTCTGGGGCCTGTAACAATGTTGCTTCTTTTGCCCTGTGAATGTTTCCACACAATGACCAGTGACAGCCTCAGAGCTTGTCATCAACTACTCAGTATGACTCTGTTACGGAGGAATTTACAGTAGCTGCCCCCCAAATGCTGTGCTGTGGCTCAGTGACTTTTCAAGTGGCCGGGATGGCTCCATACTGTGTGTCAAATGCAGGGAAAGCCAGTACAGTTGGCCCTCGTTCATTGCAGTTCATCAGATCCACACTCTACCGCGATCAATGAATTTCCGCGAAGTAGGATTCTTTATTTATACACAGTCGTCCCTCGCCACTTCGCACTTCGACTTTCACGGCTTTACTCTATCGCAGTTTATTCAAAGATGGTATGGTATGGTGTATGATATGGTGTGGTATGGTATGGTGTGATATGGTGTATGGTGTGGTGTGGTATGGTGTATGATATGATATGGTACGGTATGGTATGGTGTGGTATGGTGTATGGTGTGGTACGGTACGGTACGGTATGGTGTATGGTGTATGGTACGGTACAGTATGGTATGGTGTGTGGTGTATGATATGTATGGTACGGTACAGTACGGTATGGTGTATGGTACGGTACGGTATGGTGTATGGTGTATGGTACGGTACAGTATGGTGTATGGTGTATGGTACGGTACGGTATGGCATGGTGTGTGGTGTATGATATGTATGGTACGGTACAGTACGGTATGGTGTATGCTACGGTACGGTATGGTATGGTGTATGGTGTATGATATGTATGGTACGGTACAGTACGGTATGGTGTATGGTGTATGATATGGTATGGTACGGTACAGTACGGTATGGTGTATGGTGTATGATATGGTATGGTATGGTACGGTACTGTATGGTGTATGGTGTATGATATGGTATGGTACAGTACAGTATGGTATGGTGTATGGTGTATGATATGGTATGGTACGGTACGGTATGGTATGGTGTATGGTGTATGATATGGTATGGTATGGTACAGTACGGTATGGTGTATGGTGCGGTACGGTATGGTATGGTGTATGGTACGGTACAGTACGGTATGGTGTATGGTGTATGATATGGTATGGTATGGTACGGTACAGTATGGTGTATGGTACGGTACAGTACGGTATGGTGTATGGTGTATGATATGGTACGGTATGGTATGGTATGGTGTATGGTATGGTGTATAGTGTACAGTATGGTATGGTACAGTATGGTATAGTAGTTGAAAAACCGCGATAGAGCGCAGCCGCGAACGTCGAAGCGTGCAGTGGTGAGGGACAACTGTAGCTTTGTTCACAACAGTCATAATTTTCCTGTACTAATAGCACATTTACTTCAAAAGTGCCTCACAAAAAGATGATGTCAGAGGGCTTGCAGCCTGCAGTAGGAAAAACCTGACAGTTGGAGATTTTTATTTGAGAAAAGCAAGACCCCTTCTGGAAGGAGTAGGAAACGAGCAGTCCCGGAACAGCAGAACTGACCGAATGGCTGTGTTAGACCGAGTTATTCATGAGTAAGTCCCAAGTTAGTCCCCTCCTCCATAAAAGGTTCTGGTAATGCTCTAGCAGTCTTTCTTCGGCAGAGTGAACATGCATATTGTCACCACCTGCATTCTGGACGTGTCCTAGACCAGAGGGCATGTTTCAAGTGGCCTGTGACGTGGCATGCGGACTCGATTCCTCCCCAGAGAGGGAGCCCAGGCCCTGCGAGCTGTAAAAGCGAGCCGTTCTCGTTCTTCTCCTTCTCTGTGTTGACATTTGTTTTATCTGAACTGAAAGCTCGCTGGGCTAGCCCCTCCTGTCTCATGCACTGTTGCACTGTCTGGTGCCGATCCCGGCACTGCTCGGACCCGGTCCAGGCAACAGCAGTGCTTGGTTAATGAAGGCACCCTGCAGCTGGTCAGGCTGGATTCCGCCTCATGTTCCTTGCCCTGTGTCTGCAGCACACTCCCTCATGACATCCAGGGTGCCATGTAACCCTCGCCCAGGTAGGACAGTGGTCATTCTGAATCCACTCGGGCGAGCGGGCACTTCACAGCCCTGAGGACTGGCCACTGCCTAGGGAACCAGAGACCTGGTGTCATCAGAAGCACTAACTAAGGCAGCCAAGCCTGACTCCAGCTGGAGTGAGCCTGGGCCAAGCAGGGTGGGCTGGGAGGGAGAGCCGTGTGGTAGGCTGGCAGGAACTAGGACTTCCCTGCCTCCTTCGTGACCTGCCTCCACACCACGTCCACGGACACGTTTTCATCGTAGTGTTCCCTGGCAGTCAACATGTTAGTTCATGAAGTTTTAAAGTAAACGTCGCTTCTGCACCTTGCCCACCTGTCCCTCCGTCTCTGCTCATCTGTAGAATACACTGGAGGTAGGAAGGCTGCAGGGAGAAGGTCACGGGGGATAGGATGACGATGATGAGGAGTGACAGCCCACATTTGTAGAGGGCTTGTCTTACTTGTGCCAACCCTAGTTTTGTTTTTAAAATCCTTATCTGAGGATATGTTTTTATTGATTTTAGAGAGAGGAAGTGGGAGAGAAACATCGATACAAGAGAAACATTGATCAGTTGCTTCCCATAATCTCCCTGACTGGGGATTGAACCCACAACCTTCTGGTGCACAGGATGATGCTTCAACCAACTGAGCCACCTGGCCAGGATGCTAGCCCTTGTTTTAAGTGCTTTACATGTAGAGTCTATACATGCCCTTGTGCAGGGTGCTCCCTGAGCAAGGGCGGCCGGGCAGGGCAGTGGTGCCATGCCATGCACCCTAGAGAGGGCATGTGTCCACCCTGCGGGCACTGCTCTCTCATTTCCACCGTGTGCTTCCCGCCACTAGCAGCCATGTTTACACCAATTTGTCCATTTCACCCACAATAGTGCTCTAGAGTGTTTTCTTCAAATATTTTAAAATATGATGCATTTGATTCACAGCGAGCTTAATGAAACCCCTGAGAACATAATGAATGTGCCAGCATTTGAAAACACCAGTCAGAGCAGAACCCATGTCCCAGCGAGTAGTAGCATCAGGGTACATGGCCAGCGGCATCCGGATCTGCCCTTTTTCTCCTGGGATGGCACCTAAAACATTTTCTAGAGCACCTGCACCCACGTTCATGCTTCACCAGAGTTTTAGGGCACCATCTAAAGTATATTGCAAATGCGTCCTAGTCCCAATCTCTGAATTACATTTTCAAGGGACGTATAGCATATGCAGCCAACTCCATCTAGAGAGAAAATGGTCCCCAGATGTGGGGAGAGCACAGGTCCTCACAGGTGGCTATGACAGAACAAAATGTACCTCTTGCTTGTTATGCAACTGCCTCCACCTTGCCTGTTTCTGCACTGTCCAGGGGACACAGAGAGCTGTCTGGGTGCACTGGAATGCTCTGTAAATCTTGGTGATAAGTGGTTTTTATTTAAATGTAAAAATGATACCTTTGTCCTCGGGTAGTTGACAGGAAGAAGTTTCTATGGAGAAATCTAGCAGAAAGAAGGATATCAATGTGATTATGCCACCTTGTGGCTTCTGGTTGATTTTCAGCCTCTTTGGATCTCAGAATTCCAGGGTTTTCTGGCTGTTGACTGTCTCCAGCTCTTCCCTGAGGCAAGGACTCCTATGAGAATTTAGCCTGAGAATCTGCCTCTTTTTGTGCTCAAAGTTGTTCTCCAAGCACAGTTTTGCGTGGCACGGTAAGCACACTGCAGCTGGTGGCCAGGATTACCCCATTCCTTCAGCTTGCCCTCCAACCTTTGTGGCCAAAAGCATGATGCAAAGGATCAGAGCAAGGAGCGCTGTACAAACCTCAGCTCAGTGCAGCCTAGAACCTGTTTTAGGACACTGCACAGTTGTCCCCTACACAGATGTTATTTGTGGAGAAAATGTTTCTCTATGCACGGTGGGTCTTGCCAAATTGATGGTAGCAAATCTTACAAAGAATGAGAAAATATAGTCGTAACATCTGCAATTATAAACCCATAACAGGCTCCGAAGGCATGAGATCGGGGAGGAAAATGTGTGCAGAGATAGGCATACTTCTGTGCAGCTCATTGGCAAACAAAATCATCTTAAGAAAAGAAAGGGGATTAGAGTTTAAATATATAATGAAAAAGACCTGAAAAGTAATAAAACTTCAAAAGCTGCAATACACTGTGTTAATGCCACAAATGTTCCTAAGATATTTCAAAGTAACTAGAGTGAATACTTTTAGTAATTTACTGGACTCAAGGAGATAAGCGCCTTAAACATACTCTTCCTTAGCAAGAACTGCCTGTGGAAGGTGTTGGTTTTTCTGATCAGGAAGGAGTAGATTTAAATGAAGAGAGTACATTTCTGAAGCCTCACAGATTATAGCTGTGAAGCTTTTAATATAATGTGGGGGATGTACCTCCAACTTCACTGCAAGGAGGTGAGCTCCAGAGAAGAAACAGTGAGGAAAGAGGTCTGAAACGGAAAGCAGGTTATCTGAAGTCATTGCTCTGTGTCATCAAGAAAGAGGAGAAAATACATCTGACCAACGTCAGAAGCTGCACTCAAACCACCCCAAGCCGTGGGACATGGGGGCAGGACCTGGATCCTTGACAGTCCAAACTGGGCCCTCGGGATCGGGACACCTGTGAACAGCTCATCTGAGGACGAGTGTGTGGCCACAAGGGCTTTCAGAACACAGCTTTCCCATGACTTCCCTTGCACAGTGTGCAGGCCGAGGGGGGGTTTCCGCAGGAGGCAAACCACTTCTTCAGGACGAGGAGATGCCAGAGTGGGAAGAATAGGAGCTATCACATGGGGGAGTCGGAGTTTGGGCTCACAGCCAGACTCTGCAGACCACAGGAGACGCCCTCACCACGTGAAAACCGATCACTGTATAATAACAGGCTCTGGCCTGTGAGTCTTAGAATAGATAAAAGTGAAGCAATGATTAGCAGGATTTTAAATATCCCTCTAAATATACAGTAGAAAGATTTTCCTCCCTCAGTTGGGCTACAAATAAAGATGAGCATGAGGTGGAGGAAAATTCTAGGTTCCCAGTGTCTGAGTGGCAGCCTGAGTCATTTACCAGGTCTCTGGGAAGAAAAAGAGGAGCTGTCCAAATTTTCAGTCAATATTTACCTCTCAGGTTAATGAAACTTGCTCCTGACTTCAGCAGAAGTCAATGCCTCCTAATGACTGCATGCAAGGGCCTCCCAGGCCTTTCTGTTTGCCCACACTGGTCATGGGATGGGTCACTGGTTCCCATGAGCCCCTCTGGTAGGTCGTGGTACCCACAGAATAACCCTCACACCTCAGAGGTGTGGGCAAGCTGCTAAGAATCGGTGCTGTAGCTCAACCTTCATTTGAATCACTAACTCCGATGTGTTGGGAGTCATTCTCCATTTTAGGTTTTGGAGGTGGTGCTCAGAAGTGAATCATTCAAAGCTGGCAAAAGAGGCAGTAGCAGGAGGGGCTGAGGCCGAGGAGAGGAAAGTAGATAACATTTAGAGAGGGAGAGGAGGCCCTGATCCTGTCTCTGCCGCTGGAGAGCTACAGACTCGTCACTCGGGCTCTTTGCACTGGAGCTGTTGCCTGTGCTAGAGACGGTGAGACTTGAACAGATTCCAAACACGGAAGTGACTGGTCATCCAAGGTAAATAGGGCATTGCCAGTTGAAGCCTAAGAGGGATGTGGGTTTGAATCAGTCCCAGCAGTGAACCCATAAAGGGAAAAAATAAAGCAGAATATTTTTTATCTCTAGAAAAAAACACAAAATACAAAATTTCATTGCAGTTGTATTTATTTGTTAGAGGTGTAATGCTGAGACTGTGCTCACAGTGACATTAGGATGTGTGCATTTCCTTCAGAGCCTTTCCCCCACTGTGGATGGTGGCTGCTGTGAACCCGCCTTCGCTCAGCAGAGACCGTCAGGGCGGCCGAGTCTTTCCTCCCACCTTCTTCGAACAGCTTTCTCGCAAAGAAAGGCAGCTGCGCTTATGTCTTTACAGTTCTGTTCAGGGCATTGAGCTGAGCTGCAGAGAAGCTGGGAACATGCGACAGCTCAGTGCTGTGGGGGGTGGTTGCTGGGTCAAAGCTGCCGCTGCCGTGGGTGCGCCACGGAATTCCGGGTCATCGGCCTGCTGTCCAAGCGCCGGCCACTGGATCCGTACACGTCCACCTGAATGACAAAGTAATTACTCATTTCGTGACCAAACAGGAGGTCTTGAGTTTGTTTTACCCGAGGTTTGTTTCAATGGACAAATGTCTTTACAATTCTACCATTTGTGTCGGTAGGAAGATGTCAGCTGGCGGCAGAGGCCTAGAGAGAGGCGCCCATCCTCCGTTTCTCGTGGATAAGCGAGTGGTCCTTTCTGCCACCCGTGACCGCATTTCCCAGGGACAGTGCTTGACCGTCTCCTTCCCTCCCCGATGCTAAGGTGCTTTCAGTCTTAACCAGGCCTCAGACCAGAGATGTGCTGTACTTGACGGAAAGCGTGTGATGACCTTCACCCCTCTAAACAGCGCTCAGGGTTGTCGAGTGAAATCTGGGAACGTGGCTCCTTGTTTGTACCCCAGAGGTTTTCTGTAGTGCACTTTCAGCTTAAACTTATTTAAATACTGAGTTATCTAACTCATTTCTTTATGGTCATTGCGGTAATTAGACACAAAAAGAAAGAAAAAGTAATTTAAGAAATTACTAGGATTTAAAAATCCTAGTACTCAGATACAGCTATTGGTTCCACCCCCTTTTCTTTATTCTGTTTTTAAAAATTGTAAAAGTAGCACATCCTGTTCATGTGACACAAATAGTATTCAGTTATAGTAGGAAAAGCTTATAATCTTTCCTTTCCCAAGTTACCGAAGTAACCAACAGTGGCGGTTTGGTACGGGTCCTTGGCATCTCCCTCTGTACTTAAAGACACACAAACAAATAGATGGTTTTAGATTGTTTTGGTCTCCACTTTGTCAGTTTATGTTGTTGATTAGATTCCACGTGTATGTGAAATCACATGGTACTTGTCTTTCTTTGACTGGCTTATTTCATGTAGCGTAATACTCTCCAGGTCCATCCATGCTGTCTCAAAGGTAAGATTTCCTTCTTTTTTTGTACAGCTGAGGAGATTTTTTAAAAAAGAAGTTGAACCATACTATATGAATTGCTCGATAATCTTATATTTTAGTACTATTGCAGTTAAACTTGCATATATAAATATATATACATACGTATATTATCAAATCAGTCTTTTTCAATTTTTTATTGTATGAGTATGCACAATTTTTGTAGTGGTTTAAAATAGCAAGTGCTGTCTCACAGTCGCTGAGCATGAGGAATCTGGGAGCAGCTCTTGGGGTCGGCCCGGCTCAGGGCTGCAGGGGAGGTGTTGGCTGGGCTGGGGGCCTGCTCCCAAAGCAGCTCACTCACCTGGCTGCTGCTGGAGCCTCTGGTCCTTGCTGGCTGTTAGAGAAGGACCCAGTCTTCCCGTGTTGACCTTTGCACAGGGCTACTTCAGTGACCTCACACATGGCTGCCGGCTTTCCTGCAGGTGGGTGATCCAGTAGAGAACAAGGTGGGAGATTCAGTGATCAGGCTACAGAATTTTCACAGCATCACTTCTGTGGCATCACTAGGAGTCTCTGAGTTGTTCCTCCCTTTTTGCCAACACAGAAAGGGGCTAAAAGTATCCATATCTGCGCAGGCTGGCACTTTTACTTACAGATGACCACAATTAGGATTCCTCATTTAACATTTTAATGGAAATGGTCGTATTACTTTTCTGGTTGATTGTAGCAATTCCTTTATTGGCAAGTAAAGGATGGGAGACCTTTCCTTACTTGTAACCATTATAACTCTTTAGAGTGCGTCTGTGTATGCATACGCTTTGTAGATATATGTGGTATATATAGGTACAGGGGACATGTCCTCCCTCTTTTCTTGTTTTAACAAGAAGTGAACTATTTTATATGTATATGTAGTTTTCCAGCTTGGTTTTAAATTTTGTTCATCAGTATAAGTATATTGTAAATGCATTTCCCTGATGACATATTTTCATTTCCCTAATTAATCTTAACGGCTGAGTATCATACCCATTCATATATGTATCATCACTTACTTAATGAATCAGCTTTCGTTATTAATGTAAGTTGGCCCCCATTTTCTCTGTTATCTCACACAGTACAGCAGGGAGTAGTCTAAAGTGTATACTCGGAGTACTGACATGATTCCTTTTGCACCTTGTTTTACACTAGAACGCTTGGGCACCGGCTGAACTAAATAGGTCATAAGACTTCTTTCCGGAGTCTCCCTCCCTCCTTCCCTTGTTCAGCAGGGCTGAGCCATGAGGGGTCTACAGTATAGATGTCGGACTTTAGCTTTCTCTGCTGCCAGTTCACGATTCAGGTTGTTCTTTTTTCCAAACGCCTTTACCATGGCTTATTTGTTTTCAAATTACAAAATGCTGTTGCTGTTGTCTCCTCTCCAAATGACCCCATATTTGAGACAATGCCTCATATCCATCTGTGGGTCCAACCCTGCCCATCTCTGGTTCCAAGGTGGAAACCCTACCAGCAAGCACCATGACAGACTTTGACCAGCTGAACAGGAGACAAGTAAGAACGTCTGCATGGCACCAGTCATTATGAGGAGACCAAGGGTTTAGATCATGTCTTCCCATCTTTACAGACAGAATATGTATGAGGCAAAGGGCAAGGTTGCATACTGTAGCAATAATCACAAGTAGTAAGGATGCAAACTGGAATTTCTTAATTTTTGTAGAAAATTCATAACCTAATGAAGATAGATGGAATTTGTATAACAGGGTTGGTTAGATTAAAAGCAGAGTTTTTTGTGGGGCCAGTAGGTAGCTCAGAGCCAGGCCCTAACTACATACATAGCTGATGTACTTTCCCATGTTGAGGGTGAAAGTGTGAGATCCTGGGTGCTTTTCTATAACATCATCACTGATGTTGTACTTTCCCATGTCGAGGTGAAAGTGTGAGATCCTGGGTGCTTTTCTATAACATCATCACTGATGCTGTACTTTCCCATGTCAAGGTGAATGTGTGAGATCCTGGGTGCTTTTCTATAACATCATCACTGATGTTGTACTTTCCCATGTCGAGGTGAAAGTGTGAGATCCTGGGTGCTTTTCTATAACATCATCACTGATGTTGTACTTTCCCATGTCGAGGTGAATGTGTGAGATCCTGGGTGCTTTTCTATAATAACATCAATGATGTTGTACTTTCCCATGTTTAGGGTGAAAGTGTGAGATCCTGGGTGTTCTCTATAATATTGTCAACGTACTGTTACATGATTAGATGGCTCTTCAGTACTGTTTGAGTGTGTTCTCATCGTAGAACTATTTCCTTTACACTGAAGACCACAAATTCTAAAACTGAATTCAATTGATCAGTATCTTTGGCTAATGAACATTTTGTCACATATCTTGTGATATTGGAATCATTGCTACCTCATTACTAGTGTGTCTTGAGCTACAATTCATTGTAAATTACTTACAACCAATGGACAGCCAGGAAGACCAGCCATTTAGTGCAGAGAGATGTCTCAGGTGCTTCCGAAGAGTTAGGAGCTGTTGTGTGTTTGTATAGATTAACCAAATGATGCTGTTTAAGACAGACTTGTTCTCAGAATTAGTGAAGGCTTTAGGCAGGAACTTGGTGCTGATGGCAAATTCACAAGTGGGTGTAAATGCAGTTCAGCTATTAAAATCTAAAGCCATAGAAGCAAGGAAATTCAGGCAGAGGAGGAAATGGGCAGGCAGTACAGCACTTTCTCCAGCCAGGAGGCACAGTGAGGTGTACTGAGCCACTGGAGACACCCTGGGGAATGAGGCATCGAGGGCCTCTCTCATGGTCATCATCCCCAGCTTGCAGATTTCAGAGCATTGATGGATTTGGATATTCCTTATAAAGTACCATTGTTTGGGAGGTGATCAGAAAGGAAAGAAAGGTGTGTTTTCCTTTGTTGTCAGCACTAGTGTAGGGATGGAGATATGAGGTGGTTTCACATTGCATGAGGAGTTTTGAGTTGCTAATCGGAAACATTGATGTCTTGGCTGTACATTCCTGCAGGATTTCACTCAGTCATGGTCCCTGCGCACAGACCTCAGTTCAGGCAAAGCCGCTGGACAAACAGAGACTCCGTGTGCCCCAGCGTGCTCTGCTCAGTTTGGATGTACAGAGTTTGATTTCTTATCAACATGAGAGCTATTTGTAACAATGGAAAATTGTTTTCCATTTCCACTTCTCTCAGCTATGGTAAAATAAAATCTCTGTTTGGCTTGTGTGTGAGTGGGCGGTTGGTGGTGAATAGAAAAACTCAGAAATGACCTAGTAATACCCAGCTTGCATGTATTTTGTGGTTTCAAAAAAACTTGGTTTTAAATATGCATTTAAAAACTGTCTTAATCTTGTTATGCTTTAAAGATTATCTAGTAAATACGATATCTTACTTGAAGAGCAGAGTTATATTAGCAATGGGCAACCTGGAAGGTTTCCATTGCCCCAAAACACAAGAACATGTTTGTGTACACGAAATCGTGGGTGTGCACACATGCATGCGTTGGAGCAGTATTCAGAGATATGGAAAGCACCCTAACTACACTCTGGAGAAATAAAATTCTAAGTGTCTTTTCTGTAAGATGTAAAATTTCGTCTTACAAATTTGGGCATTCCACATTTAGATTGGAGATTAATCAGGATAAGAGGAAGTCGAGCACAGGGCAAAAGGTGGCTGACATCACAAACAGTGATCTAGGAATGTTGTTGATGTCATGTGAATGAGCACGTCTTCAGTAAGCCCAGGAGCCTCTCCCAGCCACCACCCTGATATAAACAGCAGGGGGCTGTTACATTTAAGGTCTCAAAAAGGACTCCACCCCTATCATCTACCCTAAGAAAAAGGTTTATAATAATACATATATTGACTTCTGCTTTCTAGTCAATAACAAGATTTATTGTCCCACTCTTCAGTCAATTTTAACTTCTTTGGGTCAACAAATCTTGATATTGATCTCAACAGAAGTCAATACCTGCTTATTACTTACCTCCACATTTAGACGCCTACCGACAACTCTTATGGGCATTTCTTGACAGGCAAAGTGAATACTTGCTGTCTCCTGTCTGTAGGAGATACATCTCGGTGGGCTTCATATATAATGTCACTCTCACAAGCTGAAGTTCAGATCTAGTTATAAAACTAAATGAGGAAAAAAGATAGATGGGTTCCGATATGTGGATTTATAAACTAGACAGAGGTTTAGTATTCCCTTATCATTTCCCAAATAATAAAATCCCGATCTTTTAATTATTTTCTAGTCATTTCCTACACTGAAGATAATTAGACAATGTGATATTTTTTATTCACCCGAGAAAGAACACAAAAAAATATTTTTAAGACTGAAAACCTTCATGTGATGGTATAGAAAGGCTACAAATGCAGACTATTTACATGGTTCAACAGCAGGAAAGCCAGACCACCAGCACATTCTTTCAAAGCCCTGAACGTCCGCTGTGCTCTGACGTCTAAACGCCGAGATGTTCGAGATGTGTGGCTTATACCCTGACAAAGATATGCCAGGTTAGACAACTATGTAGCTTTCGGAAAGGGACCTTTGTTTGCTTGTGTGCTTGGCAACAGGAAAGAAATGAAGATCAAGGAGGCAGCTTGGCCTAGACTTTTAATGAATGTGAGACAAGTTCTACCAAAGGCAGTGATTAAACCATCCCCCGAAGCGGTTTGTTCTGCCTGCGAAATACCGCCCTGGTTCCCTAAGACGTCTAGGTGTAAGGCAGCAGCATCAGACATCTTGCTAACCTCACCTGCTGAAATATGAAAAAGGGAAGAAAAACACCAATGCATACAAACCCAGGGGCAGAAAAAGCAAACTACACTCAAGGCTATAAGGAATTAATTTTTCAAATTCAATAAATAAACCTCCATTGCATACATATGCTGAAATGCTGAGAATTAAAATCCAGGAATACTCACCTTTCGTTCTGCCCTTATCTAGATTGGCTCACACACATCATGAAATCCATGTTTAAAATCTGTGTCTTACTGCAGGCAAAATGCCAATAAATAACAAAAGAAGGGAGGAAAGAAAAAGGTGGGGCCAGGTAGCACAGGTCACTCTCTGCCCGGCCAGCGTGTGGCGCACACCCCTTCTGTTTCCTGTTCCACATCACGTAACTGAACCAAATGCGAAGACACTGAGAATGGAACACGAGCGGAGAGAACACTGAAATACTTAAACGCGTGTTAATTCAGAATACACATAAACTTTCAGAACAATATAAAGCCTTGAAAGTATGTGAAAGCATGTCCTTTCTCCGCCACCAGCTTGTTAACCGGTTTTTATAAGCATTGTCTAAAATTGTTCATTTTTAAAAATTACGCCGCAAATTTCACATTGTGCTTCTTGAACAAACTCATTAGCTTCTCCTACAAGTCTGAGTTTCTATTTGCTAAATTACCCACTCACAAGGGAAAAATGCAGCAGGGAAAATAATAAAACCTTGTTTTACCTACTCCAAACTCCTTTTGAAAATGTAACTTAGTCACTTAGTTTGTGAGTTTAGACACAACTGCGAAGTCCTCTTGCAGGGCCGTTTCTCAGTTCTTTGCCTCCTCACCTCCTGGAAATCAGGACAAGCGGGGCGTGTGCCCTCCCCTCCACTGCGAGGCGGGCATGAAGAGCACTGTGTGAGCAGGCATTATGATATGACGTTTTTAAGGCTAATGTCAGGGATTTAGGAAAGATGGAGAAGAGAAATGATTTCTCAGACTCAGCACTGCTGATATTTGGGGTGGATAATTCTGTGTTGGGGCTGTGTTATAACAGCCATCAGCTGTTATACTGTGCAGTATAGGATATTTAGGGGAATCCCTGGCCTCTGCCCCACAAGATGCTAGTAGGACCCCCTACTCAGTGTGACAACCAAAAAATGTCTCCAGACATTGAGAGATATCTCATAGGGGACAGAATTGTCCTATCAAGATAGACTATTGTAGGTAAAACATCAAGAAATATTGCAAACTCATCTATTCCTGTACTAATGGCAGACTGGCCAGACTGGTGGCCTTTGTGGCTTACTGCAGAAATAAGACAATCGTCAAAGCACCCCAGCCGAAGTGGTTCACTCCGCTGGTGAGCCGAGTCCTCGCGGCACGATGCCTCCAGGTGTCCCGCAGAGCCATCCGCTGTCTGCTACCTGAACATACAGAATGGCAGCCCTCACCAGCCAAGTCTGCGAGTCCAGGGAGAGAGTAGAGCTGCAGGAGTTCAGAGGTGGAGGAACCGTGGAAAGCATAATGCAGACACCGCTCTTGACACAGGACGCGTTGTCTGGCAAGGACACGTGACTCGCCGGCACACAGCGCCGCTCAGTGGCAGAGAGGAGAATCTACATCTTTGAACTCTGTCCAGTTCCAGACTCCTTACGCCAAACTGTCTGTTTATGATGGTAGATTATGTTACACAGGAAACTTTATTGCTCCATTTGTATATATGAATTTGAAGGATGGTCGATGGTACAGATAAAATTTGCTTCAAATTTGTCAGCACAAGACGTGGCTCTGTTCATCATCTTTGATGACAGCTTTCTAGACTGGATCTTATGTTTGTGCTGGTATGTTCAACTCAAATGTGTTTCCAAGTGCCATGTTGCTTTCTTTTGGAAGATGTCACGGCATAAATAATAAAATATTATTAGATACTTCACTTAAATATCTCTTTATCTTCTACAACTTATTCTCTTCCCAAATCTCCCTCCAGATTTCCCTAACTCTAAGATTCTCTCAGTTTAAGAACTCACATTGTTCTTTACCTGTTTATTTTTATTTTTCATTTTTTTCTAATAATTTTTAGATCCTATTGATTCCTTTTCTTAAAAATTTTTTGAAAAACAATTCTTTCTTTTCATATCCTTTGCCCTCACACTGTAGAAGTCCCTATCTGTATATTTGTTGACTAATAAGCTACACCAAATTCATTTTGCCATATTTAGTCTTTTTTCCATCTACTACCCAACACAACTTGCCTACAAACACTGAGTATTCTTCCTACAATTATTTCATGTCATGAATATACCAATAAATATTGACTGGACATGTCCTGGGTGAAAGCAATATTCTCGGCACAATTGCTATGTGGAGTGGTGCGGTGAGCACTGGGGAGAAGGGGATTGGTGGCAAGGGAAGTTTTAGGTAGGGCCTTACCTTTAGAGTTTATATTTCATTTGAAATGCACATTGCAGTAAACCACCAGGCCTAATGCACAGCACACATACATGCAAACAGGTACGTGCAGAAACTTGACAATGTCCATTTCCAGCTCCTGAGATGATTTATCCTGTCAATTCCAGTTTAAAGGTAAACACTAATGATAGCTTGAAAAGACCTTAAAAGTCCATTTGTGATCATCTCAGCACTGTTCTTTCTCCCACGTGCTTGTTACAGCAACACATTTTGCCATGGCAGCAACCTGTGCGTTGTGGCAGCAATGTCGCCATCTGCTCTCTGCAGATCAGAAGGGTGGTTGTGCACGCGCTCAGACTAGCCAGCGGGCACGCAGGCAGGGTCATGCTGAGGGACCCTTCTAGTTCTGCGAAGGACATGTTGTTTCACTGTATACTAAAGAAAACCACAACACACACACACACACACACACACACACACACACACAAATCACACCTCTATTCAGAGCCCAAATTGTCATCAGAAAGGAAAAGGTGGGGATTCATTTATCCTGTGCATTTCTGTGGCTACAGAGATCATTGCATTAATTTCATCTAGCCTTTGCTTCTCTTACCTTTTAATTGAAAGCCTCCAGAGTGTAAGAAGCACAGAGCTGGCCTGAGATTTGCGGGGACCTCATGTATGCAGTCGTGGCCCAAGATGACCACCAGAGACAGGCCAAGCGGTTTGTGGGCCCAGGAGCCCGCTGGTCACTGCTTGAGACTCCCAGGCAAGGGGCCTGGAGTCTGGGGGCAGTCTGTGCATTCTGTACCTGTTTTCTGCTTGGAAATACTTCTAGGTTTCATTTCTGGCTGTTTAATGTTTTCTATCCCCACCTTTCTGTCCCAGGGAGCACCTGCTGTCAGGACTGCTGTCAGCCTGCAGCATCAAAATGGAGCCTAGGTGACAGAAACAAAGGGCCCAGGAGCACAGGGCACTGGAGGCAGCCGAGAGGAAAACACTTGGTCACTTGTGGGTAGTGTTCAAGTAAGCATGCATCTGGCACCACTTTCGGCTCCATCATCAAAGTCGTGCTATGAAAACTGTGGGTGCAGTTGGTCAAGTCCTGTGATTGAGTGGACTCTGAGTGTGCTCTAGGTGTGCTCAGAAGATTAATTTGTGAACTCCTGACTCTGAATCTCCAAAGTTTATTCTGCCTGCGTGTTGTTTGCATAATGCACTTCTGTATAGCTACTGCGCTCCCTATAAAGGGATTATTTTCATATTCAGCACATTAAAAATCCAGCTCACCTCACAGATCCCACTCTGTGTTCATGCCTGAGATAACAGGTAAACAGTATCTCATTACAAGTGTCCATGAAGCAAACATAAGAACGTGGATGTTTGGGGAGAGAATGCACCCCTACTGAAATTAATTCCCCGATGGTTTTATTAAAGTCTGCAAATTGCATTATTTTCCCATCATATTTGAAATATTGCCCTCCCTCAACGACTGCTCTAACCCATGCCATGGCATCTTCCCTGGGGTGTCTAGATGTAGTGTCTTAGATTTATGTGTGTGATCTCAGTGTGTTACAACATCACTCCTGACTAATGCATTAGTACAATACTTACAGATATTCCCAAGTGCCACTGTATTGATTAGAAGATCACCAATCTACATATGCACACCATCTGTGCTGAAGAGAGGGGGAAAAATGCAGGGTAACATTCGCCTTATTTGAAGGAAGGTTCAGAAACCACTAATAGAACGAAGAGGGAATTCTTGACTACAAGGGAAGGGATTTGGCTTTTTGAATCAAAAAGCACACATTGTGAATTTTGATAGGACCATACAGTGTAGACCTGGATTTTTTAAGACTACTATCCCTCTGAATTGATTGCAGTAGGTCTGAGCCCAGGTCACAGCATGCAAACAGCTCGTTTAACCATTTAGATCCTAAGAACGATGCCGGGCCAGGAGCACGGTGCCGGGGAAGGGGCAGACCTCAGCTCAGCCGCAGCCGCTGTGGAAGCTGCCTGGGTGAGCAGCTGGTTGCGTCTCCGTGGAACAGTGGCTGAGAGTGAGCCCGCAAAAGATGAATGGGGCCCTTACCTGCGGGGCCCAAGTGCTTTTAAAGGACAGCAATCTGTATCTCTTTGATTGATTGTTCAGCCTGATACTTTCCTTTATAAAGTTTATTGACTACAAGAACATAAATCAAAGAAAAACAAATCACAGTTTCAATTTGGGGGACACTGACATCCTGCCATCTCTGCAGCTACTGCTCACACCAGTCAGAGGCAGGACGGGGGATGCTAGTGACTGGGATGCATGATGGGAATGGCCACTAGGAAGGCCCTTCCCTTCCTCCTCCCAAAGCTCCTTAGATGCCTAGTGACTGACACATAGACGTGCCGGAAGTCGAGGCAGGTGCTGGAATGTGAATGGTAAAAAAAAAAAAAAAAAAATAGGAAAAGAATTTTCTTTAAACAACCAATAGGAAGTGACCCTAGGTGCCACCATTTTTTAACGCTCCCTGTTATTGATCACTCTGTCTGATACATTCGCGTGTATTTATTAAAGCGAGAACCGGGAGGACCTTGGCATGAACCGAGGGGATGGCAGGAGGCTGTAGGCAGTGTCGCTTAGCCCTGCCCCAGCCTCTGTGGGCAGCACAGCCCTGGCACCCTGGACTCTGAGGAGTTGTCTGCCAGGGTGGCGGAGCACACCCAGACCACAGCATGACCCGATGCACACACACCAGTGGCCCCATGAAGCACTGCACTGTGTCTCCCCTTAAACTCAGTGTGCAGGGGCGGGAACCCTGAGCCAGCCCTGCGCATGTGGGGTGTGGCTCGCAGGGTGTGCTGGGGCCACCAGCCCCTGGGAAGCAGCAACGGCCGCGTTCTCAGAGCTTGTTCTTTAGAAATAGCCCGACTTAAAAAATAAAGAATGATGGTATTCTTCCTTCCCTGTGCACTTTTCAAGGTTGTTCTTTTCTGTTTTCTGCGTTTTAGTCAGCTGAAAATTGCTCATGGGAGCCGTGGGTCTCAGCCTTCCTGACGCCGCGGCCCTGTAACACAGCTCCTCGTGTGCTGACCCCAACCATAAAGTTATTTCCGTTGCTACTTCATAACTGTAATTTTGCTGCTGGTAGGTCTTAGGTGACCCCTGTGAAAGGGTCGTTCGACCCCCAAAGGGGTCGCGACCCACAGGTTGAGAACCGCTGCACTAGAGGGTTTGGGGTGGTGGTATCCTTGGATTCCAAGGGCCTGTCTCCAAATACATTTTCTGTATTCGTGGAAAGTCAGTTGGAGGAGGGTAAGGGGGAGAAATAAACCAATCCTCTCCAGGTGGGTGTCTGTGAGAATGTGCACCTGCCACTCCAGGCAGCAGTAGTCAGGGTAGATAACCGAGCCTCAGAAAGTAGTGCTAGCCACGCTCATGGCCGCAGACATCCAGGGAGCAGTTTGCTGCTAGAAAGAGGGTAACACACACCATTGCTTCTTCTCCAAGGGAACTCGGGGCCCTCACAAAGCCCTCCCAAGAGCAGATAACGCTTTGCAGTGACCACTGCTGGCAGAGCCACGGATGAGGCCTCATTGAAGCGACAGGGTCTGCCTGTGCACATGAGCATCTCTGAGTTATCCCCGTTAAGGGACAGGATGCAGCAGGGTGGGCCCGTTTGGATGCGGGCCAGTCTGGGGTGCTGCACAGAGCAAGGCCAAAGGCTGAGTGCCTCCAGCTGCCCTGCGCGGTACCCGACTGCCGATCAATGATGCACAGCCCTGGGCAGCCTGCTGCTTCCTAATGGTGTTTGAGACCGTTCGGGGTCCTAAAACAACAAGCTTGTTTTGGAACAAAGCCAACAATTTATCTTCATTTGTTGGTGTTTACTCTTTCAGGGAAAAAAAGAAAAAAAACCACATTGCGGGATGGGAATAAGAAACACCAGACACTAAACTGTGAATGCGGGAGGTCCACTGTGGTCAGTAGGCAGGAAGTCTAGGCGCCTGGTATGCAAAGCAACGCTAGAGAAGACATTTCTGGAGCGTCAAGAGGAGGGGGGAAATGGAGAAATGTGTAGCACATTATATTTTAAAGATGAGATCACAGCAAGAAACCTTAAAAATGTATAGAATGTATCTCAGAACGCTCTGCCAATGAGAATGGCTTCATTAGCACACTCACCACAGTCACCTGCTGATCTCCATATGCTCAGGGAACTGTGCAGAGATTGAGAAGAGGTGAAAATGGGGATAGGCTGAGATTTTTTATTTGGTACTTTATTCACTCATTTAATAAACATTGGTCAACTGCCTTCTGCATGCCTTTTTATGTCCCTGTAAACATTGGAATTATCTTGTCAACTTCAACAAAACAATGTCCTGCAACTTTAATTGGGTTTTCAGAGAACTTATTGATCAAATACAGAATTGCTGTCTTTAAAACATTTAGCTGTCCAACTCATGAATAAGACTTACCGTTCATCTATTTTTCACTCTTTCTCGGTAGTTTTTCTGTGGAGAGGTCTGGCACATCAGTTAGTAGATTGATTCACATATTTCTGACTTCTTATACTTCTGAAAATTGTATTATTTAAATTATTTTTTAATTTTCTGATAGTTTGTTGCGAAGCATGTAGGTATACAACTTTTGTGTATTAGCCCATTACCTTGACCTTGCTAAATTCAATTCTTATAATTTGCAAATTCTTTTGGATCTTCTTCATTCCCAATCATGTCCTCTGGGAGCAAAGGAATTTCATTTCTTCTTTTCCAAATCTAATGTTTCGTTGTATTTTCTTGCCTTATTTCACTGGCTAGGATCCAGATTGATAGTAAATAGATAAGGTGATATTTAGCATCCTTATCTATGATTATTGGGAACTTTTCCCAATAATTCATCAAGTGTGATGTTTTCTATAGATACTATTTATTAGATTAAGAGACCATTGTGTTTCTAATTTATAACTTTTAAAAACATAGATATTCACTTCTACCAAGTGCTTTATTTTTAACATCTGTTAAGATGTTCATGATTGTTCTTTCTTTCCTCTTAAGGTGAGTTATGCCTATGGGTTTTAATATTAATCCACACTCACATCCCTGGTTAAGATGAATGATCTTTTTTATTTATTTCTGGATTCAATTAGCTAATAATTTGCTTAGGAATCTTTTTTTTTTTTTTTTATCCTCACCCGAGGACATTTTTGCATTTATCTTCAGATAGAGCAGGAGGGAGAGAGGAAGAGAGAGAGAAACATCGATGTGAGAGAGACACATCGAGTGGTTGCCACCCACATGACCCCAACCAGGGCCAGGGACAAACTGCAACCCAGGTACGTGCCCTTAGCAGGAACCAAAACCGGGACTCTCTGGTCCACGGGCCGACACTCCAACCACTGAGCCAAACTGGCCAGGGCAGGAATCTTTTTCTGACCTGCACTGCCACTGCGGCCTGCGTGGGTGCCTGTGCTGGCCTCTCTGACCCCTAGGTATGCCTGCATGTTTTCCCTGAGGACTTAGCTCAGGCCACGCTGAGGGGAGCGTCCTGTCCTCAGGACTGAATGAAAAGGCCACACCATGGCTTCGGTACAAGCTGGAGCTGCGTCGACGGTGACATGAGTTGCCTTCCTCCGGAGCTCACTGCAGACACCTCTGTGAGAGGGAAAAGTGAAGGAATATTGGAAAAAGTGAGAAGAGGCTTCCTGTGCACGGTGGAATGCTGGCAGGCTGTCAGTTCTCAGAAAACCACGCAGTGAAAGGGCTTGTGTGGAAAACTGGGTATTTTTAGCTAGTTTCTGTGTGGTGTGAGATGTAGTTCAGTGTCTCTCTTCTGCACGGCTGCTCAGTGCTGCTGGCACCACTGATGCGCATTCATCTCTGGGCTCTTCTTTCTGCTCCCTTGGTCTGTATGTCTTTTTTTTAAAAAAATTAATTTATTTTTGTCACAGATGTTTCTCTTTTTTCCCCCACTGACACCCTCCTCCTGTTCCCGCCCCCTCCCCCCAGCATTGTTGTCTATGTCCATTGGTTATGCTTATATGCATAACTTCTTTGGTTTATCTCTTCCCTCCATCACGCCCTCCTCCTCTGAAGTGTGTCAGTTGTAACTCTACTTATATGTCTCTGGGTCTGTTTTGTTTGTCACCTTATTTTGTTCATTATATTCCACAAATTAGTAAGATCATGTGATACTTGTCTTTCTCTGACTGGCTTATTTTGCTCAGCATAATACGCTCCAGGTCCCTCCATGTTGTCTCAAAGAATAAGACATCTTTCTTTCTAACAGCTGCATAGTATTCCATTGTGTAAATGTACCACAGCTTTTTTATCCACTCGTCTACTGATGGACACTTGGGCTGTTTCCAGATCTTAGCAATTGTAAATAGTGCTGCTATGAACATAGGGGTGCATATATTCTTTCTGATTGATGTTTCAGACTTCTTAGGATATATTCCTAGAAGTGGGATCACTGGATCAAATGGCAGTTCCATTTTAAATTTTTTGACGAAACATCATATTGTTTTCCATAGTGGCTGCACCAGTCTGCATTCCCACCAGCAGTTTACTAGAGTCCCCTTTTCTCCACACCCTCGCCAGCACTTGATGTTTGATGATTTGTTGATGGCGGCCATTCTGACAGGTGTGAGGTGATACCTTATAGTCGTTTTAATTTGCATTTCTCTGATGATTAGTGATGTTGAGCATTTTTTGTTATGTCTCTTGGCCATTTGTATGACCTGTTTGGAGAAGTGTCTATTTAGATCCTTTGCCCATTTTTTAATTGGATTCTTTGTCTTACTTTTGTTGAGTTGGATGAGTAGTCTATTTTGGACATTAATCCCTTATCTGATGTATCATTGGCAATTATGGTCACTCATATATTGGGTTCCCTTTCCATTTTGACGCTTGTTTCTTTTGCTGTGCAGAAGCTTAAATTTGATGTAGTCCCATGTATTAATTTTTTCCTTTGTTTCTCTTGCCTTAGGTGTCGTATCAGTGAAAATTCTGCTGCGTGTGATGTCTGAAATTTTGTTGCCTACATTTTCTTCTAGGATTTTTATGGATTCACTAGTTAACATTTAAGTCTTTTATCCATTTTGAGTTTATTCTTGTGTATGGTTATAGATTGGTGGTCTAGTTTCATTTTTTTACATGTAGCTGTCCAATTTTCCCAACACCATTTATTGAAGAGGCCGTCTTTACTCCATTGTATGCTCTTGCCATCTTTGTCAAATATTAACTGAGCATACTGTCTTGGGTCAACTTCTGGGTTCTCTGTTCTGTTCCATTGATCTATATGCCTGTTCTTGTGCCAGTACCAGGCTGTTTTGATTACAATGGCTTTGTAGTATAACCTGATATCTGGTATTGTGATCCCTCCTACTTTGTTCTTCTTTTTCAAGATTGCTGTGGCTATTCGGGGTCTTTTTTGGTTCCACATAAACTTTTGGAGTGTTTGTTCTAGTTCTGTGAAAGATGTCGTTGGTATTTTTATGGGGATTGCATTGAATCTATAGATTGCTTTGGGTAGTATGGATGTGAACAAGGTATATGCTTTCACTTTTTTATATCTTCCTCTATTTCTTTTTGCAATGTCCTGTAGCTTTCTGTGAGCAGGTCCTTTACTTCCTTGGTTAAGTTTATTGTTAGGTATCTTAATTTTTTTGTTGCAATGGTAAATGGGATTTTTTTTTTAGTTGCTCTTTCTGTGTGGTCATTATTGGTGTATAAAAATGCCAGTGATTTCTGGATGTTGATTTTGTATCCTGCTACTTCGCCAAATTCATTTATTAAATCTAGTAGTTTTTTGATGGAGTCTTTAGAGTTTTCTATGTATGATATCATGTCATCTGCTAATAATGACAGTTTCACCTCTTCCTTTCCAATTTGGATCCCCTTTATTTTTCTTCTTGTCTGATTGCTGTGGCTAAGACTTCCAGTACTATGTTAAATAAGAGTGGTGAAAGTGGGCATCCCTGTCTTGTTCCCGTTCTTAAGGGAAATGCTTTTAGTTTTTGCCCATTGAGTATGATGTTGGCTGTAGATTTGTCATAAAACCTATGTTTTTATTATGTTGAGGTATGAGCCTTCTGTTCCCACTTTGCTGAGAGTTTTTATCAAAAGTGGATGCTGGATTTTGTCAGTCTTTTTTAGTGTCTATCGATATGATCACATTATTTTTATCTTTCATTTTATTTATGTGGTGTATCACATTTATTGATTTACAAATATTGTACCAGCCTTGCATCCCTGGAATAAATACCACTTGGTCATGGTGTATAATTTTAAAAAATATATTGCTAGATTCAATTTGCTAAGATTTTGTTGAGGATTTTGGCATCTATGTTCATCAGAGATATTGGCCTGTAATTTTCTGTCTTTGTAGTGTCTTTATCTGGTTTTGGGATTAGGATTATGCTGGCCTCATAAAAAGAGCTTGGAAGTCTTCCTTCCGCTTGAATTATTTGGATTAGTTTGAGGAGAACAGGTGATAGTTCCTCTTTGACTGTTTGGTAAAACTCCCCTGTGTAGCTGTCTAGACCAAAGCTTTTGTTTGCTGGGACTTTATTGATTACTTCTTCTCTTTCCATAATTGTTAGGCTTTCTGACTCCTCCCAGTTGAGTTTTGGAATAGTATATGATTCTAATAATTTGTCCATTTTGCCTAGGTTGTTGAATTTGTTGCCATATAATTGTTCATAATATTTTCTTACAATCCTTTGTATTTCTGTGGTGTCCATTGTTACTTCACCTCTTTCATTTCTGATTGTATTAATTTGGGGTCTCTTTGTTTCTTGGTGAATCTGGCTAAAGGTTGATCAATCTTGTTTATCTTTCCAAAGAATCAGCTCTTGATTTCATTGATCTTTTGTGTTTTTTATTAGTCTCTGTGTCATTTATTTCTGCTCTGATTTTTATTATTTCCTTCCTTCTACTAACTCTGGGTTTTTCTTTTTGTTCTCTTTCTAAATCTTTAAGTTGTTGGGTTAAATAGTTTATTAGAAATTTTTCTTCTTTCTTGAGGTAGGCCTGTATTGCTATGAACTTCCCTCTCAGGACTGCTTTTGCTGTGTTCCATAGATTTTGTATTGTTGTGTGTTCATTTTCATTAGTTTTTTTATTTCCTTCTTGATCTCATTGGTAACCCATTCATTGTTTAATAACATGCTATTTAGCCTCTATGTGTATGAATGTTTTTGAGTGTTTTTATTGTAATTGATTTCTAGTTTCATGCCATTGTGATCTGAGAAGATGCTTGATATGATTTCAATCTTCTTGAATTTGTCGAGACTTACTTTGTGTCCTTACATGTGGTCTGTCTTCGAGAATGTCCCATGTACAGTTGAGAAAAATGTATATTCTGCAGCTTTGGGGTGAAATGTTCTGCAAACATCAATTAAAACCAATTGATCCAATTCATCATTTAAGGACTCTGTTTCCTTGTTAATTTTTTGTCTAGAAGATCTGTCCAGTAGTGTCAGTGGGGTGTTAATGTCACCCACTATGATTGTATTGCTGTTGATCTCTCCCTTGAAGTCCTCCTGAAGTTTTTAAATATATTTTGGTGCTCTTATATTTGGTGCATATGTGTTTACCAGGGTTATATCCTCTTGTTGGATTAATCCCTTTAATATTATGTAGTGACCTTCTTATCTCTTATTATGGCCCTCGTTTTGAAGTCTATCTTATCAGATATGAGTATTGCTACACCAGCTTTTTTTTTTTTTTTTTTTTTTCATTTCTATTTGCCTGGAAATTTTTTTTCCATCCCTTCACTTTCATCTTGTGTGAGTCTTTTGCTGTAAGGTGAGTCTCTTGTAGACAGCATATATATGGGTCGTGTTTTCCTATCCAATCAGCTACCCTATGTCTTTTGATTGAAGCATTTAAGCCATTTACATTTAAGGTTATTATTGATAGATACTTATTCGTTGCCATTTTAATTTTATGCCTGTGTTCTTCTCTCCCTCTCTATTTCTTCTTCTTCTTACAACAGTCCCTTTAGCATTTCTCGCAGTGCTGGTTTGGTGGTGGTAAATTCCTTTAGCTTTTTTTGTTTGTTTGTTTTTGGTCTGTGAAGCTCTTTATTTCACCTTCAATTTTGAATGATAGCCTTGCTGGATAGAGTAGTCTTGGATTCAGACCCTTGCCTTTTATTACCTTGTATATTTCATGCCACTTCCTTCTGGCCTGCAGTGTTTCTATTGAGAAATCAGCTGACAGGCTAATGGGAGCTCCCTTGTAGGTAACTCTCTGTCTCTCTCTTGCTTCCTTTAAGATTCTTTCTTTGTCTTTAATGTTTGCCATTTTAATTATGATGTGTCTAGCTGGGGGTCTTTTTGGGTTCATCTTGCTTGGGACTCTCTGTGTTTCCTAGACTTGTGTGACTTTTTCCTTCACCAAATTAGGGAATTTTTCTGCCATTATTTCTTCAAACAGGTTCTCTACCTCTTTCTCCGATTCTTCTCCTTCTGGTACACCTACGATGCAAATGTTGTTACATTTTGTATTGTCCCAAAGCTCCCTTAAACTCTCCTCCTGCTTTTTCTTGTTCCCCATTTGCTGCTCTGTTTGGATGTTTTTTTCTACCTTGTCTTCTAATTCACTGATTTGGTCTTCGGCTTCTTCTACTCTACTGTTGAATCCTTCTAAGGTATTTTTCATATCAGCTATGTCATTCTTTATTTCCTCTTGATTTTTATTCATAGCTTCTACCTCTTTTTTTTATGCTGTTGTAGTTCCCACTGAGCTCGTTATAATTCTCATTAAGTTGCTTGTAGTTCTCACTAAATTATTTGAGCACCCTTAAAATCATTGCTTTGAATTCTTTATCTGACAAATTGCTTGCTTCCATTTTATGTAGTTCCTTTTCTGGTGATTCTTCCTTTTCTTTCATTTTGGTGTTGTTTCTTTGTTTCACCATTTTATCAGTCTGGTAGTTCTAGGCCTGGTGAGGAATGTTGGGATGTGTAGGCAGGTCAGTGTGAATCAAATAAGGTTGCTGTGCCTCCCAGACTGTCTTGGTGTGTGGTGCCTCTTGCCTGCTGTGGGTCCTGGAGAATTGACAACTGGCGGCTGGTATTGGTCTGTCGTGGTAGGCACTGCTGGGGTACGTGTGTCCATCTGTTGCTTTGCTGGGGTGCGTGGGTCCTGCTGGTGCGCTGCTTGGGTGCTCTGCTGCATGATGGGGCTCAGCTCCTGATCAGTCGCTGCTGAAGCTTCTGGAGGCGAGTGTCAGCTCCCAGTGTGCACTGCTACTGCTGCTGCTGTTGCCAGGGGGTGCTCTCAGCTCCCAATCCTCTGCTGCTGTTGGGGGCTACCGATGCTCAGCTCCTGGGACTTTGCTGCTGCTGGGGTAGGGGCTCCACTTCAAATCTGCTGCTGTAGTTGTCAGGGGTGGGTCTTGGCTGCCAGAGCCTCGCAGCTGCTGGGGCTGGGGCACTGCTCCTGATCAGCCTCTGCTGATGCTGCTGGGGATGGGTCTCAGCTGCCAATCTGCACTGCTGCTGCCTGGGGATGGATGTCCACTCCTGAGCCTCAGCTGCTGGGGGTGTGTCTGGCTCCCAAGGTTCAGCTGCTGTTGGGGTTGGGGTTCCACTCCCGCCCAGGCACTGCTGCTGCTGTGGGGGATGGAGTTCAGCTCCCAGCTGGTTGTGGCTTCCACAGCAGGCACCTTGACAGCGCCACTACTATGCACCAGTCCATGTTGACACAGTGGGGTCCACTGGTGGGATGGTACAAGGCGCACTGGGGGACTTAGGTCACTTGACCCTAGCTGCTCCCCACTGCCTCCTCCCAGAGAAGACCAGAGATCTTCCAAGATGGCAGGACCTCCCGCCCGAGCAAGGAGAAGCACCCTGACAAGCTGCTTACAGTGGTAGCTGGCCGCTCCCTGTCCACAGCTCTGGAACCCTCTGCCCCAATTTCTGCATTGCTTGAGGTTGCTCGTCCACACTCACGTTCCAAGGAATCTTTTGCAGTATGTTAGTAGAGAGATTAGTCTCCATTTTTCTTTCTTGTAATATCACTAGATTTTATTATCAATATTATCTGGTTTTGTAAAATGATCTGCCCAGTATTTTCTGTTTTCTGGAGGAGTTTGTGTTAGACTGTGTTGTTTTCTATTATTTTAAAATCTGACTTCTGTTGTCCCAGCCCTGAGCACACACACGTAGTAGATGTGGTATGGTTATGGCTTCAGCGTTGAAATGGTTGACATGTTCCTTCACCTCCTCACTCTCACCCCAGGGTTGTCTCTCTTGCTTGGTGTAAATCAATGAATGCAAATAAATCTTGGGCATAGGGAGGATTTTGTTCAATATTACACACTAGACATGTTCAAGTCATAGTACTACATTCTTTGGATTCCTTGATATTTTCAATCAATACCACATGATTTTGTATATTTTCTGTCTTGTGTTAGTTTTTACTTTCTAATGCATGCTGATCTTTTTTATTACTAGATTGAATGTTTCTTGAGAGTAGAAGCAATACCACACATTTGTTTAAATTGAAATCACCTGTCTGTCTACTCAGTGACTAACACAACCATGAATTTGGTTTTCATCTTTCACACGCATGTTTTCATATGTTAGTTATATTCGTGTCTATGGAAAAGCAATATAGAGTCTTGGTTTTCCTAATTTCAAACCTTATATAAATGGTATCACGATATGCATAACTTTCTACTAAGACAATGTTATTTTCCTCCAAATGTTATTACAGAGTACAGCCCCTGACTGCATTGGCCCACTGCCACTGCCACCGCCACCATGTTGGCCCCAACCAAAGCATATGTCCTCTCGTTTATTGCAACAGTCTCTTAACTGGTTGCCCTCTGCTTCTGCCCCTACCTCCGTAGTTTTGTTTTGTTTTTAACTTAGTGGCTTTGTGATGCTTTTGTAACTGGAATTAGATCATTTCTCAGCGCCCCCCACCCCCAAAGATTCCTTTCTATCTCATTCACAATCTAGAAGTTCTTACTCCATGACCCCTTCATTACTCTCCTTCTTGCTTACTCTACAAAAACCACATGACCTCAAACCCTCTATATTTGGCCTTTTTACTTCTTGTTCCTTTAGTCTGTTCCCCTAGATGACTGTGTGGCTTACTGGGTCAGGTGTTCCAGGTCTTTCTCAGCGAGGCCATCTTTGACCAGACTGTTTATGATTGTAAGTCTTCTCTGGCTCATGCCACTCATCCTACAGTAGCACCCCCTCTCCTTTCACCATCCTTGCCCCCGCTTTACAGAAAGTTCTAGAGTCACATGCATTTGTTGATATTTTGTTGGTTGTTGGTTGGCTGTTTGTTTGCAGAGGTTCTGTTTTGTTAATACTATATCCCAAGCACCTAAAATGATGCTTTCAATGATGATTTCTCAATAAATACTAATTATCAGGATTTTCAAAGAATGTTTTCCATAGTTGGCTTTATCTCTCTAACTTCACATTTCTGATGTACCTGAAGTATGTGCAAATTCGTTCATTCACTCTGAAGGATCATGGGTATTATTACGCTGTGACTATACCAGAATTCACTAATCTGGTTTCCTTTTGACAGACACTTAGTTTGTTTGCAAACTATGGACCACTGCACATTTTAAATCAACATCTGTTTTGTTAACCCAAAGGCAAGAATTGCAGAGGATACACGCTTCAGAATATTTTATATAGTATTTGTGCTTTAAATATATTTTCTTCAGAACCTCGCAGCAGATTTGGTTAATCTGATTTATAGGAAATGTTTATCATTTAACTAAAATGGCAAACCAGTCTTCAGTGTCACAATAAACAGTTATCAGACTTACTTTCTGTCAGAAATCTATGACTTTATTTTTCAATTCAAATAAATGTGCTTTATACTCATCTCCATGACAACCAATTCACTTTTGAATTCTATTTCTAAGCTAGATGAAAAGAAAGAAGGATAGATAAAAAGATAAAGACATGCGGCCTTGCCTTGTTTTGTCACTTGGGTGAAATAAGGCACAGCACCCTTCAGCGTTTCCTAGCCAAGCTCCCTGCTTGCCTTCCTGGGACTCTCCCTCACCGCTGTGCATTCTCACAACGTCTCTTTGGCGCCAAGAGATATTTTTAGACCTGGTCAGTCCACCATTGTAAGGCTTAGAAAGGGGAGCAGTATCCCTTTCTTTCTGAAAAGGATGATTGTGCAGGAGGGTAGGGTGATAAAAAGAATAGGCAGACCTCTCTTCTAAGAATTCCCGATTCTGAAAAGGGTACCATGGAAGTGGAGGAAGAGAACTTCTCTACCGTGTATATTTTGAGGTGCATACTTGGGTTGAAAGGCATGGTGCATCTTCAGCTCTGTTCAGTATTATTAAGTAGCTTTCCAGAACGTTCGATCCAGTTTTCACTCTGTATTTAGAGCATGAGAATCACCATGGCTCCAGCTCATCTTCTACAGTCAGATCTTTGCATTTCAGATCATCTGGTGTGTGTGTGATTTGATCACATTGTAGTTTAAATTTGTACTTCCCTCGTGAATTGTGATATTTAAGTTTCCTTTTATATGTTTATGGCCACTAGAGTTACCCATCTTGTGAACTGACAGATATTCTTTGCCAATTTCTGTTATTCGATGCCTTTACTTCTTGATTTATTGTGGTGTTTTATATGTCCTCAGAGTGAATCTTTATCTGTTAACACATGTTGCAAAATTTTTTTCAGACTGTGGCTATCTTCTTTTTTTAAAAAGAACAGATTTAGATTTACAAAAAGTTTCAAAAGATAGAAGAGTTTTGTATACCCACAGCTGGTTTCCTCTATTACACATTAATATCTTACGTTAGCATGGTACACTTGTCACGATTAATGAGCCAATATTATATATTGTTATTAAGTAAGGTCCACACTTTACTCAAATTTCCTTATTTAAGGTCCTTTCTGTGTTCCAGGACCCTACCCAGGTATCATAGCAACTTAGCCATCGTGTCTCCCTAGGCTCCTTTTGGCTCTGGCCGTTTCTGTTTTCCCTCGTTTTTGATGACCTTAATAATTTTGAGGAGTACCCATCAACTATTCTTCAACTGGAAGTCATGTGACATTTTTCTCATGGTTAAAGGTTTAGAGGAAGAAAATCACAGGTGAAAAGTGCCATTCTCATCCCATCAGGTGAAGGGTCCGTGCCATCAACAAGACTTATCGCTGGGTAGGAGCCTTTGTCGCCTGAAGGAGGGAGTGTCTGTCAGGTTTCAACATTGTGAACCAACTCACTTCTCCCTTTCCATACCATGCCCCTTGGCAGCAATTACTCTAGGTCTTCCACACTGAAGCAGTGGGAAGTCCTGCTCCACCTGCTTGAGGAAGGAACTTAGACATAAATTATTTGGAAGTCTTTTGCATGGGATATTAGTCTGTTCTCCCCTATTTATTTATTTAATCATTTATTTATGTCAGTATGGATTTGTGGGTATTTATTTCATACTTTTGATTATAACCCAATACAACTTGATTTATTGTGTTGTTTAAATTGTTCCAACATTGGCTATGACTATCTTTTTTACTTTGCTTGAGGATTTTTATTTTAAACATTTGAAAAGATTAATGTGATCCCATTTGTTAATATTTTCCTTTTTTATTTTATTATTTTGTGTCATGTTTAAGAAATCCTACCAAAAAGGTGAAGGGGAATAAGAAGGTATAGACTTCCAGTTATAAAATAATTAAGCCATGGAGATATAGAGGCACAGGGAATATAGTCAATTATATTGTAATAACTATGCATGGTGACAGATGGGTACCAGACTTAGTGTGGTGATCACATTGTAAGGTATAGAAATATTAAATTACCATCTTGTATGCCTAAAGCTAATATAATATTGCATGCCAACTCTAATAGAAATTAATTTAAAAAAGAAATTCTACCCAATCCTGTCTTCTAAATATGTAATATTTTGCAAATTACAATACAAATTAGGAAATTATTAATTTTAGCTTGAATTTTTGTGTATAATGTGAGGCAGGGATCCTTTTTTTTTTTTTTTTTTGGTTAATCCTTACTGGGAGATATTTTTCCATTGATTTTTAGATAGAGTGGGAGGGAGGGAGAGAGAGCGAGAGAGAGAGAGAGAGAGAGAGAGAGAGAAACATTGATGTGAGAGAGACACATCAATTGGTTGCCTCTCGCACGACCCCAATGGGGCCAAGGATCAAACCTACAACCCAGGTACGTGCCCTTGACTGGGAATCGAACCCATGACCCTTTGGTCTGTGGGCTGGTGCTGTAATCTGCCAGGGCCAGGAATCTTTATTTTTTGCTTATTTGACCAATTTTTCCTATATCATTTATTAACAGACTATACTTTTGTTATTTGTAATGTCACAGCAGATAAATATTAATTTTTGTATATGCATGGATCTGTTTCTGGGCTTTCTTTTGAGTTTGTCTATTTACTTATCATTGCATCAATATTATATTGTCTTAATTATTATAAAAGTGTAATAAATGTGTTTACAGTGAGCAAGGACCCAAGGACCCATACTCTGTTCTTCTTCAGAATTGTCTTAGCTAGTCTTGGTCCTTTTCTCACACAGGAATATTAGCATCAGCTTGGGAAATTCCACAGGGTTCCTTGTTAGGAAACTGATTTTAAAATATTGATTTCTTCCTTTATTTTTCTTTCTGAATGAAATCCTGGATTTCTATTTATTATTATCATTGATCATAACTATGTATAGGAATGCTCCTGAATTTTGTGTGCTGACCTTCTGTGCAGGGGTCATGATGAACTTTCATGTTGGCATAATGGTTAATGTATCCAAAATTATCTCTGTATGCCACCATATTGTTTATAAATGGTGACAGTTTGGTCTCTTCCATTCTAATACACAAGTAGTGTTATTTTTCTTATTTTGTTGCATTAACAAGGATTTCCAGTCCAACATTCAACAGTGGTGTTTCATTTCCAAATACTTGAGGATTCTAGGGGTAACTTTCTATTACTAATTTCTAAATTAATTCCATCACGATAAGAGAACGTAATCTGTATTATTTTACTCCTTTAATAATTGAGACTTATTTTTAGGCCTAGAATATGCTCTACCTTGGGAAAAAGACAGTGTACTCACCAGCTCTTGGTGCAGTAGTGTTCTATGGAAATCAGTTAGGTAGGTTAGCTGATAATGTTTTAAAATCATTTATATTTCTATTGATTTTCCTTCTTTTTGTTTTATCAATTACTGAGTGATGATGTTACTAGACTTAGTGTGGTGATGTTAGCCCTTGTTAGTGAAATTTTAATTTCAGGTATTTCTGTTTCATCCCTAGTAGCTTCATTTGGGTCTTTGTAAAATCTTTTCTTCTTCACACTATGATCACGTTTTTCCTTTAAATTTTTGAGTATCCTGATTAACATCTTTTTGGCTAATTCCATTATCTCTGTCATTTCTGATTATGCTTTTGTCAATTGATGTCTTTCCTGGTCATGGGTCAATTTTTCCTATCACTCCTCATGTCTAGTGATGTTTGGTTGTAAAGCCAACGGTGTGAACTGGGCGTTTTTGAGTGCTGGGTATTGTTTCTTTTAAGAACAGTCAAGTTACTTGGGAATCAGTTTGACCCTTTGGAGTGCTGTTTTTAGAATTTTAGGGTAGGCCTAGAGTAGGGTTTATTCTAGGCCATGTTTAGCCCTGCTAATAAGTTGTCACCTTTCTGAGCTGTCTGTCTAATGAATGTCTCATACAGTCAACGAGGTCTCCCAACCTGCCTTGAGGAGACCTGAATAATGTCCTGCTTTGTGTGAGCTGAGCTCTGGGAGTTGCTTTGTGACTCTAATTGTTCCTTTTCTAAAAGTCGAATTTGGTTTACTTCATCAAGTTTCTACATGGGTGTGTGCAGATTAGTGTTCAAAAAATATTCAGAATGACTGCAGATTTCTGATTTTTTCCATGTGTCTCCCGTCTTTTTTGTAGTCTGCCTTAACAATTCTAGTCTCCTTGGCCTCTCTGAAAGCTGTTTTTGTCCCCTCATTTTAGTGAGACCTCTGGTATCGGTTTGGGTCATCCCTTTCTGTACCATGGTCTGGAAACGGACAGAAACCTGGGGTGATCGTCAAGTTCATTTTATTTATTTTTCTCCTTCTCAGTAATCATAGGCTCGGTTTCTGAAACCTTCTGTTTCATGTACTGTGCTCAGTTTTCTCGCTGTCTGTGGTAAGAGGGTGAGTTTGGACCCACTTCCTCTCTCACGGCCAGAAGCAGACTTCCTGATACGGTTTTCAATTCATTTTTCTTGTTTTTATTGATATTGGTGTCATGGAGAATTTAGATACGATGTCTTCATCTCAGCCATAGTTTGAATTTTATAACTCTTAATAAAAGAGATTAGTTTTAGCTAAAATCCTCTGTGTTTTTGTCAGATTTTTTTCCTATATGGATTGTGATTAAGCCTAACAGGGCTCTTGCCGAAGGAAGCTAAGTAGTGTCTATTTTGAGTGTATCTTAGCTGATTTCCAATCTTCTGTTCTAATCGAATGTCTATACAGTCATATAAGTAGTTTTTACTCTAATTCTAACTTTCAGAATAAGAAAATTAGGACTTAGATGAGAGGTACTATGTTACATCTGGCCTTCATTGTATTCTGCCAGAAATCGGAAAGCAAATGCAGCTTAAACTCCGCAGTTGGCTTTGGAATTCAGGCACCAGATGGTGCCTCCCTGTCTGAGGAGGTGCTGCCTGTGAGACTCCCCAAATCCTGTAAGTTTTCTTTTGCCTTGGAGAATGTTGAGTAAAAAAAAACAACCTGTAGTTTCAATCATTCCCTAGTCAAAACTCTATAGTTTAGTGTAGCTATTTCAAATAAACATCCCAAGAGACTAAAAACCTATTTTAAATAGATAACAATATCTTGTGGAATAATCTCGTGCTAGTGCAATTTAAATGAACACTATCTTTCATAGACTAAAACCTATTTTAAAATTCTATCTATAAAACAGCAGAGGGAGAATTATAAACGTAAGATCATGCTATTATTTTCCTTGCCATGTAAAAAGTATTGTTCTTAAAATCTACTTTATTAGGTCCTGAAGTCATTTTAGAAGGGGTCCATCGTTCTGTTTCAAAGGTCATGAGTAAGAATAAATAGACCCACTCTGGTACAAGAAGAAGCTTTCAATAGTGTTTAGTTATACTCTCCCCACATGACACCATCTTCCTCTGAGGCAGAAAACTAAAGTCTACCTAAAACTGTCAAGCAGCTGCTCATTTCCTGGAGTAAAACAAAACAGAAGATATCCAAGTTAGATGAATAGTGTTCAAAACGAAGAGGGGAAGCCTGGTGTTGGGGGCTGGGAGCAAATGCCGGTGGGCGCTTTCTGGACTTGATGCTGTAAGTCCATTTTCATAAAGTCATGTTGATTCCGTCTCTGAGATCCCTTTGGCAGCAAAAGCCATGGTCCAACATGATCTCAGTAAAAGCATAATAATAATAATAATAATAATAACAATAAAACAAACCCCACACGCAAAAATAATAACAAAACCAAACCAAGCAAAACACAACACAGAAAATGCACTGAGAAGTACAAATAATTTTCCATATTAAGTTACAGATTTCTTCTGCAGCACATAGTAATTTTTTTAGTTTCTTGGTGTTGGTCACGAATGTGTTTTGGCCTGGCCTGTGCTGTCGGTGACAGTGGGCGAGCGTGCTCAGAGCAGCCCTGGTGTGTGTGGACCCAGAGTGCATGGTGACGGAGCGTCCTCAGAGTGGCATGAAGAACCTGAAGATACTTCAAAGGGCATTTAAAAACCACACATTCGAAATTCATGATAAGAAAGGATGTATTTTCTGAAGGGACAAAGTTATCAGATAAAGTTTCTACTAAGACTTTCACTGAGAAGTATTTTGAATCGATGGCAGAAAACGAGCACACTAGAGCTGTGTTCACTCTCTGCTCCTCTGTGTGCACACGGAAGGTAGTACGAGCTGCTGCGCATTTGGCAGCGGTGCCCAGAGAAAGCAAACATTTTATTTTATTTTTTAAATATGTTTTTATTGATTTTTTTAGAGAGAGAGGAAGGAAGAGAGAGATAGAAACATCGATGTCAGCCCAGCTGGTGTGGCTCAGTGGTTGAGCATCGACCCATGCACCAAGAGGTCACCAGTTCGATTCCCAGTCAGGACACATGCCCAGGTTGTGGGCCTGATCCCCAGTAGGAGGCATGCAGGAGGTGGCCAGTCGAAGTCCTCTCTCATTGATGTTTCTATCTCTCCCTCTCACTTCCTCTCTCTGCAAAATCAATAAAGGAAAAAAAAAAACTAATAAAAAAAGAAAGAAACATCGATGTGAGGGAAAAACATCAATCTGTTGCCTCCTGCACGCCCCCTACTGGGGATCGAGCCTGCAACCCAAGCATGTGCCCTGACTGGAATCAAACCGGGACCTCTCAGTCCATGGGAGGACGCTCAATCCACTGAGCCACACTGGCCGGGCAAGAAAGCAAACTTTTTTTTTTTTAATCCTCACTGGAGGATATTATTCAATTTATCTCCAGATAGAGTGGGAGGGAGAGAAAGGGAGAGAGAGAGAAACATTGATGTGAGAGGGACACATCGACTGGTTGCCTCTCCCCCACAACCTGGACCAGGTCCGGGAATGAACTGCAACCGGGGTACATGCCCTTGGCCGGAATCGAACCTGTGACTCTTTGGTCTGCGGGCCAACGCTCTATCTGCTGAGCCAAACCGGCCAGGGCAAGAAAGCAAACATTTCAAAGAGAACTGTGTAGCTGCTGCTGATTTGAACTAGCCTGACCCTCCTGTAATAGTTTGTCTTTTAGTTTCTTCTCACAGATACTCCATTTCCACCCTCTTCCCAGTCCCCACTAACCCTCCCAGGCCTGGGCCCCTAGACCGCTCAGAAAACCAGCTCTGCGTGAGAGCCCTCTCACTATGTCATTACAGTGATTGTCACCGTGGTGATGTTATTCTGTGGGAGGATCAGGAAAATTAGTCTCTGTGTTATGGTGTACCCCAGAGCTCTAAAATTGTAGCATGGAGAGTCAACCTAAAGCCAAAATCAACTGCTTTTAAAACTATGCATTATTTTACCCAAGAAAGGTGACCTAATTACTGCAGAAAATGAAGAAAAGAGAAAATTCAGGCTTAGCATTTCCTGTCCCATCTAACCTAATTTTTTTCGATTAAGGCATGTGGTGCGCAGACGTCCCGTTATCCCTTCTTATTGGGCCCTGTGGGCTTTTGGGACTCTGCAGCGTAGGGTTGTGTAGCAGATGTGACAGCCCTCTGACTAGGCGAGTCTGGAACTCAGCAGCTGCCCTAGGAAAACCACACCCCTGTCCCTGAGAAGTTCCTGGAGCCCTCCATGCATGTTGAGAGGAAAGCATATTAGCCAGATCTTGTGAATCTGTATAAATTCTCTAAGCCATACTGGACTCTGTTCTGTTATTACCATTTGACGTTGGAATCTGTAGTCAGTTTGGGCTAACAGTTCATTGGAAAAGAGAAAACGATCAGCCTCTTTAAGTCTCTGACAGAAGACTGCCCTAGCGAATGTGGGCAGCGCTCCTTTCACACCAGCACCGGGCCTTCTCCAGCAGAGGGTGTGACGTGAGAAGGACACCTTGACAGCCGAGGAGCAGGACACTGAACTGGGCTTTGTGAGGCGAGTGGAAGCTTCGGACACGGCGATATTTCCAAAGCTGTCGAGACTCCATTCACTCTAAATCTTTTGAAAATAAGGGGATGGGTACAGAGTTGCCAACTTGTATTTTTTCTAAGTGAGTATGTTAAATAAAATAAATCTATTTATTCAATATATACTTGTTGAAGGTCTGGTCACAGTCAGGCACTAAGCTAAAATCTGGGGCTCCAATGATGAATTTCTTTCCTCGCGATCTTATAGTTTAGTTGGGGTGAGACATCCTAATAAATATAAAGCTACAAATGTGATTAGTGCTATAAAGAATATGCACACCTGCAGAGAAGTCTAATTTAGCCATTTAAAAATTACATGTGAAGGGACGACACGCGTCATCACCCTCGTGGCTGACAGGTGCTAGCACCGTGTGCTGCACTGTTCCGGGCATGTTGTCTGTATAGCATCACTGGTCCCCACACAGCTGCATGAGGTGGCTAATGCTGTGTTTTTATTCTAAGGATGTCGAAACAGAGAGAGAGATTACTTAACTTGCTCTTAGTTTTATAGCTTGCCAGTGATACAGCCTGAATGCAGGTCAGTTTTCATAAGTATCATCAATTCAACTTTATGCAAATCTGACTACATTGTTCCTATTAGTAACAGAATGGTCGAAACTTGAGACCAGGGTTAGTTGTGGCCCAGCAAAGGAAAGGGGTTTAGCATGGTTTTTTACCCAAAGATGGGGAGGAGACTGGATTGTAGTTAGAGGACAATTTTATGTTTCTAATTCCATAGTTTTAAATGCATTTTCAATGCTATTATATAGAACTTTAATCTGACTCTTAAGGTATTTCATTTTTGCCCTTTTAACTTACTGTAAACAAATTAAAATGCCCCCAAACAAAAGATAGCATGCTAAGATATGTAGACCATGCCATGGTCCTCCTATTCCAAAGGCAGTTTGGAATTTCCTTTGTTTAAGAAAGTATTTACTAAGTTACTTGTTTTGTTTGTTTAAAGGCAGCTAAGACTGAATTGTAAAGGCAAATGTCCCATATCACTGCTGGCTTGACCCGCGCTGACTATGGTGACAGCAATGAGGGGTGCTGAAGAGAAGGAAAAGCGTCAACACTAACCAGCGAACACTGAGGCTGACGTGAGTGGGAACTACTGGTGTGAAGGAAGTGAGAATTGAGCGCCAAGTTCCTAAGGATGAAGAACAGTCTGAGAAAAGGCCTTCCCGTTTCTGTAGATCCGGGGGGAGAAGTCCCCGACAGAGCCTTCCTTGGGTAGCCATCCATGTACCAGGCCATTACCAGGTCCCAGCCCACTTGTCAGCTCCAGTGGGGGACAGTGATGCTTTCTAAAAGTGACCGGGGCGTCTTGCCACAGTGGGAGCCACTTTCAAACTGATTTCAGCAAACCCTCACCAAGCCTTGCTTCTGGGAGACCTTTCAGAAACGACTGCTTTTCCCAGAGGAGATTGGCAGCAGTGATGGTGAGGACATGGTCAAAGCCGTGGACCAGGGACCAGGTCTGGCCTCACCTGGGGCACTGCAGAGCATGCCCCTGTGCTTTGCCCCAGCAGGGGCAGTGCCAGTTCATCACGCAGAGCCCAAGGTGGGCTGGCGATTTCACTGTTCCCAGTTGCCATGGCCCCGTCTGTAATTGTATCTGTTGTGGACTGTACACATGACGGCGCAGTGCAGGGCTGGGGCCGTGAGTCCCGGTGGCCACGCAGCACTGCTTCACAGAGGGGCAAGTCCAGCTGGAATGAGTTCAGGCGACACGACGATCTCAGTTTCCCGCATTGCCCCTCCAGGGGAACCGGTGAAAGACCAGCGCGTGGGCAGCTGGCAGAATCCCACGTGCACACCGAGTGGCTGGCGAAGCTGCACGTCAACGCAGCTCGCGAGACCGAGAAAGTGTCGGTCCCACTGCTGCGTAAGGACGCTAATTAACGAGGGACGGTTGATAAAATGTGTCTCGGAAAGACGAAACTGCTGGAATATCTTTCTTTGTGCTTATTTGTACCTGCATGAATATGAAATGCCGTGGCTCTTCATCTTTAATGCCTCGGGGATTTATAAGCATATTGCTTCAATAAAACTCGGTTCATCTGTACCGTACGTGGATCAGATATGCATATTTAATTACCCTGAAAGTAATTTACTCGTACAGATGGCAGCATTAGAGGGTCTTACTTCAATTTAAATTACTTTCGTTGGAAAAAGAAGTGTTCCTTGGCTATGATTTCCCAGTAAAAATTTAACTTTTATAACATATGGAATATACCTGCTGTAGTAATTATACGTGAATAATCCCACATATGCAAAATAAACATTGTTGTAAAAATTTGAAGCAAGTCACAGGGAGTAGTATGACAAGATAATCCAAGAGCCTTTCCAATGGATGCACAGCTCAGGGTGTTGCAGACTCTAACCTTGCAGCCAAAGTAGGTAAAGGAACTTGGGAAAGGCATCTAATATGTAGCTGAAAACGGTGAGCGGCTTCCCTGGCAGCACCGTGCAGCCTGGCGCATGCTCATTAAACCCCCCCACCCCCACCCCCGGCCCCGCTTCCTGTGCGAAACTTGAAGGTTGGCAGATGACAGTGAGCCATATCCCTGGGCAGACCTCGGGGAATCACAAGGACTTGCTGTCTCCTTGCAGGGACTTCGGTCCTTTGGGGGGCCCTCCTCTGGAAAGGAAAGGCTGCCTTCCCATGGCCGCCCTGTGGCCTCTGAGATGCAGGCCAGGACTCAAGTAACAAAGCATCACATCCCAAGGCAGGCCAGTCCCGGAGAAGGACAAATGGCTCATAGCAGAGTGTATTGATTATCACACAGTAGCTGGGTATTAAAAATTGGAAAAATATAAATGTTTTGCAAAAGATACTGTTTTCTCTTATGAGCTTATAAAAATGTACCCGTGTGTTTATTCCTTCTCCACTGCAAGTACTTCTTTATTGAAGCCTGTATCTCAGAGGCCGCTCGGTGCCGTCCACTACGCCGGTTGCCATGGTAAGCAACAGCGTTTTATTGAAAAGTAAAAGGCCACCACCCACGCAAATGGCTCCCGAGTGGCCTTAGCATGAGCTCCCTCCCCCTACCTTTTTTAAAAAGGCATCCTGATTTTTTTTCGATAAACATGAATTTTCTCCTTCTATACAGCATGACAAAATCTTTCTGCTGCCTTTTCTCAAATCTATCTTTTAAAATAATTCTATTCATTAGGGGCCACAAAGAACAGAAATAGAGTCCAACCTGAGAAACAGAGCTAAGGGAAGAAACGCAAGTGGAGGTCCCACTGCACACTCAAAACATATTTTACAAATGCTTCATATTTTATATATAGCGTAGTTTATAATGCTTTTTCATGCACCTGAAGTTATTTAATAATCCTTGCTGTATTAGTCAGCCTTGAGAGTCTTTGTGATTCCATATATACATATGTATGTGTGTGTGTGTACACACACACACACACACAATGAATCTGTCCTGTGTTGTTAATCTGACTGCCAGTCTGTGACCTTGACACCAAGTGGGGTTTAGTGAGGTCTCATCGCACTTCCAAGTCGTGACTGTGTGGTTGTGGGTATGAGCAAGAAAGTGCTCCACCAGAGAGGCCTTACCTCAGTGTGTGCCCTGTGAAGACAAAACCCCCAAGGACAGTGAAGAAAGCATCTTGGAATAACCAGCACCCCCTCCCCGCCCCCATTAATCAACAACATCCAGCCTCTTTAACAGACAGCTCAGTTTCTGACCCCTACCGCTGTTGAACTGTGTGCTCTGTGGGCACAAGTCCGGCCTGAAATCGACCAAGCTCCACGGCTCCCTCAGACCACGTGTTTCCCTGTCATTTGGGGTGAGCTGAATTGTTATTTTCTCACGAAGACCAAAAAACTCCTACCATTTCACGAAGAAGAAAAACAGGGCAAGGTGAGAAAGAGAGATAATGGAGAGCAGTGGGGTGAGAAGAGTGTTCCTTAATTATGCTGCAGACTTGCTCTGGTGGGTTCTCTCCCACTCGGCGCTGTCACGGCAACAGGCCTGTAGTGACGGCCACGGTGACTCAGCAGTGACACGCGAGTCACACCGCGTGCCTCGGGGACACGCAGGAGCGACATCTATGTTTAAGAAGAAAAGGTAAAGAAGAAGATAGGCGTTTGAACAGATACGTGCATGGTTTTGCTTCACCTTTTCCTTCATTCCTGTGTATACACATTGAGTTGTCAGGGCGTCTCCCCCCATAGAATTGCTTCGCTGGTCTCCACGTCCAAGCGCTGGGAAGCAGCGCGGCGTGCCCTCTGCGCACTGGAGCCCCGCAGCAGACCCTTGGGCGGAGAGGATGCGGACACGCACACGGCAGCCCCTTCCAGCACCGTCAGGGACAGGAAGGAGGGACACCTGCGATGGAGCAGAGTTAACGGCGCACCTGAGCTCGGTGCGGCCGTGTACTCTGGCCTCCCCTTCTTATTGCAAGTGACCATCACCAGAATGAGTCCAAATGCCCCATTAAGGAAAACGTACCTGCTAAATGGTAGAGACAATGAGGCAATAGAAAGTATGACTGGAGAACTTGCTCCCAACCACAGAAAAGTAACTCGTGTGCTCAGCCCGCACCAGGGTCTGTCCAGAGATGCCAGTTAACCCTCCAAAGGGAACAACACGTGTACTTCACTCATTCATTTACCTGTTCATTCATTCAGATGTGATTCATTGCTTCATAGGTGTAAGTGTTACATGCTGTGGACATTTAAAAAACAGGAAAAGCCAGTGGAGTTAGGGCACTGTGAGAAATTGGACTCTGCTTGTCACGGAGAGCGGGGACTCCTTCGTGAACACGGACAAAGGTGTGACAGGCCTGGCCTCGGAACTGAACTCAACATGGTGCTGAGAGTCGGGCCCTGATGATAGACTGGAACAGGACGAGCCAGTGCCGCCATGACGTCCCGTGTGGCTCTTTGTCCACGTCCCCCACGTCGCACTCACGTCTCCTGTGGACGTCCCTTGTCACACGGCCCTGCGTGGATTTACTGTGTCCTGTTCCATTAGACAGCTTCAGCTCTGCTGCCTTTGCAGAAGGAACACGATTGCAGTCTTGCATTTCGACAACAGTTCTTCCGCATCCAACGCCGGACCTGCCCCTGGTTTTCAGGTTGTAGAATAAGGGAAAACACATGTAATTCAGGATGCAACATGCGACGACATTAGATACGCCATTAGAAACAGGTGAACAGAATGCTGTGGGGTTTGGGGCTGGGAATCGCCACCCTCAAGGATATCCAGGAAAACTTGGAGCCTGCGCTCACTTCAGAGAGAGCCTTTTGTGAACCTCACAGAGCTCTGCCCCGGAGCACTGGGACAGTACACCTCACAGAGCTCTGCCCCGGAGCACTGGGACAGTACACCTCACAGAGCTCTGGCCCACTGGGACAGTACACCTCACAGATCTCTGGCCCCCTGGGACAGTACACCTCACAGAGCTCTGCCCCGGAGCACTGGGACAGTACACCTCACAGAGCTCTGCCCCGGAGCACTGGGACAGTACACCTCACAGAGCTCTGCCCCGGAGCACTGGAACAGTACACCTCACAGAGCTCTGCCCCGGAGCACTGGGACAGTACACCTCACAGAGCTCTGGCCCCGGAGCACTGGGACAGCTCGAGGACAGTGCAGATGCGTGACTGGGCCCAGGGCACACACAGGGTCTGCACGGTGTCCGGAGGAAGCCAGGGCGTGGAGCTGGGCTTGACCAGGTGAGCCCCTTGCTTTAACTCGGGTGCTCTCCCCCGTGCAAGTTGACATTATTAAGTTGAAGTTGACCCTGCTAGGACTGGATCTGAAAGACTTTGGGGGTGTTTTTATATGCACATCAAGCAGGACAGAGTTCAGTTTAAATAGGAAAAAGCCAGAGTGTGTTCTCTTGCACTGAGATGCCCTCTTCAGTTTTACCAGGGCATGTTTCCTGGGAGCAGGGGAGCAGGACGGTTCATTCCTAATCTCTGCAGGAGATCCTGCCTGGGGAGGTTTGTGATCCCTGGTGAGAAGCTTCCAGAGCATCCATCTCTCTGCCTTGGCAGGGCGGGCGGGGCATCGGGTAAGAGGGGCAGCCTCAGACCCACCCCACCTGTGCAGGTGTGTCAGAGGAAGGGTCCCATCCAAAGGAGAGAAGGTGTATCAGGAAGCCACCTAATGGACCCAGGGCCCAGGGCTCTGTGCCACAGAACCGTGCACAAGGCAGAGCAGGAAGTGGGGAGCCAGGCCACTGCTGGCTGTGGGACGGGCGTGGGGGTGGGGGAGGGGAGAGGAGGCTGGAGCTGCTGGAGTCAGCACGCTGACTCTCCCTGTAACAGCCCCCAAGGATGGAGGCCGGCCCCTACATGTTACACGGGAATAAGGGGTAGAACTTCGTTTGCTGAGCAGAGACCTGAGTAAGTCGTGAGGGGAGACGAAGACTGGCGGACAAGGTCATACCGCACCCTGGGAACACCTGGCTGAATGAAGGACTGATGGAAGTTTCTATTCTCTCGGCCACCGCTAGGCACCTCCGCTAGACGCGAGGAGGGGCTTTGTCCGAGGAAACGCCTGGACGATGAATCTGTTTTCACCTGGGCCCTGCTTTGTCACAACGTGTATTCAGGTTGAAATAAGGCCGGTTGGGTGTCACAGGATGTAGCCTCATGTTGGGAGAGCACGGACTAGCCGAAACAATGTCTGTTAAACAGTGAAGAGGTAGCAGGCATTAGGTTTAACTGCCAGCGAGTCCTTTGTGCATTAACTTTGAAGATGGAAGAAGTAAGTGGCATGGGTATTGATATCCATAGATATTCCTCAGATAACGATTTCTCTCTTTCAACATAATCTTTATTGGAATTAAGTAAGTGGCGAAATTATTGCTCTGGAAAATTATTATTTATATGATTAGGAAAAAAGTAGAAAATCTGAAATTGTGACATGGGCAGAAGATTGAGGACCTGGATTACTTTGCAGGTTGGTGCGTCTGGTTTGTGCCTAAGTAATGTCCCCTGCTGGGTGCAGGTCCTGGGGCCTGTCTCTTGATCTAATGAGTCAAACAGGCCAGGATCTTTGATCAAAGGGGCTGAGGAGACAGGTAGGAGCCAGGGAAGGGGGAGTCAGGCAGCCTGGACCTGCTCAGTTACCATCACATCAGTTGTCAGGCAGATTCCACTACTGAAGAGTCCCTGTCACTCGCTCCATGTCATAGCTGGAGCCCAGGGAACAGGAGGGTTGTGAATGAAAAGCGAAGGATCTCCAGTCACTGGAAACTCTTGTAAATTAAGAGCAAACAGCACGGCGTGGGTGCCTGTTTCAACAAGGTGTTCCATGGAGGGAGGAAGGGAGGGAGGGAGGGAGGGAGGAAGGGAGGGAGGGAGGAAGCAAGCACTCTTCTCCATTTCGCCACAGAACCACTGACCCTTCGGCTCCATGAATTGTCCAGGCATGAGCAGCCCCAGCGACAGCAGCTGTTGGGGGTCCTGCAGGAGTGCCTGGAGGGCGGCCCGCTGTGCAGGCTTGGAAAGCAGAGGGCAGGCAGCTCTCCTGGAAGTGGGACTCGGGAAAGGCAGCAGCAGAACCATACTGCACTTAACCGATCTTATTTCTGAGCACGTGTCGGAGCCCTTGGAGACTTCCAGAAATTCTCAGGTGGTGGGAAAGATGTTTATGATGTTTGAGGGCTCTCTGATAGCAGGAGGGATCTGGACCAAACAGCCAAATAGGGTTATTAGTGTCAAAATGACCCATTTATTATCAGCCAGCCCACTGGACCTCAAGCCCGACGGAGAAACAAAGGTCGCACCACACCCGTGATGAGTCCCCGAATCCATGCCATGTGGATATGACGGCTCTGTTGGGTCATGTGGAGAAACCGCTGGCAAACCTTCAAACTCCTTCAGCAGAGCACTGTGGAGGCCGGTGAGTCACCGAGGTCTTTTGTACTGGGAATGTTCAGTGGATGCCACATATTTATGTAATATAAAGAAAGATGCCCTGGCAGATTTGGCTCACTGGTTAGAGCGTCAGCCCATGGACCAAAGGGCCTCAGGTTCGATTCCCGATCAAGGGCATGTACCTGGGTTGCAGGTTCAATCCTAGGCCCCAGCTGGGGTTGTGCAGGAGGCAACCAATTGATGTGTCTCTCTCACATCGGTGTTTCTCCCTCGTTCCCTTTCACTCTATCTAAAAAAATCAATGGGATACCTAGATAAGATTCTATAACAGTTATTGCCAAAGAGGCACATGGTGTGGGGAAGTCAGTGATGAGTGTAAACCCTGGGGAACTGCCAATGACCAGAAACTTTGTAAATAAGATAATTAGAATTTGTTGGGAAAGAAACAGAAAGTCAAAAGTTATTTATACAGCACTTGATACTATTATACCCTGCTATGTTACTTCTTTTAAGTTTTGCCGCAATTCTATTATTATCCTTCTCTTTCTATATCCACTTTTTCTGTCTCTCTTCCCCCTCCTTTGTCCTGGCTCTTTTCCCTCCTCTCTCCCTCCCTGTTTCCTCCTCTCTTCCTCCCTCCTGTCCTCTCCTTCCCCCTCTCAGAAATGCCTTCTCAAAGGCCTGGATTGTCCCCTCAGGAATCCACAGTTTATCCAAAGACCCTTAAAGTGGCAATTTCACCCCGAAAGTCAGGATGCTTCTACGCAGTCTGTAGTATCAGCCAGTGACAGGGCAGGTTCCGGGTCTAGAGGGGAAGAAACAGCCCCGGATGACCCTGTGGAAAAGTGGTCTATGCAAAACTAACGCATTGCAGTCACCTCTCATCATTCCGACTTTTCACATCTCAGGGTCATTCAGCCCAAAGCATCTGTAGGGTTAGTGTGCTGGGCGATACTGTTCACCAGTTGTTAGTTCTGAGTGTCTACTGAGTACAAGATCCCTCAGTTACGTGTTCAGGGAACAGAGAATGAAAAGGACATATTCCTCAGGGAGAGCAAAGGAGGGAACAGTGAAGTCACTGTGAGGAGGAGGCAAAGAATCTCAGGGAGGAGGGAGAGGGGTTGGAGGAGATTACAAAAGAATTTATATGCATATATGCATAACCAGTGGACACAGACAGTAGTGTGGGGAAGACCTGGGTAGGGAGTGGGAGCAGGGTGGAGGGGGTCAGTGGGAGGAATAAAGGGGACATCTTGTAATACTCTCAACAATAAAGATAATTTTTTTTTTTTTTAAAGAGGAGAAGCCAGTAGTAGAATAATAGAACTGGTCCTTAAGCAACGAGGATGAGTTGGGTTATAAAAGAGGATGTAAAGGCCAGGACATAGCCGACTGGAAACCAGCATGAACACAGGCTTGGAGCAATAGAGGATGTGAAGGCCAGATGTACCAGACCAAGGAACCGGCGTGAACACAGGCATGGAGTTGCCCGGGAACCAGGAACAGCTGGATATGACTAGAATGCAGAGTGTGTGGAGGCATGAGGTTTGTTAAAAATGGAATCGATGTTCTTGAAGTGCAGGACACTTGAGCAGAGACTGTGTGATACCCTTTCTCAGACACACTGTAGAGGCAGAACCCTCTTCTAGGTTGCCTCCTTAAGCCAAGATTTTAGGAGACCCTTTGGCAAATATGTACAGAGATCAATGCATTCTGGAATTTCAGGAGCACTTAGGTGAAGATTTGAAACCCCATCAGTAGAAACCATAGATGTAGATTTAACAAGACACTTTGCAGTTGGTCACCTCTTCGGTGATTAAGTCAAAGACCTGTAGAGTCTGCAGATGGACCACATGTCAGAGCAGGGAGCAGAAGGGGAGACAGACTCATCCCCAGTGGACTCAGCCATCTGAGGACCACTGAGCTGTTACTCTCCCAGTCTTCACGGTCCAGCTTAAAGTCATGAATACATAATGAAGATGAGTCATTATGCTTCTAGTCACCCTTCCAGAATCCCCAGTATTGTTCTTTAGCTAAATTAACTTCTCTCCATATGGATTCATTATATACAACCGGCATCTGAATTCTCATTTCAGAGTTACCATTCTTGTCAAATTTACCAAGAGAAGTGGTGCACAGTTCTGGCTTCCTAAAATATCTCTTATTGTTTCTTTCACAGCTGATTGTGATAGTAATACATAATGACTGTATAAATTTAAAATAATACAAATAAGTAGAAGTTAGAAAAAAAGTACTGGGTATACAGGAGCTGCTGTTATTTTGGCAGATTACCCTCCCAGCCTTGTTTTCGTGCTCTGTGAATTGTCAGCTTGAAACAGTAGTTGGCATGAGCGGACACACGCATGCACGCACATACATCCCAGACAGAAACAGCATATATGTCATTTTTACCTAAAACATGTTTTTATATCAATCATGCTTCCTTTTTTATATCATAATGCTTCCTTTTAATTACTACATAGAATTTTAATATATAAATATACTATAGCATAATTGTTTAATATATAAATATACCATTATTTAACCAACCTCCAGTCTTTGGTCATATAGATTTTTCCCAATTTTTTATATTACTAAGTGTAGTGATATATTATGCATAAACATTTAGCATATTCACTATCATTTTCTTCTGATAAGATTGCAGGATAAAGGTTCTCCAAAATTTTCAGAATTTGGACACACATTGCCAAATCACATTTCACATGCCTGGATATTGGCTGAAAAAGAGAATTAAAATGTATTTGAAAATGTAGTACATTATCTTCATGTTTTATTACTATTGAGATTGAACATTTTAAATATACTTATTAGCCATTTCTATTTCTTCATGTAAAGCAGGTGTTTATTTCGGAACTTGTGTTTCATTAATTCATTATTATTTTTTAAATCCTTACCCGAGGATATTTTTCCATTTATATTCAGATAGAGTGTGAGGGGGAGAGAGAGACATGTCAGTTGGTTGCCTCTCAAACAACCCGACCAGCGCCGGCGACAGAACCACAACCGAGGGATGTGCCCTTGACTGGACTAGAACCCGTGACTCTTTGGTCCAAGGGATGACATTCTAACTGCTGCACCAAACCGGCCAGAGCATGTTTCATTAATTTCTAAAAGCTATTTATATGTTAAAGATAGCAAGCCTTGGGAAAATTGGACAGCTACATGCAAAAAAGTGAAACTAGACCACCAACTTATACCATACACAAGAATAAACCCAAAATGGATAAAAGACTTAAATGTAACCTGTGAAACCATAAAAATCCTAGAAGGAAATGTAGGCAGAAAAATCTCAGACATCATACGTAGTGGAATTTTCGCTGATATATCGCCTAGGGCAAGAGAAACAAAGGAAAAAATTAATAAATGACACTACATCAAACTAAAAAGCTTCTGCACAGCAAAAGAAACCAGCATCAGAATGAAAAGGGAACCCACTCTCTGGGAAAACATATTTGCCAATAATACATCGGATAAGGGTTACTATCCTAAATATATAGAGTACTCATACAACTCAACAAAAGGAAGACAAAGAACCCAATTAAAAAATGGGCAGAGGACCTGAATAGACACTTCTCCAAATAGGACATACAAATGGCCAGGAGACATATGAAAAAATGCTTAGTGTCACTAATCATCAGAGAGATACAAATTACATGACTATGAGATATCACCTCACACCTGCCAGAATGGCTGCCATCAACAGATTCTCAAATAACAGGTGCTGGTGAGGGTGTGGAGAAAAGGGGACTCTAGTACATTGCTGGTGGGAATGCAGACTGGTGCAGCCACTATGCAAAAAACAATATGGTGTTTCCTCAAAAAATTAAAAATGGAACTGCCATTTGTCCCAGTGATCCCACTTTTAGGAATATATCCTAAGAAACCTGAAACACCAATCAGGAAGAATATATGCACCCCTATGTTCATAGCAGCACTATTTACAATTGCTAAGATCTGGAAACAGCCCAAGTGTCCATCAGTAGATGAGTGGATAAAAAAGCTGTGGTACATATACACAATGGAGTACTATGCGGCTGTAAGACAGAAAATCTCACCCTTTGAGACGACATGGAGGAACCTGGAGAGTATTATGCTGAGCGTAATAAGCCAGTCAGCGTAAGACAAGTACCACATGATCTCACTTATTTATGGAATATAATGAACAAAATAAGCTGTCAATCAAAAGAGATCCAGAGTCATGGAAGTAGGGAATAGACTGATAAACCTCAGAGGGAGAGTAGCTGGGAGGAGTGGGAAGAGATAAATCAAAGAAGTTACATGAATATATACACAACCAATGGACACAGACATTAGGTTGGGACAAGCAGGAGGGGGGTGGGAGTGGGAAGGAGGGGGTCAATGCGAAAAAAGGGCGGCAGCTATAATACTTTCAACAATAAAAATATATTTTAAAAAAAGATAGCAAACCTTTATTTATTATAGGAATTCTTTCTTAGAATCACCAAAGTGCAGTTCTAGTCATCATGGGTGCAGTGTAATGTGGATGTGTTTTGACATTTACATTAAGTAAATTATTTAAAAAGAAACAATTTATAGAAATAGGAAAACTTCTATTTGAAAATAAGGTCTATTCTACAATTCTCATGAAAAAACTTCTTAATTGTTCCACTACAGATTTTAATACTAGTCTTTTAAGTTATAAATAGCAGTAAAAAGGATAATTAACTTTATAATCCTGCTAGCAATCAGAATGAACATCAGAGGGATGAGCTATTGCTTCATCAGGAAGGTATTCACATGGTACTGATGTCATTTTCTGGGTTCTGGTGTGATATCACAGTTATATAAGAGGTAATTATTGGAGAAACTAAGTATATAAGATCTCTGTACTGTCTTTATCATTGCATGTGAATATATAATTCTTTCAAGATGAAAAGTTTTTAAAAATCCACCAAACAATCCCTGGCCGGTTTGGTTCAGCGGTTAGAGCGTCGGCCTGCGGTCCAGAGAGACCCGGGTTCGGTTCCCGCTGGGGGCATGTACTTTGGTTGCAGTTTGTCCCCGGCCCTGGTTGGTCGTGCGGGTGGCAGCCACTCGATGTGTCACCTTCGCATCGATGTTTCTCTCTCTCTCTCTTCCTCTCTCTCCCTTCCACTCTATCTGAACAAAAAATGAAAAAGTGTCCTCGGGTGAGGATAAAAAAAAAAAAAAAAATCCACCAAACGAGGGAGTAGGAGAGAGCCTTTCAGAAGGGTCAAGGTGGAAGAAACAAGTTTGCCCACTCTACAAGCCAAAACTCTTTTTAAAAATAAAAACAAGCTAACTGCCCTGGCCGGTTTGGCTCAGCGGTTACAGTGTCGGCCTGCGGACCAGAGAGTCCCGGGTTCGGTTCCCGTTAAGGGCATGTACCTCGGTTGTAGTTTGTCCTCGGCCCCGGTTGGGGTCGTGTGGGTGGCGACCACTTGATGTGTCTCTCTCACATCAGTGTTTCTCTCTCTTCCTTCCTCTCTCCCTCCCGCTCTGTCTGAAGATAAATGCAAAAATAAAAAATAAAAATAAATAAATAAAAACAAGCCAAACAAAAACTTCACGCACAGCGTGCCTCCTGTCTTTTCAAAAGTAAATGTTCATCATTCTTTTTTGAGGTTTAGGGAAAAAAATGAGTGAATATGTATAATTTTGTCTAGTAATTTTATGATGTATACTTTTTAGTACAAATGTATTTTATTTTATATTTTATTTTATGTAGCATAGGCTTTCTTAGTAAATATTATATACTTTTGACTATATGCAATGTATAATTTTTCTTAGCAAGTTTGTCTCTCTAAACTTAAGAGAGATCACCGTGGTAGCCGTGGAAGGCCTTAAAATCTGCAGGGTGCTAGGTGCAGAGCTCTGGGCGGAGTCACCAGTTCTGAAACGGCTGGTGCCGTGTCCGTCGATGGCTCTGATTTGAAGACGTCGTGCAGATGTTATCTGGCTTTCAGGTGGGCAGACTGAGTTTGAGTACGTTTGAGATCCTGATTGAAGATGTGGATTATGATGTTAGTTGGCTTAATTTACATTCACAAGTGTCATTTTATTAGAACATATGTCTATGCTGATATTTTCCCAGCTTTACTGAGGTATAACTGACAAATAAAACTGTCAGATGAAGTGTTTGACGTGGCGGTCTGCTGTCTGCACACACTGTGAGAGGGTTCCCCCGTTAGCTTATTAACACGTCTGTCACCCCCCCCCCCGTCTTTACAGTAAGACTGAAGGTTAGAAAGAACTGCTCTGGAGAGTGAGGGTGTGAAGACACAGGGCACGAGGGACTCGCTTCTCAGGATGACCTCTTTGATGCCGCTGGATTCCCTAATGATGTTTATACATTCATTTGATTTTAAAACATTTTAAAATTAAATGTACGACATCAACAAATCATCAAACAATCAGTGCTGGCGAGGGTGTGGAGAAAAGGGGACTCTAGCACACTACTGGTGGGAATGCAGACTGGTGCAGCCACTATGGAAAACAGTATGGAGTTTCCTCAAAAAGTTAAAATTGAACTGCCATTTGACCCAGTGATCTCACTTCTAGGAATATACCCTAAGAAGCCTGAAACACCAATCAGAAAGAATATATGCACCCCTATGTTCATAGCAGCACTATTTACAATCGCTAAGATCTGGAAACAGCCCAAGTGTCCATCAGTACATGAGTGGATAAAAAAGCTGTGGTACATGTACACAATGGAGTACATATACACAATGGAGTACTATGCAGCTGTAAGAAAGAGAGATCTCTTATCCTTTGAGATGACATGGAGGGACCTGCAGAGTATTATCCTAAGCAAAACAAGCCAATCAGGAAAAACAATTATCACATGATCTCACTTATTTGTGCAATATAATGAACAAAACAAACTGATGAACAAAATAGACCCAGAGACATAGAGGTGGGTTACAGACTGACAAACCTCAGAAGAGGGGGTGGGGGAAGGAGATAAACCACAGAACTTAAATGCATGTATGCATAACCAATGGACATAGACAACAATGCTGGGGAAGGGGGGGGGACGGGAGGAGGGTTTTAATGGGGGGAAAAGGAGAAACATCTGTAACAAAAATAAATTAATAAAAATAATTTTTAAAAATGTATAAGAAAATAAGGCAGTTTTAAAGATTCCATGAGGCCTAACTCAGTGTTCAAAAGGAGTATTTTGGTGTACAAACCTAATCCCAAATACTTATTCTGATCTGCACAACTCTGGTACCTTGCTTAAAAATATTATTCAGACACGTTTTCTGTGACTTCATTCTCTTGCCGCCCGGACTTCAATGCCTCTGGTTTTAGTTCAGCATCTGAACCCTAGTCCTTCACTTGCTTCTTCCATGGACTCAGCTCGGGCCTTCCTTGGGTCCACTGGTGTCGGACTGTGGCCCCCCTAGTGGGATGGACACGAGAGCCCTCAGCAGCTGCTCTGCAGTCTCGTCCTGGCTGGCTCGTTCTCTGGGCCTGCACCATCCCTACCATCTGTGAATGATGTTCAGTTACTTATTAGGCCATGTATTTCATAAAAGAATGTGGCATCATGAAGCAATCATGGTTTAGACTTAACTAGTCATCTCTATTAGCTCATGTTAAAGTAATTTCTGATCTCTTTAACCGAGAACGGAGCCAAGACCAGTGTTCAGAGAGAAGCAGTCACCGATTGTTGTCACGCCTACAGCTCACCCACACCCCCCATTTCCAGGGGACATCGATTAAACCAACAGTATTGTTTTACTTACGAGGCAAAGGGTCAGGAACATGACCTTCTTAAGTTCTACTCTCAACCGGGCCAAGGTGAAGGGCACAAGCTTCTGACTGGTGCTGTTTGGATTACACGGATCTGCAGTGCCCACATTTAATGGTCAGCAAGGCCGCTCCTCCATGTCCGTGAAGACTGTAGACGACACTGCAAAGTCAGACTGAAGTAGGACACACAGCACAGTGAGTTCCCGCCGCTGAACCCTGTACAATCCTCGTTTCTAAATGAATTGCCTACCGTGTGGTAACAGTGAAGCTGCAAACTGAGAAATAAGGGTCAGGTTCCTCCTGTGAGATGTGCCTTGTAAAATGATCCCAAACGTAATAATAACACATGATTGACTTAAGCACACTTCCCAGTGACGTGCCATAGCTGACCTGTAACTTTTATCCTCGGCGATGCCAGCCCTAATAAAATGACACTTGTGAATGTAAATGAAGCTCACAAAGGGGACAGATTGCACGATTCTGGTTTCTCTCCGATGCCTGTAGGCTACTCCAGGTTCCATATGTGAAGTAATTATGTTCACTGGAGGGAAGAATAAATGCTGTCAGACTGTGTACTGCGAGGGAAAGCAGCTATTGTATTTCAGTATCGCTGGAGCATTGCCCCCAGACAGCAGTAAGATGTATAAGAAAATAAAAGCGGCGCCAGCCATACATTACACATCTGCCTTTACATTTGCAGCTTCCTGTGAATGTATGTCGCACGGAGTCGATCGCTTACCCAGGCTGTCTTCACTGGCGTGTTTTCTGGGGCCATTTTGGAGTGTGTGGCGTGGTGGTTAGAGGAGGCCTGATGAATGTAGATGTCTCCTGGTTCTGTTTCCCCGTATGGCACGCTGCGAAGCAACAGCCCCGTTGGATTTCTGACATTTGGACTTGGCTTTTTTTTTTTTAAAACAGTATATTGAATTCAACCCCAGACCTGCCCACACCTGTTTTCTTTATAGCTGGTAGGAATGGGAGAGAGAGGTTCCCATTCTAAAACTTCCTTACTTTGATCGCGTCTTAAAAAATGAATTTAGGTTGGAGACTAGCCGGCAAGGATTTCGTCTTCATTGTGTAGCATGTAATTTATCAGATGACTTCTCATGCTTTATTTGCTTAGTATCATAAGTAAAGAAGTGCATGATAAAGATCTTTTTTAAAATAGAAAAGCATATGGCATTCAGCACAAAGCATCCTTCCTTGCTAGGGGACGTGGCGTTGAGACCTGAGTGACACAGCCAGTGTGCATTCAGGCTGGACAGTCACTGCAGGAGGGAAGTTTTATCTTTTGGAGGATCTTGTCCCTGTCCCCTGAGAAACTTTTGAGAATGATGACCTCTCACCCTTAGTCTGTGGTCCTTGCTCTGCTCCCCGATTGATCAAAGAGACTCCCGGTCAGGGTCCCAAACTTACTCCACACTGCCTCAGGCTCCAGTTTGCCTGTCCTTCCTCTGAAAACAAAGCAAAACAAAATGTAGCACAACTCTCAGAACAGTTTCTTTATATATATATATATATTTTAATTAATTTATTTTTGTTACAGATGTTTCTCCTTTTTCCCTCATTAACACCCTCCCCCCCATCCCCCCCGCCCCGTCCCCAGCACTGTTGTCCGTGTCCATTGGTCATGCGTACATGCATATAAGTTCTGTGGTTTATCTCTTCCTCCCCAACCCCCCTCCTCTGAGGCCCGTCAGTCTGTACCCCACCTCTATGTCTCTGGGTCAGTTCTGTTCATCAGTTTGTTTAGTTTATTATATTCCACAAATAAGTGAGATCATGTGATATTTGTCTTTCTCTGCGAGAACAGTTTCTTTTCGTTGGGTGTCAGAATAACAACAGCAACAACAAAACACCCCCCATGCATGGTATGGTGTCAACAAGTATGAGGTGATTATAATTATTGGCACTTTACAAAGAAATATTCATTAAACTAAATGAGTAATTCCAGACTGGGTGATAAAATGAATTATAGAATCACAGGAACAGATTTTAATGTCCTTCTACATCATCTGAGAAGTAGAGTTCGTCAGTCTCACTGTGAACAATTGTGGTGCCTGGGGACGTGGACCTCAAGAAGACTGTCCCACCACTGATGCTGGAAGAATTTGTCACGATGAGGTGCCTTACACACTGGCCTTGACAGTGACCTGGGGCACCAGTTCTCTCCTTCAGGGCCACGAAGGAAACTCCGCTCCTCTCGAGCCCCCATCGGTTTGAGGGCGATGACTCTGTTCCCACTCCCCGAAACGTGTTATTGAGAGGTCTTCCTGTTCTGCCGGTGTTTCGTCTCATGATGTTGCTGATAAGCCGGCTGTGCCTGCACACGCTCTGGAAATAGGAGGGGGAAACGTGGGGAGAATGTTGCATCTTTTAAGTCATCGCACATCCGTGCTCCCTGACTGCGGCGGTGCTAGCGCTGTGTGATGGTCCTGGTCTGGGACTGTCACCGTGAATGCTGAGTTCTGGGAGAGAGACAAGAAGAAATGAAAACGATTTCGATGTCCAGTCAGCTGCTGCCTGTTTTCTTTGAGTGCCTGGAACTGGACTAGGCTGTCAGCCGCCCTGCAGTGAATGACGAAGCAGTCGTGGGGAGGCCACGGGAGGTCTGCTCTCTGGAAGCCACGAGAGAGAGTTCTGTGTGCCCTGTGAACAAGGCAGAGGCTGGGCTCACTTGTTAAAGCAGGATATGCTTCCTATTCATCAAGCGCTGTGCTCCATCCTCCTGAAAGTAAAAAAAAAAGAATAGAATGCTTTGCAGCACGTGACCACAAGGTCCTGTTGAGTCTGGGCGCCCCCGCCCCTGGATTGTAAGTGAGCATCTGATGTAAGTTACTTCACATCATCCCAGAAGGTCAGATGAATCAAAAGAAGGGTGTGAAGAGTCCTACTGACATGAAGTAGAACGTTTCCTAATGGTGACTTTCCATTTACTCTTTATCAACAAAATTTAACTTTCCAGTGACAGAGGAATATTGCCTAAGCCTGTACTGGGGAAGACAATTCTTTGCAAAGCTTTGACTGGGAACTCAAAGAAAGGGAAATAGAGGCTGGGAATGGATGTCCCTGATCTCTGGTATGAACTTATTTTTAACAGTTTTATTAAGACATAATTCACATACCATACAATTCACCCATTTAAAGTGTATCATTCGGTGGTACTTAGTATATTCACAAAGTTGCACAACCATTACCACAGTCCATTGTAGAACATTTTCATCATCCCCTAAAGAAATCCTGTGTCCGTTAGCAGTGGGTCCTCTCCAGCCCCTTCTCAGCTCCTTCCCTGGCAACCCCTCATCTCATTTCTATCTCTGTAGATTCAGATTTATCTGTTGTGGACACTTCAAATAAATGGAATCACACGGGATTCCATATACAGCTGACTCTTGAATGACTGGGTTTGAACTGCGTAGGTTCACTCTTATGTGGATTGTTTCCAGTTGACCCACACGGTTCAAGCCCTTGTTGTTCGAGGGCCAGCTGGTAGTCGGAGGGCCGACTACAGTTGTCCTGGGATTTTCCACTGTGCAGATGGTTGGCACCCCAGCCCCTGCCTTGCTCAGGGGTCAACTGTAAATGGAATTGTATAATGGGGTTTTTTGCCTGACATCTTTCATTGCACATCCTGTTTTCAAGGTTCATCCATGCTATAGCATGTATCAGTACTTCATTTCTTTTTACTACCAAATAATATTCCCTTTTATGGATGTATTGCATTTTGCTTATCCACTCATCAGTTGATGAATATTTGGGTTCTTTCCAATTTTTGGCTACTTGAATAATACTTCTATGAATATTTGTGTACAAGTTTTTATGTGGATGTATGTTTTCATTTCTCTGCTTCCAGAATTTCTGGATTACATGGTAACTCTATGTTTGACATTTTTTCAGGAATTGCCAAAATGTTTCCAACATGCTGCAACATTTTACATTCCCACTAGCAATGTCTGAGTTCTGATTTCTCTGCGTCCATGCCAGCATTTATTTTCTGTCTTTCTTACTGTAGTACCTAGTGGATGGGAAGTGGTGTCTCATTGTGGTTTGAGTTATATTTTCCTAAGGACTAATGTTGTTGAACATCTCTTTGTGTGCTTATTGGCCATTCATATATCTTCATTGTAGAAATATCTATTCAAATCATTTGCCAATTTTTAAATTGGGTTACTTACATTTTTATTGTTGAGTTGTAAGAGTTCTTATATATTCTAGATCCCAGTTTCTTATTAAATATATGATTTGCAAATATTTTCTTCTATTTTGTAGGTTGTATTTTTACTGTCTTGATAATTTCCTTTGAGGTACAAACATTTTTAATTTTGATGTAGTCTAATGTATCGAGTCTTGCTTTTGCCGCCTGTTTTTGCTATCAAATCTAAAAAGGCTTTGCTTCTGAAACCATACCCACTGGTGAAACAAATTATTTTTATCAATTCCTACTAACGCTTATTTAAGAAACTATATTATAACTCTTATGGGATTGTTCAACCCATATAAATGTATTTCTATATTTGAGTGTCAATCTGAAAGAATAGTCATGGAGGAGAATATCACAGTAAAATGTATAATTATGATGAATTTTGTTATTTTTAAATGTTTCTGTTGACTTTTCTTTTGGTTACTATTAGCACCTGTGAATTGAGAAGTCAAGGCTGAGATGATAATACCACTAACACAATATTTAAACAAAAATTAGGGCAAAAATAATTCTTGAGCAAATGACCACTGTACTGAAAATCTTCACTTTACTAATAACTCATTTCTCATGGTTTTTGTTGCTGTTAATTTCATAGAGAAGTTTGTATCAGGGGAGAGGGCCTAAGTAAATTCTTGGTAACTGTATCTCTATGATTTTAGTTGTAAAATTAGTTACAAAATAACTTTTTGTTTTTAGTTTAGAAACTAGAATTATTGATATCTTTTTCCCCAAAAGAGACCTGTTCTGTATCTCTAGAGATTTGTTTTGCAGCCAATTCAAGGTGACAACTAGTCAGTCGTGGGTGTGCGTGTGCATGGATTAAGGGTAGAATGGGAGAAAAGGCAGATTTCTCTTCACTACAATGGGACCTCGTTTTGTAAGCAAAAGGGTTTGTTCAGTTTAACTGGTTGTTATGACACAGGCAAAGTCCTGAATCCTAAAACCGGAGGCGTATGTTGACATGGTCAGATTTTCTGGCTGTTGTTGTTTTTAGAAGTCTTCGTTCCCTGCTTCTAAGAGCATTCTTATCTTTCTGGGACGAGGAAGGAACTCGGCTCTTCTGAATTTCAGAAAGGGCTGCAGTAGACATAGATGTGGTGTCAGGCCTTACTGTGCAAAAACAGAGACAGCTGGATTGTTGTCGCCGGACTGTGGGACCGTAGACAAAACTGTTTGAGCGAAAGAAATACTAGAAGACCAACAATGGTAGGAAAAACAGGGACAAAGGAGATAAGCAGCCAATTGGTTGTGCGAAGTTTTGGTCAGAATAGTGGACACTCTGTGCTTTGCTTTGTATTCCCGTGACTGTTTTGTAACTGCCAGTCGGTATTCTTGTCCCTCCGCCTTCTGCCCACCCCGCACAGGGAGGAGTCAACAGTATTGTGGTAACACGTTCAGTGCCAGGTGAGTACTTGAAATGTCAGGGGACCCCTTTGTGAAGTATGTGACTGTCTGAGCACTGTGCTGGCCACTGAGCCTAATACACATTAATGTGGGATGCAAACTGAAATTGAAAAACAAAATATTAAAAAAAAACACACACAAAATAGTAGAAACTCTCATTTAAAGACAATATAGTGCGATTTGAACTGTAGTAACTACACTGACCTCACTATATTAACTGACCTTTAAATATGATTGTCCCTTTCATTTGACCGAATGACATTTTCCTCATGAAAGAAGCTACCCATTCTCTCTGTATTTTCCAATATAGGAAAATATGCTAAATTGACATTTAGAATTATCTCAAAACACCTTTGTGATAACTCATGTTATACCATATGATTTGAATTTGAGATTTTAAAATGAGTTTTAAATCCATTTAAAATAATAGCCAGATATCAGATGGCTGTTAGGGTTCTCTGATAATGATCTTAGGGTTTTTCTCAACAGCTAAGTAATTGTTTCTGTTCCTGCTGAAGGCAAGTCCCCCCCTGAGCCCTCTTCAGGATTTGCACCTGCACCGTGTGTGGTGACGGGCAGCCAGCTGGCATTCGTGGCACGGCGTGGGCGGATAGTGAGGAGGGGTGCTTTCCACGTCGCCTTCGTAATGCGGGGAGCAGAGGGGCAGAGCGGCCGGGAGTTCCCGAGGCTGCGGACTCCGGCCGACCCTCGACCCACGCCTGCGGGTCCGCGGCTGGGTTCTTGCTCAGGACAGCCTGTCACCGCTCGGGGCACACCCTGCCCCCCTGCCCCGCGGCTTCCCAGAACCTCACACGTGCCGTGGGGCACGCTGGACGAGGCCATCGCAGCGCGCCGCGGTGCCTTGCGTATCTGCCTTCGTTTGACATGAATGAAAAGGCTTTGGACACATTGTAGCTGCAGTGACATCAAAGAGACAGGCAGTTTCACTTTCCAGCCTTGTGGCAGCTGAAAAGTACAGGCCTTGTTATAAAGCAAAATTCAGTTGGAGGTGTATTGCTGAAGCCTTTACCTTTTGGAGGGATTATTTTACACGATTTTAACCTACTTGACGCTAGTAACTGAATGTCTCCCTGCCCCCCAAAAAACTTTCAGAAACAGCAAGTAAACAAATGGATACATTTATGGTAAAAAACATATGAAAAGAGATCAGATATCCAGTCCCCAGAATCTGAATGGATGTGGGTGTACCAGACACCGGTCTGTTCGCGCCAAGTGAAATCTGGCCTGAAGCCCTTCCCGTGCAGTGTGTGCACCTGGCCGCCTGGGGGCGCTGTGTACTGTACCTGTGTGCCCGAAGAACCGGGCTCTCCTGGGGAAGGAACGCCCCGTGTTAAACACCTAATGGTCGTGGTGGGGCTATGCCAGCGTCTGAAGGTTCCCATAGATTTGAGCTAATGAGAGCCCGGTCCGGAGCCGCTGTGCATCAGTGCGAGCCCGCGTTCTGCCCGTCTGAAGGTGGAAGAGAAGCGCACAATGGCTTTTGCTCAGAGGCCCTTCCCAGGCTGGCGTCTCACTGAGTGACGGTCCCCACGCTGCCCCAGGCTCCCTGCACAGCCACACGCGGAGGCCTTCTTAAAGGCGAGGTCATTTTTAGATACGCAACTGCTTGAAAAGAGATACTTCAGTCAAATCTATTTATTTAGAGGCAGACCCCTAGAAATTGGCTCAATATAATTCCCATCCCCTCATCTTCACCTCTGTTTTTTTTTTCTTTTAATAAACTGAATTTAGTCAAATTAGTTAAATTCAAGGACACAGCTTTTTAAAAATAAACATTGCACATGCTCAGTTTCCTTTAGCTTTCTTCACAACATATTATCCAATTTATGATACATAAGTTATTTCTTCCTGCCCTTTGTGATGAATTATTTTTGTGAGTTATTTAATATCCAGTTGGTACAAATTGGAACCATGGAGCTTCCATAAAAAATAACCATTGCCTCTCTGTAGGTATTGATATTAAATTTAGTAATATTAATAGCATAGTAACAAGAGGAACAATCAGTATTACTTTAACAGAGCATTCTCCAACAGGACTGTAAGATTAAGACATTTGAGTGGCATTAAACACCTGCCATTTTATTTCCATCCCTTTGCAGTGGGTGGTTGATTGGGATTAGTGGGCAGATTAGTCTTTTAATGGGAATGTTTGTGTGCATCCAGTGACTGGCGGAGCCCTGCACGCATCGTCTTTAATGGCTCTTAGTCCATGGTGCCTGCTGTCGAAGGAACGTGCTGAGGGAGCCACCTGAGACGATGATGCGAGGACGGGGCTGCACATCAGAAAGCTTTGCTTCAAAAGTATGGTTTGATCTTAGGCGTTTTTCCTCTCCCACCTGCCGCTCCTTCCTCAAACCCCCAGATGATAAGGAGATTCTCAGGGTGAAAGGGCAAACACAGATTTCCGGGAGGAAAGAGCAGTGGAAGGAGTGGAAACAGGCGAGACTGGCCCAGAGAGGGGCCTGCTTGTGCCCTGTGGACCCCAGAGAGCTGGAGACTCGGAAGTGCCAGGTGTGAAGGGAAGTCAGCCCGAAGCAGAGGTGGTAAGGCCCGCAGAGCCTCCGCCCTCCATCGCCAGCTCCGAGTCCACGCACGGACTGCCTGGTGGTCCATGTCCTCCCAGGCAGGGAGTGGCGGTGTCTTCTCCACATTAGCATACCAGAGAAAACCCTGGCATTTCAAATCCCCAGCATAACAGCAGACCCAGACAGTCATCAAAGCTGCATATGTACAGCGCTCAGGTCACATCCTTGCTCATTGAAGTCAGAGGTCATCGCTTCTCACATAAAGGTGAGAGACCAAAATCAGCACCCAGAGAAAAAATGCCCCTTGAGAAAGATGATAAAACCTCCACAAAAGAATCTTTCCAATGAGAATGGAAAGAGATTTTTAAAAAAATTGCAAACAAACAAAAATCAGGCAGAGAAACAGCCAAAGAATGAGAGACTTCTTGGAAAATAAAAATAGGACACCAAAATACAAAATTCAGCAGGAATATTAGGATTTAAATACACATACTGCTTTAGAACACAGAATGAGAAAAACAAGCCTAAAATATGTGGGAAAAGGTAAGACATAGAAGATGAATCTAATATGTCGAATGATCCGATTAATGGAATTTATAGGAAGGGAATCGAGTGGCCGGTGACGGAAAATGACCGCAGGAATAATACGAGCGTCAGACGAACGGACACACGGTGAACACTCCGCGCAGCTGACGCGGAGAGACCGAGCCACAGCTCGTCCTTCGGAAGTCTTCCAGCATTTATCAGGATCCGTGCACAGAGAGCAGCGGGCTTTCTACGGGTCCAAAGAGAATCTGAATGGCATCTCCCTCGACAATGTCGACGTAAAGGTAGATGGGGGAGATGTTCAGAACGGGATGGAGGGGGAGAGGTGGAGTGTGGGGCGGTGAAGGTCACTGTTTTAGAAAGGACACATCACCAGTGATAAATAGTCACGGGGATGGGAAGTAGGGTTTAGGGAGTGTGGTCAGTGACATTGTGGTGACCATGTGGGGTGTCAGAAGGGTGCAAGACTTACTGGGGAATCACTTCGTACGTTATATAACGTCTAATTGAGATATATATATATATATATATATATATATATATATATATATATATATATATACACACATACACACACACACACACACACATATATATATATATTTTTTAACCTTACTCGAGGACATTTTTGCGTTCATCTTCAGATAGAGCGAGAGGGAGAGAGGGAGGAAGAGAGAGGGAGAAATATCGATGTGAGAGAGACACATCGAGTGGCTGCCACCTGCACGACCCCAACCGGGGCCGGGGACAAACTGCAACCGAGGTACGTGCCCTTGGCGGGAACCGAACCCGGGACTCTCTGGTCCACGGGCTGACACTCTAACCACTGAGCCAAACCGGCCAGGGCTCTAATTGATATTTTGTACACCTAAAACTAATATAATATTGTAAGTCAACTGTAATGCGACAAATTTTAAAATAATTTTAACGTTCGGAAGGAAGAGCTACTGCTCTGGCTAAGAAAAGGAGGTTGAAGATGCTGTTTGAAAGGACACGATGACAATGAGAAACTGAATAAAGTTTTAGATATTTCAGGACTGAGGAGAGAGTGGGGAGGGGTATACATGCCTGTGCAATGCATCTCAGCCGAGGTCGGGGACTGTCCGCGTGAGCGCTGCGCGTGGGTGTGGAGAGACGTGTGAACGCGGGACGGGCCAGAACTGCGGGTTATATGTGGTGCAGGAAGGGGGAGGGGAACACTGCTTACGACTGGCCTCTCCTTGTCTTTTCAATGCTGTGCTTACATTAATTCAGCAGGAATAGAAACACAGCTCTGTGTGAAAGACGCTCTCTGTAAGGCGAGGACGGTGTGGGGAGACCCACAAGCTGGCCACCAGCTCGTCCCGTGTGTGAAGCTGCAGCAGCTTTCTGGATGGAGCCCGTGTGGTAACTGCACCAGACGTGAGCCTTCTCCACCTCTCTGACTGCCGCGATTCTGTGCGTGCTTTTCTCTTCCCTTGACGTGGGAAGCTACGTACACATGAGCATGGTTTGAGAAAACCACAACAGACTGGAAACGCAGCAACGCTTTAATTGCAACAGCCATCTCAGGACAAAACCCTGGGCAAAGCTGTGCTGTTGTGTTCAAATAAGATTACCCGAGGTCTTCCGTTACTTCTACCTTTCAGAAAAGGTATTTTTCATTATTTGGAGGTGAAAATGTGAATAAGCTCATCGCTCGGGCTTACTGAAGGCTAGCATTTGCTAAGTACATTTGCCTGGTTTATAAGGAGAAAGTGCTGGCTTTGTCTTAGCACACAACTAATATTCTGCAGTTGGCCCTCGAAGAAAGAGATGAGCCGATGTTGTCAGAGACCATAACCCAGACACACCTGTGCACACCTGACAGCCACGGAGAACTGCACTGAGGCTGCGTCGTGTGAGGGGGTCGGAACGGGGTGCACAGCCAAACATTCCCAGCTCCTCGCGGGCTCCTGTGTTTAAACACTTGCTTTCCTGTGAGTCTGTAACGTCGCTAGGAGCTTAATGTGCTTCCTTGTGAACCACTTTCAGGAAAGCGGCTTTCCAAGGGCTCTGTAGCGGAGACCCTTTTCACACCCAGCAGCAGGCGTCACGCCACAGTCTAGAGACTTGCCCTGTGTGTTTGAAATTTAAAATAACACACAAATGCCTTCTCACCTTTCACACCCCTTGTCAACTCGGAAAACGAATGCAATGTATTGAAACGCCAGCTATGGCTAAGCGGTGATGGAATGATGTCGTCTGAAAAGAAAGAGACTGCGGACGTAATCAAGGTAAATGTGTAAGGTAATTAGTCCATCCACCGAGGACTAGGGGCACTCAGCCGCCAGCTACTTCCCTTTGATCCACCCTGCCGTCCACAGCTAATTACAGAACACACATCCAGTTAATTATAAAGAATATTTGTTGCTGTGCCTGCCGTCTACGTGGCTTACTCCATAACCCCGAGCCACTTTCAGAGATGCATCACAGGTACACCTACTCAGGCGGCACAAGGTTCCGAGCATTACCTCTGAGAGCCAAACAGTGATTCTCAGCCTCCCGGAAGAAGGCAGACGAGCCTCTCCGATTGGTTTGCAGAACTGTTGGCATCTTCATTATCTCTTTCCCAGGTAGTGATCGTCTTTGAAACATTTGATTAGCAAATAAGCCCATCTTGAATTTCTAAGGATATTTTAGGACTTTCCAAACTCCTAAATGGCTTATGAAATATATTTATTATTTGATGACTAGTTTAATAGTACTCTGTAGGTAATATATACCTCATATGGGTAGACAGACATCGAACGTTTAAATGCTTTGAAAATGAAAAACACATTTTACTGCAGTTTAAGAATTGTGTTCATGTGGACACTGAATATGTGCGAACTATGAGGAGGAGATGTCAGACGCGGCAGGTGTAGGAGGCTCCTGGGACTGTGGGGGAAAGACCTAAGAATACCGCATCTGCGGCCGTGATTTTGTGGGGCCGATGAAGAAGGTCGATAGAGATAGAAACAGGGACATGGACGGGCTGGGAGGTGGGGTGTGAGCACTCAGGACCTGGGCGTTGGGTTGAGCTCGCAGGAGTGGGCCGGTGAGGTGGGCTCAGCCAGCTGGAGGGAAGGGTCCTCGTGCATCCCTTCATCCCTCGTCTTACCCCTCCCTGTGTGACTTCCACAGAGGGAATGACACCCAGGCCTGATTTCAGCCATAAATGGAGCCTGAACTCACCAATAAAGCAAGAAACAAACAAAAACCCCCTGTATGGCTCCAAAATACTTATTTATGAGGCTGCTCCATCAATAACACTAATTATACTGTAATTGCAAGAACTGAAATTAATGTGATTTTGTGGAAATCCACAATCAATCTCATGCCTAATTTCTGTGAGTGAATGCACTCAGAACAAAATTTCAGTTTAGAGAGCATATTTCATTCTTAGAGTACTTGGCAAAATGACATTGGGGAGGAGAACTGCAAGATGGAATAGCACACTTCAACCCTACACTGCAGCGGCAACAACGGCAGTCCATTCGCTGCTGCCCGGCTGCCAGCAGCCCTGGTGGTCCTGGGGAGCTGCCCTGCAGCCCGAGGAAAGTCTCATGCCAGCGGACTGGAGTCCAGCGGTCTCAGCGTCGAATAATAGTCCCCAGCCACGCTAGAGGTAGAGTGAAGTGGAATTAGTTCCTATTTCGATGGCAGGCGTAAGGGGAGCGACAGAGGACTTCCTCCGGAACCGCGTGGGCACGTGGACACAGAACGTTCTGCACGGGCCCTTCATGGACGCCCTGTTCCCCGCTTTGTGGTTGGTGTTGCGCCGCACGGCGGCCTGGCCGGAGGTTTGCGGAATCCGTGTCACTTTCCTTCCGCGCGTGCTCCGGATCTGGAGTGGTGTTCTCACGACGGAACGGGACGGAGCTGGACCTCCTGTTTGCATTTCCAAGACTCAACCAGAGCTGCCGAAAATAAGGGACCCTCTTCTAAACATTCCATTCTAGCCTGGAAAACACTGTTTACACAGTCCACAGCAACGCAGCTGTTTGACCTATTTAAATAGTGTGATTGCACATTCCATTCCAGAGTGTAACAGTTAGTTTATTTCTCAGTCTCAAATTGAAGGTACCCCTTCCTATGTAAACATGCATAGGTAACCTGTCAATAGTGACTGCCGATTATGTCTGAACTATAATTTGGGCTTCATTGGAGCTGCAGTGCCTGAAAAGAATACTTTCTTCGGGAATGTTGAACCTCCTCCACCCACCCCCACCCCCCAATGATGAAAAAAAGTACAGTTGTCAGCATAATGTCTCGACATTCAGGATGCCAGCCTGTCTTTACTGGTGTCAGGTGTGAAAATAAATAGATATTAAACTGTCAGTCAATGAAATTGCAAAGTCAAGAAGAGCTCTTGCTGGGATCCTGGGTGTTCTGGTTGATGGACACAGGTGTTTAAGTGTTATGAATTCAGCAGGGCCAGGGAGCAAGAGAAACACCGACCAGCAGTTTCCTGTTTGCTAAAACATCTGAGACGAACTTTCCTGCATCTCAGGACTCTGTAGACTCTCAGAGGCTTGAGAAGTGCCAAGAATTCCCCCCGTTTTCGGTGCTAAAATGTGAAATGTCTCCCCCAATTCCTGGGGGTGCATCCTGTTACCCTCTGTGCACGCCAGGTTTCCAAAGCCAGTTCGAGGGCCTCGAACGCGCATTGCCGACAGAGGCCGCACTCCCACCTGGTTTATTCATTATTCATAGGACACTTAAAGCCAGTCATCTGTCACTAATAAACATTAGCACTATTAAAAATTAATGGTCACAAACAATAACGATCATCTTACAGCATTCTGAGAACAACTCTCCCTCCTGTTGGAGGAGGCCTGGAGCAAGCCCAGTGTATTCTTTTGTAACACTTACGACTGTTTCTCCCTGTCGTCGTTCTTGTTGTTCGTGTTATTGTTGATGTTACTATTGGCAACAGCAGTGTTGGCCCGTGTGAGAGATCTCATCTTCTGGATGCTACAGACCTCTAATTTTTCAACAAGTACATTAAGCTGTAGCTCAACAAGTACCATTAAATGTTGCTTTGTAATGACATCGTCTCTACCTCCTTGACAAGGAGAGGCAACATTGCCTGTTTTTACTTCCTCGTCTTGTTCTCTGTGATCAATTGCAAAAATTACCACCGTGCTTCACCTGTTTCTGTATTCTTTGCCATGCCCTCCATTCCCTCTGTCCTTGCATCGGGCTGCCCTTGTGACTGGCTTTGGGACAGCGGGGCTCGTGGGACGGTCCATGCCTCGATCTCGCGTCCTGTCGTGCTTCTGTTCACTCTCTCAAATCCCTTCAGAGCTGCCATTCAGGCAAATCTGGATGTTGAGGGACACATGGCTCAGTTGCCATCGTCACCCCGCTGACTTCCAGACAACCACTGCAGGCTGACTGGCGACGACTAAACTTCCGTGAGTGAGCCCAGCTGAGCCCTGACAGTCCCTCCGTGAGCCTGGCCTGCCTCACTGTCCCGCAGAACGTGAGCCGACCAGGGATGGTTGTTGTAAAGCACAACGAAAGCTGACCGACGCTCTCTGGCTAACTCGTTGCAGTGTGGTTTGGTCTTCATCAATCAACTCTGGTTATGGTCGCTGACTAGTGACCACGACTGCCAGTCTCAGTGACCTCGTTCTAGTTCCTGCCCAGCATCCTTCTCGGATGGCTTCTCTTTCGAGGGGCCAGCAGGGCGGCTTCTTTCTGCCTCGCTCTCAACAGTTCTAGCTGTTTCTTCTGGTTGCCCCTTAAATATCGGAGTCTTCCGGGATATGGCCCTCATGGTTTTCTCTCCGTGTGCTGTCTGTGGGTGATGTCGTCACTTAGATGTCTCAGCTTGCACCCGCACTGATGACATCTGAATGTACCTTGTTAGCCCTGTTGGATGTTTGAGCTAGCTCACTTGGGATATTAGCAAGCACTGGAAACGTAAAGTAAGCTTGAATTTTAACTCATAAGTCTCCCTCCCGCCAAATATGTTGTGACTCTAATAGTTATACATTTCCAGTCTGGAAACCGGAATCATCCTGTTGTTTCCCTAAATCTTCCTTCCCACATTTAAACTTCCGTCCGTCCTCAGTTTATGACCACAGAACATCAACTCAGGTCACTGCACGGCCCTGGCTCTGTGGCCGCCTGGTCTCCGGAGCCTGCGGGCGCCCAGACCATTGTGGGCACATGCGTTGAGGTCAGATGGACCTGTGTTCAAATCCTGGATCCACTGCTTACCTCCAGCGTGGTCTTGGGCAAGTTATAAAACCTTAGTTTTCCTATCTAGAAAGTAGGTGAAATTATACGGTTAGTATAGAATTGTAAGATAGAATTAGATAATATATAAGGAATGTTTATCATAATATCTGGCCACAGTAGTCACTTAATAGACAGTAGCAAAATAAATAATTATCGTTTTTCCTTTAATATGTGTATGGATTGTAACCAACACCCTAATTCTTTCATCAGGAAAATAGAGCAACAATAACAGGGGAAGAGTAAGCCATGTAGCTCAGAAACTGAACCAGATTGCGTTAAATAGCATAGTTCAATCATGTCTAATTCATATTCAATCCACGAGTTACTTTATGTTTTTAGATTACTATTTCTAAACTAAAAGAGCTACAGTTATTAGGATATTGACAACGCTCTAAGAGGAAAACTGTAGTTAAGAGGTATCTTCCTCAGTAAGGAAAATAAGCTTTTAAGTGAAATTAAATCAAGAGCATTTATCGAAGCCAATTGAAGCTTTGAGGTTAGTGATTGAGTATGAAAAACTAGTCCCAGACATCGGATGACCCTACAGGTGCTCTCCTCCAACTTCCTCACAAAGCAGAAGCTGGTCGAGCCCTGGATGAAGGGCTCACGCAACTCTGCTTGACTCCTTCCAAAGGAAGCAAGGACACAGAAGCTTCGTCTCAAGAAGGGTTTGGTCTAAAATATTACCTTAAAATTTTTTGTTGGATTTTCAGTTCCATCAAAATCATAAACAGGATAACCTAAACTACTTTCTTACTGCAGAGCTCCACAAATACATCATAAAATATAGCCATCATCTTGGTCAAAGCTAAATTCTTGAGAAACCTGGGGAAATCTCTAGAGAGAAGAATTGAAGAAGAAAAACAAAAAACAGAGCTGAAAGCAAATGAGCTAATGTCGAAGGTACACGAGAGAGTTTTTCTATTGGGTGATCAGCACTTTCTTGGGGACACACATGGGTGAACGTTGGAGACCAGACTGTGGACCTATTCAAGGTGGACGGTAGGAGGTGAGACCCACTGAACACAGTTAGGGTTTGGAAGAGTGCTTAATGAAGACCGAACGGAGAGAGTTGGGAGAGGAGAGAGAAATCTGCTCATGTGTGCAGGTGGAACGTCTCCTCTGAGATTTTTACCTATGAACCTACCCTACTCTCTTCAAGGTTTGGGATTTTAATTTAGTTTGTGCCTAGGGGTTTAGAAATCCTCAAACTTAAAAAAAAACCCTAAATTATTTTCAGACTGGTGACACCTTTGTGGCATCTGTAATACATACAGTGACATCCCCTCTCGAAGGACATGCATTCCAACCAGGCTGTCCAGGACCCTTCCAGATGAAGTCCACTTGAACGTAACCTCACAATTCAGTGTTAGGTAAAAAATAAATCTATAGTACTAGGATTCAGAAAAGAAGACATCAACCCCTGCCCTGCCAAACGACATGGTAAATAGAAAGCAAAATATAGGATGATAGAAATATGTTTAAATAGGTCAGTACACTAATAAATGCAAGTAATCTAAATGTAACAGTTAAAAATGATTGATACACAGATCGATTTAAAAATATCTTGTTGTGCCCTGGCTGGTTTGGCTGAGTGGTTAGAGTGTCAGCCCTCGGACCAATGAGTCACAGGTTCGATTCTGGTCAAGGCATGTACCTCGGTTATGGTTCACCTCCGGCCCTGGGCGGGGCCGTGCAGGAGGCAACCAGTCAATGTGTCCCTCTCACGTCGATGTTTCTCTTTCTCTCCCTCTCTCTCCCTCCCTCCCTCCCACTCTATCTGAAGATAAATAGAAAAATATTCTCGGGTGAGGATTAAAAAGAAAAAATCTTGTTGTTTACATAAGGCACACATAAAATGTGTAGGCGTAAATCGTTAAAGCTAAAGAGGCGGGAAAATGCAATAAGCAAATTACAATGAAAATAAACGCTGTGACAGTTCTATTCATTTCAAATGGGGTTGAAGACATTATTAGGGATAAAAGGATACCAACATAATGAAAAAGGATTCACCAAGGAAATACCGACATTCTAAACTTTTCAGTACTCAAGATAGTTTCAGAATATATTAGGAAATTAACTGATAGTATTACAAGGAGTAATTGATGTGTCTACAGTCATATTGGCTGAGTTGAACAAAACACTCTCAATAACTGGAAAATAACACAAAAAATATATTAGGAGGACCTGAAAGTAATGTCGTGTTTTTACGACATTAATTCAAACATAAATTTTTAACAAGTTTTTATTTTTAATCAATGATGTAATCACCCTCATTATCAACAACCTTTTGCCATCTAGTGTGCAAATTTTCAATGCCGGATCGATAAAAATCAATTTTGGTTTTTGAGCAAAATATCTGGAGATGGCATTTTGGACATCATCCAAATTTTCAAATTTTTTGCCACTTAGAAAATGTTGTAGTGATCGGAATAAATGGAAATCCGATGGCACAATATCGGGCGAGTATGGTGGGTGAGGCGATACCTCCCACCCCAATTCATTAACTTTTTCCAAGGTTCGTCTTGCGCAGTGCGGTCTTGCATTATCGTGTTGCAGAATAACGCCTTTTCTGGTGACAGTCGCTGGGCACTTTTCAATTAAAGATTGATTTACTTGATCCAATTGTTCACAGTAAAGGTCTGCATTCAGTTTGTCCAGGTTTCAGCACTTCAGAATGAATGACCCCGCGAATACTCCACCAAACACACAAAAGTGTCTTTTTGGGGTGTAAACCTGGCTTAGCTGTACTTTGTGGCGATTCATTCGGAGAGAGCCACTGCCTTTTGCGTTTTGGATTATCATAGAGGACCCATTTTTCATCTCCAGTGATCAAGCGATCAAAAAACGCTTCTGTATTGTGCCGCTGAAGCAATAAGTTGCGTGTGGTGGACCGGTTAGCTTTGTTTTCTTCGGACAGATTATGCGGGACCCAAACACCTGATCTGCTTACTGTACCAATCTGCTGCAAATGTTCTCGGATGGTCGACCAAGGTTGGTTAAGAGTGTTTGACAGTTCCTCGATTGTCTGACACGGATTTGCTTCCACTTCCACCCTTAACATGTCATTGTCTAAAGTTGTTGGTTTTCCTGATCGATACGAGTCAGAAAGATCAAAATTACCGGATTTGAACTTAGAAAACCACCTTTGGCATTTACGAACGTCTAATGCACTTGGATAAACATCGCAAATGTTTTTGGTAGCAACTGTTGCGTTACTACCCTTGTGAAACTCAAAAAGCATACAATGCCGGATATGTACCTCTTCTGGTATTTGGCTGGCCATTTCACTATAAATTGAAAAAAAAAATGAGATTTAATTATTTACGAGTAAACAAGTCACTCTAACCTTAAAATGTCTTTGGCACGATTTTGAAGTACACAATGAACTGATAAATGACAACCGAATATCGAAATGCGCAGAAACGACGTTACTTTCCGGTCCCCCTAATATTAGCAAATGTGTAAAATATCTGACCAGCCTAGTTATCAAGCTTATTCTACTAGATTGTTATATAACCCTGGGCATTATTCTCAAGCACGAATAGAACACTCATGGACATTGGTGTAGCAAGTTCCAGCGTATCTCACTGATAGCAAACAATCGATAAAATGTAGACCATGTTCTCTAACTAAAATGCAGTTGATTCATTGTGTCATCATGTAAATTAATAACAAAGAAATCACTGAAGCCATTGCATCATTACTTAAATCAGTAACAATTAGTGCAAAAACAATTCCAGGGAAATTCAAACACAAACTTTTAAGTAACCCATGGGTCAAAGAAAATACAGTAATTTTTTATCCATTTTAAAGTTGGTTGAAAACGAAAAACTCACACATCAAACTTGTGGGATACCAGTAACAGGATTTAGAGGGAGATTGTTATCTTAGAATGTTTTTAAAAAAGGAAAGATAGACTTAAAATCAGTGAGTGGAGTCATTAATAAATTGAAAAAAGTAGTTAAACCAAGGAAATAATAAAAATAAGAGGAGAAAATATTGATGTAGAAAAAATAAAGAGGAAACAAAAATAGAGTTGGTTAGCTTATGGAAAAAAATTAAAATAAACTAAATTCTTATGGTTCTAAGAAAAGACTAATATAATCAACTAAACTAAAGGTAAAGAAAAAGAAAAAAATTACATTAGGAATGACAAAACATAACTACAGAGATTTTTAAAAATTATAATATAATGAAATGAAACTTTAAATACACTGACTTGCAATAAATGAAAGATATGAATAGACCTATAACTATTAAGTAAATGTATTTACTATTTAAAAATAAACCTTGTCTATAGATCCACAAATTACAGACCGAGCAGTTTAAAATAGTTCTACCAATGCTTTAAATATAGGTAATCCCAATTTTATGTAAAATGCTCCAAAAAATAGAAAAAGCAGAAAGATTTATTGTCTCTTTTAAAAAAGGCTATTAGGGAGATAGAAAATTGTAGATTGTCATCAAATTGGGTGTACCATACCAAGGTTTAATATTAGACCATATGCATTCATGTCATTTCTCATGAGAGATTAAATATGAAAGAGATATAACCACATCAGTAGATACAGAAAAATCCAACATACATTAATAATAAAACTACAATCAAATACCAGAACAGAAGGAAAATTCCTTAACCTAACCAAGTGTTATTTACTAAAACTATGGTAACTATCATACATAATGGTCAAACATTAGAAGTTTTTTATTTTCAAAGTCAGGATCAAAACAGGAGTGCTTGCTATCATTACTTCTAATTTATAGTGTCCTGGAAAGCCTAGCTAACACAAAGAAATAGAAAAAGAGCCCGGCCGGTATGGCTCAGTGGTTGAGCATTGACTCATGCATGTATCAAGAGGTCGCCGGTTCGATTCCCGGTCAGGGCACATGCCCAGGTTGTGGGCCTGATCCCCAGTGTGGGGCATGCAGGAGGTGGCCAGTCAGTGTTCTCTCTCATCAATCTTTCTATCTCTCTCTCCCTCTCCCTTCCTCTCTCTCTCAAAATCAATAAAGAAAAAAAAATTTTTTTTAAAGAAAAAGAAATGAAATATATAAGATAGAAAAAGAAGAACTATAGTAATAGTAAATTAGTGTATTCCAAAGTGGTGTTGCATAACAGAAGGAAATTAACAAAAACTTAGGACAGTCAATTAAGCATTAATTATATTCTTGCCTCACACAATTTATAAAAATTAATTCCAAGTAGATTAAGACCTAAATGTAAAAAACATAATTTAAAAAGAAGATAATACAATAAAAGATCTTAGTGACCTTAAAGTAATGAAGAAAAGTATAAGCTATAAAGGGGAAAAAATGACACATTTGATCACATCTAAATAAAAATGTCTATTAAATAATATTGAAAGCATAGTGAAAAATGTATTTAGCTTGCATTATTTATCTGAGAACGGTTTAATCTTAACGTTTTTGTTTTCTTTTCCTTTCTAATCAACAACACCAGTCAGCTAACACATTGTTTAATTTCACTTAAAATTCTTTTCAGAAGTATTTATTGAACATAATCTGTTAATGGCAGTGTCCTAACAAGCCTTGTTTAGAGGGCTCTCCTAGCCTTCCTGCCTTCGTGGTTACAAGGGCACCCTCAAGGATATGTACATTATTTCAGAAGCCTTACCTTCCTTTTTTAAAGACATAAGAAATGCAGTTTTGATTTCAGATCCGAGTTTGGAGCTCAGTTTTGTCCTTGAGAATGTGATGCGGTGCTGTCTAACTTTTATTTGGCGGGAGCATCTTTTTCGTAGATGTTCAGTGCTGCCACCACACCCCAACAGAACAGCGCCATCGAAAGATACAAGCACCCCATTGTCACTGATGGACGTCTACCCTTGTCTCGTCTAGCTCGTTCCCTTCCTTGGTAATATTCTTAGTTTACTTCCCTGGTCCAGTTCCCTGCTTGAGTCATATTTATTATTCCGAAGGAAACCATTTATTTCCGTATATGTTTATACTTGTGTGGTCTGCTTACAAAGTCAAGGGGCCCGTGTGGGGACAAATGAAAGCATGTTTATGTATGTCTGTATGACTCTTCTCACTTACCATACATATACATAACTGGCCTTGAAGGAAAACCAGCAGTTTCTGTTCATGCTCTCCACACCATCAGCTTTCCAGTATAATCTTGTTTCCCCCTTTGGACTGGGCCCTAATTTGTCTTTTCTTTATCTCAAAATTCCTGGGCTGTCAAGCCAAGTTACTCTTAAAAGGACTCTGGGAATTCCAGTCAAGAGAAAGATATATTAAAGTATCATTATTCAAACATAAAAATGAAATAAAAATGTTAACAGGGTTCCCCCAGGTGGGGGTGTTTATTGCACCCTTTATTTTTTAACAGCACAGTTGCGTTTCTGCAGAGAGAAGTCGGGCGCCGCTCACAGCGCTTGCCGTTTACAGAAACGAGCGAGAAGAGGAACACCGCTCTCGGCACACGCACACGGCTGTCGCTCCTGTGCAGTGTTAAACTCATAACTTCCTCCCAGGGGCCGCGGGGAGTTCAGTCACGCACGCTGGCGTGGCCCGCCTTTATTTGTGACATCTAATCTTTACTTTAGGCTTCGCCGGCCACAGCTCACTGTCTCCTTGCGTGTGCCCTGACACAGTACATCATGGCCAAGGTGATCCGATTTCGTGTGACATTTTTTTAAAAAAGGATATTAAATGGTGGCAGACGATAACGGCTGAAGCACGTGGGCGTGGGCCCAGGGGCATTGTCCCTCTCCAGCAGGCTCTCGGAGTCTGGCTGGAAGGGCTGCTATTCCCTTTCATACAAACACCCTTATCCAGACACTCTGCTCTGGGCCTCACATATGCATTCCTGTCGTGGGAAAGCCGCTTGCTTACGCGGCTTTGCTGTCTATTTGCAGTCTGCTCAGGCACACGGCCCTCGGCAGGAGTCCGGCTCCATGATTCATTGCCGCAGATTTCCTACGGAGCTTACACGATGCTCGCTCAGCCCCACACGGCTGTGTATCCATTATAACCAGGGACAAGTAAGCAGGGCTCAGGAGTCTGAGCATCCATCTGAGAACAGCTCCCTGACGCCTTGCTTGACTCACAGGGAATGAACAATGAACTCTTTGCATGCTGACCCCGTATGGTGAGGAGAGATCGTAGGAGCTTACCAGAGTTAAATAAGGGAAGAAGCACTCAGAGGGGCGCTCCTTAAATGAGCAGGTCCATAACTAGTTTGCAGAGACCAGGGCATCTGGCTAATGGGAGAAGAAGGAATGATGCTTGTCCCAGAGCAAGAAGGACGCTGTCCTGGTTTAGTGCTGAATAATTACGTTCCTTCTTCTGAGACGAGCTCTGCAAGTGGCCGGTCACACCAGCTAATTCATTAGCAAAACTCATCGGCAAACCACAGACAACAATCTGGGGTGAATCTAACCAATTCTGATAGAAGGTTTGGCAAAACAGGATTTTCTTTATACTAGAAGGGGAAATCACACTGGAAAGCTGCATACGTAATTGTACGTATCCACTTCCTTGGCCCGAGTTCCAATGAGTAAGAAGGAAATCATAGCTAAGAGGGCGCGAGGGCCAGTGCAGGTGCTGCTGTTACTTCAGGTGACCTCGTGGACCCAGAGCCTCTGCCTTATCGTGACGATGAGGAGGAAACAGACTCTAGGAATAAGGATTTTCTACCTTCCGTGTTGTATGAGATTTGTGGCTGTACGATTACATATGATAATGCATGTGGTATGTCGTATCCAACTGTGGTGTAATTCTCGAGTGTTAATGACATGTGCTAGACCTGTGTCACCATTGAATGTTGACGTAGTTTTACCTGTTGACCACACAAGGAGCAGGTGAAGTGGCTCGACTGTGGCTGAGACACAGCTGCAGGGAGTCGGTTGGTTTCGTTACTCGGACGTGTGAGTTTGCTCACTGGGGAGCACCTAGATCTTGGGGACACCGACGCTCCTTAAAGCGTATGGTTTCTGTTTCTGGAAGGAAGACGTTTTTCTTCTCCTTTGAGAGAGGAAGAAGAATTCAAACATGCGGTGCTGGAAAGAAGGTGAGATTGAAGGATACGATCTAAAGGGTCTGCTGAGCCCGGTGGCTTAACCGGGTGTCGCCGCAGAGCCGCAGTACTTGCATGGAATTCCAAAACCCAGTTCTGCTCCTCAGCTGAATTCAGGACAGATCACTGATTTGATCCATTACAGATATCATATTCTTACCCAAATCATAACAAGTGTGTGGTGGGATCTCTGTCGAGTCCCAAGACTCCTCCCTAGGCCCTTGAATCAATATAATGAGGCAACTGCATCCGTCACTGACTGATTATCTCTTCAGCAGCCAGCATCTCTGCCAGCCAAGTGCTGAGAGGAGCGGTGATGTTGACGGGTTTCTCCAGTGTCTCTGGTCCCTGGAATCAGGAGGCGTGTGTAGGAGGATCGTGGGTTTCCTCAGGCTTGGGACTAGTGACATTGTAGCTGAAATCATTCTTCATTAAGGCGGCCTCCTGCACATTCCACCCACTAGGTGCCAGTACAGCCCCCTCAGGTGGTGACAATCCAACGTCCCCAGTCCCCAGGCATGGTAGAATGTCCCTCCCCTTCTCCCCACTCCCCACAGCACCCACTCCCGTTGTTGCTGGAGTCCCACCTCCCCCTCTTTCGTTCGGGGCTCTCCCAGCTCTAACTTTGCATAGCCTGTTCTGTCTGCCAGCTGCACCCTCTATCCACAGCCCACCTCTCCCCTTGCACAGGGGAGTGCCCTCACCCCTGCTGAGTCGGTGCCCTCTGCTGTACCCCCACGTCGATGTCTTGTGAAGGCAGCGAGCCTCTTTTTAACCAGACTGGAAGCTTCTCGTGGGTGGGGCCTGCCTTCATGTACCCTTAGCTCCTGGCGTACTTCCTGGGGCAAGTTCAAGGGAGAAAGAAAAGGGAAGAACATAATAAGGAATAAGGGAGAAAGAATGAAAAGTTGCTTATCAAATAATATTGTCAGTGAGTAAGGTTACGGAAGGGCATTTAGAGCCACTATTGCTGGCAGCTTTGGGCTTGAATCAATCATAAGTGTATATTTGGTGGTTCTCCACAACCTCAAAATCAGTTTAGTGGGGTGAATCTGTTAAGTTTGATACCTGTGCTTTGGGTTGGATGTATGTGTTTGCCTTCCCCACAATGCCTCGGTGAAGCCTGCACCCCCTGGGGAATCTGTGTGCTGTGGTAAGAAATCGTGCCACGTGCCCTCTGGATATTCACACTGCTGTAATTTGGAGAATGATTCTGGACTTGAATGGAGGCGGATAGTTTTGCCTTTGTCACTGTAGAAAGAATCTTTTTTTCAAATAAGTCTTACAGTGTGTCCGGTTGGGGTCCTGAAGCCTTGTTTAGTGGTTACGTGGATAACCAAGTCTCGCTCTAGTGTTGCACCGAGAACGCTGCTTAGTATCTGAGGCGGGCAGTATCATAGTTACTGCACCTTCAGAGTTACTCCCTTCGAATGGAATGTTTTATAACCCGAGAGAAAGAAGAGAGGACACATGGGAATGCACGGTTAAATTCTAACTCGATCTTTTTTAGAGCAATTCTTCTCACCCAGTTACCCCAAACTGCAGCTTAGACCCCATATCCCTCCCTTGGCTCCGCAGTCTCTCAAGAGGACATAACACACCGGGAAGGCTCTTTCTGCTTTCCGGTGACTTGTCTCATGGCAGGAAATCGAGGAGACGCTAGTGTGGTCGTCTGGCTGTTCCCAGGGCTCCCTGAGCAGAAGTCAGAGCTCTGACCTCCCTTAGCCAAGACTGTGCCACCCGAGGACTCACCCCCTGCGACGAACAGCTCTGCCGTGTAGTGGAGGCCGGCCTGTGTCCCGAGAAGGAAGTGCCAACATTCTATCCCGTGTCCCATGAGTCCCAGGAAGGTCTGGGAGAAAGCATGTTTGGGCTGTGCTGTCAGCTGACCTTTGTCCTGCGCTGACGCCCACCCTGACTAGCTGGGTGACTTTGAGCAGGTCCATGATCTGCTCCTCAGTTTTCTCATCCATTAGATGGGGACGATGACAGCTGCCTCAACGTTCTGGGAAGGTTAAATAGGACCTCCTGGGGGCTGTGTAAGTCTCCTTCCTGGAGCATGGATTCAGGGTACCCCAGGACCCTAATGTTTAAGGGCTGAGCAGCAAGCATACCCTCTGTGTTACTGGAGCCCTTGCTCCCCGAGCCCCTGGGGTCATAGCGTGGTCTCGTGCGCCTTCCTGCCTGACCTGGACCACACCAGCCACATGCCTTTGGAGTGATTCCCTGTCTTATTTCACTTTGTCATCTCCACTGTTTTAAAAACCATGGGACCGTGGAAAGGACTGTAAATGTTTGTCTAGTTAATAAATCAGCTTCAGACTCTGTGTTTCTCTGGGGCGAATGCCTTCGCTGGCTCCTCCCCGTTCCCTGAATGAAGACAAGCCTCGTAGCGCGACTCAGAGAGAAGCTTTTATTATGACTGTGGCACAGTGAGGGCAGGGATTGTGTCCCCACCCCCAGCGTGACTGAGATCCAGTTGACCGAATGGTAGGGTATTTAAGCGCATGACGACTGGACGCAGGCACAGGCATGCATTGAGAAGAGTCCGGGGCTGTGTCTGGTCCTCTCTGTGTCATTGTGTCAGGTGACTGGCCGCTCAGTAGATGTTTGTGGAAGTATTTTGTGAAAAACGATGGGAATCACCGTACGGGGAAAGCCTGTGAGCACACTTGTTCAGAAAGCCAGGTCTGTGAGGCCGAGGGCCTGGGCTCAGCTCCCCACAGGCTTTCAGCCAGTTCTGTCGAGAACCAGAGGTGGCGCTCCAACCCCTCAGCCACGCTTAGAAGTGGGACGCAGGCAAAGATCCATGGGGATTAAGGCGAGAATCTTCTTTGTGGCTGGAGATGACATTCCACACTGAAATACTTCAGTATCCACTAATACTCAACAGTGACAAAAGAGAGAGAGAGAGAGAGATCTAAAAACCTGTCAGAGAGTGAAATTCCAAGTCCAGGAGGAAAAAAACTTGACATGACAGAATGTATTTTTGTCTCTAAGCATCTGTGTTCCAAGCAGCCAACAAATGTCTGGGGGGCGGACTGCAAGGAGAAGGGGGCTGGAGGGAGAGTCTGCATGAGCCGATTTTACCTGGTGTTTATTGTCTCCCACACGGTCCCCGTCACGTTGCGGGGATTACTGAGACACAGGTGTCTTCGGACTGGCTGGAGGCACGCCAGACACCCCAGAGTCGCTCAGAGCAGAGCTCCCCAGGCGGGGTCCCAGCCGGATAAACCCTCACCCAGAGCTCCGGGCCAACCTCACTCCAATGCGGCAGCACCGTTGACAACACAGGTGTGTTCTCAGAGGGAAGCCCATTGGCTGTCCAGGGATAGGCCAGATTTTCATGTTGCTTTACATTTACCAGCTTCTCCTGGCCCTCTGCAGAAAACCCACACAGGAGGAGGGAACAAGAAGACCAAAAAACAATGATCAGGACGCATAATTAGGAGGACACTCGATTCCCAGCCCCACACTTCTGCCCGAGGCCGAGCTTGTCAATCCATTAGGGTCGCAAGGAGAGTGCTTCTTGTCCGAAAGTTTGAAAGAGACGATTAGTTTGGTGTGCCTTGCTCTCCGTGTCACAGGTGTTTCTCTCTCTGCTCCTCTGAACGAATCTCAAATCCAGGGACGGCTCTGGCTCGCTGTTTTCCTGGTCTTGTTCTCAGCCACCTGCCAGTTAATTAAAATTAAATATGTTAGTACTCGCTGACCATCTTACTGACCAGAGTTGATTGTGGAGACTGGAGGGCTAGTCTGGGTGGACTGGTTTACATACATACGCAGGGGCCGGCCCAGAAAGAGCCTCGGATCTTCCCTTCCAAGGCTGCGCCCCACACAGACCTGGTGGATGCAATTCCAAGACACGAGGCTTGACGCAGCCGCTGGGAAAGGACCGCGGCCTGCGTGCTGACTGCCCGGCCACTGGGAGGGGAGACCGGAGTCAGCGAAGTAGCAGCACGCGCGTTCACACAGCTCGGGCCAGAGGCCAGTCCACAGCTGTCACATCGCACGAGGGCTTCGTCACCAACACAACAGTGAGCACGAGCGCATGAGCAGCTGTTATCGATCTAACATGTGGAGGAAGGACTGTCCTGTCAGCGCAGGTCTGCCGCTCTGTGGGCACGCGGCGCCGCCCAGGCTGCGGAGTGGGATGCCTTCGGGCCGCTCGCGCGGCATTCGCCAGCTGTGGTCCCTGTCCAGCTGTGGTCCCTGTCCAGCTGTGGTCTCTGTCCAGCTGTGGTCCCTGTCCAGCTGTGGTCCTCTGTCCAGCTGTGGTCTCTGTCCAGCTGTGGTCCCTGTCCAGCTGTGGTCCTCTGTCCGTCTGTGGTCCTCTGTCCAGCTGTGGTCCCTGTCCAGCTGTGGTCCCTGTCCAGCTGTGGTCTTCTGTCCAGCTGTGGTCTCTGTCCAGCTGTGGTCTCTGTCCGTCTGTGGTCTCTGTCCAGCTGTGGTCCTCTGTCCGTCTGTGGTCCTCTGTCCGTCTGTGGTCTCTGTCCAGCTGTGGTCCTCTGTCCAGCTGTGGTCCTCTGTCCATCTGTGTGCCCTTCGCTGGCCAAAGGGAAGGGACAGGCCCCACTCATGCCCTTCCTGGTCTGCAAGCTGGACTCCACCGGGTACCTGAACTGAGACCAGAGATACTCGGGTTTGCAGGTGCTCCCGCGACCCCTGGTCCTTTCTGGCCAGAAAACTGCAGCTGCTCTGCGTCAGGGTGGGTCCGCTGTTGTGCAGGAGACTCGGCTCTGACTGAGCAGCCCAGGCAGGACAGGGCAGTGGACATCAACCCCTCCTGCGGCCTCTCCCCTCCATGCGGAAGGGGCCCGGGTCCTGTGGGCTGGAGCCCTCGTCACCGTTCTTCAGGCCTTGCCTTTGTCTCACTGAAGCTGGACAGACCCTTTCACTCGGTCCACGTTTCTCAAAGAGCAGTCACCTTGATTTTATTTTATTTATTTATTTATTGTTAATCCTCACCCAAGGATATTTTTTCCATGATTTCTAGAGAGAGTGGAGGAGGGGGGTGAGAGAAACATCGATGTGAGAGACACATCGACTGGTTGCCGCCAGCCAGGGCCACCTTTACTTTAAATGAGCTGGGTAGCCTCACCGGGAGGCGGTGTTTCCCCAGGAGCAGAGCCCAGCCCAGCACAGCGCACGGTCTTACCTGGGACGAGCACGCACCAGCAGAGCGTCTGTGTCTTCGCTGGCCATCTCCCTGTTGACGCTCGCTGTGCAGATACAATTTAATGAAGAACAGAAAGGACTTACAATCCGTCTGCCCTGAGTACTTTAATTAAACTGACACACACTTCAAAAACAGAGCGACAGAAAACATTAATTTTGGTTATAAAGGCCATGGCATTATTAAAGTGCAATTAAAAACAACATTCATTTAGCGTTAACAGCTAGAACCATTTAATTATTTAACACCGGATTGTCACTTGTGACTAACCCCACCTCGCTGGTGTGGGCCGTCCCGTGTCCCTGCTGACTGCTGTGGTGCAGTGCCTTGAATTCCGAGTGTGGCGTCCACGTCCGTGCCCACCAGTGGGTCCGCAGGGCCCAGGATGAAAGTTTAACCAACTGCTCCGTGGAGGCGATAGCTACCCTGCAGGTCAGTGTGGTGGTGCAGCTGCACCGGCCCCCACGACATCAGCCGGCCGATGTGTGCTCTTCGGCACTGAGCAACGAGAGACAAGGTAGTAGCACCTTTAAAGAGCTGGGTGCTGGCCCTGCGCTGCCTGGTTTCCACGGAAGACCCCCAGCTTCTCCCAGGTGGTCTCAGGCAGCGCTTCAGACTCTGTGCCTCCGTGTCCTGCCCCGGAGACGGAGATGATAGTAGCACTTTTGTTTTCATTTAAATCTAAATGAATACATTTAAAGTCCTCAGAATGCTGCTTGACACATAATAAATGCTCAAACAAGTTAACTGAGCTCAGCATTATTATTATTAGAATGAACGTTAAGACTTTCTAAGCATAATCTCAAACAGTCGAGAACAGGCACAAAGGAGTGGTCCACACGGAGCAATCCAGCCGTCGGAGTCCACCCAGCCACAGGAGAAAGTCCCTGCTCAGGAGCAGGATGGCTGAAAACTGCCAGGACGTGTTGGCACCTCTGTGCACATCGCACCTGCCCTGTAGTTTGTCTTCATGAACCATGTGCCGCAGCCCCCTCAGCCCAGTTTCGCTTTCGATGGTTTCCGTTACCTGTGGTCACCCGTGGTCCGAAAATACCAAATGAAAAATCCGTCAGTTTTCCGCTGTGCACCGCGCGGCCCCTCTGCTCAGGACACGATCGCCCGAGCCCGGCGTGTCCAGTGTGCACAGGCCCCGGAGAGGTTTGGAGAGAGAGCGACCACAGTCACCTGTTTGTTGCAGTGGATCGCTACAATGGTTTTATTTTGTTAGCACTTCTTGTTAATCTCTTACTGTGCCTAATTGATAAATTTTGTCATAGGTGTGTAGGGTACAGGGTTCAGACTATTCACGGTTTAAGGCATCCACAGGGGTCTGGGAACTTACATCTACCGCAATCCCGGGGTGGAGAGTGGCGGTGACACGGAGTCCCAGACTTGACGTCACATCAGAGTTCTTAGACTCCAGCACCGCCGGCAGGAGCATGGGGTGTTCGCAGTGCTGCGTGCAGTGCGAGGAAAGCCGCTCGGGAGCAGTCGGAAGGGAGGCGGCAGGGCCAGCGCGCATTTATGGACCATAGCAAACGGAAGTCATCCAAAGGCGGTTCTGTCTTGCTGCAAATGGGCGGTGGCTACTGGAACACACAGGATCGTACAGCATCCGTTCTCAGCAGTGGATACTGGACAGCTATTTATTGAGAAGAAAAATTTGGCGATTAAAAAAAATCAGGGATAACCTATTGAAAGAAGCTGCATATAAAATGTGTTTCCCTGAAGCTAGCTGGTCCATGGTCCTTAGTATACAGTGTGTGAAAACTTGGCAAGTAGAAAAAAACTAGATGGGTAGACTTCCAGGAACAACATGTTAGTAGATTTTAACTTGAGTGTGTTCTAGTCGTCATCTCTGGAGCCAGCACCCGGGGAGGGACGCTCCATCCACAGTGCTCTCCCGCGTGGGTTCAGCTAAGGGGCCGCACCTGCCGAGCGCTGTCTGAGCCGCTGCTCAGCTCCTGTGCCTCGCTCCCTCGGCCCCGCAGACATTCCCACCTGATTTCAGCAGCTGTGTGGACGTGCTCATGAGGTCAGTTTGGAAGCTGATCCGTACACGCTTCTCATCACTTGCTTCCCAGAACAGACACTTCTTAGTACTGACCCATTTCTGAGGCTGCAGCGTCTGCCAAGTGCCCGTTTGGATCCTGCTTTCTTCATGCTGTGCTTCTCCGTGGCCTCCTGAAGCCCTTCCTCGTCAGGACCTGGGCCTCTCTAACTTCTTGCCTTGCTTCCCCACGGACCCGTGTGATAAGATCTGTTGCTATGCAGGTGGGGGGAGGTGACACAAGGGGCACATGAGCAAGGCCGCCGGCACGGAGCTGCGCCACCCTGGTGCTGTACGACGGACGGGAGCAATGGGTGCTCAGGCAGGTGTGGGCGGTGTTCAGCTGCCACGGTGACGTGTGAGCGGCTGCAGAAGGGCGTGGCAGATGCAGCTAGCCACTTCCCAGGGGCTCCCCAGCGGCCGCGGGACACCTGGTGTGCACAGGTGCTCGAGGTCTTTCGACGGGCAGAAAAGAGGTGGCTGTTTCTGCACTGGTTGAATGAAAGACAAGGAGAGAAACAACAGGAATTTAAACAGGGAGACAACAGTGAGTGTGGGGGGAGGGGGGACGGAAAGAAAGAAAGGGAAGAAAGGAGGGAGCTGAGACTAAACCAAAAACTGATACTGAAAATTATGCATTAACAGGGGATGTGGAGCGGTTAATGACTGACCTTTCTATTTAGTTATTTCCATGTCATCACCTAAGAAGAAAATAAAAGAAACAAAAGCTCATGACAGTTGAGCCCCAGTGGTCTCTGGGAATAACTTTGGTTTTCTTCCTGCAAAGCTGTCTGCCCAGCGGGTCCAGCGAAGGCTGGGACGCAGGGAAACGGGAAGCACCTACGCAGCTCCTGGCTGGGCTGTCCTCTCGCTTCGCCTTGTTGAGTGACAGAGCGCCTGCCACCGCACAGCCACTTTCCACAAGAGAGGCTGGTCCACTGACTTAACTTCACCCAGACCGTCTTGCCAGCTCACTCGGTGAATCAAACAATAATCCTTGAGTTAGTGGATCAATAAGAAATTAAGAAGCAATTAAAGAGAAATGAAAAAACTTAAAAACTTACATTGATCTGGCAGTCACATTTTATTCCTATCGGAAAATCAAGATTTAAAAACAATGGAACTCATGGTCCTGTTCTTGCATTCTTTCTGTTGGGTTGGCAGTTTTGCTCAGTGGTTAGAGCGTCGGCCGTGGACCAAGGAGTCCCGGGTTCCATTCTAGTCAAGGGCACGTACTTCGGTTGCAGTTCGTCCCAGCCCCAGGTGTGGGTGGCAACCAATTGATGTGTCTCTCTCACATCGATGTTTCTCTCTCTCTCTCCTTCCCACTCTGTCTGAAGATAAATGTAAAAAAAATTTAAAAAAATAAAAACTGGAAAAAAAAACAGTAAAAATGTAAAGAATTTTGCCTTAAAACTCAAACAACAAATGGCATCATTGCATTTCTGTTGGAACAATGGCCGTCTTCCCCGATTTGAGCAGATAGCGCGTGGACACACGAGTGTCTGGACACGGCGGGGACTACGCAGCGCTCTCCAGAACAAGCCCGCTTCCCAGAAGTCCTTCCACTGGCCAACACGTCACAGTTACAGCCAACACGTCACAGTTACAGCCAACACGTCACAGTTACAGCCAACACGTCACAGTTACAGCCACCACTGTCAACTGAGATCGTTTCATTCCAGCCCCTCTCCACACAGCCAAAGCTTAGAAACACTGCTTACTTCATCAAAATGAAAGAAAGCAAAACGTCATTGTTTCTCAAACAAGAGCCCTTCCTATGGTGTCCAGTTTTTATCTTTCTCGGGTCCAGTACTTATAGCCGCAAGCTGGGAAACAGAAGTACACGCTTTGACAGCGTTCTCCCGTGAAGTGTGTGCGGATCTCGGAGGGGCTGCTCGACCTCACCGCGTCCTCGCGTCCCGCTCCGGCTGAGAGGGGAGGGAAAGCTCTTCCTTACCTGCGGGGCTGCCTGGGGTCAGGGAGTGAGCACAGATCTGTTACGTGTCAGACAGAGACATGAGATTCGATGAAATGGCGTGATTGATGAGGAAATCTTTAATTTGAGGATCAAACCTACATCACAATCTGGAGAAGTTTCTCTGAGAAAGAAGATAGCCCTTTCCCGAAATGGATCACACACAACAACTAACAAAAACGTGAAATGACGGGGACAAGAAAGTCACCGAGGAAGCCATGCAGGTGTCTTCTCCAGGAGGCCTCGGGAGAGGCAGCGGGCGGAGGTGTGTGTTCACCCGTGTGCCCGAGGCTCTGCTTGCCCAGCTGTGGACAAGAGCCGCGGACAGCACGCGCCTTGCGCTGGGCCGGCACGGACTTCAGAGGTGCCCTCGCTTCCCGTAGGTGACCGTCCTTCCTCTCGACTGAAAGGTGTTTTACAGACAGTGGATGCCATGCTTTCCCTGTGCTTCACACTCAGTCCTTCAGAGAGAGGTATTACGCAGAAGCTGCGTGGGGCGCCTACAGACCCACACACCATCGCCGTGCAACTCAGTGGGCATCCACGGAGCCTGTTGTGGTTCCTGCCCGTTTGCACACGTGCGGAATCACACTGGAGACAGCGTGATGCTGACGAAAGCACTGGCGCCCGGAAGGCCTCCGTGGTTGCCCTGGCCCCGGGGACCCTAAGCAGCATATGTGACCGCAGTCCTTGTTACTCTGTTGGAAGCAGGGCTGCAGTTGTGCATATTATTGTTATATTTTTATCTCTACTCTGAGCCTGAAATGTCATGTCATCTAAAGTTAAATTGGAAAGCCGAAAAAAAGTATATTTGCATATGTAAAAAGCAATCAAAAGGCCAGAGATGCTATTGATTTTTACTGATAAAGATTAAGGGGGCTGATTGAAACGTCAACATGTACTTCAAATCAGGTATGAATCCAGCCTTGCAAAAACAAGAAGGAGCTGTTGGGGAAAGTAAACAACAAAAACTGATTGGACCTTGTTTTTATGTTTATATAAAAGATACCTATAAGGTTAGAAAGTCTAAGTGAAATAAATTTTTTATTCATACATAGTTTAAAGATAAACCAATTACACGATGGTATTTCATAAAAGCCCAGGTGTAATGCGCACTGAACAGTAACTGCAGGCTCAGGAGTCATCACGGGCCCTGATTGTGGGTGGGGAAGGAAACCACACTGATTGGAATCTGAAAACTGTCCAGAGCCCACCTTGACCTTTAAAAACGGTGACTGACGTTCCTCACGTCATCAACGCAGATATGTGTGTGTGTGTGTGTGTGTGTGTGTGTGCGCACGCCATTTCAGTCCTTGGACCATGCCAGTAACAAGTAACTAAACCCATAGCATTTTTAATGATTTACCCAAACAGCAAAGTTTCAGCCATCCAGAATAGAACTAATGTGGCCTGGAAGAAGCAAAATGGACATGGATAATTGATATCTATGAGAGTAATTGCAATGAAGATTTAAGCCTTAAAGAGTCTCAAAAAGTGATAGTCCATTAAAATTTAGTTTAAAATTTTCACATATGAATCCATGAGATTTGTTTCAACATGTGGTTAGAGACAGACAACAAGAGTCCCTGGTCCAGCATGCCTCCCACCCCGCCCAGACACACAAACACAAAACAATCTGTCATCTGTGTATCTCTATACATGTCTGTCTCGATCTGCATTAATCAGAGAAATGGATAAATGAAGGCACAAAAACTTGAAGACATGAAATGATGTAATTTAGATACAGAAATGTACACAGCAGCTAGGACAGCAAACAACTCTAAAGTGACCTCGACAAGGAGGACATGGGAATGCGGACGGCCATGCGTTAGGGACAGCGAATCACAAGGTTGTGCAGAGATTTAACAGCAGTGCACGAACAAGAGAACATCAAGTGAATCCATGCATTTGGAAGAAAGAAATGCTCCATAGGGAGAGAAAGGGTAGGGCCCGGCAAATGGGCACGAGACCAAAGGGAAAAGTGCCGGCTTCGTCCTAGGAGGGAGTGGTGGCTGCTGAACATGATGTATCATTACAGGAAACCCAATAAACAAAGTAAATATGCAGAGAAGGGAATCGGAACTAGAACAAGGGAATTACAGGGTCATTTTCTTCCCTTGAAAGCTACTCGCTCTTCCTGTTGTGTTCTGCTCTTCTCATCCTTTTACTTCTCTGCTCTCGAGGAGACAAGCAACAATAATTTACAGTCCTAGATTATCAGTACCCACAGTCCATCTGTTCGGTTGAACCACAGTAGAATGTGTGAGAGTGTTCGTATGTGGGGAGAGACGGTGGGCGCTGCTCTGTACCAATGGAACAGTGTAACGTAGAAAACCCACATTCTGTTCAGTAATAAATCCCACTACGGTACAATCCTGCTCGAAAATGCTCATAGGAATTCAACTTAAAAATTCCCCTTCTTCTCCTTCCTTTTTAAACAAGTCCATTGTTTCTGCAGTGAATATTCAGTCTGCGCCCCACAAAGGACAGCTAAACGCGTCAGGAGAGAAACCGGTAAACAGCGGAGTTTATGGAATTAGAAGAACTGGACTGGTTAAAGTACACGCCTGCATTCATTGTTGCAAAATGATTGGACTCATGTCTCATCAAATTTACATTGTGAAGACTGAATATAGTATGATTAGGCTTTATTTTAACAACTACATTAAAATACAATTTGAAATGAAATGGCCCTTCATATCATACTAATATCAGTGTTTTAAATAACAAAGGGGATTTTTTTAAAGGAAAGGATTAGCATTTTGTTTCAATCAGTACGAGCAATGAGATTCCAGTTGGGGTCTCAAAGATTCAGGGTTTTATTAATATTCCAGAGATGCATTTGTGTTGCCTCTGGGTACACTGGAAAGCCACTTAAACCGCACTTAAAACAGCACTACAGGATCAAATTGATGTGCACCAACCATTTACAATAAAACTTGATTATTATAAAGGCATACGTATTTGCATAATTACATGTTTGATTTTTTGATAATGCGGCATACAGGACAGAATGTTGCTTCATGTAGAAACACATCATCAAAAAGCACCATCTGCTGTGGCACCGAATGCACTGCACACTGATCAAAACTGGGAAGACGGATTTCCGAGGATCAAAAGGAAAAATAGCCCGAGCTGTATTTACACAGCCGGGGTGGCCGGCTGGATGCTGTAGAAAGGAGGAACAAAATTCAGGCAAAACACGGTATAAAAAGATAAGAGCCCCGCATCTTCAAACAGAAATGAGGACTTTCATGCACGAGGCATGAGATGCGAGAGATCTAGATATCTTTCTGTGATGTCACCCTTGCATTCAGTAAACTCTCAGGTTCTAGGCTCTATATTTAGAAACGAAGCACTTTAGAATAATTGCTCGTGAATAGGGGTGTCCTTGGGGAGGCTTCCATTATATGTGGCAGTGCATGTGGGAAGGAGAGGAAAAAACATTTTTAACTGTGCACTCAAATGAAGGTAATAACAGTTATCTTGGATAGTGGAATTAGAGATGATTTTTTTCTTCAATTTTCTTACGTGTTTTTTTTTTTTCCCCTGAAATAGTCTTCCTAATTTTTATGTATTATACTTTTAAAAACCATATGAAATAAAAAGTTAAACCATAAAAATATAAAAACTGAAGATCCATTTCCTAAAAGAACTGTTCTTCGGATAAGGAAGCAGAATGAAGAGGAAACACAGGAGAATACCAGCATGCAGAAACACGCCCACAGGGCCCTGCCGGACACTTAGCGAGCTGGCACCTCCGAGGGGTGACGAGACACTGTCGGGTCACGAGGGTGACGATGTCGTCCTATGGGTGAAATTAAGCTACAGATCATAAGGGCACAGGTTGAAAAAGGAGGTGCGGTTGTCAGAGGGGGAAGGACATCTTCATTAGAAGTACGTTAACTCGGGCCTATGTGAGTGATTTAAAACCCCAAATATTCTCACCTGGGTCCTTCGTTGTGTGCATCCCCACAGGGGCCTGACTTAGGAAGAGGAACCCTATAGGTGAAGAACGGGGGAGAATTGGGAAATTCAGAACTAGTGACCTTTTTTTTCTGTTTTTTGGTGTTTTGTTTTGTTTTTGTTATGTGCCCCTAGCGGGAACCGAACCCGGGACTCTCTGATCCGCAGGCCGACGCTCCAACCGCTGAGCCAAACTGGCCAGGGCGGAACTAGTCATCTTGAGATAAATTAATTTGGTGTCCTACTGCCAGTTCCGAGCCCTCCCCCCCCCCGGATTGAAACGTGACTCTCATCACAGACTGCTATTACAGAGGAGTGGGGTGGGCAGCGGGGTGAGGGCGGGGGTGGAACTCTGCAGAGGCTGAAAACGATAGCCTTAAATCTGGCCACTCAGGTCATTAGGAAGATCTATTTGTGAAGAAAGGAAAACAGACCATGTGTCACTTAACGGTTTTGCCAGCTTGCTTTACTGCCCTGAAAGACCTTGGCATGTGGCATGTCGGCCTACATGTGCATGTTTGTTCCTGGCACCAGAGAGTTGGGGACAAGCCTGATGGCAACAGAACACAGTAAGGTTCCCTGCAGGAAGGCAGCCATAGCTTACTCCTGGGTATGTCCGTGTTTCCTCCTGGATAACCGACAGAGCAACAAGAGAATGCACAGAAATAGCCACAAATTCTATTTTTACTGAAAGTAGGAAACAACATTTAAAAAATAATCTTCCAACTGAGACCAATGGAGCTCTCAGTCTGCCCTCTCGGCCCCGAGACAGAATGGTGTGAAGGAGGGGTGGCAGGCCGAGGGGCTGAGAGGATGCGGATCTCAGAAACCCCGGAAACGTGCCTTCCTGTAAGGGACACACTCCGTCCCGAGCAGAAACTGCTGGGAGCTAGACAGATCTTCTAGGAACTAAACGGCAGAGAGGCAGAGTGAGAGGACAGGAAGGTCCCCAGTGGTCCCCAAAGGTGGATCCTGGAATGCTACTGGGAAACAAATGAATAGTAAGGAAGTAAACAAATCAATAAAAGTACCTTCTAAAAAGAGGGAGGCAATGATCTTGCCAGTTGGGGTCTGGATCCCTGTGGGTGGGAGGAGGGGCCGAAGCTGGTGAAGGAACCCGGCAAATGCAGGAGTGGCTGATGCATCTCCTGAGCCTAAGTAGATTCTGGAAGAAAGACACTGTATTTTAAGGAAATATCTATCTGTAGAGGAACAAAAAGCATCTTGGAGCTACAAAAGCTTGAAGGATACATTGGCCTTAACCCTTTCTCCAAGAAACTTTGGCTATTATCAAATCCAGAAAGATTCAAATCATTCAATATGAGTATCCAAGAATAACCACAGCACACACAGAAAGACGCTACAAGGAAAAATGTGTTAAAAATTAGCAAAACTTTCCTACAAATGGAGAAACGTCAACAGGAAAAATTATCCACAAACAGGTGAAAAGCATAATCCGAAATTACAATAATACTGAAGCAATTACTGTTATAAAAGAAAACCACGAAGCAGAACTAGGAGAAATGGTGGAAATTGGTTTAGACCAAAGGTGTCAAAAATAGGAGACGGTGAAGTGGCCCTGGCAGAACTCAGGAAGGAAATGGATAGAATAAAAATATTTCAGAAATGAAGATACATTGTAGCACAGTCCCGGGAATGGGCACCGCAGAGAGTAAAAGACAGGATGGAAACTAGAAAAGCAAGCAAAGGGAGGCAGAAATGAAGGAAGAAATTTAAAAATAATCAGAGGAAAGAATGGTGAATCTAGAAGACGGAGGAGATCTAATTAGTGCATTGGTAAATTTCCCCCCAAAGAAAACTGAAACAATAAAACAAAATAAAATTCAACAACGTAAGAAGCCTTTCCTGAAAAAAGGGAAGCAGACTTGCGTCTGCACGATGGAAGCACACTCGGTGAACTGGGTCCCAGTGCTGGACCAGATCTGCACTCCTGAGGTCGGCCTTGTGCGCTCAGTATCAACATTGATTGGGGGCTAATTAGCATAACAAAACGAAGAAGGAAATTTATAATAGGGACAATGAAATTATATCATATGCATATATATGTGTTAAAAATGGCAGGAACTATAATAAAGCAGAGTTTGCAGAAATTCTTGGAAAAGGAGAAAGACACGAGCTGTGGGGGTCTTTATTTACTACCTTTGATCTAAGACAGACCAATGAACAAAAAATGAGTAAGGACAGAGGATAAAAACCATATACTCAACAAGGTAGAGGGAAGTTTGTTCACATCATTGGGGATGTGGTTTGTTTTGTTTTGTTTCCACCACGGCCTACTCACTCACCTCTGACTGAACCTCCTCTCTGAGACGGTTGTGCACCAGCGTCGCAGTTCACAGGGAGACCACAGTTCACGGGGAGACCACAGTTCACGGGGAGACCACAGTTCATGGGGAGACCACAGAACCGTGTGCGTCAACGTTGGGGACCTGCTCTGCCTCTCCAGCATCTCCTCTAACACCGCTACTATTTATTATTATATGGGAAGTATCCACTAATGAAATGTAAAAAATAGAACACAATTGAAGATAAAAATTATAACTAAAGAGGTAAATCTGTCGTTTATCAATGAGTGTTTAGCCACAACTACAAGAGAATAAACAAAGACTACCAAAAAAAAAACATACAAGAACATAATTTAATATGGATTAAATTAAATGTATCTATCTACTACTTTTTAAAATTTGTTTTTATTGATATTTTAGAGAGAGAGAGGAAGAGAGAGAGAGATAGAAACATCGTTGTGAGAGAGAAACATCGATCGGCTGCCTCCTGCATGCCCCCTACTGGGGATTGAGGCTGAAACCTGGGCATGTGCCCTGACTGGGAATCGAACCGGGACCTCTCAGTCCATGGGGTGATGCTCAATCACTGAGCCACACTGGTCGGGCTCTATCTACTATTTTGATGGCTTTTATATATACAAACACCTATCAGAAAATATTAAAAATTTTAAAACTCCAATAATAATTGCAAAAGAAGTAAAATGTCTAGGGAAAACTTGGCTAGAAATCTGGAAAACATCTACAAGAAAAACTAGAACCCACTTGATGAACACACAATGCAGACTTAATTTTAAACCCCATTAATCCATTTTTAATGTGCTATGTTTGTGTGATGCTTAATTTTATGTGTCAACTTCACTGGACCATAGGGTGCCCAGGTGTTTCACCCAGCATTGCCCTGGGTGTGTCTGTGAGGGTGTTCCTGGATGAGACTAACCCTGGGATCTTGGGACTGGGTAGAGCAGTCTGCCCTCCACAGTGTGTGGGCCTCATCCAGCCAGGGGAAGGCCTGAATGGAACGGAAAGACTGACCTTCCTGACCGTGAGAGGGAACGCCTATTGCCTGACTGCGCTGACACATCAGTCTTTTCCTGTTTTTGGATCCAAATGAAACACTGGCTCTTGTTGTCTTAAACCTGCCAAATTTTGGACTAGAAATTACACCATCAGCTCTCCTGGTTGTCAGGCTTTCAAACTGGGACTAAAACTAAGCATCAGCTCTTAGATCGCCACATATACACACATAAACATACATGTTACACATTATACATGTATATATACACATTATATAGTTTTAAACATACATCCACATATGTGTATGCATACTTATACATATATGTAAACACACATAAAATATACTTAGAACTTCTGTTAGTCCTGTTTCTTTGGAGAACATTAATAGCATATTCAGAATGAAATATAATGTTAAAAAAGAATCTTTTAGCACAAAGATGATCAGGACATTATTTCTTCTGAGGACGAATTTTTAAATGTCAAACTTCAGGTGTTCACAGTTCCAAGCCACTTCCTATTTCATCCTGTGCGAAAGGTCCGCGGGGGAGAGCTGATGCGCCCGCGTCGCCAGAGTGGGTGAGGGCACGCCGTCCGGGGGCTGGGGCGCTTCCTGCAAGCCGCTGGCTTTGCCGGGAGTCCATCCCAAAGCGACGCTCCCTTCTGCTGTCACTCTTTGATCCGACGTGTCACCTCAGGCCATCCGTTTCCAGTCACTCAAGGAAACACTTACACGACTGCAAAAATCTTTAAATTCTCCAACAAACGGTGGCTCAGTGCTACTTGGGAACCCGGCTCTGCCAGGCGCTAGGTCCAGGTCGCTCAGTCATGAGAGCCTCCTACAGGATTGGGCAGAAGAAACAGCAAGAAACAAATAGCAACACAATGACTAAGTCAGTATATAATTACAAATTATGGAACTGAAATAGACACAGATAAAGAATGAGTGGGAAAGCCCCGCTGGTGTGGCTCAGTGGTTGAGCGTTGACCCATGCACCAAGAGGTCGCCGGTTTGATTCCCAGTCAGGGCACATGCCCAGGTTGTGGGCCTGATCCCCAGTGGGGGGCATGCAGGAGGCAGCCAATCCATGTTCTCTCTCATCGATGTTTCTATCTCTCTCTCCCTCTCCCCTCCTCTCTCTCTAAAATAATAAAAAAAAAAAGAATGAATGGGAGATTGATGGAGACAAGGTCACTGGGAGAGTGTCTTGGAAAGACATTAAGCCAGCACCTAAGGGATCTGAATCCTTTCTGAGAACAGCAGAGGGGAGTTCTGAGCGGAGGGAACAGTGTGATGGATTGAGATGAGAAAGAAACCAACTGCTTGAGAAGATGTCAGCAGTCAGTCAGCGGTTCACAGGGTCGCCTAAGACCATCGGAAAACACATATTTCCGATGGCGATTCATAACAGTAGCAAAATTACAGTTATGAAGTAGCAACGAAAATAGTTTTATGGTTGGGGGTCACCACAACATGAGCTGTATTAAAGGGTCGCGGCATCAGGAAGGCTGAGAACCACTGGCCCAGAGTGTGGAGGGTGAGGGGATAGTTGCCGTGTGAGATGCGCTTGGGGAGCCTGGCGGGAGGGTGACCGCAGGTCACAGGCACATCCTGGACTCCAGACCACGTGCAGAGAGACGCTGTGTCGGGCCTGGCCGGCCGGCTCCTGTCGCAGGGAGGACTGTTTCTGCGGTGAGCAGAGTCCGTGAGGGGTGGGAGTGGTGGGTTCTGTGTGTGTGGAGATGGATTGGAGGCATTGCGGTCCTTAAGTTCAAAATCACGGTCGCTTGGACTCGCGTGTGGCGGTGAAGATGGGCAGAAGTAGCTCACCTTGAAGAACATCTAGGAGACAGAGAACTGAACTTAGTGATCGATTAGGTGCGGAGGGAAAGAGACGAGGAGGTGTGAGTGACTCCCAGGTTCTGTCGGGCGAGCAGGTAGATGAAAGGGAAGGAGGGGGTCTGCAGGGCTGGGCCCTGGGTCTCCGTGGGTTTACGTGAGACGGAAATGAAGCATCCGTGAGAGGGTGTCACAGGGACAGACAGATGAGACGGGAGGGCGGAGGCAGCGGGAGGGCTGGAGGCATAAAGACAGGAGTTGTTGTCTGAAAATGGTAGTTTAAGTCATGAAGACGGATAGTCGTTTGTGGAAACAAGGGTTGGGCTGCAGTCGGAGTGCTGAGGAAGGTCAGCACGCAGGGCACTCCACACGGAGCAGGTGCAGAGCCTCGGGGACGGGTCGCTGGGCAGGGAGACCAGGGGAATTCGACACACGTAAGCCGAGAACAGAGAATTTGGGGAGGAGAATGGTCAGTTACTGAGCGTTGCCGAAAGTCAGGATGAGATAAAAACGGGGGTTTCTCAGTGTGGCGGCCACCCATGACCGGGGCCCCGAGGACAGTTGCCGCTGTCAGGTGCGTTGCAAGGAGAGCACGAGCGAGACGGCGAAGGGCCGTGGGGCCCAGCTCTCCTGTGGAGTTTTGCTGTGAGACGGAGGGTGGGGTGGCTCGGGGTGGGGGGGGGGCAGCACAGAGCTGTCAGTGTCCTTGTTTTCAGGATCGCGGTGCCGAGGACATGTGCGCTGATGGGGACGGTTCAGGAGAGAAGTGGGGACAGGTGAGGGGCCGGGCAGCTGGGCTGAGGGGCAGGCCTTTGTGAGAGGACACGCCCACTGTGAAGAGGGGGGGAACCAATGGAGATCACGGGCGAGGCAGCACGAGAGGCGGGGCCCCTTCACGCGCGACGTGTGGCTGGGCCGAGTCCTCAGGGCGGAGCAGGTGTCCCAGGCGGGTGAGAAGTGGGCGGCGCGAAGGGCCCTCCGGGTGAAGAACAGGGCCGACCAAGTCGCCAGCCAAGGCCGGGGACGACCTGGGTGCGGGGCAGCGTGGCATAGATCTGTGGGTCCTGCAGACAACTGGGGAAGGGCGGACGCTGGGCCTGGGGGGGCTGGGGCGGAGCGCGGGCGTCTGCCGTGAGCTGTGGGCAGGACGGAGCCGTGGGCTAGGGGGTTGTCACGGTCGAGGCAAGGGCGTTGTCCGTGGGGTGACCCCATCCAAGCACAGGGACGGCGGAGGACAGGCGGTTCCTGACCCGGCGGAGGGGGCCCTCTGACGGCGAACGCAATTCCGAAGAGTGGATGCCTCATCCGAAGAGGCTCATCGCTGAACGTTTGTCAAACATTAATAAAGTGAATACCAGGGGCGCCTGTATTATTTTATGCTGGTACCTGTAAATTAATAAGGATAACTTCCTCCAAGACACTCGCTGTTTTACTCCCAAAGTCTGTTTCCCTCTGAAGGTCACAGGTTCCTCAAATGTAGTTTCTCCTTCCCTCCGGGTTCGGGACGTGACCTGCAGGTGGGGGGGCAGCGCTCTGTCTGAGCGCAGGGGCTGTCGCCCTCAGCCACGGGACCTCCCGGGCCTTGTCTCCTCCTCTGGACAGGAAGTATTTGAATTCGACGACCTCTGGGGTCTCTTCCGAGGCGAGACATCTGTGAGTCTGCGGAATTATCCACGGTCTCCGACCTGTTCCTGCAGCAGTGGCCGTGCTGTGGGCGACAGGCTGCCAGGGTGGGGTGCCACCGCCGGCGCCCGCCTCTGCCCACGGAATTCACTTTCCTTCGTCCACGCCTGTCTCCATTTTCGTGCCAACGAGACGCTTCCGTAGAGACGGAGCAGACGGGGTGCCTCCCCCAAAGTGAACAGGAGTGTTTCCTGAGTGATGAAACAGCAGGAATGCTCAGGGGACTCCTGACCCCACAGGGTGCCAGCAGGCCCCGGCTGCACAGACAGTGACAACAGGGCCACACGGGTGGAGCCAGGCCTGGGCAGCAGTTCAGCCAGCCTGGGCAGTGCCAGGCGGCGGTGTCAAAGGTGAGTTGCCAAAAGGCCAGTCTGCAAGGTGAAGGTACGGAGGCGTGAGGGGCTCCCAGGGACACAGACTGCGGGACGGGCACTCCACGGGGCTGCTGTGCAGTGAACCTTTTCCAGGCTATGTCCTGGGAATTTTGCAGGAAAAACCGAAATCTTTATTCTAAAGCAAAGCCCAGTGGCCTCTGTCCCCAGTGGGATCTGCTGCTCCCAAAGCCCCCATTTCAGTCCTAAGCCATGTGGGTGGGACACACCCATCATCTGTCCTGAGACCCTGTAGGTTTTCCCAAAGAACGACGGGAAATGTGCCTTCACGGTGCCTTTGCTCCCCCATCGCGGGGTACTCTTCAAGGTTTGGAAGATGTCAATTATATCATGTGTTGTTTTTTGTAAACTATGGAATATTTAAGACACCCAAAATGGTTTTGAGTATATGGACATATCTGTACCCGCAACTCAGCTTAAGGAACAAAACATTGCAGATTAAATTCTAACTTTTTTGAACCCCTTGTGATGTAATTTTCTTTTCTCCTTAAGGTAATAAATCTCCCGAAATTTGTCTGTATCATTCTCATGTATATTTTATATCTTTACCACACATGGGTGCACCCATAAAATGTGTATTTCACGTTTTGCTTTTAAACATTATATATGGTACTATAATGCACCCCTAATTCTGCAGCTTGCCTCGTCTCTTAACTCTGCCTTTGAGATTTATCCGCAATGCACCTGTAGCTCTTCTTCTTTCACACCGGTGTACACCTAACGTGGTCACTGTTCCCCGGACACGGACAGGCGCGCTGCCGCCCTTGCAGGTGGGGTCTTCGGCGCCTGCCTGTCTGACCTCAGTGGTGTCTTCTCACTGCGTGACTGAGAGACGGACGCTGGAGCGATCTCATCAGTGGCCTGCGGGAACATGTGAAGACCATTTAGTGCGCAGCGTAGTAAGAGGAGGAGGCACTTTGATTTTCTCTCCCTTTTCCCAGGTGGAAAAACTCAGGGCACGTGGGAAATGTCATTACAACCGCCTTTAACGTTACTCATGACGTAAGGGGGTGTTTCTCTCTAATCCATACACGTAACTAAGCAAGAAAGCAAGGTGCCTCTATAAAAAGGGGGATTTAAGTAAATGTTTTGCAGAAGTCATGGATCCCATCTCAGGAGAGCTGTGGGAAGGCCAACTATTAGGACAACTGAGAGCACTGGTCCCAGTGCTTGGTGTCACCTTCTGTGGCGCTTCCACAGACATCCTGTGACAGCCGTCTGACTCCTGCTTTGCCAAACAAACTGTAGACGCATTCTTACACACACTTGTTTGTATGTGACTGGAAAGTAGGATCAAAAAGTAAAGGTAATTATCCATTGTGCGAAGTCCCGGGTGACTTCCTGGCTCAGCTCCCTGTGGGCCGCCCCCACGTCCTCTGTGCTGGCCCTCACCTGGGTGCTGGAGGCCGGCGGAGCACACAGATGTGGACCGCCCTGCACTCGAGTTCCTACATGCCATGCTGAAAACATGAATTAATTTGGAAATCAGGCCAATAAAAGTAACGTTTGAAGAGAATCTATCAGATCTGCTGTCTGAATTAAGCTATGAATGGAAAGAGGTAATTTGTTTTAATTGCAGCTGTTTCCCTGACAAGATAAGATTGCATCATTTAAGATGCTGCTAATATGGTTAAGTAAATTCTTCTGCTGAAACCGTTACAGCCATTGAAAAAGAGAGTTTGGGGATGCAGAGGGCAGAGAAGGATCCTGTCCACACCTCCCGTCTGCCAGGTTGGAGATGGAGGTGACCGGAGGGGAGCCGCGTGAAACCACGCGGCAGACTTGGTCCGCACAGCCCTCTCTGCTGGTCCTCCCCCGGCGGCCACGCCACCCAAACGTACCCCAGAGGTCTTGTTGCCGTTGCACTCGTTCTCCTTGTCCTGACTCCTCCGACTTTCGGTTCCTATCATAACCACCCTGAGCACAGAAACAGAAATAATTCCAGTAGTCGGGTCCTCTGCCCATGTTTTAATCGGATTGTTTTGTTGTTGTTGAGTTCTTTATATATCATGGTTATTAACCCCTTATCAGATGTAGTATTTGCAAATGTCTTCTCCCATTCACTAGGTTGTCTCTTTGCTTTGCTGACGGTTTCCTCCCGTGCAAAGCCTTTTAGGTTGATGTCCCATGTGTTTATTTCGCTTCTGTTGCCACTGCCCAGGGAGACACCCCAAAACACGCCGCTGAGACCGCTGTCGAAGTTTACCGCCTATGCTTTCTTCCAGGAGTTTTATGGTTTCAGGTCTTACGTTTACATCTTTAATCCATTTTGAGTTCATTTTTATTTACGGTGTAAGAAAGTGGTCCCTTTCCTTCTTTTGCGTGTATCTGTCCGGTTTCCCAGCACCATTTATTGAAGAGACTGTCCTTTCCCCATTGCGTCTCTTGCCTCTCAAAGAAGACAGACAGATGACCAACAGACAGATGAAAAAATGCTCAGCACACTAATTACCAGGAAATGCGAATCAAAACCACAGTGAGATGTCACCTCACAGCTGTCAGAATGACTGCCATCAAAACGTCAACAACGGCCCTGGCCGGTTTGGCTCAGCGGTTAGAGCGTCAGCCTGCGGTCCGGAGAGACCCGGGTTCGGTTCCCGCTAAGGTTGCAGTTTGTCCCCGGCCCTGGTTGGTCGTGCGGGTGGCAACCACTCGATGTGGCCCTTTCACGTCGATGTTTCTCTCTCTCTCTCTTCCTCTCTCTCCCTCCTACTCTGTCTGAACAAAAAAAAATGTCCTCAGGTGAGGATAAAAAAAAAAAAAAAAAAAAAACACGTCAACAACGGACAAGTGCTGGGAGGATGTGAAGAAGGGGACCCCTGGCACCCTGGACGGGGTGGTCAGTTGGTGCAGCCACCATGGAAGACAGTGTGCAGCTTCCTCAAAATTAAAACAAGAACTACCACGCAACCCAGAAATTCCACTTCTGGGTATACCTCCAAAGAAATAAAACACACCAATTTGAAGGGATATATGCACCCCTGTGTTCGCTGAAACATTTTTGCAACAGCCAAGGTATGGAAGCAAGCTAGGGGTTCAGTTACAGATGGATAAAGACGATGAGGCCCACACATAGTGGGATAGGACTCAGCCGTGGAAAGAGCGGAATCTTGCCGTTTGTGACCCGTGGTGGACCTGGAGGGCACTGAGCTGATGACACGAGTGAGACAGAGAAAGACAGATCCCATAGGATTTCACTTCTGTGTGGAATCTGAAAATCAACACACATGAACAAACAAAACAAAACACAAACAGACTCATAAATGTGGAGTCACGCTGGTGGCCAGAGAGGACGGGAGGCGGGAGGGGTGGGAAAGGTGAAGGGGAGTAAGAGGTACAGACTTGCAGCTGCAACACAGATGTCATAGGGTGTAATGCGGAGCAGAGGGGGTGTCGTCAGGAACTGCCACGACTCTACGGCGAGCACAGGCTCTGAAACACGAGCTGTGACACCGGCCACAGGCGGCAGCCGTTTCTCCAACGAGGGGACACTGCCCTGGAGAGGACGAGTGGCCCCTGTGTGCACTTCCCTTGGGCGAGCTCAGAGCCTCTGGCCAACCTCCGCCTTGGAAGACCTCAGGTGATAAAAGAAAGAACGTTTTTTGCGATCTGGCCGTCCGCTTTCATAGATAACATTTCCTGATACCCAGTTATGACAGACAAGAAAAAAGATCACACTCCACGATAAGTGAAAAAATCTCCACATACATGCTACTGAGATTATGTTCCTGTAAATGTGGTCATAAATGTTGCAATGACATCCATGGGCTTGTGGGATGATCTACACATCGGGATGAGAATCCTACTCGCAAAACCACCTGTTTGGGCCTACCTACCATCCTGGCTTTTGAGCTTTTTCTTGCCGAACCCAGAAGGAGCCTGGAGGGTGTGCGGACGGTCATTTGTTCAGGACACATGTGCCAAGTGTATCGACAAGGAGGACGAAGCTTGACGCTGAGCGTTATCTAAGGGGTGATGTTCTTACTTTGTATTATTGCTGTTTCTAATCAGTTGTCCCGTTGGCTGCCTTCCAGAAGTGACTCACACTCAAGGGAAATGACCCAAATTCAAAGAATTGGAAAACATCGAGAAAGACTTGCTCCTCGCACCTGCAGGGGGTCTGTGCGGGGAGCCGGTGGGGCCGCCACGCAGGGCGCTCCTGCAGCGCGGGGCGGGCGGGATCCTCTGCCTCAGACCTCAGCTCGCGGCCTCGGAGGAGAGTCTGCAGAGACACCAACTGTCTGTAGAAAGTTAATGAGCGAGGATGGCGCTGGCGGCCGTTTCCCGTCGCGGGAGGCGGTGCGGTTACTGGAAGTTAGACTCGGGCGCGGAAGGCTGGCTTCACACGGGGCTACCACCGCTGATGTCCTTTTCATTGCTCTGCACTGACAGCTTATGACAGCAAAGCTATTTATCTCAAGTTAATAAATCAGAAGGAGGTTAAAAAATGGCTGTCCGCAGTGTTTCCCGCGGCAGCTCTGGGAAGTCAAAGGACGCAGGGGTTTTGCTTGATCCTGATTTGAGCTTAAGAGGAAAATCATTTATCTTCAAGTTGCTAATTAAGAAGGAAAAGGAATACTCTTTGTTGGACTGTGCTGTTGCATCCAGGGACATTTCAAAATAACAAGCCGCCTGGGCCGCCCCGTCTGAGCAGCTCCCCTGCAGCCCGCCGGTCTGAGGCTCTTCCTCTCTGCTGCCTGGCCACCCAGGTGTTCCAGCCCACAGGCGTGCCCTGTCTCGTCCGCCACGGAGGCTGGTCCAGGACCTGACCAGTGTCACCAAGGACAAGACTGAGCCAGGGCGTTTTCATTTTATAAAAACATGCCATTCTCATCATCATTATTATCTTTGAAAGCAGGGTTCCTGCACTGCCCAGCTGCTGAACCTTTCGCTTTCTGCGCGTGGAGCTCACCCCACAATTATGTTTAACCGAGCACAGCACTACGACCGTGTGCCCTTCCAGGAAGGGCGGGCTGTGGAGATCGCTGCGGCCACAGGCTCCCGTGGCTGGCCAGCCCGCTGCCCCCTGAGGCGGATGTCTCCTGGCAGAGCCAGGGGACTCTGAGGCCTGCACGGGAGGGGAGACGGAAATGCAGCGCTCACACCATGGACACACACTCCGTGAGCTCGCGGAGCGCAGCTGGGCTGCCTGCACCCCTCTTCGGCAGTCACTTCACTCGGATGGAACAGAGCTCTGCTTGAAGGACACGGAGGCCTAGGCCCCTGCAGTGTCCCAGAGAGGGGCGTGGGCTGGGACCCTGGGTCAGGGCACCTGGACGGGACGTGCTGCCGCTCCTCGGGCCAACCTGTCCCCTGGCGGAGTGTGGTCTGTGCGGCGCCCTGGGCTGGCTGCCTGCAGGTGCTGGCCTTCGGAGCTTCCGGAAGGTACGGAGCAGGTGATCCAAATGAGAAAGGATCTATTTTGTGTTTTTTTGGTTAAACCTCACCCGACAATATTTTTCCATTGATTTTTAGAGTGGAAGGGAGGTAGGAAGTGGAGAGAGAGAGGGAAGGAGACACATCGATGTGAGAGAGACACATCAGTTGGTCACCTCCCACACAACCCCAGCTGGGGCTGGGGATCTAACCTGCAACCCAGATACGTGCCCTTGACCGGGAATCGAACCCAAGACCATCTGGTGTTTGTCTGACTCTATAACCACTGGGCCACATCGGCCAGGGCAGAAAAGATCTATTTTGACCGAGGTCAGCGTCCATTTGGAAGAGCACCCCAAACAGAAAACTACGATATTACCATTAGAACATGATGAACGTATCAGGAAAAGGTGTCACCTGAGCCAGTGTCTCACAGATGTGTTGGTTTGGAATCTCTCTGCCACCGTCTCCCCCTCCCCTCCCCCTCCCTGTCCCCCCTCCCCTCCCCCTCCCCTCCCCCTCCACCATGTTCTTTACTGTTAAATCCTGATGTCTGCCATTAAAACACTGCAAACCAGTCTCTGGTAATCATATTTTCAAGTACTGTAGTTCTTTCCAAGGTGAGATAAAGGATTGTATGGATAAACAATCTTTATGACTCCCTTTTGCATTTCAGATCATCTTGCTTTTGAAAGCTTTCGGCAGAAAGGAATAAAGGCGATGGTTGCGCAGCCGCCACGATGTGCTAAGTGCTTTCTCTCGGCGGTCGGTCCGACACAGCTCCTGGTCTGGGTGTCATCACGTCTGCGTTTGTCCAAGCGAAAGGGGCCCTGGGAGGTTAGATGACGCGCTCAAGGTCATAGTCGTGGAGCCACACTCTGAGTCCAGATCTCGTGCCTAAGTTCCTGTGTGTCCTAGAAGACGTAGTACCCACTGCTGTGTATGTTCCTTTCCTCAGCGATGTGGAGGATCCCGGCGATGCTCGCCCAGGACCGCAGGGGGTCGCAGCCAGTCATGGCGCCCCTCCCGCAGGCCGCCGGTCACCCGTGTCCTTCCAGGCCCAGTGGTGCTCCTCTGAGCAGACTGGTGACCGTCATAAGGTGGGACTGGTGCCCCGTCTGGGCTCCTTTGGGACCCTCTGTGTAGCACTGTCGCCCTCATCCCAGCTCCGTGTCATCTGTCAGCTTGCACCCTGGGGACCGGTGCTGTGCTGTGTCTCCCTCCTGACCTGGGGCCGCAGGCCGAGCACCGGGCAGTGTCTCTGGTGTGTCGCTCGGACTGTGTCCCGGACACCATTTTACGTCTGTGTGAGGATCCAACTGGGGAAGCTTCACGCTCAGACACAGGCCGGGGCCCTGAAGTGCAGGGAGTGACCTGCTCACGTCCACATGGTCACTGAGCCGGGTGAGCTTGGACCCGAGCCGTGACACCAGGGCGGTCACCACTGGTTGTCGACGTGTTTGTGACACGGGTGAAAGAACCGTCACCCAGAGGAAACCCTTCAAAACTGGGCCTCGTGACGTCGAGTGAGGACGTTTGAAATACGCTCTCTCAGGACCCTCACTTTGGGTCTCAGTCGTACGCAGTGAAACCGCACAGCTGACGAGCGTCCAGGCACAGACCCGCAGCTGCCTCCCTCGGCCTGAGCAGAGCACGGAGAACCGTCGGGGCGGCTTCGCCTGCACACCCCTCTCCGTGCTCGTGCTTGGCGGGCTTCCAGCTTACACTTCAGCTGGCTGTGGGCATTTTGAAAGACAGGGCCACAGCTTTCAGATTTTCCCTGATCCCCAAAGAGGCAGACGTATCAGTTCACCGACTCAGGCATCATCGATCCTTTTCACGTCCGGGGATGCTGAAGTCTCCGCATTGTCCGCCTCTCTCCCAGGTGTCCGAGCGCCGGTCCTCGCCGGCCCAGATGTCTCTGCGGTGTGGTTCCCTGCCCGCCACAGCCAACAGCAGCGGGCTCAAAGGCAGAGGGGGAGCGGAGCTGGGCACGGATTCTGGAAGCTGCCACTTTAATCCGTCCTTTCTCTGCAGACAGCGTGACAATACACCAGACACCCGAAGATGCAGGAATCAGTGAGATGGCACTTGTTACGCTCTCGGGGAACTTATAATTTAAGGGGGAGCTGGCTGGTCACTGCGCTCAGCTGTCTCACAGGCTGTGTTATGTACTCGTTCAGACGGAACATGAAGTTCTTTCTGAGGGGATGGGGCGAGTGTCGTCTCGGGTAAGGACAGAAATGGCCCTTGGGATGTGAGTCAGAGCCATCGTGGAGGAAGCACCGGGGTCACTGCTCGCGCCGTCCTCGGGGAAGCATGCTGGGAGCCCACGGAGAACCCCCCCATCCGGAGACTTCGCAGCCAGTGCCGCTTCCTGTTATACATTTTAAGGAACTGGAAACGAATCCTGACTAAGGAGCGTCTCTGGAGCATTGACCGTGTACGTGGGTGCTTGGTGCCTACGTCGGGGACCCAGCGACTGCAGCTAAATGTCAGTGCGTTCCTTTACTCAGCAAACAGCGGACTGCTGACCTCGAACCAGCCCCCGCTCTAGACATTGCGGGAGAGACACCAGACACGTCTTTGCCTTATGAGGTTAACAGTCCAGTAGAAGAGAAAGAGAATCCCTTAAGCAAGTGAATACGTAAAGTAATTTTAAATTGCAAACATGCCATGAAGGAAACAAGGAAGAGAAAACAAAGCATGTCTTCCTGGGCAGATTTTTTTAAGGGGACTATAATTCCACACTACAAAGGAGCCAAATGCATGTTTTGGTTCGAGGCAGAATGGTTGGTTGTGAAAACCAATAGTCAGCTAAACGTGAATGACGAGAACTCATGGGAGAAAAGAATAAATTCAAAATTATATCGAAAAATGTATTAGGGTAAGAATTTTATTACTAAAACTTGGATAGTCAAATTTTACAAGTTGGGAATTACCACGCGAGAACAGCAATGTTGAAGAACCGTCAGCCGCTGCACTGTGCTCAGCATCACGGCCCACCACCGGCGACCCTGGACTGCACCTGCTTTCAGTGGGATGTTCACTAACACCCACAACCTTCTCACCTCCGGCGGAGACGTGTCCGGAACACGCTCTCGGTAATGTCTTTTCTAGAAGAAAATTCATGCTGAGAATTTATAGCTAGGGCAACTTTCAGAAGTTCTTCCTTTTACTTTTATTACATGTATTGGGGTGACATTGGTTAATAGGACCATACAGGTTTCAGGGGTGGATTTCTGTCACGAGATCTGTATATTGCACTGTGTGCCCACCACCCAGAGTCATCTCACCTTCCATCACAACAGTTCTTCCTTCCAACCTGCCAGGGGTCAGCGTCTGGAGCAGGGGCTGCCGTCTCTCGGCCTGCCGGGATCGGTGCAACGCAATGAACTACAAGCACACGCTGCTTGGAGTGAGGGGGAGCTTTGCAAGGTAGCGAATTCTCCAGATCTTTGGACGCAGTCCTGTTTATTTGCAGATTGGTTCCCCCAGGTTACAAGTGGATTTATGTAAATTATTTCCTTGAGATGGCCTCTCTGCAAACCATACAGCCTAGCTTTGTCTCTTGCTTTTTATGGCAGAAAGAGACTTTGAAGCTAAAAAGTAACAAACCCAGACATTCTTGGGTCCTTTGACCCATTAGTCCACTCAAGGCGATGTTCCAGCCATTGTCATGCAAACCTTATCTTATTCACATGCAAACGCAGCACTCAATGCATCTAGGCTGGCCAGGTTGGGAGAATGCATTATCACAAGGTTACAAATCGTCCATCTTCCAACCCCTATCCCCACAGAGGCTGTTGTACTCTGCCTCATACCTGGATCACGGCAGGGCCCCCACAGCTCCCAGGGTGGCCCTGTCTCCCCAGGTGATGCTCACCTGAGGCTCTGGGCCCACACCTGGAAACTGCTGGACTGTGACAGTCGATCTGACAAAACTCAAGCTCCGCATGTCACCTCCACTGACTCGGAATCGCAAGTCACTGTCTCCAGGTCTCTCGCAGCGGCTGTCTGATTAGTGATAACAAAGTGTGAGGGTGTTTTCTGAATTCCTTCACACCATTTTCTTTATTTTGTTTGGACCAGCTGTTTATTCTGGGTCTTGCTGAAATGACTTGGGAGATTTTCCCTGCACGAAAATGTTGAGGTGGAGAGGTGTCGTCCACTTTCAAGTCATCTTCAAAAGTCATGAAAAATTCCAAGTAGGACAGCTTAGCATAAATAGAATTAGATAGCTAAATACTCAATACAGTACTTAAGTACAGTTTTGTTTAATGTTATAAACACTACTATGTCAAACAAGTTTACAAAGATTGAAATTATGACAATGTAATCTCAATTATTCAGCCTTTTATTTAAATTTTATAAACATGTGTTGCCCTGGCCAGTTTGGCTCAGCAGTTAGAGTGTTGGCCCATGGACTGGAGAGTCCTGGGTTCGGTTCCCACCAAGGGCACGTACCTCAGTTGCAGTTTGTCCCTGGCCCCGGTTGGGGTCGTGTGGGTGGCAACCACTCGATGTGTCTCTCTCACATTGATGTTTCTCTGTCTCTCTTCCTCCCGCTCTATCTGAAGATAAATGCCAAAATGTCCTCCGGTGAGGATAAAAACAACAACAACAAAAAAACATGTGTTGATTCAAAAAAGGATATGTTCTTCCAAAAGTTATCTATGCAACATTTTATTAATATCCATAATTACCATCAGTTTTATTTCTGTCTTTGATTCTTTAAAAATGCCAAATAATTGTGTTTGTAATAAAATCAATTACTTTCACAATAATCATTAATTATGGTGACACATTACTTTGGCAATAATAAACATACATTTCTATTTCATTCTTAAGAATGTCACAGATGCTACATTAGAAAACTAAAAGCCTTTATCACGTAAATTCCATTGGTGTCTGTCATGAATATATCAATATTGAGATTTGGGTGAAAATGTACTCTATGGCTAGAAATCTGCTCGTCCCAGGACTTTGGATTTGCTTAATTTTATAGTTATTTAAGCTGGTTCAGTTACATGACAGGAACAATAGGCATTAGCAAACTTAGGGGAAGAGAATTATATCAAGGGGTGAAAATACGAGACTCTGCGGAGGAAGAATAAAGGTAAAGATACAAATCAGAACAGGGCATGAACGCCCTTCCTGGACTCTGTCTGTGTGTCCTTCCAGAGAGCTGGGACGAGCCCCACAGCGGGTGGAGTTGCTTCTGGGGAAGGAGGCCGTCCGGCGTTCACCACTCGCTCCCCTCGTGCCTCCCGAGGCTCTGCGCTCCCTGCAATCCTGTGTTCGCAGTGTCAGACACTAGGACAATGTGCAGAAAACCTCAGTTATCGAAACAGTCTGCCTGAGCAGGCAACGAGAATTCTTTCCAGTGCATATTTCCTGGCCCCCCAAGCACACAAATAGTTTTTAGTTAATCGGCAGGAGAGGGTTAACCACCCGTACAGACGACCACTGCAATCTGGCCACCTTCCCTGCACAGATTTCCTGCCCCCTCCTGTTGCCCAGCCTCCTGCAGGGCACCTGGGAGTCTAGGTCCTGTCTCCGTGCAGGACACTGGCAGGACTGCTCCGAAATGCACCTGTTGAGGGCAGATGCCTGCAGGTTAATTTCCACTGCCAGGGAAATTGCTCTAAATTGCATTGACTTTCTCTGGGTTCCCACTGGCAAACACCTGGAGGCATCCGCCTGCAGATGGCCGCCCAGAGACCCAGGTGTGTTTCTGGAGGCTGCCTTGCCCCAGTTCATCCTGACGAGATGTCTTGGTGCTCAGAGTGCAAAACAACTACCCCAGGTTAATGAGTCCCAAAGACATTAACATTCAAAAAGGCTCACAAAGAAAATGAAGCCTTAAAGGCAGCAGCCTCCTTCGGCCAGGGAGGGGGACTGGCTCCGGAGAGAAGCAGGCAGCAGAGTTTCCTCTGAGCACAGCCCTGAACCTCCCAGCAGCCCACCCCGTGCTTTCCCAGGCAGTCCATATGGTACTGTCTTTTCTGGATATTACTTACAATGAGTTGAGTGTCTCTCATACACACTTTAAGTTATTTTTCTTTCCTCTTTTTTCCCTCCTGCATGTGGTTTCTGAATTATCTGACTTTAGGAAGATAAATTCCAAGGTAATGTAGATGAAAGATAGAATTCCCTAAACGTATCTGAATACCACCAAGCTTTTTGAGGAAGTCACTGTTTTGTTGTTGTTAGTAGATGAATACATGCAATTCTTGTATTTACAATTGCAATTTTCTACCAAGTTGCCCCCAGAAAAATTAGACTGTCTGCTGGAAGTAAGACAACAGACAAAAGAAGCCTCGTAGACTCAACGCCAAAGGTAGTCCGGTGCACAGGCCACCATACTATCGCGTGTTTGATGGTGGCCACAGTTGGCGTTTGGATCTCAGCCCCAAACTGGTTCCGCACCTGAAGCTAAAATCCTGCCTAGAATGAATAACAATACTAATTAAAAGAGCTAACATTTGTTGAACGTTTGCTATGTCACCGCACTGTTTGAAATCCCTTGCAAATAATCCCTTAGGTGAGAAGTGACATTCCCCGGGTCAGAGCAAATTTGATGCCAACATAAATTCAGGGAGGAGATGGTGAAGAGCTTTCGGGTTACAAGACCGCTGAGCCACTCTGACCCCGTGCCTCCCGGGAAGGATCCGGAGGAGACCCCGCACCCGCTCCGTCCTGACGGCTGTTTCGGCTCAGGCCGCAGGAGCCCCCAGTGTTGCTGTCTAACTAGTCCCGCTCACCTCTCCTTCGCGTTTCTGCCTTAATTGGGCTTGATGTGGTTGGGCCTTATCAACTCACAGTCCTTGGTCTGGGCATGGTGTTGTAGCACCAAGACCCAGGACAAGGAGTGGAGATGCAGCACACACCAGAGACGCCGCTGTGTCAGCTGTGGGCCAGCACGGTGTAGCTGCGGAGACCCGGCGGTGCCCTGGCACCGTCCCTGCTTTGTGGGAAGTCATTTATGTCAGCTCTTTTTTACTTTAATTTCATGCTGTAGACCTTTAACTCCAGTCTCTCTGAGAGCCAAGGGGAATGTGGAGAGAGAGTAAGATGCAGACCACACTCGGCAGAAGCAGAAGGAAGGGGCGGCCTGTCCCTGTCCGCTGCTTCATCCGAGGCTCCCCTGTGAGTTCAGGGACAAAGCCTGGACCTGCACGTCCCAGTCCAGAACCAGGTCTTACGTGCTCAGCCCCCAGCAGGCGGAGGCCCTCTCTCACCCGTCCTTGATGTCAGCCCGATGCCATCACAAAAACCATCTTTCATTGACATGTCTGTAATTAATGGGTAAGGATCAAATCCAGGTCTAGAGCGAGAACGAACAAGGAATACATTTGGCAATTACAATTATATTTGCATTTCCGTAGTGCCGGCCAGTGACTTGGGTTCACTTGATTTATGGAATGAGTCACATACAGAAGTCAGGAAAATGTGCTCTAATTCCCCGCATCCTCCGTGTCATGGCAGGAGTCCAAGTTTATACCACTCTTTCCTGTGCTTTGTTGCTAATTGAAGCTGCCTTCTGGCCAACCCTTGGCTGTTTTCCAGAGAAGGAAGATTTGGCTGGACTTGGAGCCAAAGTGCTCGTCCCCGGCTCCCGTCCCGGGCCACTCAATCCCGCTGCACAGTCCGTTTCCTGTTGGGTGGTACGCGGCTCTGGTTTACGTGAAAGTGGCAACTCCCTTTGGGAATCGGGGATATGTTGCATGTTCAGCGACCTCTGACGAACTGGGAATACACAGGCAGTGAAACAAATGGAGAAGGTCAAAGCTGCGTGAGTCAGGGGTTCACCCCAGGTGAGACCTCATGGGTGTCACAGATTCATCCCTTCTCCGTCTCTGTGGTCTCCCACCTCGTTCCCTTCTCACTCTGACATTCGACCGTCTTTGGCGTTCATTCCTCAGTAGGAACAACTGCAGCAATGACTCTTCGGAGTGTGCGCCCTGCCCGCTTTATCTTGTATCACATGTTCATAAGTGTCTGACAATTTTCCAGAGAGAGACATTTCTGAAGAAGCGATCTGGGCTGGACTGCCACTGATTCTCAGGAGAAGAGGGAAGACCATTTTGAGATCAGCCAGGGTAGAGTCTGCAGGAGAGTCAGAAGCAGAAGAAGTACGTGTCCTAGGAGTAGAATCACGATGTAGAATTGGACTGAAACGTGACCTTGGGGACAGCAGAGTGGTCTCACCTCCATGTCCATGATACTGGGATGCTCAGGAGAGGGAGAGCCCTACTTGCTGCCGGTCTGCAGTGTCTGATGAGGACCATGGCCGGCACATTGGTAGAGTTTCTTGTCTTCGGGAGAGAGTGCTGGAAGTGCTTTGCAACTGCTGGTCTGGCAAGGGTGGCGAAGGGGAGGGAATAAGAACTGCCTTCGTGGTCTGAAGACAGGGGAAGGGTTTACAGTACCTGGCCTTTACCCCAGGCCACTTGCTTAGGGTTCCTCTCACTTTTCAATGATCAAATCCTAATGTCATGTTCATAGAAACTTCCCATTTCTCATGTTTTCAAGCTACAATTAATGCACTCACCTGCTACAGTTAAAACACACCTACATTAACACACACACACACACACACACACACAATGCTTGACATGTACTACACATACTGCCTTCATTATCATGAGTTCTGTAGACATCTATGCAAGGGGTCGGCAAACCTTTCTGTAAAGGGCTAGACAGTCAATGTTTGAGATCTTGGAGCTATGCAGTCGTCACCATGACTCCTCAGCTCTGCCTTTGTGGCACAGACACAGAGACGGGTGTGTGTGTGTGTGTGTGTGTGTGTGTGTGGCTGGCTTCAAAGCAAGCCTGTTAGGAAGCCAGGTGGCAGGTCCGATTTGCCCATGAGCCACGGCTGGTGGCTCCCTGACCTGCGCCACAGTCTGTAACCTCACTGAGGGCAGAGCTGTGCTTTACTGTTCTTTGTAAACCGTATCGGGTACTAATGGTTAAAACACGGCCTCTGGACTTGACCCTGTGAGTTAAAACACCAACTGTCACTCACTCGCTCTGGGACCCTGGACAAGCCACTTAATTGCTCAGTGTCTCATGAAAAACTGATCGTGAAACCTGCTTCGTAGCCACTGCGAGGCTCCGTGGGTGATCCGGTCAGCGGACGCGCACACGCGGAGCGCTCAGTCGAGCTGGCGCCAGCGTCTTCTGCGGCGTGGGTGTCCGCGGCGTGGGTGTCCACAGCACACGTCGAGTAAACACAGTGAGGCACGTGATTCACGGTTCAAGTTCACCCTCGATGGATCAACATTATTTGACATAATTAATATGAAAGTATTTACTAAGATACGTTAATGGAAGACCTGCTTACACATCTAAATATCTATAGAAATTGCAGTTGGTGATTATCATCTTGAACAGCAAACACTACTTTTGAGAAGATGCAGAATGTGGCTAAGAAAGGGGACACGGGAGCAGAGAAAGCCAGCGCTTCTTCACGGAAGAACACAAAATCAATTCTGGAAATTTATCATTTTTTTAAAAATTGAAATATCAATACATTAATCCAATCAGAAGTAATAAATACAAATTTGAAAGAACAAATCAATGCCAGAATTTTATTTTTGATTATTTAATAACGTTAAAAGGTTAATAGATGAGTAGGTCTACTAAATCAATTCCCATGTTTACTTTAATAAAAATGTTGATATTTTGTCATAATTATTATTTAGGTACAGATTATGTCTCACCAAATGAGCAAAGACTGGTGTACAGGAAAGCTTGTCACAGAAATAGAAAACACAACAAGGAGAATGTGAAGTCACGTCCAGGGAAGGGGGTTTCTAAGTGAGAACAGTTCCCATTTCCCATCACACACACACATAAAGTTAGTCAAGTGCACTTAAGGCATTCACCCTTAACAAGGACCCTGATGGGTAGTGTCCCTTGATCTGTGTCCCCAGCCTGTCCCCGCTGCCCTGCTGTGTGGCTGGGAGGCCGGCCTCTGAGGACTGCTGTCCCCGGCTCCTGGCCGGCTGGTTCCAGTTTGTGGTGCAGTGGGAGGCACCAGCAGCAAGTCAGAAGTCGGGAGGAAGGAGGCCTGAGTATGTCCCTGTTCTTGCCCCACCGATGTGTGGCCTCTGGTAGATCCGGCCCCCCACAGCTGCTGGGTCTGCGCCCAGGTCTCTGCTCTCACAGAGTGCCGGCCATGCTCCTAGTAGGCACCTTACAAATATTCCGTATCAGATTCTCATGTGGCGTGACAGGAAAAGCATTTAAAATCTGGTTATTGTAGCCCGGCCGGTGTGGCTCAGTGGTAGAGCATCAACCCTGCACCAAAAGGTACCGGTTCGATTCGCAGTCAGGGCGCACGCCCAGACGGAGGGCCCGATCCCCAGCAGGGGGCGTGCAGGAGGCGGCTGATCCATGTTGATGCTTCTCTCTCCCTCTTCCTTCCTCTCTCTCTAAAACCAATAAACATTTTTTTTTTTTTTAAATCAAGTTATTGTAAAAATGAACACATTTTCTTCCCGGTTGAGGTGGAAAAAATAGTGAGACCTGGGAGCTAAGGACCATTGTTAGGAAGAAAATATCATACAGTTTTTGGGTCTCCCACAGGATGCCGAGCTTAGGTGGTGTGTAGCTCTGTCCTGAGAAACAGTGAGCCTCTTGAGCAGGGAGAGAGAAGGGGGACTGAGGAGAGAGAGGGCAGCCTGGCCAAGAGCCGGAGCTTGCTGGGCAGGCGCCGCGGGACTTCCTGGGACGGGGACCGGTAACCAGTCCTCAGTGTTGTGTGCTGAAGCGTGAGCTGTCAGCTCCCAGTAATCACTAGATTCAGCTCTACACAAGGTCTTCGAGTGGCTTTCTTTCTTCTTCTTCTTTTTTTTTTTGTATTTATTTGTTGGTTCCGGTTTGGGGGGGATGGTCACTATTTGTTTAATGACCTTTACTTTGTTGTGTTTGGACTGTGATTATGGTTATCTTGCGGATAAATGACAGGAGCTTCATGTCTGGCTCTGTGTAGAACGGGGACGGCTCGGACGAGGGAGGATGACGGACGCCCAGGGGAGCAGGGTGAGAGCACACTGTGAGCTCCTGTCCTCCCAGCGTCAAACAAGAGTGACGGAAACAGCGTAGCAGGGCCTGTCGCAGTCCCGCTGGACTGCAGGAACCCGGGCCTCGGCGGGCGGTGTGCCAGCCACGGGATGTACTCCTCGCAGCTCTGCAGGCCGGGCGTCCGAGACCTGGGTGACAGCACGGTCTTGGAGGGCCACAGATTTCTCATCTCATCCCCACACGGCGGGGGACAGCCAGCTCCCGGGGGGCCCTGTGTGAGTGCGGGCATCCCTTTCACGAGGGCCCCCCTATCCTGACTAGCCCCTCCCAAAGGCCCTGCCTCCCCATGCCTTCACCTCGGGCACGAGAATGTCAATATATGAATTTGGGGCAGCAGGCACAAGCACCATATTTCATTCGAATCCTAAAGGTCAGGGCATTCCTGGTGGCATCTGGGTTGTATAAAACAGAGAAACTGAGGCCCAGATTGTTCGAGTGGCTGATTGCCCGCACGGTTCAGGTGTGCCGATGCTCATGGCTTGCCCCAGAGTGAGAAGCTGACCCCACCTCACACGGGCCCATTGCAGCTACTGCATGCGGCCCACAGGTGGCGGGGATGCTCGCTTTAACTGCCGCGAAGGCAGGGGGCTGGGGTGCCTTTCCCCTCAGTCCAGGGGCCCTGACAGCCCGGGACCCACAAGCTTGTTGGCATTTTAGATAGCTACAGCCCAAGGTGGCTGGCACACTGGCCTGTGGCTCGAGTCCAAACTGTTTCCTCTGATGGCATCTGACGTCCAGTCATACGCCAAGGGAGGCCCGACTCCCCCGTTCGCTTGCTGCTCTGCCTCCGGCCGGCCTTTCCTTTCTGACCTCTTGGGCGGCAGGGCCACCGGAGACGTGGGCAGCCTGGCCTTGCAGCAGGCTCGGGTCTGGGTTTGGCTGATAGATGCCAAATTTATTGTTTCTAGATGTACAGGGATTTTGTTTGGTACCTCCTTCTCACTGAATTCATACAGCGGCTCCGAGAAAACATTTGCTATGCACGGCTCAGTTGAGCTCCTGCTGGGTGATGTGGGGGCTCTCCTGGGGCTGGGGAGGCAGGAGCGAGCTGGAGCTGCACTCCGTGGCAGGGGACAGTTCTCTTCACTAGAGTAAGAGCTCCAGAGCCGAGAGTACCTTTGCTGCCCAGATCAAGGGCGTGCACCGCCGTACTCAGGAGTAAATCCCACACAGCCTGTGCCTGAGCGCGCCCGCCTCCTGCTCCCATGTGCTGAGCCTGGAAGGAAAACAGAAACAAACCAAACACATTTTATTGGGTAGAATTTACACCAAGCTCCTGAGAATTGGGGAAGGGAGTAAATAACATTTTCCTTCTTTATTATGTTGACTCTCCTGAACCACCTTGTGGGATGGAAGGCAAGCAGACAATCAGGTCCGAGTAAATGACATCATTAATTCAAATGGAATAAAGTGTGAAGCATGACTCAATCCAAACGATTATATTTTTTAAAAATTAGAATGATCTCATGTGGAAGGTGGCAGGGCTGTGCTGTGATTTAGAAATAGATGCATCTCCTGTGTTCCCAGGGCAACATTTTTATGGGCTGATGAAATCTATGTAATATATCTTCTTAAAAAAGTGAGCCTTCTGCCCATAAAATACCTTTATTAGAGTTTACTGAGTTTCACAGTAATGGCGACTAATGTCTGCAGAGCCCATTAAGTGCCGGGCATTTGTTTGGCAGATTATAGAGCATATTATTAAAAATGGGCACCCACAAAGTGGTAACAATTCCAGCTTTATACAGATCCACACCGAAAATAAGGCTTTTAAATTGTGGAGATTACAAACCCAGTCAACTATTTATTGGTGCACGATGTATTGTTAACGGCGGTGACTAGTCTTCGGCCGGGGTCCACATGGATGAAAAAGTAACCCCTGCAGAAGAGGTAACAGTCACGAAGGGAGTTCCTACGCACACAGAGTAGCTTTGTCCTGGGCACTGCCATGTGGAAATGCTTCTGTGAGGAAGACCCTGTAGAGGGACGCCCGACCCACACCGGGACCGCGGGATCGGAGCGCTGTGAGCAGACGCGGGCTGGTCGGACCGTGATGTTGGAGGGTGCGGGCGCGTCTGGGGAGGTGACGAAATGTCCCCACTCCTGTAACTGCCTCTTGGCAATCTCAGACACCAGTCAGCTGCTGTTCTGTTGTAAAATTCAATAGAGAGAAGAAACTTCCAGATTAAAATGTCTTTTCATATTTAGACATTTTTTTTAAAAGTCATTGCCTTGCTCTATGCGTTAGAAACCTCTCCAGCGAAACCGCCCTTGAGTCGGAGACGTTGCTGTACCGTGGGCTCATTCCCGTGCTCACCAGACAGTTCGCTCACACGGTGCTCTCGGAACCCTCTCTCCCCGTTGATGGCGGTGCTCTCTCTCAAGCGCCAAGTGTAGAGACTTCCGTTTAGACCTTTGGGAAATGACAGTTTCTCTCTTAGTTCTGGGCACAGTCATTAAAAAAATAGCTACCTCACTTGGCTGTCTGTCTAAAACACTGAAATGGGAGCCCAGAGCGCCCCATTTTCATCCTCTGCACCAAAGTAACCCAAGACATTGATGTGAGTTAGACCCCGACAGGGAGAGATATCTTACTGCCCAGAAACTGCTGGTTGGGACCTGTTCTCCTATGAGGGTTTCGTGAGGCTGCTGAGGGGTGCTTCTGAGTTTCTGCATGGCCCCTGGCAGCGCCGACCAAGGTACCTTTGTGGTGAACCTCATTCGGGCAGACACCCCCATCATGTCAACCCCATTCATGTGTGAGCAGTGAGTTAGCTTCCAAACAGCCTCATTCTTCATTCAAAACTCTCCCACACTCTAGGGAGTCAGGATCTTCAAGGACTTGAAAGGATAACCCACCACCCACACCCTCTTCTTAGTTCAAAAGGGTCACTATTTCGGGCCTTCATATTGGAAAGGTCATAGAGTCAGGTTTCAGAGTACTCTCAGAAGGCTTTGTCTTGGTGTCTATTTCTTGGAGTTAATTATGTGTCTCCGCTGAGACTGGACCAGGAACGACTTGAGTGCAGAGGACATATTTTAATTCATTTACAGTGAAGGTGCCCAGTCCTGTGTGTTGAGCCTTAAAGGAATACAGAAACAAACTAAACACATTTTATCGGGTAGTGGGCATTCGATGAATATTTGTTGAAAGAACAAGGAACGACCAGATGGGTGTACATTGCTTCCTCCTCCTACGTCCTCCAGGTTAGTGCCGTAGCCGGGAATGTTATCTTGGACATGCACATTGGAAGGCAGGGGAAGGGATTAGGATAAGCAGTAGCTCGCATCTCCTTTTGAAGAAAAGGTTAGAATTTGCATCGTCCCGGAAACAGGGTGAAGAGACTGAGGGCAATGACGCCCTGAACAAAATGTCCCTCTGCCCTGAAAACATGTGGGAGAGCTTGTGGGGATGTGACTCTGAAGCTCATCATGTTCACTGTTCGGCCAAATCATCATCTTTAGTCGTTACTTTATTGTCGTGAAAAGTGGGGGTTCTCTCCTCGGCCCTTACAAAGCTTGCAGTCCAAGTGAGACCGGGCTGCTGAGGAGTTCCGTCAACGGGCAGACTGCAAGTAGATGTAATATATGTATCTCCCAACGGCGAGCTCAGGGCGTTTCTCTTCGCTCGAACCTCAGTGAACAGAGCTGAGGTCCCGCAGGGAACTACCACAGAGGCTTCTTTCAGGACCCTGGAGAGTGCACTCTCTCCTTCTCTAGCAAATAAAAACAAAGACAACTGACCAATGGGAAATCATTTCCTCGACTGATTCCTGGAGTAAACATTCCTAAGAAAATTCCAGTGAATGAAGAAATGAAGCTCAAGTCTGGCTTCACGCCCTGCAAGAGTCGCCGGCAGGCTTTCGGATACGACGCGGTGGCTGCTGCTATCAGCTGGCCCTCCAGGGAACTCCAGTGGGCTTACTCCCACAAAGCTCCTGATAAACGCTATGATAAGCTACAGATGTAGAAACTGAAGTGCAAGGGAAAAGAAATTGGGATAGGAGCTCAATTATTATCCTGTTGCAAGCCCCATTCATCTTTGTTTTCTTCTGTTGAAGAAAGAAAATGTAGTCAGTCATTGCTTTTGGCCCATTTTTAAAACGTGTTTTAGACCTTCCCTAATGTGGAGCAAAGTATTTCCATGTGTTTGAATAAGGGGATTTGTACTGGGTTTACTTGAATGTCTTGGATATTTTATGCGGCTTTATCAATTCACTTAAAAGCATCGTATTCTTCCTCCAAACAAATGCGGTCCCCGGTGACAGTTACCTGTGAAACCAGGGTCCACTCGTACCCAGAGCACAGTCGGTGTGGAATATATTTCCAGTGTTGAATCTGCGTCAAGTCTTCCAAGATTGCTTTCAAGAAGGGAAGTGAGGGACCAAGACGCATCTAACACATTTTCCAAGCACCATAGTGGACCAGTGAGGATGCAGAATAGCTGGCGGAACTGATGTTTAGGCTTCTGCTTCTACAATGGTCTTCAATCATGTACAAAATTATGTTAAAAAACGTCCTTCTAATATTGAGCAACAGCTGCGCTACACATTCAGCTAGTACTAGCAATTCATAAATTAAAATAACTGGCAATTTTGCACTAAATTTATGTCAGCAAATGCGTGGTCAATGTAGGATAGGATGTTAAATCATAAACATTAAAGATGTTTTTTTAAAAAACCAAGGACCAGCTCTATTAACTTCAATGGTTTGAAAAAATGGTTAAATAAATAGTCCAGAATGTTGTGAGAGACTGGTATTTTTTTATCCTTAAGAAATCTGAACAGATTAGCCTTAACTCACTGTTGAAGTTCTCCTGACGGCCCGATGAGGTCGGAGGGCACCGTGTCCCTCCCGTTAGGCAGGGCTGTGCAGAGCCCGCTGCGGCGCCCAGGGCTGTGCTCCGCGTGAAAGCAGCCGGGACAGGGCGAGACCCTTCCTGCACACTCGCAGTGTCTTCCCTCTTGCAAGATCTAAGAACTTGGGAACTGCAGAGGGTTTTGGGTTTTGTTTCCCAGCCCAGACTCGGTCGTCCATGCTGTCAATGCCAAACACTCAACAAAAATCTTTGGGGGGGAACTCAGCAAGCAGGAAGAATTAGCTCTGAGTTGAGGGACCCCGTACACCTGATATGCCAGCCCGGCCGCGATGTCATTGGATCTCTGGTCTTCTTACCCCAGGAAGGTTCCTCGCCTTTGGCGGACCTGGCCTTCCACTTGCCTACACCCCAAGTGGCCGTCCGTCAGAGAGGACAGTGACAGATGGCTCCTGTTTACTCAGAAACGTCTTGTGCTTGGGACGGAGTTCGTTCATCCTGTTTGATGTCCACCATCCTCCAACAGTGTTAAAAAGTAGATACTTTTCAGTTTTTCTCTTTTCTCCGTTTATCACAGCTGCGAATCCCTGTACCCTAGCTGAAGCTGCGCGCCCTGACTGCACGTCTCGAGAGTTCGGTGAAGTCTGACATAATTTGTTCTATAAACAAATAGAACAAATAGAACTTCTAAAAGTTGAAAACCAATCGACTGCACTTGCGCCCTGGCGGTTAGGTAACAGTGGCTGCTGAGAGCCGGCCACGTGCCAGGACGCGGTGTGCTCTGCGCATCAATGTTGCGCCCACCTGTCTGCTGACGAAGAGTATTTCTAGAGGTAAGTTCAATGGGCTTTTATGCTCCACAAAATTCTGTATTTTCAATTTTGCTCTTGTTTTACATAATGCATCCAAATTAATTTCCCCCGAGTCTTCCTCTCCAGCCAGCTAGCTGGTTCAGCAGCTCAGCGGTAACTCCTCCCAAGGGGGGTAGTCTGACGTTGAATTCACTGGGTACCTGTGTCCCTTCACCTTTCATTTCCTGTGGTCTGCCCTTTGGTCTTTCTGAACTAAGTCCCAGGAGACTTCCTGGACTTTATCATGTATATAGATTTAAGTATGCTCACTTGTTTGAGTTGGGTGTTTCTTCCTTTTCAGGTAAGGCTGCTCTCGCTTGATTAAGGCAGTGTCTTCCAATCTCTCTAGGAACACTAATTAGAACATTTTCTAAGTATTCGTTCTTCCATTCTCAAAACATCTCTCTTTCCTATGGGAGACTTTTTCTCCCTCTTTAAAAAAAATAAGTGTTTCAGTCTCCATCCTTTGCATTGAGGTTTTCCTTCATGTTTGGAGAAGCTTGTTCTCCATTTAATTAGGAGAGCACCCCAATCCGACTGTGACCACTGTGGGGCTGGGCACACTTCGCTCAGTCTGACTGGGCAGATGCCTGGTGGTTAGTTTCTGGATCCCTCAGCACCTTGATTCTGGGGCGCTGTCTCTGACTCCACCCACCTTAGTGCCCCTCAAGAGAGAAGGTTCAGTTCATTGGAAGAGCATTGCTGGGATGTTTTGCCACTTGCTTCTCTCCATGTAGGCTCAGTCCCTGTAGGCCAGGCCGTCTGTGTGCAGGCTTGGAAGAGGTGGAGAGGTCCAGTGTTTCTTCTGCAAACTTTTAATTATCTCGTGCCTGCTCTTTCCAGGCAAAGTATTTCCAGCTTCCCAGCCCTACTGGCGTTCTGCGGAGAAAATCGTTTTCATCCTCAACTGAAAAATATTTAAAGTGTCCTTCACTTGCCCGGCCAGTGTGGCTCAGTGGTTGAGTGTCGACCCCTGCACCAAGGGGTCGCCAGTTTGATTCCGGTCAGGGCACATGCCCGGGTTGTGGGCCCGATCCCTAGTGCGGGGCGTGCAGGAGGCAGCCAGTCAATGTTCTCTCTTACCGATGTTTCCATCTCTCTCTCCCTCTCCCTTCCTCTTTCTCTAAAAAAATAAAAAATAAATAAAAAATAACCAACAAAGAAAAAAATTTAAAAAATAAATAAATAAAGTGTGCTTGACTTTAGCCTGCTCATTTCTGCCTCGTTCATCACTAACCCTCCAGCTATGTCTTTCGGTTGCAGTTGCCTGTTTTTCCGGAAGGAGTCGTTCCGTGGAGCAACCACACTGATGCTTGCTCCCCCCACCCCGTTGTTTTTTTGCTCCTTTGTATGTCAATACATAGTTTTGTTTTGTTTGAAGTCATGTCAGTAGAGAGAAAGAAACACAGGTGGGACAGAAGTAGGTTTGTGAGCACGCGGAACACAGACGAGACGGCTATCACTGCTCACCGATCATTGCTATTTCCACATGAAGCACTGTGACCCTCCTCTGCCCCCCGGTGCGTCCACGCTGCCCTCTCAGAAACAGATTGCCCTTCGACTGCTTCTTCATTAAACAGTGGAATTAGGTTGCAATGGTGCAGCTTGGCCCTGGCCATCGTCACCTGCGACTGTTCAGGGAAGAGTGGGGACAGGGTCACCAGAGGCCCTTGGACTGAGGAAGAGCCTGCAGGGAATGAGAACCACTCCGTGCACTCACAGTGTGCGGAACAAAAGTGAAATGTGCTTGACTGGTGTCCTCTCTCTCTATTTAGAAAAGAACGAATGCAGTGTACTCGACGTGGAAAATCTTACACGTGCCTTATGAACGTTCTAAAGAAACACTGAGCGGGAGACGGTGGCGTCGCCGCGAGTCCGGCGCCCACGCATCTTCAGCTCGCATGACCGCTGGCCGGAGGGCGGTGCGTTACCCGCGACCCGCCGAGGTGCGGGGACGGCAGTGTGGAAGAGAACGCGCACTCAGGGGAGCCCCTTGCTCGCATTTCCCTGCGCATCTTCAGCTCGCTTGACCGCTGGCCGGAGGGCGGTGCGTTACCCGCGACCCGCCGAGGTGCGGGACGGCAGTGTGGAAGAGAACGCGGACTCGGGAGCCCCTCGCTCGCATCTCCCTGCGCATCGTCGTGGTGGGACGATCACGGTGTTCTCGGTTCTACGTAAGACACCTGACATCTCACTGGCCCTAAAAAACCAAGGACACGTATTGTCTCGAAGCCCAAGAGGTCCATGTAGGAATTCCCAGGTTTGGTGAAGTCCACGGGTCATTCATGTCTTTCCGAACCCAGATGGCTCCTGTCTCTCTCAGTTGTCTCTCTCAGCCTGTGGGCTTATCTCCCCTCGTGGGGACAGGACGACATGACAATGGCCAGGGGAGATGCCCACTTGTCCCGCACTGGGTCTCCCAGTCTAGTCTTCCCACAGTCATGAGCTGGAGAGATGGAAAGGGAGTTGGCAGAGTGTGGGGACAGGAAGGCAATGAGACCCAGTCACTCCTGCTCCCTCGTGCTCACTGAGCACGCTCTGTGAAACGGCAGAAACAAAACAGCCAGCTGGGCACTGAGGGCTCCAGACAGGGGCTCAGGACTTCAGCTCCGGGGCAGGGGCACTGTGTCAGGGCCCAGGGGAGGAAGCGTGGAGCCGACGATGCTGACGGGAACACCAGAGCAGGAGGGGAGGGCTCAGCGCAGGACAGCAGACAAGCCCGGAGCTGTTTCAGAAGACAGGGAAGAAGATGGCGTGTCACAGGAAAAGCTGATTTCCGTGTGCGATCTGAGGCCTGAACTGAAGATGAAATGGAAGCCGCATCCACCCCGGAGGAGAGGAACTCGCCTGTATCCGGTGTCTCCTGGGGGAAGATTTTTCTTCTCCCTTTTGTGAAATTTCCCAGTAAACTTTCACACTGACCACGTAGCTGAATGCATGTCTATCTAATCCAGTCTTCACTTCATTTGTTGCATGATTGCAGAGTTTGTGATTTCAGTTGTCAGTAGAGAGTTTCAAGTCGTGACGGGCCACAGCTGGAGGCGAGGATGTGGACAGCGTGGACTGCAGACGAAACTGAGTAGACATACTGAGAAAGGAGGGTGGGTTTCCAGCTTCCTGGGCTTTATCTCTTCTGGAAGCAGCCCTGGTGGAAAGCTGGGTCCTCAGTAGCTCTGCCTGTGCTCCCTGGTCCTTCCTCTTTGACATGCAAGGGTCAGGATCGCCAGCCGACCCACAGGGGGCGACTGGAGCCTCTCAAGGGCACTCTGGACTCGAGAAGGCAGAGAAATGGAACGTGAGAGCCACTGGAGCGGAATCGGATCGATGCAGTGCCTCGAGCACCAGCAAGCAGAGCCGTGGGACGTGGAAAAGGCCGTGGGACGTGGAAAAGGCCGTGGGATGTGGGAAAGGCCGTGGGACGTGGGAAAGGCCGTGGGACGTGGGAAAGGCCGTGGGACGTGGAGAAGGCCGTGGGACGTGGAAAAGGCCGTGGGACGTGGGAAAGGCCGTGGGACGTGGCAAAGGCCGTGGGACGTGGAAAAGGCCGTGGGACGTGGAGAAGGCCGTGGGACGTGGAAAAGGCCGTGGGACGTGGGAAAGGCCGTGGGACGTGGCAAAGGCCGTGGGACGTGGAAAAGGCCGTGGGACGTGGAAAAACGGGGAGAGGGCACGTCAGACCCAATCACAATTTTAAATATTTGAATTTTTTTATTTTAAAAATCAAGGTTGTAACAAGAGAAATGAGAACCTTTGAGCTCCTTTAAACTCTTTTATTTCAGGGATCTGGGTAGACAGATGATCGGTCTCTATCAGTAAGAGCTGGGTGTATATATACTCTGTATGCGTGTACACATATATGTAGGGAAACTGTATCTGTAAGTCAAAATCGCACGCAGGGGAGGCAGGGCCTGAGTTCTGCAGAGCTTAGGTAGGTCCCACAGCCTCTCCTCCCGACATGAGGCTATCCCCCACTCCCTTGGATTCTCTGAACTGAACTTTCCAAAACTCCAGTCTCGTTAGAGGTTCTAGAGTGCAGTTGTTTAAACTCTAAAACTGGAAGTAAGGAAACATAGATATCTTATCCTTGCTCAAGACCCTGCCGTCTACAAAGTGCACTTGTACCCCGATTTTCTCTCCCAGGGATCCGAGGAGATGCAGATGTTACTAACATTGCGTGAATAACTGGTTACTTTAAATACCAGTCATTGCAGCCTGATCCACTGAAGGGTCTATGGCAGAAACTGTTCTCTCCATCAAATCAAAACCACTCTCTCTGGCTTGGAAAACTGGTTAAAATGAAAGAATACAGATATATAAGGGAAAAAGAAATATACATCCTATCGTCCAATTCAGGTGAAGCTGAAAAGTCCCATATTTTAATGAAATGCATCTGAGTCCATTTCTGGTGTTTGCAACGCAAAGAATTTCTGATACTAAAGTAAAATAATACCCGATAGATCTAACGAACGCTTTTTAGTAAACTTGCATCTAACGTTTTAACAGGGTTACCCCCCACAGACACGGCGCTCCGGTGACGCTGCCCTCACCCGAACCGCAGCGTGGGGACCAGGGCCACGCTGGCTGCTTCTGCCTCAGGAGAAGGTTGGACAGAGTGATGGGAGTATTCTGGAGACGTGCCTGTGTAACTGCTTGTGATGGTGGCTCTTCATACCCTCCCGTCAATACAACACAGTCCGTTACTTGTGCTGTGATTCAAAGAAACGGACGTCATCTGATGTGTAAAATATTTGCTGATTTTTAGTGATTTTACTCAGATAAATGTGCTCCTGGTCCCCCCCCCCATTTTTATTTATTTATTTATTTATTTATTTATTTATTTTTGGTATGTGCCCCTAGCGGGAACTGAACCTGGGACTCTCTGGTCTGCAGGCTGAGCTCCAACCGCTGAGCCAAACTGGCCAGGGCGCCCCCCCCCCCCCATTTTTAAATCAGAAGTTGTTCAGTCTTTCTTTAGTCTCGCCCTGTTCTGCAGCCCCAAGGCCATGAGCAGGAGCTGACTCTTCGCTCGAGGACAAGAGCACAGGCAGCACCTATGAGGGAGCAGGAACGCAGAGGCTCCGCCGCCCCACTGGGTCCCTTCTGTTCCGTCTAAGCGACTACAGGCGGTCCTTCCAAGGCGAGACCTCATCTTCGGAGAGCTGTGCTCGCCCCTGAATCTGGGAAGCCTCATTTAATTTCCAGTAACCCCATTTGCAAGAGTCAAATATCACAGCCTTTCTTATATTACCCAAACCATAATACAGTGGAAACACACCACAAATTACCCTAAGTCATTTTTGTTGCCTTCCTCTTTTGTCCGAGGAAGCATCTCCTGGCATCTAATAATGCAAACGGCCCCTGATGCACGGCCTCGGATACTCCAGTGCAGCCTGTAACCCCGGGGCCGGGCAGCCTGCAGGGCACAGCCTTGCTAATCAGTCAGAGTGATTTTGTGTGTTTTCCTAGGAGCGTCGGACAGGGCAGGGATTTACAGAGATGTCATTTCATGTGCCGCTGTGGAGTGTGGTATTGCCATCCTGCGTTAAGACCAGCAATGGTCTTCATTGATTTTAATCATAGTCATACCCACCTCACTCCCCCCTGGGTCCCCCCATAAAGAGATAAAGGGAATCCAAAGCATTTCATAGGGTGGCTTACAATACATTTAGTCATTTTCAGTTCTTTAATGCTGTCCCAGCTGACCACGACGAAGGCCCTTCTGGGCGGTCCTGGGTCTTTCTCACTGAAGTTCCAGCTGGAGACTGTTCAGGCCGCTGGAATGAGAGCGTTTGAAGGGGGGGGGGGGGTTCTTATAAATCCTCACCACTGGAGAGACTTACTTACCTCATTTTTCCCAGGAGGATCTTGTGTGTGTGATTTTATTCAAGGAAGAGCCAACACTTTACAAGGTGATTCATTCACATATTGGAAATTCAGTAAAAGTCTCATAGCCAAGCGTGCAGACTTGGGGCGAAGGAACCAAGGGCGGGGGCTGAAACGACCTGTCGGGTAGACCAGCTGCCCGGCCCTGCAGGCCTTCCTGGGGCCGCTCTGGGGGAGAAGAGGCCTCCCTGCAGTTGTCCTGGTTGGAGGGAGGACATTCACTCGTCCACCAAACCGATCGCTTGTTCTCTCACTGTCCCCACAGTGAGCCCACTGTCACTCGTGGGGCCTCACAGACCCGCCGACCCAGTGCTGGAGTAAGCGTCAGAGGCTTGGCTCTCGAGGGCCTCGGGTACGAGGAAGACAGGGATACACACACACCGTGGCCGCATGCCGGGCTGCAGGAGGGTGGCCGGCCCTGTGGGTGGTGAGTGGGGCGATCCAATCAGGCTTCACGGCTCAGCCTCCCCAGGGACACGTCTCACGCACGCAGTCCCTCAGCACCCAGCCGAGCAGGAAGCTGGCCTGGGCAGCTGTCGTCTAACCAGGTGCCCCTCCTGGGCCGTCACGGCACCCACCCACTGCCGGCTCCGTGACCCAAGCCGGACAGCGAGGGCTCCTCCCTGCCGCTCATTTGTTCCGCTTCAGCTTGGATGGCAGAAGAAAGCCCCGTGCTCTGGGCTCCTCGCAGTCCGTGCGCAGCGCTGACACCGCGGTGACCACGGTGGGTTCTCAGCATCTGCTGGGGAAGAAGGATTCCGCGGCTCTGAGTCTTGGGGTGCTGGGTCCGCAGCTCACGAGGAAGCCCATTCTAGGACAAGGATGTTGCGGGGACGAGAAAAGGTGAGGAGAGAGGGTCCAGCGGGGGGCGTGGTGCTGCTCCCCCGGCCCTGGAGTTCAGGTGGGACGACAGGTGTGCTCTGCTCTCCCGAGGCCACCCGCTCCCTGGGTGAGGGCCGCCGTGGCCTGGGGGGGGGGGGGGGGGGGCTGCTCCTCATCCGACATGGTCCCCAGCCCCAGCCGCGGGCCCCTCAGATCCCAGTTGGAGGGGTCTCTGTTCCTCTCCTCTAGTCCTTACTGTCGCAGACACCGAGCTCCTTCCTGTTAGAGCAGGGCGCCCTCGGCAGTGGGCGTGGCGTGGGCGTGGCGTGGGCGTGGTGTGGCAGTGGGCGTGGCAGTGGCCATGGGCGTGGCCATGGGCGTGGCGTGTGCAGGGCGTTGTGACGGGCTAGCTGGGCTGGAAGCAGCGGCTGTGACATCCCCCTTCCAGGGAACCTTGGCAGTTCAACGTCAGCACAGGACTGAGCAGTCCCGGAGGAAAGGAGGTTTGGACAGGTCGCAGGAGAGGATCGGGAGGGTGGGTGGTGGCGGGTCGCCCGCAGTGTCCGGGTACGGACGCATCTCGCTCTGGCTGCTCCCTTTTGGCCTTTTACCGAGTTTGGGGCTTACAGCTCTAAATTCTGGACTTCCGTGTGGGAGACTGGAGAGATGGCACTACTGTGAATTTTCCCTGTGGAGACTCGTTCCTGAGACTCTCCTGGCCGTAACAGCAGCGGCAGCCACGGATGTTAGTGAAAACTGCTCACAGGTACCACGCACCACAGTGTCACCGTGACAGGGTCCCTGGTGTCTCCAATCCGGGAGACCCACAGCCAGAGTGCTTGTGTGCAGCCACGGGATCATTGCACACGGGTGTCGCTCCATCTGTGCAGACACGAGCTCTCAGTCCTGTCCCACAGATGCGATGATTTGAAAAGTGAGATGGATTACGGCACACAACCAACGGAACAAGAAGAGGTACACACCCTCCTGTGTTCGCGCTGGCCCAGCACCTGCTAGTGAGCAGACGGGCGCACGCCTCGAAGCAATCTGACTGCCCTGGTTGCTCCCCGCGGGAATCACTCGAGGCCAGAAGGCGGCTCCTCGCTGCCCGGCCGCGTGGACCCTAAGTGGACACAGAATGGTGTCAGCACGACGAGAGCCAGGACAGCTGGGGGCACGAGTCTGAGGAGATAGAAATGAAAACTAAAACTAAAAAAACAAAGCAGCTTGTCAAAGTGAACTTTTACATATTCACTTAGAATGACTGAGTTCACGGTGCTTTCTGTGTGCTGCCGGCCCTGGGGACTGGGGCCCGCAACGCAGCACTTTCTGCCACCGCCGGGGACTCAGCTGTCGTAGCCAGGGCTCAGACCCGAGGCTTCCGCGGGGTTCAGCGAGGTCCCTTCCCCGCCAACCGCCAACCCCCCAGTGCTGTCACAATAACGGGGGTGCAGGGAGGGTACAGAAAGGGGTTGTCTTAGCTTTAGCATCTACATGGCACTTATCATCGGGGAATGACCTTTTAAATTCTAATTGCAGGTTCGTTGATGATGGAAAAAATGATTTGGAAGGAAAGGAGGGACATACGGAGTTTCCAAGATGGCTTGATCCAAAAATTTAAATCTAAAAAATTAAGCAAATGGAAAACGGTGCCCATTTCAATAAGCAGAAAGTGTGAGGTGATCACAGGGACCGGTCTGAGATGTTTAGCTCTGAGCAGCAGCCTGCTCCTTTGTCAGACACAGGGTGCCACCTCATCACACACAGCTTCTTCTCCGCGTAACGGCTCGGGGGAAAGAAGGGGCCAAGCTCTGCCATCAGGATGCCTGTCTCTCTGTCCGGGGAACCACACTCGCGTGGTATTATAAAAACAAGTAGAAAACGGCGTCATTGAACAATAAAAAATAACACACACATGGAATCCAAGTAAGAGGCTAACAGCTCTTTCTGAAGCAGAGATACGTTTGCCACTGCGGTACATCAGGACGACAGACAGGCTCTCCACCGCGGGCATTTCACCGAGTGCCCACCAAGGGCCACGCACGGTTAGGTGCTCCAGAAACACGTGGAAGTCAGCGACAGAATGACTTTGTCCCAAGCCTAATAGATAACAAACAATATACTGGAAGTCTGCACGTGGCATCTATAAAATAGTTTCAAGCAAAATTTCAGAGACCATATCACCGTGGGTTGGACGACGTCAGGGAGGATTTGGATGGAGAGGGTCATATGAAAGGGATCTTGGAAAACTGGACGAGTTCAAACTGCCAGAAAAAGAAGAGAACCGTTTGTGGAAAGAAGTCAGTGATACCGAGAGAATAATTGCCAGTAGGCAGACAGGCATGGGCGTGAGGCAGTGTGTGGTGGCGTAGAGGGAGCTACTGGAAAACGCGAGACCTCATACAGATCTGTCTGGAAGGTTACATCAGACACACATGGACTTCGAGCCTTTGGGGACCGAGGGACCCTGCAGTGTGACTCATGCATCCCAAGTTCGGGATAACAAAGGCTCAGAAAGGGTGAAGTCACTTATGCTAGGTGACACAGCGAGGCGATGATCCCAGGACAAACACATCTGTGTCTCCTAATGTCCCTCCCGTGGTTCTTTCTGTGGCACCCTGCTGGTTAATCCCGGCGTTCTTAAATGCCATGGCAAGCTGGTTGTATGTGTTCCTTTAATTTGGTAAATCTCCAACACTAAAGATCTTTGAGGATGGAAATGACATCACTGAGAATGAATCTGGGAAAAGAGAGCGAGGAAAGCAAAGGGAACATTTTGCAGAGATGCGAAAGACAGATTTTTAAAAAAGACACAAGATTGACCATCTAAAGGTCTGTTTAGCACCCATCGACATGACAGTCAGCTCTCACACACCTGAACACAGCTTTGATTCACCTGCAGCCCTGCTTTGAGAACGTGCATTGGAAAATCTGTTGCAGAATTCAAAGACATTTCAGCAGAAGTTGCATAACCCAATTGGTTATGAAGTTTGTTGCTTAAATACTGCCTGGTTTTAGTAATTCCTGATTCAGTCATAAGCAAGTGAAAACTTTGAGTAAGCAAATCACCCAAGAGCATTATGGGAGAACTCCAGCACTTATTAAAACAGTCATATTTCATACACTGTAGCTTTGGGGAATAGAAAACAATATTTTTATTGTAGTTTAAAAAGAATCCTCATTGTGAATTCATAATATTCTCCAAAGCTTAATAGCACACAGGGTACACATGTACAAATACACAAAATATGTGCAATTTGTCTCTAAATAGCAATGAGAGAAATGTATTACCCAACTTGAATTAGATCTAAATTGAAACTGGAACAGTTAAGTAAAATAATTTTCATCCAGATCAAAATTATGCTCAAATATAATTTAATATCTATTTTGATTATATTCTCAAAAAGTAATTGCCTCCTTTCTTGGGTCTTACACAAAAGCAGATAAATCAATGTTTCATGTGAGGCCTTCCACCCGAGAAACCCTGCTTCTCCTTTGAAGACGCAATGTCTAAGGAAATAGATTAATCAACATTTATTTTCGGTATAACTGAAACAAACATTAAAAGGTTTGAAAAACTTTTAGTCCGTGGTTTCAATATAGAATCTTGGTATTGGGAGAAAAGTACTCGTCATTTTATTTTTTTAAATCCTCACCCAAGGATATTTTCCCATTTATCTTCAGATAGAGTGGGGGGAGGGGGGAGAGAGAGAGAGACAGTGAGAGAGACATCGAGTGGTAGCCTTCGCACGACCCCGACGAGGGCCAGGGAAGAATCAAAATCGAGGTACGTGTCCTTGACCAGAATCGAACCCATGACTCTTTGGTCCGCCGGCCGATGCTCTGACCCTGAGCCAAACCGGCCAGGGCTGTCCTCGTCATTTTAATAGCAGACGTCACTCACCAAGTGCCTGCTATGGTAAGTGTTTACATGCCTCGTCCTGTTTACGCCCTGAAACAACCCTGCGACGTACAGATGGTGACTACCTCATTCAAGGGTCAGTTGCCCAAAGTCATGTGTGTTCCAACCAGGTTCCATCCGGCTTCAGGCTCCCGGTAAGTGGCTGTCACTGCCCCTGAGCAAAGGGACGGCCCCCTGCACGGAGAAGAAACGCTCAAGACAGCTCCGCTCAGAGGATGCAGTGGGAGTTCGTGGGCAGCTGTGTGGAAGGCCTGGCGGCGAGAAAGGCCAGGGACTGTCACAGAACGAAAGTGGCGTGCTGCAGGGGTGGCTGGGAGGGAGAGGGCGTGTGCCACTCCTGTGACGGTCAGCCGCAGCCGCCTGGAGGAGGGCCTCTTGGTCACCTTTAATTTTTTTCTTTATTGATTTAGAGAGAGAGGAAAGGAGAGGAAGAGAGACAGAAACATCAATGAGTGAGAACATCGACTGGCCACCTCCTGCATGCCCCTCACTGGGGATTGGGCCCACAACCTGGGCATGTGCCCGGACCAGGAATCGAACTGGCGACCTCTTGGTGCATGGGTCGACGCTCAGCCACTGAGCCCCACCGGCCCGGCTGGGACATCTTTAGAGCACCCCTGGGGTGTGGAGTCAGGCACACAGCACAGGGGTTCAGTCACAGACTCTGGAAACAGTCAGGTCCAGTTCAAAACCCAGCTGCCCTCAGGTAGCTGTGTGACCTTGGATGGTCACTTGAGCGGTGACTTCACCTGTAACATGGACAAAGAACAACTTTCTTAGAGGTTTGTGATGATTGAATAAGACGATGCACTTACCCTGAAGACTTACAGTACGTTACCGATCACTGCTGTGCCGTATTTCCATTGTACCTGGTCGTCAGACCTCCCGTACGCTCAGCCACAGCTTTCACAAGCCTGATCTCCCCGAGAGCTCCCGCCACGTGGGGGGGTGTGTCCGCCATCACACAGGCCCCTGGGTCATCACTGGCCCGTTCCCTGTCCGCCGAACAGCGGGAGCCGCTGTGCTCCAGGCGCTGGGCTGGGCTCGGGGACGTGCAGAGAGTGAACATACGTCCCCTCACCCGGAGGCGCCCGCACGATGGGCGGGTCGGCAGAAGGGGACCATGGTGACCGGGTGCGGGCCACTCTGTACAGGGCGGGACGGAAGGGAAACCTGCACTGGGCAAGGTGCGAGGTGTCCTGGCATCGTCGTCAGATCTCAGTCCTTACCGGAACTCTGTGATTAAGTGTCCCCCGGGAACAGGGACGGACATCAGCGCGAACAGTCAGACCGGTGCCCGGGTTCCCGGGTTTGGCAGCTCACCGTCAGACTCACTCGGAGCCCAGCTCTCCGCCTGCAGAGCTTCCAGACCGTCAGAGCCGTGCCCTAACGAATAAGCAACGGAAAATGATCTGTGGTGACTCTGAGGAGCACAGTTTCACAAGGGGAAGGAAGGTGCCCCAGAGGCGAGGATGGAGCCCGAGGAGGGACAGGAGGAAAGCTGGGGAGGCATGTTTTTCTCCTTGTTTGGCCAGATCTCTACATGAACACGAATCTCGTCTTTGAAAGCATCTTCTTCCTTTGACCAGTGCCCCAGGCTCTGAGGCCTCCTCCTTTGCTGCTTATGCTGTAAATGTTAGGGTTCGGGGTACCCTGAGCCCACTCTCCAGTAAGATGACTTCGCCCAAGCCTTGTAGGAGATTCTTCCCAGCGTTATTTTGAGACAGATGTCACTGTCACCATCTTACTCATGGGGAAAAAACGCTGAAGCTCAGAGGTCATTTACCTGCCCAGAGTCATAGAGGTAATGAGTGATGGGTACAGGGTTAGGACAAAGGTCAGACGGACAGCAAAGTTAACACGTGCTCTCTGCCACCCAAACTCTCAGAGGCTCGGGGTGTGAGCTGCAATGGGCCGTGTACTCGAGATTTCTGGACTGGGGCTGGCCCCTGCATTCACACCTCTCTCACGGAAGGTGGTCTTCAACGGGCACAGTCTGAGTACGCGGGGAGGTCAGGACTCTGCAATTCCGCTCAAGCAGCCCTGGATAGAATCCAACGTGCAGACATCGGCTGAAGAGGTGAAGAGCCCCATCCAAGTGGGCAGCAGTCTGTCCGTGTGCAAGCTTAGCCCTTCCGGGCCAGTCCAGCTCCTGGAGGGACACGAAGCCAAGGACGCCAGGGTGTCCACTGCTTGCCGTGCGCGTTGGAGACGGCGCATAGATCTGTCGCCACACCTCGTAGGTCTGACTGTAGCTCTTGGACGCTGATCTTGCGGCTGAAAACAGTGACACCCGCCAAAACCCTGGGCCAGCCTTGCCCAGAGCCTCGGGCGAGACCTGAACCGTGTCGCGTGCCCTCACGGTGCTGATGGCACCGCCTCCGTCTGCCGAGTTCTCCCGCACTGTGACTTCGGTTTTGCAAAGCTGGTCAGTGAAATCGTCCACTGACAAGTGGTCTGGACAGCCTGCTAGCTCAGGAGCGCTCATTTTTCTTGCCTTTCTGCGTTTCTGTGGTAATGATGATTAGGATAAGACAGGGACCGTCTTCAGTGACAGAGAATAAATCTTGCTTCACTTTACCTCCTTCCAAGGCATGAGACGAGCCGCTAGACAATTTATTCAACGTCTTGGAACGTGTCACGTTTTCTCAAGGAAGAGGAGAGTGCCTGGGAAGCCAGGATAAACCATGCAGAACTTTCCCCCTCACAAAACCTGGTTCCAATAACAACTCTGTACTGCCTGCGGCTGACGTGTAAGTTAGTGAGAGATTAGACTCCGGTTTTTATAGCATTTTATGTCGTATTTGACAGTCTGTGGAGACCTTCCCTGTGAGTCCTTTACAAATATAAAATGTAATTTAAACTTTTTCTTCATCCTGGTAGGGGCTGTGTGGGCTTCCTCTCCGCAGCCTGCAGACCACCCTGTCGCCTTGGGGGCTCAGACCCCGGCCGAGGCCACACTCAGTGGCCCGTTGCATCCTGTCCGCTCTTCTGAAGATACAAGATGAGGTTGATTTTTCTGGGTGCACACTTCAGGCTGAGCAGACACAGAAAAGAAGTAGGTAGGACGAGATTCTTTGTCTCTGAAGGACTGGAGGACTTTTCTATATTCCCTCCTGCGCCCTCTGGCCCAGCCCCAGGTAAACTGACTTCTGGCAGGTGGCTGACCTCTCTCCATGACACCTCACTGTCATTTGCATTGCTAAATAAGGTCCGTCCCTCCCAAACAGGTCCCATCTCGATGCTATTGCAGTCGCTTGTCATTCAGTCAGAGAGTTCAGGTAACCAGAAAGAGGCCACTGCTGCTGCAGCCTCAGTGCTGAGGTACTTGTCATTCTTCTGGTGACACTCTGTGCTGACTACTGCCCGGGCACCTCCCCTGCAGGAGTCGGCACTGACCAGGGACATGCCCTCTGCAGACCTCGTGGTTTCCAGCCGGTGGTCCAGGACGGGGGGTCTCACACTAGATCCCTCTTGGGACTGACAGACTCCACAGCCCAACGCCTGGGCTCAGATCAACAGTTTTAGAGATGGGCCATGTGAGGCAGTCTGGAAGCCTTGGGATCCTCACCCATCTAGAGAGAGAGGAGGGGAGAGGAAGAGAGAGAGAATTCTGCTTCAGAATGTCAATACTCTGCACCCATCGTGATCCATTCCAGAATTTCAGCAACAGAACTCTGCAGACCCAGGCTGATGGAAGGAACTCTGTTTTCTTTTTTCTCTTTCTAATTTACTTCTTTAAACATGAAAGCATCGTAGCTTGCAGCTGAATAGTTCCGTAAAGATAATTACATATGGCAAGTCAGAAAAACTTTTTGAAAAAAACATTGCCTTGAACATGTGCCTAGATTCACTTAGGACTGTTGCTGCTCAAACACTTCGGGCAGAACGAGCGGATGACACCGAGCAGCTCGGCTGCAATTATTACAGGATGTCTGAGGTATAATTTCCCCCGCGGTTTTGTTAGGCGTACAAAATTCATAATTCTGATTTGTGGCAGGTACTTATTACCCATCACAGGTGGGGATATGCAAATATTATTCTAGTAAGGGTGAGCAGCCTTTATTTCAGTAGTCAGCTATGAACGAGATTTGTGAGTCTGGTACTCTGGGGCCATTTAATTAATTAGATGGTTCAGATAAAATATAAATTGTTTTGTAGGCTACACAATTCTTGTCCTAGGAGGTGTAAAGCCGAGGTGGAGTGAACTCCGTGTGACTTGATTTGTGGTTTTTATATAGCTCCCAGTAAACGTGAGTCTGCTCATTATTTTCCTTTATTAATTCCACTCATCATCCTCATGTTCTCTGAGTTTCATTCAAGTAGATGGTACGTGTTTGACCATCTTGTTAAGTGGCTTGACCGCTAGTCCCCAGGTCCGTATCAGTACGTGCGTCCTGTCTGCGGAAAGACTGTCCACAGCTGATCTTTCAGAAATGTTTCGTGTCCTTAAGTAAGACATTTTTGTTGATTTATAATATAATGTAGGCGAAGTAACATCTAACAAAACAGATCATGGGAAACTGCACGACACTTTGTAAGTTTTATTGGGGTCAGTGAAGAAATAATGCAGCCTACACAGCTGCCTGAAATAAGAGAGTAATTCCCGTGCATTTGCACCGGGGAGGGGAGAAGCTTCCAGTTATACAGTTGATGGCAAATAAGTGTAACTGTATTTGGCTTTCCGTGCCTGCCATCGGCTGCCCTGAAGTGCTGAGCCAAGAGGGTTCAGGAAAGACACGTGCGGTCTTTGGTTTATGTCTCTGGGGACACCTCATCGACAAGCCTCTAAGCATAGCGGTGATCCCCTGAATGAGACAGTTAAGAACAGAGGGTACCAGCTGAAGTCGTCAAACGGCATAGCAGCAGCACCTTCTGATACGGGGCTGGACGTTCTCACTTCAGTTTCATCATGGAACTCGAGGCTGGGAAGTAATTGTGCACATTGTGACTAAGTATTAGCGAAAGTTGGGCTTAGCTTAAAATTTTGCTTTGGGGTGAAATACTAATTTCTTTCCTCTCACCTCAACTTGAAAGTTGGGCTAATCAGATAGTTTCTTTCTGAGCCCTTTTCCACCTCCGGCCCGCCTCCCCGCACCCCTTTCTTTCCTCACGTCTTAATGAAAAGCAAGGATAGTTCTCAAAGGAAACATACTTTTAGCACCTTGGCTGAATAAAAGGAGGGATACATAAGAAAATGCAAGAACTGGAGAACAATTTCCTGAAGGGATTTAATAACCACATGTACAATGATTGCGAAAGCAGAAGCCCACAGCTCACGCTGGCAGCCTGCGCGAGGCGGATGCTGAAACGCGCAGCCCCGGCAGCTCCTTCCAGGGCCGCTTCCGAGCACGTGCGGGCAGCCTCGTCATCGCCTGGAAGGCCGGCAAAGATACATTTTATCAGTTTAAAAGAGATGTATAAGGTGCTACACCCATGCTTTCTACATCTCCAGCAGAATAATTAAATGAAGGGTGATAATTATTCAGATTCAACACGTTATAGATGCCAAGACAAAAATAAACAATTTGAAAAATATTATTGGCAGAAAAATATGCAGAATTCACAACAAGGGAATTACAGACTGAGAAGATTGGTCGGGATATTTAAGTGGTTTATATAGATAAGGGTGAGATGTCCTGTTAATGGTATATTTTCTGTGAAGTGAAATTCTTTTAAAATTGCAACTTTAATAGTTAAATAGGCTACAAATGATAGACCCTGTACTGTAATTGTGAAAACAGTTTGGGGTCTATTATCGATCCTAGACCAATAACTATGTTTTACATATAAATAGGAAACAGAGAAAGCTGGAACACATACACGCACAACATTAAATGTTAAGATTAGTCTTTGCTTTTTATATTATACCCATGAGAATATTTCAGACATATACATACTATTTCCTGAAAATTTTGCAATGTCCTTAATACTTTAGAAAGGAATCAATAAACAATCTCTCTTTTCTTCCTTCTTATTCTAGTTGGACATAAAAAATGTCTGCCCAGGTGCTTAATATTGAATTTACAGTAAAGTCCATCCTTCACCTATTTGTAGGGGTGCTTACAAATGATACGCCTCTTATTGTCTTTCACCCTTATTATTAGTACAAGTACTCCTGAACGCTGCGTTCACGTGAATTCCAGGATGTCCTGTTCACCGTTCCCATGACCATCTCCTTCACCTCTTCTGTCCGCTCCTTCCTCTTTCCTCATCTGGACATCACACACGTGCACACGCACACACACGCACACACATGCCACACACGTGCACACGCACACACGCTGAACACTGTCCCCCCAGCCTCCAGCCTCGTATAGCCCCTCCTTCTGTACCTCTCTCGAATGCCCCCTAGGCAGCTCAGACTGCATATGCCTCTGGTCTCCCCCAAACCAGCTTCTCCCACGTTCCTTCCCGACCCCATAAATGCCGACCCCAGTCTCCAGTTCCTCAAGCCCAGTTATGGCACTTCCCTGGCCAGACCCCTTTCTTCCTCACATCAGATCCCTTAGGATTCCGATTAGTGTTGACTTGGAACTGTGTTTAGAACGTGACCACTTTTCAGGCCAACAGGCTCTCTCTCGGGTGGTGTCACCGCTGCTCTGGCCCCGCCGGCAGTCACTGTCCACACCGCTGCACCTGGCCGCCCAGCCCCTCAGGAAGGGCCGCCGCCCCCAGCGGCCGCATTCTCTGGGCACCCCTGACCTCACCTCCAACTTTCCGTTCGGCGCCCTGACGGCGCTCCCCACAAATCACCTCCTGCTCCTCTGCCTCCTTTCGCAGCTTCTCTCCGGCACTTTTTAGGCTTTTCTCTGATTTATTTTCTCTATAATACTCATCAGCACCGGCTACGGACCGCATGGTGCTTGCTGGTTTATCCTCTTTGCTTATCTTTCTCTCTCTCCCAGGAGGCCAGCCCAGCGACGGCTGCACAGAGCGCCCAGCGAGTGCAGGCGGGATGAGGACCAGATCTAAGTGCCACGCATTGAAATGTGAGCAGCAGAAAGAATTCCCGGCCTCTCGGAAATGCCGTGTATTCCAGTTAGCTGCGGTATGACGATGATCTTACTACCTGACGAGACTGTTTCAGCACGGCCACAGGGAGCCCCTTTCCATCTGTTCTGCCGTCCTTCGGATCACTGGCCCCTCACCTGGAAGACACCCTCCATGGTGGCAGGAACAGTGTCGTGCCCGCTCCGATCACTGCGTCCTGCTCTGAGGCAGGGAAGCTTGCCTCCCCAGCTGTCCCAGTGTGGCCCAGTGGAGCACACTGCTGGAGACCAAAATCCTGATTCTGGGGGTGCCCTTAACACTGGCGATGGGTAGAGTCTAGTACTGCTGCTGCGTCTGCTATCGGGACACTTCCGTGGTGTTAAACTTGTAGAAAGGTCATTTTCAGGTCAGGATGTCTCACTCGTGTTCCTAATTTAACTGACTAGATCTCTCACCCTACTTTTCTTCCTATGTGATGTGTTTCATTGCCCACGAAAGCTTTTTCTTACTTTGGCCAGAATCTGGAATCTAGACCAGTGGCAAACAGTAAATACTCAGTGCGTGTTTGATAAGTCGATTAATTTTCGAATTGGATTAGTTAGTTAAGGTGGCGTTTCCAGGACCAATGTGGCATTGACCAAGTACACATTCATACGCTCTGTCTCCGACATGGGTGAGTCTCCTGGGCTAGTCTGAGAGACCGAATCAGAAGGCAAATTCCCAAGACCAAGTATGCCTGACGTGTCTTCTTCTCTACCACACGACAGCATGCACCCCCCCCCGCCACACACACACCCCAGTACCGGGGCCTCCAACAGAGGGGAGTCTGCATTGCACGTCATCCTCTTGTCTTAAAATGTCACTCCGCACCAAGTCTTTCTCTGAGGGGCTCCAAGCGCTTCACACAGATCAGGGATGGTGGCGGCTCACTCTGGAGTAGACAGTCACGCTCTGAAGTTACGTAGCGCCAGCATCGGTGAAGCCCAGAGCACTTCCAGGGAGCGACCTCTGTCGTTTGCCCTCACCACGTGCGTGCGAGAACGGCAGACACTGTTTCCACCCCGCAGATGGAAACTGTCACAGCGTGGGCACGAGCTGCGTGGGGGCAATGGCAGACAGGGGAGGAACGGGGATGTGGAGGGACTGTCTTCCCTGTGACCAGCTCTGTCAGGAAGACTGTTGTTTTCTGCATAAGGAGTTCGGTGGCATCGTCCTTCCAGAGAACTTAGCCATTTTTTGGTCCTTTACCTAGCTGGGGACAGCAGCTCCCTCTGGGAAGGTCCCTGTCCTGGAGACAGCAGTCTCGCGATTCCTGCTACACGTGTCAAGGAAAGCGGGCAGCCACCTTGCAGGCCGCAGTGCCAGCAGTGCCCAGCAGTGCCCAGCAGTTTCATCTATAGTTAATTCCCAATTTTTCTGCTTTCCCCCCTTTATTGCCAAAGCTTTTAAGCATTGCCCTGCATAGCTCCTTCTAAGTCTTTGTAAACATGGCATCCTGACTTTTACAAAATGCCACCTAACCCTTTGGAAAAATGAAAAATTCAAACACACAAGCCTTAAAATGTGTGTGCACAGTGGGAAGTGTTTTACTTTATTTTCTTCACTCGACTTCTCTCCAAGACTGACAGGGTGTTCTCCCCTGTGCACAGGAGGTGACTCCCGTCCGCACAGCAGCCCTGCGGCAGTGACAGCAGCCCTCAGGGGCCCCGTCCAGACCTCAGGGGCCCCGTCCAGCCCTCAGGGGCCCCGTCCAGTCCTCAGGGGCCCTGTCAGCCCTCAGGGGCCCCGTCCAGCCCTCAGGGGCCCCGTCCAGCCCTCAGGGGCCCCGTCCAGTCCTCAGGGGCAGCCACTTGGTTTCTCCTCATAGGTGCTTCCGAGGGTACCACTGACGTTTCTAATCAGCTCTGGGATTGAAATAGAGTAGAATGGGGAACACCTATTCACACGTGCCTTTGAAGTGTACGTTTTGTGGCCATCACGGAAGAAGGGGAGACGGAGGCAGAGTGGCTGTCCGCACGGCCTCCCTCCCCCGCTCCCCAGCTCTGAGTCCGCTCTGCACCCACGGTCTCTGTGAGCCCGCAGCCCGCGGGGAGGGTCTCCTCGCACTCACCCGTGTCTTAGTGGGAAAGTAGTTAGCCTGTGACCGCCGTCCTAAGTCATACCCATGAATTACCTCGTGGGATTTGCGAGTTGAAGCGACTCGTCCCGTGAAGGCAGTGTCTCCACAGAACCCGTCTTACCTCTGCCCAGCGGTGGGCACGCCCCGTGATCCCCACCTCTGCGCCGTGGCTCGTGTCCATCCCGTCCGTCACCTGGACTGACGCTGCCCTTCTCCATCCTTCACGGTCCGACCCAGAATCCCTCTTCCGGCGGCTCTCCTGGCTGCACACGTTCTCCCTCTGGCTTCCCACTGCAATCGACACACTTGCTTGTAACACACGACTCTTCACTTTATCTCAGAATGAATTATGCTCACGTGTTACAGCCCTCTATCAAACTAAGCTTCTTGGTAGGGTCATTATGTATAATTTTTTTTTAGTTGTGGTTCCTAGCAGAGGACCACACACAGCAGTGTTTACTAGGTGCCTGTGGAATGAATTAGTCAAAGTGAATACGAGTTCAGCTATCCAGATTAAGTGACAGATTATTACAAGAAGTAACTGATTTTTGTGCCCTTCTTCTCGATCAAATATGAACATATGTGCTTCAATCCCTAACAAATTATTTCCAGAACCTAGAAATAATCCTCTACTGAATTTTAGTTTCAAAGAAAACTAATCTTGATACACTGGTGATATATATGACAGCGAAGTTAGATTCCAATTAGATGAGTTTTGTAGCGTCTGGGTTTTCATTCTTTAAGAAATGCGATGTTATGCTAAGTGCAGTGTAGGAAAAAGTTGTGAATAACTTGATAAAAATGATAACTTAGCATATAACTAATGAAGAAGAAAAGAAGGCTAACAGTTCACAGACAACGATTCAGTGTGTCTGAGCCAGTGAGTCACACAGGCATGAGCAGTGGCTGTGTCTGCGTTGGGCCCGAGCAGCGGGAACTGCCAGAGAGCCTGAGGGACGCGAACCCTCTGCAGAGTCAGGGCCTGTCAGAAGACGCCCTTACCTTCCACAGGAACACAGCCTTCCACCCCCAGTCTTCGCTAAAACCAGCTTATAATCGCCTGTGGGTCTGGGGGCTAAGACGGCCGCTGTCCCCACCGGCTGCTCCCCCTTTTCAGTGGGAGAGTCTGGGATGCAAGGGGCCCTGCTGCAGTCTGCTCACAGGAGCCTGGTTCTGGTGGGGTGTGTTCTGCCTGCCGAAGGAAACTGCCCCGTTGCTGTGGACTGTCCCTCGTTCCCATGTCCCAGGTCTGTCTTCACCGCCCACATCTGTCCAGAGCAGAGCCCAGAGGCTGAGTGCTGGTTCCACCCACGTCTCATTTGTGTTACCAGCGAGAACGGAAGGCTGTGCCCCCCCAGGCACGATGGCGTCTCGGTGGCCCAGCCTGGTCTGCACAGCGGGGTGGCATCCCCTGCCCTCTGCTCAGGCCTGCACCCCTCTGGAGGAGCCGGTGTCACCAGGGCTGTTCGGTCAGAGAGATGACGTAATCACATCTCTTCTTCTGGCGAAGTATTTATGATGACCTTGATATCATCTGCAAATAAATTATTTACTCTTCTAACGGCCAAAGAGGGTCCAGACAAGCTTAAGTAGCAATAAATTTCATAAATTATTACAGGTCAGAGAGCGCCCCGACGGACTCGGGTCAGTGGCAACCGATGGAAAATCCCACGAGCTCTGCTCCCCCCGCAAGCGAGGCAGACGGGCTCACCTCTCCTGGAGGGACCCAGCCTCCCCCTCCCTCGCCCTCACCGGCTTCCCAGGGCGCAGGTTGTAAACTGTGTCCACAGTGGGCGCTCTCCCCAAAAGGGTAGAAAAGGGGTGCTTTGTCTTCCCACAGACATGCCAGCTGAGGTTCGCTGGGCTCTCTTTTCAGAATGAAACGGTAGTTTCTGGGTGGCCTCAGTGCACCACACAGCACGTATTCACGCCGCGCGCGTCCTGGAGGGGAGTACTCCGAGTACTCCGCAGTGAAGGGACTCACGAGAGCCTGTGGCTTCGCGAGGCGGGACTCTGCCCCTTCGACGGCCTCGGGTAAATTCCCTCTTCGGGGCCCCGCTCCCCTCGTGTCAACACCTTTGCTAATACCCCGAGAGGGAAAACACAAGCAAACCGCTTGGCCGCTACCCAGGGCCCTTCTGAATTTCATTTTATGAATCACTTCGATTACTTTTAGCAAAAGCAAATTTGCTCACTGTCAGGTATTCCGAGAGCCGGAGCATAAGGAAAGCAGAGCTGCCGAAGGCTCGGGAGCTGGTCGGTGAGGCCACGCTGCTGCCTGCACCCCCCGCTGGAAGCCGTCAGGAGAGAACGGTGCATGGAGCGCAGGGTGGCGGCGCGGGTGGCGCAGGTGGCGCAGGGCGGCGCGGGTGGCGCAGGGCCTGCCGGAGGGTGTGATGAGCTGGGACCGGCGGGCTCCCCGGGCGCTCTGTCCAGGGGACAGCTCTGCGGTCCGGCGGCGGAGGAGGGTGGCAGCAGGCAGTGTGTCCCGGCACGCGCGCCTCAGCAATGTCCAGATAGTTACCAGCTCCCTGCTGCTGCGTTAGCCGAAACTCACGCCTCCACCGAACACCACCAGACACGGGCGGACTGTGTGGGTCCCCGCGTGGGCAGCCGTGGGACCGAACCAAGGCACGGGGCAGGAGGAGAACTCCCTCACCGAGTCATCTGAGGAGAAGCACTGTCAACATTTTAGTTTAAAACCAAGTTTCTACCTTAAATGAAGGGGATGGACATGTTAAAATGAAAAGACGGTTTCGGGAGGCAAGAACCTGTTTTCATTCATTTTCTTGTTTCCTCAACACTGCACACACAAAAAATCTTCTTTAAAAATCACATTTTTGCCTGCTTAATACGCTCTGTCCCGGAGTCTCGCGGATCCATCCCGTCTGAACCCGGCCCCCGGTACCCTCCGGACTCATCCGACCGGCCCTCCGCGTGTGCTCACCCTCTCGCCGGCCAGCAGATCCACGTCTCTCCTCCTGCGGTGCTCCGGCGGCCTGTGCCTCTGCGGGAACGCGCGACCTTCCCGGGCTGTCTGGGAAACTCCCACGCGTCCTGGCAGAAGCAGTTCAGATGCCCCTTCCCCTAAGGGTGCATTCTGGCCTCTGGGAAGGCTTAGGCACCCCACACTCCGATCTCAGCAGCCGGAGCTGTGAGTCCAAGGACCTGTCCCTTGTTTTGGCCCAGGAATTTCTCAAGGGCAGAATCTTTATGTGCAGAAGGAACAGTAAAATGTGTACGCAGTGCGCAGCAGGTGCTCAGTTTATGGAGAGGTAGAGCCACCCGAGGCGCGACAGTGGCTGATTACAGTGTCCTCTGCACTGGTCACCACTCACGTGGAATCTCTGTGCATCAAACCCTCCAGGCCTCACCACTGTACCAAATACCACGGGAGAGATAATCTCAGGTGTATCAACCTCAGCTTGTTTACACCGTTTCCATCTTGCTGTAGGTGTGTGTTAGTGATGCCAAATGTAGGGCTTGACTGTGAGCTTTGAATCACCAGTCCTCCATGGCTTAAATGTTATGCACCTAATAACAGAGATTAAAAATACACGAAACAAAGACTAATAGAACTAAAAGGTTAAAAAAACAAATCCAAAATTATAATTGGATTCCTCAAGTCTACTATCTTGGTAACTGAAAGGACTTGGGAAATATTGTCAACCAGTGTGGACTATGGATACTTTGGGAACCTCCCCACCCGACTGCGGTAGGTTCTTTCCGGAGTGCATGGAACATTCACCGGGCAGACCACACTGTGAGAGTAAAACAAACCTCACTCAATATGAAAGGACTAAAATCAAACAAAGTCTGTCTCTTATCACAAACATTTAGAAATTAAACAGCACACTTTCAAATAATCCGAGATTCACAAAATAATATTGAATGTAAACTGTAATTGAAAAATAAAATAAAATTATAAAAAAAACAACAAATGATCCAAGACTCAAAAAAGAAATCACAAGGGAAACTGGAAAATATTTTTACCTGAATGAAAATAAAAACATATGTAACAAGAATTTTAGGATGCAGGTTAAGCAATGATTAGAGGGAAATTCTTAGTATTAAAAGTTCTTATATGAGAAAAGAATATAATTCTCAAATCAATTAAAATTCCACCTTAAGAAAGAAGAAAAAGAAAAGAAAATTAAACTCAAAGTAAGCAGAAGAAAGTAATGAATATAAGAGCAGAAACCAAAGAAAGAGAATGCAGAAAAAGCATCAAGAAAAAGCTGTATAACCAACAGATAGTTCTTGAAGAGAATTAATAAAATTGATAAGCCACCATTTACAATTCTCATTTTTTTAAAAAGTAAATGACCAGTATCAGGAGTAAAAGAGGGAGAGGCATCACTACAGAATTTACAAACAGTGAAACCTTAATGAGGACATATTATAAGTATTGTATTTAAATAAATTTAATAACTTAGATGAAACAGATCAATTTCTTGAATGACACAAATGACCAAAGCCCACTCAAAAAGAAATCGCTGCCCTGGCCTGTGTGGCTTGGTTGGTTGGAGCGTCATCCCGTACACCAAAAGGTTGTGGGTTCAGTTCCTGGTCAGGGACCCTACTAAGGTTTCAGGTTTGATCCCCAGTCAGGGTGTGTATGGGAGGCAACCGATGGATGTTTCTCTCTCACATCAATGTTTCTCTCTCACTTCCTCTCTCTCTAAAATCAATAAAATAAAAAATGTAGCCTTGGGTGAGGATTAAAAAAAGAAAGACAGTGACATTGTAAGCAATCCCATATCTATTAAGTAACTTAAATTTATAGTTAAAAAATTTCTAAACACACACACGCTCCAAGTCAAGATGGACTCACTGGTTAATTTTATTAAACATTTAAGTACAAGTCAATTCTGATATCGTGAACCCAGATGTAAAAGATTTGAGGAAAGTATTAGCAATTCACACCCAGCAATGCGTAGGGTGAACAATGCCTCACGATGAAGTGATGTTTATTCCAGGATTGCAAGGTTGGTTCAGTATTAAAATAAAGGGAGATACACGTAAGGTGCTCGGTCAGATTTACAGGAAGGACTCAGGAAATTCTTGCTTGGTCGGATTGAATGGTCTGCGTCAGAATCATGTTTGGATTAATCACAAATTGAAATTAATCATAGTCCCTAAAAAGCAGTTAATATTGGTCCAAAGTCCAACCCTCTGCCTTTGGAAACAATCGAAGAGGGGTTTGGCTGCAGGAGAAAAATCTGGAAAAGAAACCTGGGGACGGGCAACATTTGATATCTGATGCAGAGGAAGGTGTTACAGGATCTGAGATTAAGTCGATATAGGTGGTGACAGATAAAAGTATAGAAAAGCCGGCTGCGATGATTTAGCTGTAACAGGTGTAGTGAGACGAGAATTACTCCTTAACTTACGTTATTTTAAAATTCAATGCGTTATTTGGGATATCTGATCCAATGTCCTTATCATGTGATCAAATGAAGGAAGAAACATGTTCAATAACTTGCTTTCTGTTTCTCTAATGAGTAGCAGACTCTGGACTAGAAACCGGGTTTTCTGGTGCTTAGTTCAGCGACTTTTCTGTATTGCTGTGTTGCCTTTTAAACGTATTCGAAAGGGATAACAGTGAATGGTAATAACCGCACGGTGCCAGGTGGGTGGGTACTTGAAATATCAGAAGGAACACTGGGTAAATTATATGCTTGTCTAACCCCTGTGCTGAAACTAATATAAAATAGGATTGAATGTCAAAAAGAGAGAGAGAGAGTGGTAAAGGTCACTATCTAATCTAGAAAAAGGTCAGGAACAGATATTTTGAAAGTCATGTCTTTGGTGATGGTAACGCAGATTTCGGGATAAGTGTCTTTCATGGGCTACAAAGAAATTCTATTTCAGATTTAAAAAGTGAGAGATCAGTAAGAAATCTCTCCACTGAAGCTAATATTCAAAACAGTGTGAATCTACCTCATATAGCGGGAAACAACCTTTTATGTCACAACATGATACATAGAAATACAACGTTGAGCATCAAAAATTAATACTTCCTACGTGAGCCGCAATCCCCTAAAAGCAGGTAATGTGAATTATTTAAGGATAATTTCGATCTGAGAAACATTCCCCGGCATCACTTGCCTTTGGGAGTGCGGGAAGCTTATCTTGTAATTCACTTTCGAGGTCTGCAGGTTTGTTTCTGTCTTACGGTGTGATACCCGTCCTGTTGGTCTGCTTTTGCAACTGCGCTCTCTGGTAACGTGTCCTCGAACCCAGTGGCTGGAGGGATGTTCTTCCGAGTGTTCAGAAATCACAGTTTCCCACCAACACGTGCTAAAAATCAATACGCGCAAAATAAAAGGGGGCACAACTCATCCTCAGAGGGGACAGACTGGAAACACTTGATGGTGAAGAGTCCATGCACAAATCCAAGACATCTCCTCTTTTTGTCAACCAATATGCCCGGTGACCTTTATGTCACTTTCTTTTTTTAAAACAAGCAAACATGTTTTTATTGATTTTTTTAGAGAGAGAGGAAGGGAGAGAGAGATAGAAACATGGATGTGAGAGAGAAGCATCGATCGGCTGCCTCCTGCACGCCCCCTACTGGGGATCGAGCCCGCAACCCAGGCACGTGCCCTGACCAGGAACCGAACAGGGACCTCGCAGTCCATGGGACATCGCTCAGTCCACTGAGCCACACCGGCCGGGCTGTCACTTCTTTTTAAAAACACGTTCCTCCCAGAGGACAACTTCAGTATCACATGACATTGGACATAACTGGATTTTATGTTCTTTGTGTGAGGAAAACAAAAACAGAGGCCAAAGAAAAGAACAGTCCCAGTATCTCCTTCAGTGGCACTCAGGTGAGACCAGTCATAGCCTGGGGGTTACATGCCACCTCCAGTGAGTCCCAGTCTCGTCCTCTCTCAGCGTGGGGTCGGCCCAGCTGCAGGGAACAGCTCCATGGAGAATGTAAAGCACACTTAGAGAGAGATACAAAGTTTCAGGGGAACAAGGCAATGTCTTAAAGGGTAAATTTAATTCCGAAGTTAGAAGCTGGAGACACACAGAAGTGGGACACGACGGTTTTTGTGAAGCTGTCCAGGCTCAAAGCCAAGACCAATGGTCAGCGTGAGGGTCCCCTTGAGCTGCAGGGAGCTCCCGCGTGTGTGGGGGCTTAACACTGTCATGACCTCTCCTAACTCTAGTTCTGGGGGCTGCGTTCCAAATGAGCCTCCAGGACCCCCAAACTGTATGTGAGGAAAGATCGAAATAGCGAGGTCAGGTGGAGATTAGTCCATCAGCTAATTCATAAAGAAATATTTCTGGAGCCATTTAAATGAAGTCATGAGTATAAAAGGCAGCATGAGAAAATGCTCATGGAAAACTCCTGAGCAATGTCACAGACATCACCTAGTGTTGCGTGTTTGTGGATATGTCTGTATTTGTACCTAGATACTACTGACAATAGCGTGGTTTAAGATGGAACATGAAAGACTTTATAAAGAGGATCTTTCGGTGTATTTTGACAAAGTAGACAATGATAAATTCAAATATATATGTATTTTGCTAAACAAATCCCAGGGTGTTATGATTTAAAGTAAATTAATCAGTTAACTTAAAGCTCTGGTTGGAAGAGGAGAAAGAATGTGTCGTGCACAGTATTTTATACTTAAAGGTGGTTGTTGAATTATACCATTAACAATTCAAAGGACAGCATTTTACATGAAGAGAATTTAGAATTATATTCCCATATGAACTTTTAAAACCAAGCATCAGAAACCGTAAGGATATTCTCAGAGAACGAGCTTATCACTCTGAAGTTGAATACACTCCATAGAAATGAAAGGAGAAAGTAATCAAAGCAGAACAAATTTCCTTAGAACATAGATAACTGGTTTGAAAGATGATTTTTCTGAAAGTTGAGAGAAACAGAAACACAGAGACACACCTGTGGGACGATAAACGAAAGCAGTCGGAGGCGGCAGAGCCCTTCAGTCCAGGTGAACGTGCGGAGACTCCGACCACGCGCGATCGACGCATTCATCAACCGCAGGTGCCCTCCTCACGTAGGTGTCGCGAGTGGGAAAACCTTCCTGGACAAAATACCAGTTCCAGTTTGGAAGAGTCAGCACAACTATTAGACTTCAGTTCTCAGCTCCTTTATTCCTCTCTTCCCCGCCAACTCAAAGGACACCTGCACGTCCTGTCCTTGAATTTTCGAGCTGGGCATGGCACAGCGGGTTAGACACCGATGGGTTCCAGTTCCTCACTCACCACCACTAAGGTGTGGCCTTGAGAAGGTCACAGCAGCTCCTGGGACTTACAGTGTCTTCTTCTGTAATGCAGTGGGGAGTGGAATAGAAAATTGCTGAACTCTAGAGAATCCACGGTTTTTGCGTCACTGACGACTTGCTTGTAGACCATTTTGAATTACTCAGTTGCTCTTCAGCTCATTTCTGTGTGTCCCAGGTATGTTCCCTATTACCTACCGCAGTGCTGGGAGGTAACTAGATGCTTTTAAAAAATACTTTTTGGTGGACTAAATATTCACTGTAAAATATTGGAGGCCAAGGAAAGGCTTGTTCACTTTCTTGAATAGTCTCTTCGCCAGAACTGGCCCCGATCAGCAGTGTGAAATGGACAGTTGGAGAGCGTGTTTGGGAAGAACACTTTTCATTTTCAGTTTAAAAGACACTGTCTTCCCATTGTTATGGTCCATTATCTATAACCTAGAGGACTTGTTTGTGCATAGTTTTTTATGCCTCTGAAAGGAAAATGAGTCACTGTGTGACCTACCTACGGAAACAGTAGAAAGTAATTTGGAGACAGCGCTGGAAAGGCAGGGAACGCTTAACCACATTCACAATGCATGAAACTTTATGTCTTTTCTTGCCAACACTAACAATATACGTGGATAGTAGGAGGAAAAGGATACTCCACAATTCCCTTCTTTCTTGGCCCTGATAAAGTGATTCTGTACATTTTTGTTTTTTCGTAAGTTTCTTCCTCGGAGATGAGCTGTGATGTTGCGATGGCGATAGAGATGCAGGGGGCATCGCTGAGGAGTCTGTCCATGAATGTCAAGTGTGACAGCAACGGTTACAAGGGAAATGTGTTCCAAGCTCTGAGAAATTCAGTAGGGTATCAGAGGCACATGGTATTTTTTTAAAGTTTTCCTGAGTGCAGTTCCGTGGATTCATGAAGGAAAGAAAAACGGCCAAGGTGAAGTGGGGGTGACCCTCCCCTTTCGTCTCATCTGCCTCAAATCACAGTTGGATGTGTTGAAACTGTCCACAGAGGTCACACTTATTTCTGAAGTTCAGTAAACAAAGTTACGTCTCTTGGGAAAAAATTGCAATAGAATAGACTAACACCAAATAGTCAAACAGCAGATTTACATATTAATATGGGTTTTTTGGCAAGATAACACATAGGAGAAATACGGATTGTAAATAGAATTGTTTTACCATTAAACTGAAAGGTTTTGTTTTTTGTTTCTGTTTTTAATCCTCCCCTGAGGATATTTTTCCATTGCTTTTTTCAGACAGAGTGGAAGGGAGGGAGGGAGAGAGAGAGAAACATCCATGTGAGAGACATATCGACTGGTTGCCTCCCGCACGACCCGACCAGGGCCGGAGATCGAACCCACAACCGAGATACATGTCCTTGCCTGGAATCGAACCCGAGACTCTTTGGTCCGAGGGCTGACACTCCAACCGCTGAGCCACACCGGCCAGGGCGAGCTGAAGGTTCTGTAAGGATCTGAGAGAATGTGCGTGCGGGAGGAGTGGGCACCGGTCGTGCACTGCGGAGTCACAGGTCACAAGAAGTCACACGAAGTGTCCAGGGGCAAGGGCGTTTTCGATTGGGCAAAGTAAGATGCATGCTTCTCTTTGCAGCCTTCTTTCGTCCTCAGAAGAAAACACGCTCTTCCTTTTCGGCGAGATGCGCGTGGACCCCTGCTCTTTCCAGCACCGGGGCTCTCCCGTCCTCGTGTCGTTCTTCTCCGCTACCTCCCGCAGCTCCCCGCTGCTCCGCACGCATGGCCGCCGAGAATCCTGGGGGGACCCTGAAGCCTCCTTAGTCATTGCTTCCTGGTAACGACCTTGGCGGAGTCATCGGCCTTGACACAACGTGGGGCGTCTTTCCGCCCCTCTACTGAGTTCACAGGCACCGCTTCCCGCGCGTGGCTGTGTCTCCCCAGCTCGTGTGGACGCTCTTTACAGGAGAAAACTGAATTGTGGAGCTTTCTGGTTTCCATACCAGCGTACGCAGGGGAAAGAGATCAAATGACAGAGCCAAATGTACCAGGGATGCTTACACGCCCACTGCGTCCGCACCACTGTCCCACTGCGACTCTGCTCTTTCCGCGACAGCCCTTTCCTCTTGCTGCCAAGGCCCCCGCCAGGAAGTCGCAGTGACAGTTACGGGCGTGTGTTCCTAACGTCACGGAGAGCCGGGCTGGCACCACGAGAGAAACTCAGACGTCCCGGGCTTCTGTGCAGCCGCACGTAAGAAGCGCCTGGTACACGCTTTCTAGCTCCGACACGGACGCTGGGTATGGCCTGAAGGAGCTCACGATGTCTGCATGTTCACGATGCGGACAAGAATATGAGGAGTAATTTAAAAACCCCCAAAGATGGAACGTCCAGATGTCTTCTAAAACCGGGAACACTGTCAGCGTCCTACCGAATTTATGGTCCCGCTCTGAGGATCAAAGAAACTGGAAAATACATGGAAACATAAAATTACAAACTCTACACATTTGCAAATAATTTCTGGCATTAGGTCACATTTTTGTAAAATTTAGTAATTCCTTACACTCATGAATAGATGTGGCATTTTATATACGCTGTCACCAAAATCAAAGAACAAGGACTTGAGGACATAAAGTTCAAACATGACCGAATCAGAATTTTCATAATTTGTTTGATGCTTTCCACTAAGAACTCTAGAAAATATTTTCAGTTAAGCTACAACGTGCCTTTAAGCCACCCAGCATCTCAGAAGAGTTTAACCAGTTCCTTTATCCAAACGATGTAGATTCGCGCCCCCTCGTCCGTCCACTCTGTCACCCTCCTGGACACACTCTGGTTCACGACTTTTCAACTGTGAGTCACCACGACCCTGGCGTGATCGTGGAATCAACGCACGGTTCGGTCTGAGGAGGTCGCAGAGAGTTACGGCGGGAGGTACAGTCGCTGGAACCTGTGGCCCTGAGCCTGTAAGTTCAGTCACTTACTGATGGCCAAGTGATGGCCTCTTCTTAGCTCAGGCTCCTCATCGTAAAAGGAGGACAGTGATAAGGGGATCTAGCTCCCAGGATTGTGAGGGTTGAGGATTAGCGCACAAACAGCGTGACCTCTGCAGCTGCCCCCGCAGTGTCTATGACAGCAGAGAGCAGAAGTGAGGGGCCGCGTTCACAGGGGCCGGCTGGGGCCCTGCTTCTCTGCACACAGGGTGGGGAGGAGAGAGGAAGAGAGGGCAGAGCGGGTTGCCAGCCTCCTTATCACCCGGACCCTGGAAGCAGGAGACGCCAAGTGATCTAAAAACAAAGGCATTTGGCATTGAAAATGAAGCGAATTTGGAACATTTTGCCTGGGGCTGAAATGCCACGTGCAGTCTTGAGCATGTATTTCCATTATCGCCCACAGTACTAGAGAGGTCTGTCTAGGTCACAGCCGGGCTTGTAGTGGGAAAAATCCCGAGTAAACGCAGCGTTATTGTCCCTAATGGGTTTTAAAGCTACGGACTCCGATCCCCAGATCCCCGCGCCCTGAGGTCGCGTGTCAGAACATTTTCTAAGACGCGTTGTAGGGAAGCCTGGCTCCCCCATCTGTCCTCAATCTCTCCCTCGCTCCCAGCCCGACCAAAGAGCAAACTCAGTGCTGCTTCGGGCGAGTCAGGATGCTTGGGAGCTGGGTGACGTGTGCCCACCGGCCAGGCCTCCGGGCAGCTCCGGCCCACTCCCTGGACAGGGGACCGCTTCCATGGCCACCAAGCCGGGTTTGGACGAACCTCTGTGAAATGAATCAAGACACGGCTGTCCTGAGAGCAGCGCTCCAGGAAAGGAAAGTCTCTCCTTTCGCCAGGATCCCAGCATGCGGCCGAGAAAGCTGTGCTCTCCGCAGGCCCAGCCCTGGTCGCCGGCCCGACTGCACTTCCAGACCGTTCTCCGTGCCCTGGTTGGCCTTCCTCTCAGTCTCTGCCTTTCATTACAAAACGGTGGAGCACCTTTCTGATTGCTGTTGTCTCGGCACCACTGCATCGGACTCTTCTGTTACTTCACTGCTAGGTGAGCTTTCTGGTTTCTGACCTGCATCATTTTGGGGGCTTCCTAAGGGGTCACCCCTCTTGCAGGTCTCCCCTTTATCTCTGCAAGCTACACAATACTGTCAAAGCAATCATTTGCTGATCACATTCAGTGGGCCAAGTTCTTCAGTAATCCCTGTTCACTGACTGAAGGTATAACAGATTGCTGACGTTATCGTCTGGCACCAAACAGTTGTACCTCCTGCTACATTGTCTCTCCTTCGCCATTTAGGTGAGTTCCTGACATGTGAGTTTCAGTCCCTTTCCACCTCCCCACCAAATGCCTTCGGTTCAAATTCTGCACATCCTTCTGATGACCTCTTTCCCACAAACCTGTCCTTGCCACCGATTCCCCTGGGCGAAGCTGTTCCCCTCTCGTCCGACCCACCCAGCATTTCGCCTGTGCGTCTCTTTACAACGTATTTCATGTTACCCCTCCGTTCAGGCGGCAGGTGCTCACAGTGCCTGCTTTGGGAGGAGGAACGTGTCTTGCTGAACTCGCGTCCTTCCCCGTGTCTGACTCAGTTACTGGTTTCCTGTCCAGGAAACGAATGAACGCAGCCCGGGAGCCGCCTGTGAGCAGGAGAGACTGTCTACACCGGCCGCCTGTCTGAACAGCTGCCTGACCGTGTGCCTGGAATAAAACAATGCCGAATAGATGTTTGCTGACTCAACACACAAACACTGCCACCCTACCCGTGGCCTTTCTATGGAATGACTAAACGTAGTTCGTTCCACAGACAGACGCAGGCCTCAGTCCTTGTGTCAGTGAAGCAGGAGGAGAGTCGTCTGCAGAAGGAGCCTCCACAGGCCGCTGTCCTCAGTCTCCGCCAGGAACCCAGGCTCCTTCTGCAGGCGCCAGGAGAAGGCAGGGCAGTGCCTAGTCACCCCCTTCCAGATCGCCCGGGTGCACACACTTTCTATAAGCCTCCTACCTTACTCAGACACGTTCTTGCAGGAAACACACTGGCCGCTGGCATGAAGGGAAGGGGCAGACTCAACGAGAAGGAAGGCAGAGTTTGGAAAGTTCAGCGCTGTGTGCTCATGTCACCGCAAATGTCAAAGCCGTTGCCACTCCGTGCCCAGGTCCCGCTCCCCAAACTTCTGTCTTCTATTTTTTGCTACCGAATTTTCCTAGGCCGTAGTATTTACACTTGGGGGGGGATCAATTTTTCCCTTTTATTGGGAAGTTATGCACAACAAATTGTAACGCTAACTAATCTACAAGGTTTAACGTAGACGGCTTCAGTTTACCGGCCTATTCATAATCCGCAGACTATTGACCTCCCTGGAAACAATCCACTCACTTATCCGAGGGACATCGAGGTGTTTGCTTTTCATCTGTCCAGAATCATCCCGTGGCCAAGTGCACTGTGGCAGAATTATATTTTAATTCACCTCCATGCAGTGATCTGGATAGGCATTTGCATGAACACAATATGATTATGTCTCTTTACACTCGCATCTATTCAAATCAGAGATTACCTGCACAGACAGTCTCAGATGGTGGTCAAGACCGACACAAAGGAGCACCAAAGGGCTCCCTGGCAGCACCGGCCCTGCCGCTCATCATGGCGCATTTTCTGTTCTCATGCTTTTGTCATGTATATGAACGTCATTATGTAGTTTGGAAAACAGAAGATGAAGTGAGAGAGGAAGATCGGGCCCTCGGAGGCATTAATATTCCACCAACATCAAAGAGATTTCCCTGGAGGAGCCCCTCCAGGCCGCGCTGTCATTACGGGCCCGGCCATTATCCTGCGCTGTTCTTGGTATTAAGACAATAATGGAGAGAATAGGATTATGTGCCCATGATAGGAAGCGTGAAGGCAATTCAGCAAGATAGGAAATGAGTGAGGACCTGACTCTTTCCGAAGCCAGGGAAGGTTCAGCACAGGGTGAGAGAGAAGATAAATGAGGCAAAGTGCAGTCTTCGCAGCCGGCGGGGGTTAGAGGAGGCTTTTCCCATAACCCTGTGGGTTTAACCTTCTTGGCAGAGAAATGCCAAGGCATCTTCCTGTGAAGTCCAAGTATATCAAGTATCCGTGCCTGACGAGATGATCTTTGTGGGTCCTAAAATGTCACTTGTTGCGAAACTGTCCAGTGCTCGCAGGCCCGGGAGGTGGGGGCCTCAACTTCTAATTCACTCCCCTCGCTGAGATACGGGCTGTTGAAGAATCTCCAGTGGAAATGACACAATGAGCCTGGCAACTCGCCCAGCCCATCCTTCACCGAACAATGCCAGTGACCAAGAGGGCAGCGCCAGAACCCCAGACAGGACAGCTCCATTGTGGAAAATGCTTCATCTGGTCTCCCCTCTCCTCCGACACCAGCCCTCCCGTCCGTGCACACGGAGCACGCAGAGGCGTCACCAGGCCGACTGAAACGGGAGAGAAGCCCTGGCTTTCTGCACAGATCACCTGCACTGGCTGCCTTCCCTAGGCCAGCTGACTCAAAGGTTGCCACTTCCTGATGGTGGGTGCGAGGGACAAGACCTTGTCATTCGTAGACAGGGCACTGGTGCAACGCAGGCTTCTGCTTATAGATATATGAAAGAACATGGAACGAGAGAAGGCACATTCATCTACAGACCACACGGCAGGCCGGAGAGAGTGCCTTCCCGCTCACACATGCTGCCTCCTCTCCCAACCTTGCACTGGATCCCGACTTAAATTGGATAGAAATTTAACCAAACTGAGATCAACAATGTAATAACATCCTCTAACTCAAAGGGTTGCCAAGGGGAATTGAAGATAAAATATTAGAGGGAATGAGCGTGTAGCACGCGGAAACTCGTGCAAGAACTCGGAGGCTTGGCCGGCGCGCCGCGTGGGAACTGCAGACGAACTGCGTGCGTGGACCAGGCCCGGCCGTTCACTGGGTGCCAACCGCCAGCCCCCAGACAGCCTGAGGACTGCTTCCACGTGTGTGGTGTGTGTGGCCGCAAAAACACACACCTGAAGCAAAGCAAGCAGGAGGCGCAGGAGGAACAATGTAGATGAATTGTTACCCAAAGCTGTGACCTGCTGTCTGTGGAGGGAAGAGCCTACACACAGAGAAAATGTAATCAAGGCCGTGGGCGGCTTGTGGACCTCTGCTTCCCCTCCCCCCACCCTTCCTGGGGCTCCTGCCTTGTTCTCTGGTTTAAAAATAGCTCCATACTGCTCTCTGCTGCTGGCTTCTAACTTCCTCCGTGGAACGCTCACAGCATTTCCTGCTGCTGTCTCAATGACTGTCAGGTCCTGATGGGGCTCATAGCTAACAGGACTTGGCCCTAATTTAACACAAGGCTGGCTGATATTCTGCAGATTCGGACTGCCGACTTCAACTGACTTGCTACATTTCCATCCTCCGAATTATCTGGACTCTTTGACCTTAGCAACGTCTCATTCCAGCCTCAAGAATCATTTAAATTTAAAAGATCGTCCCCTTAAGGAAATTATTGAGAACTCCCACTCTAGAGCCTATCTCTAAGAAAGTGAGGTGGGAAGGAGAGGACGTTCCGGAGATGGATGTGGAGATTAGTTACTATCCCGCCTTAATCTCCACGTCACACTGAACTCAATCGCAAACAAGGAAATTAATGAAATAATACAGGTGTGGTGAGCACCGCACACACTCAATAAATGTAAATGAGATGTGACTCAGATCCACGAAACTGAGATATCAGATAAAGAAATGGCATTTGGGGAAAAAACAACCTCAGGAAAAACATACTTTAAACATGAGATAAAGTAGTCAAAGTATATTTCACTCTCCTTTGAAAACATAAGAAAGAGAAAAGAGTGATTGGTTTATTTTCATGTGGAATATCAGAATGTGAAGATTTTATCAAAAATCATGTTGTTTTATGGAGACTAATAAATTCAACCATAAAAAATGTGGACTGGGGAGGTTCTTCAGTGATAATGTATTTCCCCCTCTGGAAATAAAGGTGATGATAAAAGACAGTTAACAGCTGTCATTGGAGGGTGTCATGTGTGGCAACATGACCACGTGACTTCACCCGCGAGCACACGGCCCACTGTGTGACCCTGCTCGACAGCCAGGAAGGGGTTCCAACCCACGTCATTTGGAACTGCATCCGAAACACAACTTTGCTCAACAGAAACGGAGAGGAAGGGAAGTAATACACAAAATCACCGAGGGTCATTCACGGGGTCTTTGCCCTTGACATGTATTACCATCTGGAGGGATTCTGCAGTGTAGACACCCCACAGAATCAGGATGGACTCCCACCAGAGATTTGGTTTGAGTGTCAGGAAAGGTAACACCACACACATCAAGAATACGTGAAAAGTTTTATTACTCACACATGAGGCTTTTTGGGGAGAGTGAGATGGCTCACGAGCAGGTTTGCAGAGACTGGGTTGGAGAACCGTGGCGTTCAGGGGTCTGGCCAGGCCCCGGGTCCCAGCACGTGGTTTGAACTTCCCACAGATGCCAAGGAAGGCGCACTGGCGTTCTTGCCAGCTCGTCAGAGGTGGGGCAGAAAGGACGAGGCCGCAGCGCTGTGGCCCCACGTGAAAACGGGTGGTCAGACAGCTCCCTACCAAGGCCTTTGATTGCTGTCGGCAGCATCTCTCCTCTGGCCACTCAGACGACATCTAAGATGCCTCTCTGAGCCCGACCCGGTCATCTCTAAATGCAGGTCATCCCCTAAGTTAAGAAAGTTAAGAAAAATGAGCTCACTGTGCGCCCACATCGGAGGACTTCAGATCCTGGTTTCTGGGGTGATGAGACAGAAAGACCCAAAGATTCTGCTTTGTGAATACTTTTATTCAAGTGGCTGTTCCACAAGCATGTACTGGAGTGCCTGGGTGTTTCAGGTGAAGCTGTCTGCAAGGAGGTTTCAGTCTGCAGGTGGAGAGTACATCCATGAATTAATCATTTCCTCGTGGGCAATGTGAGGAGCAGATACAAAGGACAGAAAGAGCAGACAGAGTTATTAACGCTGTCCTGAGGGCTGAAGATATAAGACATTTTCAGAAAGCAAGATGTTCAATGATGAATGGAAGATTACCAGGCACATAAGAAAGCCAAGGGAATCTGAGGCCAAGAAAAACACTGTGTTAAGAAATGAATGTATAAAAGGCCTTGGCATTTGTAGGTACGTGTGCGTAGTTCAGTGTCCTTGATGCATAAAACGTAAGGAACGCAGTGAGCACAGCTGGGCCTCAGGACGCAGGCCAAGGCCAGCAGCAAGGACCGGCCTGTCGGGGGGGGGCCTGGGCTTTGTCCAGCGGTGCAATGGCTTCCAGCTTGCTGGGCACACATTCCAAGCAATACAAACACATTGATTATCAATCCCCAGTGTAGACACAGCAATTTCCTAAATTATGTACGGGTATTAATGTCATTTGTGATCCTAAAGCACAGTAAACATCTGTGTAGGACAAGTTCACTGTGAATGATGTTTCCAGGTTGGTTCACTAAAGCATGTGGCCGCTGTTAGCACTACAGAGTACCGACCCCCATTACAGAGGAAAACAATCACTGGAAAACAAAACAAGTGAAACTGAAAGTTAAAAATAGAAGACCTAGCAAGCCACTAATGACAATTCCAGAAGCTTGAAAATTCTCCTGGAAACAACCTGCCTATTTTTGAAGGTCTCTTAGCCATGATACCTTTATTTTATTTTATTTTATTTTTCTTATTTCCCTTAGAATTCCTGTAATGGTTCGTTTTAGGTGTCAGCTTTCCTGAGCCATGATGCTCAGATTGAACATGACCTCTGGGTGTGTCTCAGAGGGTGTTTCCAGGTGCCTCAGTGTCACCCTCCTGCAGGACAAAATGTGGAAGAAGGGAGGGTTTATCCCCTGCCTGCCTGCCGAGCAGGACGTCAGCCCCTCCTGTCCTTGCACTGGGATCCGCACCCTCGGCTCCCCGATCTCGGTTTGGACACACACCGGACCTCACTGCCAGCTGTCCTGGGTCCCCAGTTATAGAAGGTGGATCCTGGGACCCCTCAGCCTCATCATAGTGAGAGCCAGTCCCTCACAGTGCCCTTCCGTGTAAGCTGTTGGCTCTGTTTTTCAAGGGTCTCTGACTCATACAAACCTAGGCACGCAGACTACCTTCCCGGGCACAGCCAGGAGCCAGCCTGCCTTCTTCCTGTAGGCAGCCGCACAGGCCTTGGAAGGCTTGGAGTTTATACAATTTAGGGAACCCTCTTAACGAAGAAAGACAAAACAAACCTTACTTCTGCAGATTGTACACTATCCGATCACGGAGCACATCGCGAGGGCCACACCCCCGGTCTTCGCAAGTGGCCCCTGCCCCGAGGGCTGCACCTGGCTTCGAGCACTGGGCGGCTTGGCCTGTGCCCCCCTGCACCCCGGGCTCTGGCGTGGTGGCAGCTGCTCCCTGTGTGGTGACTCCAAGTACATTACAAGGGAGATGAGTCCTTGAAGATCTAGATCAACTTCCTGTCACCAAAAGAGTGACATAAAACACTTAAAAAAATTATCGACTAGCAAAAAGTATCTGGGCTGCTTACTACGGGTACTATTTTACTGGCATTGCCCAAGGATTAAAAATGAAAACACCGGCGATGGTGAAAGTGACGCGGAATTCCCCCAAGGCGCTGCCGCACTGCACGACCCAGCCGGGCCTGAAGTCAGCTAGGAAGCTGCCCACGGGACTTTCCTCCAGCTTTCTGCAACAGGGACGGTTCTGGGTGCAAACAGCACGTTATTAAGTTGGCAGGTAAGCATGCACTGCCCGCCCTGTGCACTGGCTCCATGCCGGTTAGAAGCAAGGCATGCAGCGTTTAGGCGTGCATACGCCGTGCTCCAGTAACAGACTTTATTTTTGCTTTGCTCTGTACTCCTACTACATGAGTGGTGCTACAAAGACACGTCTGTGCATCATGCTTAAAGGAATGGTATGTGTCATGCATGTGCTATGGCCTCTTTCTCTACCAAGCTCGCTAATAGTTGTTATTGTACCAAATGGCCACGCTATCCATTGTTATTCTTTCCCTCCTGCTATATGGTGTCGGTTACCAAGAAGCATAGCCAGACACACGCACAGACTTCCATGTGAAAGACCGTTTTCACACACAGCCCACACTTGCCATCCAGTGAATTATTGTAGAATTATTTATACCTTCTGGGTTGAAAGCCAGAGACACAGGACAGGGATTATTGCTACACCTGGTGTGAATTTTCCTGGAGCAAACTGGAAACAGGGTTTATTCTGCGCTGCAACTACTACGGTGCACTTGTGAGCACTAATAGGAGTGTGGGGCTTCACTGGACAATCGTCTTCCTCAGGGACCTACTGACAAACGAGAACGAGACGGTCCACGGTGCCATCTCTCCCAGGGCCCAGAGCGTCCGTCCACTGAAAGGGGAAGAACTGAATGTGCAGGTTGGTGCTCGCTGAGTAAACACCTGCTTACTCATTAGTGACAATGACATCACCAATCAATGGAAACCCCGTTTTATGGAAAACCAGTTTTCTATTGATCGAAGAGGTTACGACCTTTGGGTGTTATGTTGACTTAACAAAGTATTCCACTGGCTTTATTTCTACCTAGAAAAAAATAAAGCCTCATAAATGTTCATTTTACCCCTCAAATCCCCAGCGGTCCTCCATTCCACATTACCACATTGCCAATAGAATCTCTTCTTTACTGTTTTCTGTTTCTTTCATTATCCTAGTTTTTATTACTCTATTATTTCCCTCCTTTTAAACAATGATGCTTCATCTCCTAATTTCTCTTCCCTTAACAGATTTTCTCTTTCCATGACTCATTTGATTTTCATTACTTGTGTCTTATGTTGGGCATGTTTTCTGATTGATTTCATTTTTATCTTCCACCGAGTCAGCTTTTTTTTTTTTAAGTGTCCTTGATTGACAGCCAGGGCTGCTGAGGGTGGTACCAAGTCAGCAGAACCACCAGATGAATAAACTACAGGAATGTCCCATGTGGAAGAAAGTGGATAATGGACTAAACCAAATAACAAAGAGCTAGTTGACGAAAGCTTTCCAAGTTCTAGGTGGCCGTAACAAAGTTTCAGTGGAATAAATATCATCTTGAAAACTAACATTTAAAATGTGACGATGTCACAAGTTGTCAGCCCAACCTTATAAACCACCTCAAAGGCCCAGGTTGATACTGTTTCAGCTGTTTGCATGTGCGGTGTGTACCCATGTTGCTTTAGCCTCATGACAACCTGAGGTATGTTTGAGCAGAACATTCAGCAGAAAGCTACATTTAAGTAGACTTATCTTTTTCTTTTTTTTTTTTTGTAATTTTTTTTCCTTATTGATCTTAGAGAGAGAGAAAGGGAGAGAGAGACAGAAACATCGATGAGAGAGAACATTGATTGGCCGCCTCCTGCATGCCCCCCACTGGGAATCGGGCCCACAACCTGGGCATGTGCCCTGACTGGGAATCAAACCGGCGACCTCTTGGTCGATGCTCAACCACTGAGCCACACTGGCCGGGTGGAAAGACTTTTCTTGAAAGCCATGTCTTTATTCAGGTGATGAAACAGTATGTGGTGATCGTGACTGTTTATGACCAAGTGAACACGGCAGAGCACTCCCTGTACGACTCAATGGCGAGCTTTTCCTGATCAGCTCTACCGCTGGTCAAACCAGAGGGTGTTCCTTCAACAAAGCCACATAGAAAGTCTTTGTACAGAAAGGGGACAGAAGAAATATTTAAGAAGTGTGATATGCAGCACAATCTCCTAAAGACATGTCCTCTGTACCAAAGACATCAGATAAAACAATATTATATCGGTCACTTTATATTTTATATGAGACCCTGAAATTCGTTAGAGACAGCTTCCATTTACTGAAAAAAAGTATGACAGCCACAGTTTTTAAGTATTTTAAATACATAATGCAATGCAATATTACAGAATGTCCTATCCGTTAAATTTATTATTCCTATAGTATAGATGAGAAAACTAAGGTCAGCAACGTTAATTAATGTATTTGAATTAAAATTAATTATAAATTAAACAAACATAGTAAGTGAAGTTTAATGACGTTCTGTTAATACCTACTGGATTAAAAGATTGTCTAGTTTAAAGCCAATTTAAACATTCTTTTTTTTTTAATTAATTAAATTATTTTTGTTACAGATGTTTCTCCTCCCCCCCTCCCGATCCTCCCCCCACAGGATTGTTGTCTATGTCTATTGGTTATGTATATATGCACATAAGTTCTTTGGTTTATCTCATCCCTCCCCCTAGTTTAAATGTTCTTATCTTGAAACTCAACCCTGGAGACTGTGTCAGATTGGATTACTCCTGAGAAATCGGTCCTGTCACATTTCTGGCCACATCCCACAGTAGGAACATGGAGGACTGGACCCCCCACCCAGGCGATGTGACTGTCTGGGAATCCTTGACCAACCAGAACAAGTAAATTCTTCAGCATGGGCCAAATGGACTTAGGTGGAACCTGTCTATTAACCACAATGGGAGCTAGAGCCATAAAACGTAAGTTTTGTTTTACTGTCATATAAACTTTTGTTCATTTTAGACTCTAATCTCAGGGGAAATGCAGGCAGTGTCCAGCGAGAAGCCGACCGGGTGGAGAGCTGCATCCGTGGGTCCTGCTGTTCGAAGGATGTGGGTCTCCAGAGGGTTGGGTGCCCATGTGTGCGGTAGGGGGCGGTGTGGACATCAACTAACCAAAGAAAAAGCCTTTAGGTCACACACTGCCTGGGTTCCTGACACTTAAATTCTGGAGTTTGTCATTTATCAAAAAGGTTAGGCATTTTAACATATAAAAGTATCTTAGAAATAAAAAAAAAATAAAATAAACATTAAATTTTTAATTTTTTTAAAGGAAAAATCTAACAATTATTCATAAATTAAGAAAACTGTTGCTTCACTAACCATTAAAGAAATGCAAATCAAATATGGTGTTTCCTCAAAAAATTTAAAATGGAACTGCCATTTGACCCAGTGATCCCACATCCAGGAATATACCCTAAGAAGCCTGAAACACCAATCAGAAAGAATATATGTACCCCTATGTTCATAGCAGCACTATTTATTTATTTATTTATTTATTTATTTATTTATTTATTTATTTTTTAATCCTTACCCGAGGACATTTTTTCATTTTTTGTTCAGATAGAGTGGGAGGGAGAGAGAGGAAGAGAGAGAGAGAGAAACATCGACGTGAAAGGGACACATCGAGTGGCTGCCACCCGCACAACCAACCAGGGCTGGGGACAAACTGCAACTGAAGTACATGCCCTTAGCGGGAACCAAACCTGGGTCTCTCTGGACCGCAGGCTGATGCTCTAACCGCTGAGCCAAACCGGCCAGGGCCATAGCAGCACTATTTAAATTGCTAAGATCTGGAAACAGCCCAAGTGTCCATCTGTAGATGAGTGGATAAAAAAGCTGTGGTACATATACACAATGGAGTACTATGCAGCTGTAAGAAAGAAAGATCTCTTACCCCTGAGACAGCATGGAGGGACCTGGAGAGTATTATGCTAAGCGAAATAAGCCAATCAGAGAAAGACAAATACCACATGATCTCACTTATTTGTGGAATATAATGAACAAAATAAGCTGACGAACAAAATAGACCCAGAGACACAGAAAGGAGTACGGTTCAGACTGAGAAGCCTCAGAGGAGGGGGTGAGGGGGAGGAAAGAGATAAACCACAGAACTTATATGCATGTATGCATAACCAATGGACACAGACAACAATGCTGGGGTGGGGGGGATCGGGAGGAGGGTGTCTAGGGGGCGAAAAGGAGAAACATCTGTAACAAAAATAATTTAATTAATAATAAAAAAAAGAAATGCAAATCAAACAACACCATACCGTCTGTTGCTCGTCAGATGGGACGACCGCTGAGCCACTGTCACCGGCAGGGACAAGTGCCGGCTCAGTGCCGCAGCGACTTTTCCAGATGCACTGAAATGCCCATTTTAAAAAGGTGAAGTATTTTATGATAAAAAAAACCCTTTAAGACCTATTAGGCGTCCACATGCTTTTAGGATTACCATGATAAGTAAACAGCAGTTATTACTGGACATTGTCTACAGGTGGCCTTAGTCTTCCGAACACGTGATTTACAGAACTGTCAAATGCGACATCTTATTGATTGATTCATTGAACAGAACACTTACTGAGCGTCTATGGTACTCAGAACGCAGCGATGAACAGTGACCAGCAACAGTTCCAATTCTCATTTAGATTATTTCTAGGGCACGGCGACATTAAGAAAAAAATGTTTAAAAAACTAAGTATGTATAGAATGCTACCGGTGGTTAGTGTGCAAAGGAAATGGGAGCTGAGGTAAGGAGGATGGGGAGTCTGAAGGGAGTCGAGTGGCAATCAGAATGTTAAGCAGAGTGGGCAGGGAGGCCTCACTGAGACGGTAAGAGCTGAGCAAAGGCCTGATGAAGCTGGTGTGATTCCCTGCAGGTACCTGGGAGAGCGTATTCAGGACAAGTAAAGGCAGGAGGGACCGGGGCCCAGCACGCAGCCACCCCAGTTTATCCTTCCTGCATTTCTCTTCTCCAGAGTCAGTGATGACATGACCGGCAGCAGGGCCTGAGAAAGCTCACAGGTATTTCTCATCTCACAGCCAGGCGTGTGAAATCTCCACTCATGACAAAGGAAGGGAACACCCGCAGAGCCCCAGACGGCCTCTGGTGTCAAGTACGACTGGAGAACGAGAAGCATCTGTTGCTGGACTTACGGGCCCTTTTGGGTTTCTCCTTCCTGTATTTCAGATGCAGCTTCTGCAGTTAGGCTGGTGGGAAGAAAGGAGTGGTCAGGGAAGAGAGAAGGAAAAGAGGGGCAGGCTGAGGGGCGGGCTGAGGGCCTGTCAAAGCTGCAAAGGTGGTCTTGCAATGCATCTTACAGGATCTGCCTCGTCTGTCAGACCGAGCTGATGAGAGCCCAACCTTTTGGGCTGAGGGAGGGGGAAGGAGGGGGCAGACACAAACAAACCCAGCGCTTCACCTGGGGAATTGCAGAACCCAAGGCTCTCGGGTAAAAACTGATGCGTGAATCAGGAGAGATGCGTGAGTACATCCTCCAACGCTTTGGCGTGAGGGCAGTTTTTATTAAATCACCACGGAATGAGTGTCCCTCCAGCCCAGAGCCGGAACGGGCCCGTCCCCCACGGGCAGCACACTGACACGCTCTCTCTTTCTGGTGGGCACTGACTACCTGTCTCCTTTCTAAACGTGGAATCAGTGGCCTACAAATCCCTAGCAGAAGGTGAACAGTCTTTCATGTAAGAAATAAAAACAAGGAATCGTGTAATGGCTTAGACTTGGTGTGGCCACCTGCCCGTTTGCGCCAGGGTGGTTTATTTCCTGTGGTTCCAGAGCTTTCTCATTCCTCCTCGCTCAGGTGTGTTTATATTTGATAACACACATATGGGCGTAGGCATTCAGATACAAATATGAAAACCTCTTTTGAAAGGATGAAGAAACAAAAGATTATTTGTAGCAAGCTCTAAGGCAGTGTTTCACAGATTATTGTCCAGGGGCAAGCTAGATATTAGAATTACATGAGAAGTACCTGCAGATGTCCATTAAAATGCGGATGTTTAGGTGGCTGCAGACCCAGCGAATGAGAGTTTCTGCCTTGGGTCCTAGTTTGTACCTCGGTGGGACCGGAGGGGCATTTTGAGCAAGGAAACCGGGTTATTCTTACGTACATTAGAGTTGGGGAAGCACAGTCGTCACTGTCTGGGATCTAACTGCAGCTCGAGCTGATGTTTCTGGAGCACTGTGTTCGCTCCTGCAGGGGGCAAATATTAGATATTTTGACATAGAATTCAGGAAGCCATGGGAAAGAAGGTTGTATACTTGGAAAGATTTCTGTGCCTCGGTACAGACGTGGCTGCTGTCGGGTCTGCATGGAGTGTGGTTGATGTGTGAGCCGAGGAACCTGCTCACTGCACCTGCACCCTGCCATCCACTTCCAAACCCAGCAGGGTAAGTTTGTTCTTAAAAATGCCAGTCCCTTCCAGCCCAGCCTGCAGAGGGCCTCGCTCTGGAACACCGTCACCGCAAGCAGAAAGAGCTCCGCAGCAGTGCGTCATCCCCGAGCCACCTCCCGAGCGCCCCTTACCTTCCATGACTGCGCCTGTTACACTTTACTTACCCGGGAGAGGCCCGTGTCTGTGCGTGAACCTCGCACGCATTGTACTAGGAGGGCCCGGCTGCCTGTGTAATCGGGCTAAGGCTTTTCCTCGGGGAAATCCAGTAAAATTATGTTCTATTACATTTCTAAAAGACTACTCATTCAAAGCAGGAATAAACTTTGACCTCGCGGCAAACCCCGCCGGAAAGGATCTTCAGCCGAAGCTCACTGCAGCCGCAGGGGTGGGGTCTTTTCCGGGTGAGTCGCTGTTTGATTTGATTCCCCCACAATTACCACCACCATCTCCCCACAGCTTGTTCTGTGGTCATTCTCAGCCTTGTCCTTGTACTCCATTTTCAGAATCGATGTGTTTTCTAAAAACATGGTCCAATTACTGCTCATTGGAAGTTCAGAAGTGTCTGCAATTTCCTTTTCCGATGAGCGTCCACTCTTTATAGTGACGGGCGCCAACGAGAGACAAAGGAAGCAGCGAGCCGTGCCCAGCCCGGTGTCCTTCGTTGTCTGGCTCCTCGCGCTGGCAGACTTGCAAGCAGGGCATCCGAGAATTTTCACAACGGAGCTCTCATTCAGGATCACACAGTGGTGATACACACACAGAGCTTCGACTGAGACCATCATTGCATACCATCTTTTTCCTTTTATGATAATCCATTACATTCTTCCAAGGACGGAGACAGAGCACAACCTGTAGACCCAGATGGAACCCAGATGACCTATAAAGTAAGTGCACGTGGGCTCCCTGCCCGAGTCACCGGAGCTCTCGTCTCTAACGCACGGCATTGTGATTTTACCATCAGACAACCACACACGTCAATTACAGCCCGCCAGTCTCGTGAATCCCTTTCTGAAGGCAATCTGCCTTTTGGTTATATATCCCTTTTTTCTTAACATCTGAAAAAGCTGTGTGTGTGTGTGTGTGTGTGTGTGTGTAAGATGATGTTCACGTTTTAAATATATTGATTGAAAATTGGAAAATACATTGGGGGACATTTAATGTTTATTCTCCCAAGCACAGGCTGCGCTAATATTTATTCAGATCTTTTCTATGACAACCATAATGGGCTCAAGAAGATCATGTATGCTAACAAGTTTTCTTCCAGAAAAAATGCCATTTGCATTGCTTTGTATATGTGAGTTAAGGCTCAATTTCCCATTCACACACACACACACACACACACACACATACATCTCTATATACCTCCTTAAATACATTTATACTGCCTGGTCAGTGTGGCTCAGTGGTTGAGCATCAACCCATGCACCAAGAGGTGGCCAGTTCGATTCCCAGTCAGGCCACATGCCCAGGTTGTGGGCCAAATTCCCAGTGGGGGGGGCATGCAGGAGGCAGCAAATTGATGTTCTCTCTCATCGATGTTTCTATCTCTCTCTCTCTCTCCCTTCCTCTCTCTCTAAGATCAAAAAAGAGAAAAAAACACATTTATACTTACATGGCTAGTCAAGATGTGCAATGTCTTATAAATAGCACACAATGTAAAACAAAACAATGAGTCACTCTATGTTTTTTTAATTAAATTATAGTTGACATACAATATTGTATCAGTTTCAGGTATACAACACAGTGGTTTGACATTTCTAGACCGTATGATGTGATCACCACAGTAAGTCTAGTAACCACCTGTCACTGCGCAAAGTTACGATATTGTTGACATGGTCCCTGCGCAGTACATTACGTCCTTACGACTTGTTTTATAACAGAAAGTTTGTACCTCTTATTCCCCTTTAACTTTTTCATCCATGCCTTCCCTCTGGCAACCATCAGTTTGTTCTCTGTATCTACGAGTCTGTTTCTGTTTTGCTTTTTCAATTGTTTTGTTGTTGTTTTAGATCCCACGTATAAATCATAAAGTGTCTGCCTCTCGCTGACTTATTTCATTTAGAACCGTTCTTGTTGTCACAAATGGCAAATTTCATTCTTGTTATGGCTGAACGGTATTCCATGCGTGTATGCCTTTATGTTTTCGTCTGTTGATGGACACCTGGGTTGCTTCCACATCTCGGCTATTTTAAGTGAAGGGCAGTGAACATATATATCGTTTTTAATTAGTGTTTTCATTTTCTTCAGGTAAATACCTAGAAGTGGAATTGCTGGATCATATGGTAGTTCTATTTTTCATTTTTTGAGGACCCTCCATTCTGTTTTCAGTAGAGGCTGCACCAGTCTGCATTCCCACCAGCAGGGCATGAGGGTCCCCTTGCCTCCACATCCTCACTAACACTTGTTGTTTGTTGACTTTTTCACGAGAGCCACTCTGACAGGTGGGAGGTGATAACTCACTTTGGTATGGATTTGCATTTCTCTGATGATTAGTGACACTGACATGTTTTCATAGGTCTATTGGACATCTCTATGTCTTCTATGGAGAAACTGTCTGTTCAGGTCCTCTGCCCATTTTTAAATCTGATGTTTGTAATTTTGATGTTGAGTTGTATGCATTCTTTATATTTTTAGGACATTAACCCCGTATCAGATATATTTTTAGTCCTCCACAGAACTCAT